>OY728161.1:1652542540-1653792540 GCA_963277665.1 Viscum album
TTCGAGAAATAATTCTTTGCGGACCTGTATATCTATAATGGATGTATCCTTTTAGAAGGTATATGTAGATATTGAAGGGGTATGTTAAGAATCTATGTCGACCTAAATCCTCCATTGATGAAAAGTGTATTTCAAGGGAGGTTGTGTAGTTTTGTATGAGGTAATTGACTACAACAGGGCACATTGGTTTTCTTCAATCTCTCCATGAATGAGTTAATAATAAGGGAAATGGTATTTTTGGATTGAAAGTAAAATCATTATCAGGTGAACCAAAAAAGAAAGTATATTTATACATATTAAATAACATGGCTAATGCTCAGCCATATATAACATTTATTATTAAGGAGTTAAAAAGATGTTATCCGAAGAAGAAATAAATTTTGATTTTAAATGAGAATAACAAAACATTTTTTACATGTTTTAAAAATACCATGTTTCGTAGTTTATATACATCATAGATATTAAGATGGTTAGTTGGTGGTCCAACTTCAAATGAGATAACCTAGTCTCAATATTACAATAATGACTATACATTTTATTAAAATGCCCAGGACAACAAATGTATTGTAAAAAATAGTGGTGTATTGGTATTTGTATAAGAAATTATTTATTCGAGTTCTAATGAAAAAACCCCAATTTATGCATGAAGTGAACATTATAGTGTCCTTGATGAAATATGGTAAGTTTATTGCATTAATATTATAGTTCCTTTGTTTAACTGCAATTGGTTTATCAGTAAAAAAGTGTTAGACACAATGAATTTCGAATGAAACTTGTTAAGATGAATAGATTGAAGACACATATGAATCTTCTATAATGGAAATGCATGAAAAACAAATTTTATTTGTTCTAGCTCAATCCAATATGTTTTGTTCTATTATTTTCCAAGGAATGACAATGTGTTGGTGTTGACTAACTTGATGATGATTCTAATTTATGTGACATCCATAATTCTATGGAAATATTAATAGATAATAATGATTACTATATTTTAAACATTGTTTGCTCCGTAAGGAATGATCATGATGATGGAATTTGGGAAATCATTCCACTAGTACATTCATAATATTATAGGTAAAATATGTTTATTTCATGTTTACTTTTATTAATTTTATAAAATGTTATATTTTATTATTTTCTTTATTGAAACACATATTAAAAGGAATCATTAGAAATTTATGTTTGTTTTTTTAGTTTAGTTTACCATATTTACCATTAAATAATTTATATTTGTTAATTTTGTTGAATGAAAATTATTTTAAATCTATATGTTAAAAAAATACATGTTTTAAAAAAAATTGATTTATGATGTTGGAGGATTTTTAATATTCCTATAACTATTTTTGTATTTTTCTTCATTAATTTATACATAATTTCATATATCATTACTGTTGTTATCATTTTAATTACCTATTAAAAATTTAAATAATAATGTGTTGTGTTTTAGTTTACTATTTTGTTTCATATTTCTTATTTTTTTGTTTACATTTTTATTATAATATGTGAATTTGTATATTTTATATACTATTTTTTTTGATTTGATGTAAAATGATAGATCAATCAGATAATCCACCACAAACTTCTAAAGATGAGCATCCTGATCATACTCATATGTAGGAACATCCATTATCTTCTCTTTATTTTCCTATATCTTCATCATGTCCTCCCACAATGGAAAATATGAGTTAGAGTGTTAGTAGTCATGTCATCACACATTTACCAATATTATCACAAGATCGTAGCTAGGACTAGAGTATAGTTGTATAATTTGATGAGGATGATCTTCCATGTGGTCCTAATGAAAAACAATTCATGATCTTTGTATCAACTTAGGGTAAAATCAAAGTTAACATTTTTTTTTGATATTTGTTGATGTGTTGACAAAAAAAGTAGCTCATTTGTGGTAGACCATTTTGGTAAGCTATTATCTATTGTTTGACTACTCTTGAAATTTTTAGAGTATAATATGTTTGTCTCTTGTTTATCAGATGACTTTTGATATACCTAACACTTTAGGAGTCCAGTGGAAATGATTATTAATGGATACTGGTATATGGAAGGACTTAAAATCAACCCTCACATCTAATTTAAATTTTGTGGATAAGAAACATGGCAATTCATGTCATATATATCCTTTTGTAGATAGAGGCACAAGTAAACAATTTGTCTAAAGTAGATGAAAAAAAGAATTTTTGGTAGCTTCAATGTAATCTTTAAGAAGTTTTCTTATATTAATGATCTTATTAATAACATTATATTGATTTCTTATTATTAAATTATAAGAATCATATTGAGTTAATTAGGTGATTTAATACAAAAACTTATACCCTCATATATTTCCTTTGGGAGCATATGCTTTATTATAAGAACAAATGATTGCAAAAAAATTAAAAAAACATAGAGCATAGTCTTTCAGCTCTGGACTCTTTTCCCCTCCCTCCCCTTCATCTAGACATGAAAAGTTGAAGAGGGATAAAATGAGAAAAAAGGGGAAATATCTTATAAAAAATTGAGGGTCTTAGCCAAGAGGATTGTAAGTTGTTTATTTATTTATTTAATTCAATTCAATTCTATATATACATCGAATCATTAAATAATTTTTCAAATAAATCATACATGATTATTTTGAGAAAAACAACACACATGGGGTATTTAAAGCTGATTGGTGGAATGATATTTTATATGGTTCAATTGAAAAACCCGAACACTTGGGTCATTTATGAGGATACCCAACATGGGTATCAATAAGAAATGTGTGACAATGTTCTTCTACTTCTAACATGGACGGTATATATAAAAAATACCATATTTTTTAGGCTGAATTTCTCAATATTAATGATTGAATGGAGGAAAATATTATGGCATTGGTAAAATATATTTTTTTTGACATACAACGACAATTTCAGACTATAGCTCCCACTCCACCTCCACCAGTAGGTCACACTCCCCCACCTCCACTAGCAGACCCTATTATTTATCCTTCACATCTACCTACGAACCCCATTATTTATCCTTTATATCCACCAACATGACCCATTTTTTATCCTACTTCTACACCCCCTCCTCCACAGCATCCTAGTTATTGTGTGTTTTATATTGATGATCATCAATATCATATAGTAACATATGGGATGATATATTATATAGGAGATACAATTAATCATCAAAATTTAGAGGTAGAACAAAATATTGTCATTATAATGGGTATTATAGATATATTAGGTTGCATACCATTACCTATAAATGAGGTGATGACAGTTGGAAAAAGTATCAGCCACTTCCTAGTTTAGCTATCTAGACTTCTGCTACCCATTACCACATATATATGTTTATGTTATATATTTTATTTTATTTTTATATTAAATTTGTTCTAAATTTTAAAAGTTAATATATGTTTCTATTTATTAATATTAATAATTTAAAGGAAATAAAATACTATATATCCATCAATAATGAAAAAGGTCTATGGCATTTGATTCATATTCTAGTAGTCTTGTTTGATTTTCCAGATATTCATATTTTTTGGTGGGTCATTATACGTTTCCAATAAAAGCCCTTTTTTGTGGTCGTACAATAGATGTGGGGATTCTAAAAATGATATCATGGATCATTTTATTAGTGATAATATGGGAATCAATGTGGTGAACATTTTTTCCATGTACATCTTAATATAAATATTTTCATTCATAAAATTTATTGAATATTTATACTTATTTATTTTTATTAGTTATCTTTATAAAATGTGCAAGACAAATGAGAATATAGATTTATATAGGTTGATGGACCCACAATTGATTTCACCTAAAGGGAATGAATTGGATGAGGAATCGAATGATGTTGGTATTGTAGAAATATTTCAACAGAATATAATTACGCAGGGTTGGATGTTTCCTTTTGGTTAGAGTTATGAAACATATGTCTCACAAATTGTTATTTATCTTTTAACATAACAACTAATAACATTAAATTTTCTTTTATATCATTGACCATTGTACATTAGGTTTTTTTCCATGGGAGAAAACCCATTATTGGATATGATCTATCCGTGGAGATGTGTGATGAAATTTTAATAACATGTTGGAAAAGTATGTTTAAATTTATTAATAGATGATTATATTTTAATGAATTTAAAATTTAGTTCATTCGTATAATTTTATAACATGATGTGGGCTTTATTTTGATGATCTACAATGATAAAGAATTACAAGATCAAAGATCTAAAAGTATAGTTCAATATATATTTATAATTAATATATTTTTCATTATATAAAATTGATATTTGGAATTGGAAAAATCATTTAATTATAATTTTCATAAATAATAAGGTGTCATCGATTGCAAATATTATATGTTATGACTTACTTATGAAATAATGACAACATCAATAGTTTGGATATTCAACCTGGTCAGATTTTCTTATAAACTAATCATTAATATATAATGTATTTTATTAATTATACATGTTAACAACTTTTTTTTCAATTTGTACATATTTTATGACCCAAAAACATACAATGCACTAGAGGACAAACACTTACCATTAGAATAGTCAAATTATTTTATAGGTTTCATTGTATTTTATTGTGTTTTTAGTGAATATTATAATTTGGAATTTTTTTAATTATAAATTTTTATTTTGAATTTTTTTGGTAGGATTTAGGTTTTTTTAGTTAATATTACAATTTTTGAATGTTGAAAATGTTAATATCTAATTTTATTGCGGGTTTTTTTGTTTTTTGTTTTGTTTTTTTTTCTTGTATCTAGTATGGTTTGTGGAATAGTTTTAGTTGTTTTATGTATAGTTTTTTAGTAGGGAGGAAAGATTTTATATAGTATTATTTTTATAAAAATTAGTTTTTACATCAATTATTTATCAACCGACATTAAAATGTAAAAAATTTCATTTTCCACATCCATTTTTTATAACTGATGTGTTATATATTTTTTTACATTAGTTATTTAATAACCAACATTAAATTTTTTTTTGTTTATTTACTAACTGATGTGAAAATGCATCACGATCATGTTTTTCCATTTCAGTATTTATATAAAAGACGTGGTAGGATGTATTTTAGACAGGTTATTTATGTAAATGATGTGAAAAAAATTCACTAAAGAATCTTTCCCATCAATTATTAAATTATAGATGAGAAAACCCTCTAAAATTATTTTTTAATGTCGGTTAATATTACTGATGTAAAAAATATGATTTTTTACATCGCCTGCAAAAACGTCGCCCTATAAAATGATGACAAAGACCTAAAAATTGACATTAAACACAATTATTTCACTAGTGATGAATTTTTAAAGAATAAATTTTTATCACACATATGTGGGTCTATGAATAATGGGAACCTATCAATATAATTTTTATGTTATTTTAAAAATTGAAATATTGAATAAATTATCATTTTATTTATCGGTATCAAAATTATTTAGTTCTTCTAGAATAACAAATTAACCCCCATTTCAATGAATAATTTATTTGGTGGATGTTGATCAAGGAACAAAAATGTGTAAGGTCTCCCTGAAATCATGTTAGTATGTTATTCAATGAAAATTATTCAATGTTAAGAATAAATATGTTAAAGTAAAATATTGTCAAGTTATCACCTTTTTTGATGATATAAATGGAATTTTTTCAATACATTTGAGTTATGCATTTATTATTTTTAAAATTATCCTAACCATGTTATCTTTCACTCTCTTGCAGAAATTAATAGTTATACTTCTCTTTTTTGTCAATGTTTTAACTTGCACCAATTCTCTCCCAAGTGGAATTCTAGTTACGAATTAAATTTGGTAAACAACATGTTTTAGATAACCCCTTTTTTAAATAACATTTTGCATTCATTTTTATGACATTGGATTATATTAATGGAACATTCATGAAATAACTCGTTAATAACCTAGATAATTTATTAGGATGAAATACATTTTAACAGAATTAGAATTTAACACTCTGAGATTTTATGAAATATATTTTTTGAATTAATTTCAAATTATTTATATTTTTCATTTCAATCTACATTATAAATAGTAATTTATAAATGAAATAATGTTAACTTTCATTATTTGAAACACCAAGTTAATATTTGGATCCACACAAAACTTATAGAAGCACGAGGTACCTGAAATACTATGTTTGGCATGTATTAGACAAAATATAGAGTCTCTTCGATATATTGTGTTACACATAAGGCCATGTTTTTACCATACTATAATATAATATGATTTTTTTTAAATTTTATTTTATCTACAAATAATCCATTAAAATGGATTTAATGAATATGATTTTATAAGTTTAGAAAAATTTATACAACCACATGTCTAAATTAAATCATATAGATATTAATTACTAAAATTGAATGTAAGAACTACATGAAAATAATGAAATGAATTTTCTAGGGAAATTATTTTTCTATGTATAAACAAAATTATATCGAAATAAATTATGAAATCCACTTTTGATTAATGTTATGAATAAATTTTTTAATATTATATATTTAGTAAATATTTTTATACTCATCCAAGAGATTTTATAGGCATAAGATAAGAGTAAATTTAATTTTAGGAAGTATTGAGGAATTTTATAAAAGTAGTTTTTCTTATTTTTAGTTGAGATCCCATTTTAAATATTATATTCATTTTTGGAAAGAGAATATCAAATTTTAATTTTCATTGTTTTCTAGTATTTTCCTAAAAAGTTTCTCTTTCATTGAAAAATATAAAATACCCAATTTTAATTCAAAAATAATTTTTCTTATTAATTATTTTTATTGATAAATCATGATTTATTTGGTTTTCAAGTAAAATTATATAAATAATACATCATTTAATCCAATTTAGGTCATTATATCCAATTTCACATTGAAATTGGATATAAAAACATTTAAATAGTTTTGACCATTTAACATTAAAAACTCTTTGTCTCATACTGCTTGTGGGATTAAATTGAATTTAATTTCTCCAAATTCGATGATTAAATTTTTTGAAAAATGGATTACATAATTTTAATATTAATAATTTCTAATTTATATTAATTTAAACATAGTTTAAGGCCAAATATTCTGTTGAAATTGATCAAAATTAATTATAGTGATTAAGAAAAAATTTAACATAATAAAAAAATAAACCTTAATCATAAGGCCTTGAATTACACAGAGAATTTTCTAAAATCCATTTTTTGTTAATATTTGGACAATATACTTCTTTTTCATAGTTTTTTACAATTATTTTATAAGCATGACGTGGGAAAAGCAAACGTGGAATTCCATTTTAAAAAGTTTACAATAATTCTTCTCCTTATCAACTACAAAATGGCACTCAACCCAAATACTTATTCACATTTCTCAAGACACATTTAATCCATGGAAAAATGAAACAATAATATATAAAAATGATGCCTCTCAATCTTTAATTTCTAAATTGGGTAGAAATCCATACAGAGAAACCATTTTGTGGAGACCAAAAGGAGTTACTCAAACAAGAGGTAACATGTAGTGATTATGTTCACTATAAATGGAATCCCAATGTATGGAAATTTTTCTAGATATAGTGTTATGGGGCGTGAAGTTTGTCCAATTTGAGAACAAGAGACTGCATGTTGTCAATTGTGTCATGGGCTGAAAATAATATACATGGTTCATCAAATGTTTTTTTCCTATGGATCACTCTTAGAAAAGATTACAATATTCAATGGCTCACTGGAATATGATATTTCCCCAAAACCATTATAGACTGATGAGTATTTTTATAGGGTTCCAGACCTTGATTTGAAATTTTAATAGGCATATAATTAAGGCAACTATAGACATATTTTGTAGGAATGGTCTATATTTTTTGAGCTTCCATATTAGATATATCATAAAAAGATAAATAAAAATGATTTCATGCACATGGAGAAAAATATAATCAACAGTTTCATTAGAAAATTTTTATATATTAATGTAATGACTAAATATGGGTTGAATGCATGATTATACTTACTATCAATGGGAATACGTTTGGTTTTATCTCCCAAAACCAAAATAATTTGAAAATTTCTTCCCCTAACATGTCATACATTATCTAAGAAGGAGAAACTAATATATTTTTTAGTGTCTTTAGGATATCAATGTGTTGAAGTGTCATTCTTCTAATGAATAAAATTTGCTATCTTTGAACGATTTGATGTTTACAAGTATGAAATATTTTTATTGTCACATCATGATGTAAAAAATTATACCACTTTCTTTACATGTAATATTACCCATCAGTGTTAAAAAGACTATCATGAAGGTGTGTTATATTTTATATTTAATTTCTAATAATGTGATTGATCTGGATTCTTTGAACATTTTGGAAAATGAGGAAATTTCTATACCTTTTCTATTGTAATTGTATTTTCCTTTATATTTATTTTCTATAATGGTGAATTTAATGGTTCATATGGTTTGGGAAATAATTCATTGTGGACCTGTATATCTATGTTGGATGTATCCTTTTGAAAGTTATATGTCGATATTGAATTTTTATGTTAATAATCCATATCTACCTAAAGCATCCATTGTTGGAAAGTATATTTCAAGGGAGTTTGTGTAGTTTTGTAAACGGTACTTGACTACAATAGAGCACATTGGATTACTTCTATCTCTTGACGAATGAGTTAATAATAGTGGAAATGGATTTTTGGATTTAAAGTCAAATCGTTATCAGGTGAACCAATAAAGAAGGTACATTTATACATATTAAATAACAAAGCTAATGCTCAACCATATATAACATTTCATATTAATGAGTTGGAATGATGTCATCCAAAGAAGAAATAAATGATGATTTTAAATGAGCATAAATGATGTTTTTTCCCATGTTTTAAAAATACCATGTTTCGTAGATCATATGCATCATAAATATTAAGATGGTTAGTTGGTGGTATAACTTCAAATGAGATAACCTAGGCCCAGTATTTCAATAATGATAATACATTTAATACAAATGTCCATGATAACAGAAGTTTCGTAAAAAATAGTGGTGTATTTGTATTTGTAGAAGCAATTCATTTTTCAAGTTCTAAAGACAACAACCCAATTTATCCATGAAGTGAACATTATGGAGTCTTTTATGAAATATGGGTAGTTGATTACATAAAAATTAATGTTTGTTTCTTTAACTGTAATTAGTATATCGGTAAAAAAGGTGTTAGACACGATGAATTTCGAATGACACTTGTGAATATGAATAGATTGAAGAAAAAAGTTAATCTTCTATAATATAAATGAATGAAAAACAAATTTTATTTGTTCCAGCTCAGTCCAATATGTCTTGGTCTATTGTTTTACAAGGAATAAGAATGTTTTGATGTTGATCAACATGATGTTGATGCAAATTTAGGTGACATAACTCCTTCTATGGAAAGATTAAAATTTAATAATTATTACCATATTTTAAACATTGTTTATGCCATAAGGAACAATCATAATGATAGAATTTGGGAAAATAGTTCCCTAGTACATTCATAATATTATAGGTGAAATATGTTTATTTCAAATTTACTTTTATTAATTTCATAAAATGTTATATTGTATTTATTTTCTTTATTAAAACTCATATAAAATGAATCAGTAGAAGTGTCTGTTAGTTTCAGTTTAGTTTAGTTTATCATATTTAACATTACATAACTTATATATTTTTGGATTTTGTTGAAAGACAATTATTTTAAATCTGTATGATAAAAATTAATAAATTTAAAAAAAATTGATTTATTATGTTGGATACCTTTTAATATTCCTATACCTATTTTGTATTTTTCATCATTATTTATATGAAATTTCATATATCATTACTGTTGTTATCATTTTAATTACATATTAAAATTTTAAATAATAAGGTGTTATTTTTATTTTACTTTTTTATTTCATATTTTTTGTTTACATTAGTATTATAATATTTGAATATGTATATTTTATATAATAAATTTAATATTTGATGTAAAATGACAGATGAATCAAATAATCCACCACAAAATTCTAAATATGATCATCATGTTCATACTTCTATGGAGGAACATCCACTATATTCTCTTTATGTTCCTATATCTTCATCATGTGCTCCCGCAATTGAAAAGAAGAGTTAGAGGGTTAGTAGACATGTCAACACACATTTACTAAAATTATCACAAGATCGTAGCTAGGACTAGATGATAGTTGTATAATTTGATGAGAATGATCTTCTAAGACGTCCTAATGAAAAACATTTCACGAGTTTTGTATCAACTTAGGGTAAAATAAAAGTTAATTTTTTTTAATAATTGTTGATGTGTTGACAAAACAATAGTATCTCATTTGTGGGCGACCATTTTGGTAAGGTATTTCTATTGTTTGACCACTCTTGAAATTTTTATAGTATAATATGTTTGTATCTTCTGTATCAGATGACATTTCATATACCTAACACTTAAGGAGTCATGTGTAAATGATTATTGATGGATACTATTAGATGGATGGACTTAAAAAAAACCCTCACATATAATATAATTTTTTGGGATATAAAACAAGGTAGTCCATGTCATATAGATGGTTTTATATACAAAGACACAAGGGAACAATTTGACTACAGCAGATGAAAAAAAGAATTTTTGGTAGGTGAAATGTAAAAATTTAGTTTTTTTATTATATTAATGATCTTTTTGAGAACTTCTTAATGATTTATTATTATTAATTTATAGTAATCAAGTAGAGTTAATTAGGTTATTTAATACGGAAACTTATACCCTCATATATTACTACTGGGAGCGTATATTTTATTAGAAGAACAAATGATTCCTGAAAAATTGAAAAAACATAGAGAGGAGTCTTTCAGTTATGGAGAGTTTTCCCCTCCATCCCCTTCATCTAGACGTAAAAATTGGAAGAGGGGTAAAATGAGAAAAAAAGTAAAATATATTATAAAATAATATAGGGTCGTAGTTGAGATGATTGTAAGTTGTTGTTTTATTTATTTAATTCAATTCAATTCTATATATACATAGAGTCATTAAATAAATTTACAAAAAAATCACACATAATTATCTTGGGGAAAATAGTACACATGGGGTATTTAAAGCTGATTGGTGGCATGATATTTTATATGCTGCATTGAAAAAACCAGAACACTCGGGTCATTTATGAGGATACCCGACATGTGTATCAATAAGAAATGTGTGACGCCATTCTTCTACTTCTTCCATGGGCGGTATATATAGAATGTACCATATTTTGGATGCTGAATTTGACAATATTAATGATATGATGGAGGAAAATATTAGAGCATTGGTACAATTTATGTTTGTTGACATGCATTGACAATTTTAGAATGCAACTCCTGCTCCACCTCCACCAGTAGCTCCCACTCCCCCACCTCCACCAGCAGACCCCATTATTTATCCCTTACCGCCACCAACAGACCCCATTTTTATCCTACACCTACACCCCCTCATCCACAACATCCTAGTTATTGTGAGTTTTATATTGATGATCCTCAACATCATATAGTTACATATGGGATGATATATTATATAGGAGATACAATTCATCATCAACAGTTGGAGGTAGAACAAAATTGTGTCAATGTAAAGTATATTATATATATATTAGGTTGAGTTCTATTACCTATAAATGTGGTGGTGACATTTGGAAAAAGTATCATCCACTTCTTAGTTTGTCCATCTTGACTTTTGCGATCCATTACCACAGATATATGTTTATGTTATATATATTATTTTATATTTATATTAAATTTGTTTTAACATTTAAATGTTAATATTTTTTTTTGATTTATTTATAGTAATAATTTAATGGTAATGAAATACTATATATCCATCAATAATGAAAAAGGTCTTTGACATCTGATTTATTTTCTAGTAGTCTTGATATATTTCCAAGATATTCAAATTTGTTGGAGGGTCATTATGAATTTCCAATGGAAGCTCTTATTTGTGGACGTGCAATAGATGTGGGGATTCTTAAAAATGATATCATGGAGCTTTTTATTAGTGTTATGTTGTTAATCAATGTGGTGAACATTTTTTCAATGTATATATTAATATAAATATTTCTCTATTTAAAATTTATTGAAAATTTATACTTATCTATTTTTATTCGGTATCTTTATAGAATTTTTATGACTAATGAGCAGATAGATGTATATGGGTTGATGGACCCACAATTGATTTCACCTAAAGGGAATGAATTGGACGAGGAATTGAATGATGTTTGTTTTGAAGAAATATGTCAACAGAATATAATTACACAGTGTTGGGTGTTTTCTTTCTGTGAGAGTTATGAAACATATGTCTCAAAAATTCTTATTTATCTTTTAACATATCGACTAATAACATTAAATTTTATTTTATATCATTAACCATTGTACATGAGGTGTTTTTCTCCATGGGAGAAAACACTTTATTAGATATTCTCTATATATAGAGATGTGGGAGGAAGTTTTAATAACATGTTGGAAAAGTACTTTTTAATTTATTAATAGATGATTATATTATATTTAATTTAAATTTTAGTTCATTGGTATAATTTTATAACATGATACGAGATTTATTTTGATGATCCATAAAGAAAAAGAGTTCCAAGATCAAATATATAAATTTAATGGTCAATACCAATTTATAATTAATATATCTTTACTTGAATACAAATGATATTTTGAATTGAAAAAATAATTTAACTGGAATTTTCATAAACAACATGGCGTCATTGATTGAGGATATTATATGTTGTGACTTATTTAGGAAATAATTACAACATCTATAGTAAGGATGTTCAACCAGGTCATATTTCCTTATAAATTATTCATTAGTATAAAATGTATTTTATTAATAATACGTTTTAACAACATTTTTTAAATTTGTAGGTATTTTATGACCTTAAAACATATAGTGCACTTGAGTACAAACACTTACCTGTAGAATAATCAAATTAATTTACAGGTTTGATTGGATTTTAATATGTTTTTAGTGAATAATATAATTTTTAATTTTTAAATTATAAATATTTATTTTCAATTTTATGGTAGGATTTAGGTTATTTTGTTAACATTAATATTTTTGAATGTTGTAAATATTAATATCTAATTTTACTGCGGGTTTATCTTCTTTTTGGTTTATTTTTCCTTGTATCTAGTCTAGTTTTTGGTATAGTTTCGGTTGTTTTAGGTCCAGTTTTTTAGTGGAGAAGAAAGGTTTTATAGATTAATATTTTTATAAAAATTAGTTTTTACATCGGTTATTTATCAACCGACATTAAAATGTAAAAAAAATTGTTTTCCACATCAGTTTTCTATAACTGATGTGGTATATAGTTTTCTATTTCAGTTATTTAATGACCAACATAAAAAAAAATTTGTTTATTTACTAACTGTTGTGAAAAATGTCTCACGATAAGATTTTTCCAGGTCAGTTTTTATAAAACTGACGTGGTAGGATGTATTTTACACAGGTTATTTATGTAAATGATGTGAAAAAATTTACTAAAGCATCTATCACGTCAATTATTAAATAATGGACATGAAAACCCTCTAAAAATATTTACTAATGTCGATTGATATAACCGATGTCAAAAATATGATTTTTTACATCACCTGCAACAACGTCGCCCGAAAAAACAACGAGAAAAACCCAAAAAATGACTTCAAACACAATGTTTTCACTATTGATGAGTTTTTAAAGAAGAATGTTTTATCACACAGATGAGGGTTTATGAATATTGGGTATCCTATCAAAATAATTTTAATGTTATGTTAAATATAGAAATATTGAATGAATTATCATTATATTTATCGATCTCCAAATTATTTAGTTCATCTAGAATAACCAATTAACCCCCATTTTATAGGAAAATTTATTTGGAGGATGTTGATCAAGGAACAAAAAAGGGTAAGGTTTTCTTGAAATCATGTTAATATGTTATTCCACGTAAATTATTCAATGTTATGAATTAATGTCTTAGACTAAAATATTGTCAAGTTATCATAATTTTTGAGGATATAAATGGAATTTTTCAATACTTTTGAGTTATGCATTTATTATTTTTAAAATTATCCTAACCATGTTCTCTTTCACACTCTAGCAGAACAGAATAGTTATACTTATCTTTTTTTCCTTGTTTTAACTTGCACCAATGATCTCCCAAGTGGAATTTTAGTTATGAATAACATTGGGTAAACAACATGTTTTGAACAACCCCTTTCTAAAATAATATTTTGAATTCATTTTTACGACGTTGGATTATATGAATGGAACATTAATTAAATAAACCTTTAATAACCTAGATAACTCTTTTGGTTGAAATACATTTTAAAAGAATTAAAATTTAACACTATGAGATTTTATGAAATATTTTTTTTGAATTAATTTCACATTTTTGATATTTTTTATTTCAAATTACAGTAAATATAGTTATTTATAATTGAAACAATTTTATCTTTAATTATATGAAATACAATGTTAATATTGGGATCCACACAAAACATATAGTAGCATGTGGTACATAAAATACTATGTTTGTCCAGAATTAGACACAATTCAGAGTCTCTTCAATATCTTGTGTTACCTGTAAGGCCATGTTTTTACCAAACTACAATATAATATGAAAATTTATTTAAAATTTAATTTTATCCACAAATAATCCATTAAAATGGACATAATGAATATGATTTTATAAATTTAGAAAAAAAGTTATAACCACATGTCTAAAATTATTCCTAGAGTTATTAACTAGAAAATGTTAATGTAATAACTACTTGAAAATATTGGAATGAATTTTTTAGGGAAATTATTATTCTATGTATAAACAAAATTATATCGAAATTAATTAAGAAATGAAATTATGATTAATGTTATAAATGATTTTTTTAATATTATATATTTAGTAAATATTTTTTATACTCATCCAATAGCTTTTATAAGCATATGATAAGAGTAAGTTTAATTTTTGGAAGTATTAATGAATTTTATAAAAGGTAGTTTTACTTATCATTAGATGAGAACCCATTTTAAATATTATATTCATTTTTGGAAAGATAATATGAAAATTTAATTTGGTTTGTTTTCTATTATTTTTTTGAGAAGTTTCTTTTTCACTGAATAGTATACAATACAAAATTTTAATTCAAAAATCATTTTTCATATAAATCATTTATATTTATAAATAATGATTTAATTTGGTTTTCACGTATAATTATATAAATAATACATCATTTAATCCAATTTAGTTCATTGGAACCAATTTCACAGTGAAATTGGATATAAATATATTTTAATCATTTTGACCTTTTCACAATATAAACACATCGTATCATACCACACGTGGGAATAAAATGAAATTAATTTCTCTAAATTAGATGATTATAATTTCTGAAAAATGAATTACATAATTTTAATATTATTATTTAATAATTAATATTAATTTAAACATATATTGAGACCAAAAATTCTATTAAAAGTGATTCAAATTATTTTTAGGGATTAAGAAAAAATTTAACATAACAAAAACTAAACCTTAATCATAATGCCTTGAATTACATAGAGAATTATCTAAAATCTATTTTTTTCATATTTTGACAATGTACTTCTTTTTCATGGAATTTTACTATTATTTTAGACACTTGACATGCGAAAAAAAAATGTGGAATTCCATATTTAAAATTTTATCAGAATTACACTCTTTATCCACTATAAAATGGAACTCAACCCAACTACTTATTCACATATCTAAAGACACATTTAATCCTTGAAAAATGAAACAATAATATATAAAAATGACTCCTCTAAATCCTTAATCACTAAATTGTGTATAAATACATATACAGAAGCCGCTTTGTGGAGACCAAAAGTATTTACACAAAGAAGAGGTAACATCCTTACACAAGATCATTTGTTTAATATTCATTACAAACCACATAAAATATTATTATTTTGTTATTTTATAATAAAAAAATTTACCATAAATATGTATACATTTTTTTATTATATGGTTCTGATATACACCTACATACACAATTATGAAATGGGTAACAAACATATCTTTCTTGTGTATGCAGAAAGACATCATCACAAAATGATATTGTTTGTTTTTCTATAACACCTCTCATGGTTGGTAATAATGTTAGACACAATTTTTTCATATGATATATATTATATTTATGATTTACTTATGCAAGTGTAAATAGTATATGAAACTTACAGTCATCCACTCCATTATGTGTAAATATAAAAACTTTGTTTCTGTATGTATGGACTACCGCCTCCACAAAGAAATTTGATTCGTCCACATATTACATGGAATGTATTGTGGATGAGTTTAGTAAAAATATATAAAATATAGAAAATAATAATTATAATTTAATTAAAACATATATACCTAATTTTCATTTACTTTATTTTTATCAATACTAAAATATAACTGAACCTACAATCTTACGTGCGTACATCTTAACGTCTCTGTGAACGATGTATTCCATTTATTATTTTGATATTTTGTATATTATTATAAATAAATATATATTGAATATATATGATATGTATACCATGGTTTTCATTATTTAAATAGTTAAACCATGATCTGTTTTAATGTACCATGAATAAAAAATAAAATCTTATATGAAAAACAAAGATGTTATTAACTAAAACATAAAGTAATCATGCATTTATTAATTAATGGGTACTATAAGTACATTATAAAATCATATATTGTATGATATATAAGAATATGGATCATTTAAATTTTTTAATCATCTTATACTTACTATACATGAGGATTTTATTTGTTTGAATAATGTCAATACTTTAGCTAAGTAGATTTCTAGTCTCACTTTTAGTTATGTTATACTTATACCTTATTCACTAGTCATTTATTTTTATCTATTGTAAATAATACCCATTATGAATTATATTATTATTATACATAAATTTATCTATATTTACATATATTTTTATTATCTCTATTTTATGGGGGTTATGGATCTAATGTTACAAAATAAGTAATGTAATTTTGTCTCAATTTGCCTACATTTATACACATGATCGGTTTTGCACCTATATTATTCTATGAGGTGTATATAATACCATTTTACATGTTATGTCAAGATTCTCATTCAACTAATTATATTTTATGATTCATTAAATTTTTTTCATTTAGGTGATTTATGATTGAATGTTACCAATGTGGTAAGTGTTTATTGCTACAATCTCATCATCTACCATGATTATTTATGACGATGATTCCATTGATGAAATATAAAATTCATATATTGATAAATATAATGAATGTTTTTATCGTATTATTATTCATCTTATATAAAATTAATGATTCCATTTTTCCAAAAAGTAATATTTATGATAATTAAGGACTTGTTTTTAATTCAATTCGACTTTATTTACCATTTTACTCCGAAATCATTGTTCGTTTAAAATTTTGTTTTATAAATATGATTAAAAAATGTTTGAATATCATCCTATAATGTATAAAAGAAATTTGTATCCATTTTTTATATTTTAATAAAAAAAATTAAATGAATATTCTTATCATTTTCTGATCGAAGAACATTTCTAATCCTTAAATGGTGAAACATGAATGTTCAATATGTACCCACATTACTTCTATTAAGACAATTATTTCCGTGAAGTACTCTATGAGTTTACATGTTTATTTTAAATAATATTCATTCACAATATTATATTATTATCATTATTTTAATGTTTTTTTCTATGTAAAAATGTTTTCATTAATGTTTTATTATTAATAAGTCTTTTAAATGTTTTTCAAATCATTATTTATATGTTTTAGAAAAGTTATTTCAAATATAAAGGGGTTGAAAAATGAATTTAAGCCTTCAATTATCATTTTCAATGTTTAATCAACGGTAAAGATTTTCAAAATGTTTTTAATGAAAAATGTTTTCCAAATAATTTCATGCATCTTTTATAATATTAAAAAATATTTTAAAATGGAATGGTTTTCAAAATAATTTATTTTTTAAAAATAATGTATCATATAAGAAAAAATATTTTCCTCATGAAATGTATTAAATTATTAATTAATGATTTATTTATAAGATAATGATTAATGAAATTGTTTTATGTAAATTATATTCAAATAAAGGTATTTTTCCTTATGAAATTTTCCATGTGATTGTTCATAATCTTTCTGCATCTAAGATGACATAGTTTTTTTATAGTTTATCCTTTATTGGGGATATGATCCAAGAATAACATTCATATTCTATATTTAATTGTTTATGATTTTATACAATGATATTTATGACACCCATTTATCTTCCACGGTATATAAGATTTTGAAACTGGCTTTTTTTCACATGTTATTATTTAATGAAATTTATATGATACCATTCCCTTTTCCATGTGTAATTATATGATTAAATTTTAATGATACACATTTTATTTCATGGTTTATGACATGGTAATTTTTAATAATCTTGTGCAACATTGATATATTACGTTATTATGTGATGGGAGGTAGAAATGTATCCCTCTAAGGAATTTGGTGATAGGGGATGACTCATTATAATATATGTTATTCATTGGTCAAATTATATGTTCGTTGTATTTTTCATGAACCTAATGGGATCTTAACAATATTATGCATGAAACAGAATGCATGTTCAGACTTTTATACAAAGACTATGTTTCATGTCCATAACAGTCTTCGATAACCTAAATTCATGTTCACAGTGTAATGGGTGAAATTTATCAAATTTTCAAAATTTATTGGTGGGATAAGTTGAATGTCCATAAGTTTATCTATGAGTTTGTATAAATGTTCACCATGTCACTAGTGGACCTGGTTTCATGTCTATATGTTTATGCGAGCTCATTATTTCACATCATTAATATAATGAATGAACATGTTTCTATTAATAAATTTCCACAATTTTATTATATGATGTTTATTCCACAATTCCATACCTTATTCCTATGTAGGATTTCATGGATTATGATATTTATTCCCTTCTGATTTATGTCTTATGATCTTCCAATTTTTATTCCATGATTGATTTTTATGATCTTTGATATATAGTTTATGCACTTATATTGTTATGTTAATTCACCCACACCCTTTTGCTCATGATTATATATACATATATACTTTTTTAACCCATATAGTGAATCCATTCTCACCCATTTTTATGTTTAATTTCTCAAGGTTATAAAGAATTTATTGGGGGGAAATAAAGTTGAAGATCATCATTGAAAACATTGAGGCAATTTTAATATACTAGATGTTTAATTTCCATGTATCCAAATGCGCATAACTAATTTGATATTTATGACTCTGTTTATCTAATTTTTCAAGTATTCAAAAAAATAATTTAAATTATACGTACCTTGATATTGGTTCATTATAATCCCCCCACAAATAGAAGGATAATAACATATTTCTGGATAACATACATCAAGAGTGAGAATGTGGAAATTATGTAAAAATGTCATTGTAGAAAATGATGATTTATTTGTAAAATGCAAAAAAAATGACTATTTTAATTTATTATTTTTGAATTATATAATTAAATACTAATAGTATATATATTTTTTCCTTGTGGGAGTTCATCCTTACAAGGGTTTTGGTATGGTGGTGGTCATATGTTTTGGTGTAGGGTTTTTTGTGGGAAGTGGAAGTGTAGTGGTTTATATATAGTTATGTTTAGATAGTTGGGTTTTTGTGTTAGATTTAGTAGGTAACAAGATGAGTTATTATGTGATATGTTGATTTATTATTCTAATAACAATTAAAAATTTAGTAGGTAATGGTGAAATGATTATGGTGTAGGATGGAATGTTATAAATGTAGAATAGAATTTACATGTTGTAACTACTTGTAAAATTTTGAATAATTATGAATAGTTTAGATATTAATGTTAATTAAATATAGATATTGGTTATAATGATTTACCATAAAATACGATGACCAGTGGCCAATTCAATAAATATTGGTTGTTATTTTGATAAATTGAAATTATATTTGTATCCATAAAAGAATAAAAAAATAGTGTTCTCTAAAAAATAGTGTTCTCTCAGTGGTTGTTCTATGTTCTGGTTCACCTTTAGTAGGGGAAGCATGCAGTAGAAGTAGTATTGTTTTGACGATATGGTATAGGTGATCATATATTGATTTGAATCCTTTAAGATGGGATTGTGGCATTTATATATACATATAAACAATATCTTATTTTAATGATACTACTGTATGTGCCCCACCAGCATTGAGTACACTACAGTAACACTTAGATATTATGGTAGTGTATTCCCCAACCACAGGAGTGCGAGGAACATATGATTGATTACCCCATCTTCATAGCACATCCTTCAATAGTTGTATCGATTAATTATTAATACCGTCAAATAGCCTATCCCTCGAATACAACATAGTTTACAGTTATGCCAAATGATTATATGATGTGATATATAGTGGGGTTGGACTAGTTGATACCCAACCCACATAAAAGGTGGTTGGATATGTAGTGATGATATGTCTTGAAGGGTATGGATGTATATGACATTTGGAGTTGGTGTATGGGATTTGAAAGTTAGTGGGTAATTTTTATGAAGGGCATCATTATCAATTCATTCTTATTATTATCTTAATAATTTCTTATGAAATTTTGTAATAAATAAAAGGCAATATAGGTATAAATAAATGAACTATTATGGTGCCTGTTAGTTTTTTAAATTATTCATTAGTGCATTATTATTCTATATTCACATTTTTAAGGGATACTATGGGTATGAACCAGATATGTATACACATTATAGTCACCAAATGTATAGATTTTTTATGTTTTCATGGGTGATTCAAGGACCAAGTTGAACAATACTAGCTTCAAATAAGGACTTATTTTGGAAAATATCTTGTATGATTCCATTTTATTGGATAATTATATAAATTTTTTATGAAATAAAAATATTTAACGATTTGGTTATATTAAAATTATGTGATGTGTTATTTTAATAGTTGTTTGTCATTACTCAAGATTAGTTCTATTTATCGAATTTAATTCCTCGCAATAAATTATTTTACACTCTGGGTAATACTAAAAAACCGATTCCCACTAGAGGTGGGATTCCGGTGATATATGTTCTTTTCACCACATTCCTAAGAGGGGTACCGGTGGGTGGGGGTAGGGGTGGTTAAGTAATGAAAATGATAGTTACTACCATGTAATAACCCATTTTCACTTATTTTTAGTACATATTTATTTATTAAATATGATTTTCACATTTGGATCTACGCCTTTTCTGTATCAAATAAATAGTTATTATATTGTTGAAAATTAATAATTTTTTTGATTTTTTACCTACTAGTTTTAACTATATTATTTTTTTAGATTTTGAAAAATGAATCTTTTTCTCAGGACCACCATAGATTCAATCTTTGGTAGAACAAATCACTAATCAATTTGGGATGGTTATGTGGTTAGTGATCATATTCATTATATTACGGCACATTATATGGTTTTTAGTGATGACAGATTTAGTCGGCCAACTATGGATATAATTCTAACTATCTAGTTTGAGTCATCATAGGAGTAAGAGTGAAATTTTAAAATCTTTTTAATATACATATTATATTTAAAATATTAATATTTATCAGTGTTAGTTATATTTATTTTAAAAATACTATATTATTAATTATCAATATTAATTATCAACATTAAATACTATTTATATCATTTTATTTATAGTATTAATTATATTATTATTTTTCAATTATATTATTCATTCATAATTATAATTATTAATTATATCATTAATAAACAATAAATATCAAATAGTATAATTAGTCAATAATGGTACAATTAATAATTAATTGTAAAATTAATAATATCTATATTAGTTCGGGGGATTAAAAAAAGAAACCAATCACATATTTTGAAACAATAATGAGATAATTCCAATCATTGTTTGAAAATATGATAAGGACCCATTAAAAAATTATTAAAAATTAATAGGCCAGAAGCCCATGACAGCTAGCCTGAAGTTCCTACATTAATAACCCAATATCTACTTATTTTAACATTTCTAATGGATCACTAATTGAATCTAAAATGTCATCTAATGCTTCAACACTACTGTGGTTTACATTCTCAACACAATAAAACCTTTATATATGATTATTCTTACACCCATCTTGCGTTAGGGGTCAGCATCCAAAACCATATGTCATATTATATAACCACTACGCCCATTTCAGTCAAAAAAAGGTAACATTTAAGTATGATTTTAGATTTGTTTACTTATAATGCAACTCATATATCCTGTGCTAGTAGAATCAGAGGAACCATGAAATATATATAATATCTATGTCATATAGGATTGAATCCATTCCGTTTAACTCATAATACTACCCCTTATTGATCCAAACTAAATCCATAAATTGGACCAGTTTTTATTTGATAAAAAATCTAGATTATTGACATTTAATGAAGGATTTTATGATTTGATCCGCATTTTAAATATGTATTATAGGTTAAAATTACCACTCGAGTAACCCCTTTCAACTGAGATCTTTTATGGTTTTATCATTGGATTTTTAAAGGTAACATTTTTCTTATTTTTAGTGAATTTATTGTGGGTTTTACCTTGGGGTGTGTTTGGTTCAAATTTTTTGAACATGGAAAGAAAGAGTGTAGTACAAGGTTGCAACATGGTTTTCCCTATCTGTGCACCCCCACCCAACGAACTGTTAAAACACAAATTGAGAAGATTCACATGGATGGTTTATGGTTTTTCAAATATAACTTTTAAATAGGAGGAAATGTGGACACCATATAATACATGAATGGTTAAGGGGAAATATTTGGGAAACTGTTGGCCTCTCCCAAGAAAATAGTGTGTGGAATTTTAATTAACCCAACAATTAGTTTTTTAAATTCTTGAACACCCCATATTAACATCTAATCAGTCATAGTTTGACCCTAATATGTATGTAATGATTTTGGAGGATTCTCTATAGATTCCAAGATTTCTCGACCTCCATTCCTAGTGAAATGTTGGGGGATTAATGATTTAAACCAAATGGGTATATAGTTTTTAACATTTAGATCTCTCTCCATCTCTCCCCCCTCTATCTGTCCTCTTCCTAGAAAAAAGTGTAATATTTATCTTCCACTGGATCAAGATATATATCTTGATTATTTATATCTTTATTCATTTAATCATTGATTTTGGAATCAGATCTAAATCATGTTCTTTGTTGTGGTTTTTTTGTTCATATAAAATTGGGTATATCTATTAGAGAGTGTGCTTATTATATTTTGAGGTAGGTGGTCTATATTCTAATCTAATATCAATTTCCAATTTCTGTGTTTGTTATTGTTATAATTTCAATTTCCATGACTGCAAAATTTCATGTGATAATCAAATTCATTATTTTAATTTCCATCTATTAATGATTTAAGATAATTGGGGCAATTAAGGCTATGAATTTAATCAATTAAATATTTAATTAATTAATGGGGTAAGGGGGATTTAAAAATTGAATATTAAATTAGATTAAATAATTTTAGAATTAATTTTTGAGATTTTGAACATTTTGAAATTTATGATATTATTTAATTGTTTAATTAGTTAATGAGTTGTTGGGATTGTGAAATTTATTTGAATAAATTTTTATTGAATAAATTATTGGGTTATTGAGGTTTTAAATTTGAATAATTAGTTGATTTGTTGGGGTTTTCAATTGATGGAGATGGAATATTTAATTTTACAATTTATTAATAATTTATTGGATAAGGAAAATGATTGAGAGTTAATTTATAATAACATTGAATGATGTGTTATATGTGACATATGTGTCTGATTGAGATTGGGGTGTGGGACACAGATTTCTACTCCATATAACCACAGAAGTTCTAGACATTGCATTATAGAAGGAACTGCATGCATGAAAATATTCCTATATGGGCTAGGGATAAATTCTTGAAATACCAATATGGTGTGGGTGAGGGACTGATGCTCCAAATACCCACAGGGTGCCAGTCATGACAGTATTCTACCGTTAGTGGGAATTGGACTACATATCCAATTTGATTATATATGAATGGAATTTAAATTTATAGTGAAATAACATTTTATATAATAATTTTTGAATTCAATATGAGATATTATTTATAATCCAATAGGAGAAAATGTACGTATTATGTTTCAAATGCCCTCGGAAACCTAATGGTTCATTTTTAAATAATAGATAACTAAATATATTTAAATGGTTTAACTTTAGGTTTTCATTTTGTTATATAAAAAACTAGAAAAATTATTATTAAATTTATTTATTTTAGACTCCATGTATGGTGGCCTACTGAGTTGTACTCACACCTTACTCAGGCGGACATATTAGTAACCAATGACAATTCAATGAAACATGAAATAAAAATGGACATGTCCCGATGTTAGATGGACGTTTGGGATGAGGCATGGATGAGGGAACCGGATATGGTTCACAACATTCATGGATGTTTTAAATTTATTTATTTCTTTTGGTTTTCATTTTTAACATAGAATATATTTTATCATGGCATATCTACCATTTATATTTTATATTTTATTTCTAGTTTTGGTTATCTTGTGATACTGGTATTATTCTAGTTATGATATATCAATTGGTTATTTCTTATTTATTTCCCAATTTTTTATTACTCAAATAAAAATGTTATTGTCTCCCCATGATCAAAATTATCCCCTCACTGCTAGTCAGTATCCTCTAGCATATTTGGAGCCTCGCCTAAGGATATGTGGCAGACCGACTTGGGTCACCCACATGTGAAATCAATGACAAGATGTGACAAAGTAGTATTATATCCCAACATTCTTTTGTTTAATTTTTCAAATAATTTGGGAAAATAATATTAGAGGCTATGAAGATTGAAGTATTAGTTATGAGCACATGAATTGGAGTAGCTAACCCATGTACATGGGAGAACATGATTAACTCGGGCGATATTATTGTCATTGATATTTTCTGTAATAATTGGATTCTATTTTACCATTGTTAATGCATTTGATGTGTTATGTGATTATTTTTATTATTTTTTAATATTTTACTCATAGATCATAATGGAATGAGTTTTGAATATTCATGAATCATTCTAGGAACTTAGTTTTATTTTCTGACATACACCATATTTGTTATGCATGTGAAAACTGGGATTGGTTATGTTTTTGATCATGAACTTTTCTTTATTTCGTGAGAAATTGAATTGAAAATTGATCCGTATATGGAATTTAATGTTTCAAAATGATGAAAAATGTGAATAATTGGATTTCAAAATGATAAAAAAGAATAATGAGAATATGATTAACATTTTTTAATCATGACCATTATGTAATATGGTTATGGGTAGTGACAACACCATGATTTTGACAATGTAGCGGGGTTTAGGAAAATTCTTATTTTGATTTTTTCTGATTTTCCTATTAGTTTAACAATATTAAGCAGTGTTATGTGTCCTAATAATTGTGTTTTGTAGTGTAGAAATATTCTACCCTAAGGGAGTTTTTTGAGACGATGATTAGAGGATATGTCTGTAGATGCTCCACTTGAAGAAGAACATGAGGGATTGAGAGTGTTGGGTGAGGAATATGGAGATATGTTCTTTGAGAACATCACTGAATTCATGAAATTCAATGATAGATAACAAGGGAGGTTTGAAAAAATATTTTTTAATATGATGAGGTTGTTTAATTTGCATCACCCTCTAAATTATACCGGAGAGGGTAGACATGAGGAAATCATGTTTTGAATTGATTCCATGTAGAAAAAATTTAAACACTTGGAGATTCTTTTTGAATGGAGGTTCAAATTAACAAATTAAATGTCACAGGGTCAAGCTTTGAGTTGGTGGGACATCCAAAATCGGGGTGGAATATTGGAAAACCTGGAATGGAAATAAATTTTGGAATAGTAATTGGAGGAATTTTACCTTGAGATGCTATAGGAGGAGAAGTCATATTATTTCATGAGGTTGAGTCAAGGTAGAATTTTTGTGATGGACTATACTGGAAGATTAATATATTTTTAATTCCTTTTTATAGCATTGGAAAATTATTAGGTTACTACAGAAAGTGGTTTAGAGAAGTTTTTAAATATAAAATTCTGTCCCATGTGAAGATCTTCAGGTAGAAAGGGTATTTTGCGGTGGTAAATAATAATCTCATATGTGAGGGGAACTAAAAAGAAGATTCTAGTTGAAGAAAGGTGGTTGCAGCTAGATGGATAGATGGTACAACTTTTGAGAGCAGGAAGCATCTCTATGAGAATCTCAATCAGTTTAGTGGAATGTAGAGTGGCTCAAAAGAAGGATCAATTATGCATGATCTTTCCTGAGTGCTTTTCCAACAATATAAATGATCGGGCCACTATCGTATCCATTATACTCGACCACTAGTAGAGTGAAGATCTTTTAGAATGATGAGACGTCTACTGATTTTCTATATGAACCCATTATAGATTATTAGTGATTAAGGATCTAGATAGAGACATAGTGGGGTAAGGTGATCATCAAAAACATATTAATCTCATAGATAGAGTTCAAAAAAATGGTAGTAGAGGTATTGGATGAGGTTAATCTAGAAAATATATCCCACATCAGTAGAGTGGTGAAGCTCATGGAGTTCAGACTACATGAAAAGGAATAGGTACATTCCATTTACATGTCATTCATACTACTCACATCGATTGTGAGGATAGACCATAAATAGTTAACGGTACTATTCTTGAAGATTATATACTAGCAAGTTCGTTATTTGACAGCTGATCCTATAATTCCTTCGTTTCTAGAAATAAATTTAATGATTTGAGCATAGAGGTAGAGTTCATGAGAGAGGTTTTAAACATAGATACACCATTTGGTGTATGGTCTAGAGGCATTCCCTTGTGCAAGTGGTGTTCTCTCAATGCTCAGAAGTGTCCTTTTTGTGGGATCATAACTTCCCTGAAATTTCACAAATTGATCTAATTTTGTGTATGTACTTAGTAGTATCATACTGACCCCATATATATTTTTACCACATGAGAGTGGAATTATTTTCTTATAAGGTTGAAAATTACATTCTTCATGGAGATTTGGATATCGAGGTAGGCCATGTAGGGTTATTTCACCAGCACCATGGCGAGCATAGCAACAATACATGAATGCTTTTTTCTATATGATTGAGGTGTTAGGAAGGATTTATTTCCACGTGTAGTGAACTAGTTTTCAGATGTACTTCCAAAATACTTCTCAGTGCTTCCACTTGATAGAGATGTAGAATTTACAAGTGATATTTTGCAGGGGGGATAAGCCTATTTCTATTCATTCTATATAATTAAATTGAAAAAGATTCAAGATCTCAATAAACATCTGAAGGATTTGGAGGAAAAGTGATTTATCCATCTGATAATGTCCCCATGGGGTTCTCAAGTGTTGTTTTAAAAGAAGGTTAACATGTGTTTTTTCTTGTGTATTGATTATCAGAAATTGGACCAGATGAAACTGAAAAATATGTATCATCATATGAGAATTGAAGATAATTTTGACCAAATGGGAGGATCTTATGTTTTCTTCAAGCTCTACAAGAGAATGTGGTATCATCAATTTAGAATTAGACCTTCTTATATACTGAATATTACTTTCAGAAGTATCTATAACCTATATGTGTTAATTATAATGATGTCTGGGTTGAAAAAAATGCCAGTAGTATTTATGGACTAGATGAACAGAATATTCCATTTGTACCTAGATCAATTTTTGGTATATTTTATAGATTACATATTTTATATTTCCTCGCAGATTCATGATGATAAGCTAACACATTGACATCATCCTGAGTAGAATAAGAGAGTATCATCTATATTCTAATGTATGTATCTGTTATTTATGGATTGAATAGGTAAATTTTTTAGGTCACATCTCTCAGTAGATGGTCTTTCAGTGGACCCATAAAAGGTTTGGGAAGTAGTTCCATTGGATCATCCATTTAATTTTTTCCTATATCCATGTCTTTCTAGGGAAGGATGAATATTATTGAATATATGTCCTAGAATTTTCCTAATCGTTTGTTCTACATTCTATCATTTCCGAATAAGATAAAAAGTTTCACATGCAAGAGAAATGTGAGAATTCTTTCCCAGAGTTAGTGAAGCAGCTAACAATATTACCAATCATCTTCCAACCCGATCCATGTGAGTATTATACTGTACTTTGTGACACTTTGAGAATAGTTTTCAGAGAAATTTTTATAAAATTATATTGATTTATAGAGTATGGATCTCGGTAGTTGATGCCACATGAATGAAACAACCCTATGCATGTCCTTGAGTTGGAAGAATTTTTTTTATTCTTCAATGTGTTGGTGGAATTATTATTTATAGAAAAATTTACTAGTAATGCTGTTCAGAAGAGATTAAAGTATGTCGTCTCCCAATGAGTGTTGAATATTAAACATCATGTATGGTTTGGGTATATGATTTCATTTGACTTTGAGCTTGAATATACACCAGGGAATGGAAACCATGTCATTGAAGCTTTAAGAAAGAAACATAGGATACAGTTTCTTAGGAGTCTAGTTCTTAGTAGAATATGTTTAAATTACGGGAGAGTTTCATGTATTAGTTATTGAGGGTAAGGAGAGGATGACTCTTATGTCAGTTATAGTGGAGTCTACACTCATGAGATAGATCAATGATAAAAAATTATGAGGATCTAGAATTATTTACCTTGTGGAAATGTCTTGATGGTTGGGAGTCACCTTTCAAATAGAGAATATATGACGATGAAATCATTTATATCATGATTTCGATAGTTGTTTCTATGATTATGCTGGTAGAGTTGATGGATGAGTTTCGATCCTTGAAGTGGGTGGTAATTCCATGTGTAACCAAAATATACTGTGACCTACGATGGATGTTTTGGGTGGTACGGAAGAAAAATGAAATTGTAGAGTTTTTGACATGAAGATAAAGCCATCAATAGGTGAAATATGATCATCAATGACCTAGAGGTTTTTTAGAGTTGTTGGAAATTCCCAAATGGATGTAGGAAGACATGACTATGGAATTTTTAGTGGGTATTCCAAGGAATCCCCATAAGAATAATAATATCTGGGTTAGTTTGGAGCATTTGACCATGGAAGGGTATTTCCTACCTATAGAAGAGACCTTATCAGTGGATTAATTGTCAGAAATATATGATCATGATATAGTCTATCTACATGGAGTTCCACATACTATAGTTTCAGACTATGAATAATGCTTTACTTCACCCTTCTCATAAGGCATGTAAGATGATTTTCGAACACATATTGTTTAAGTATATCATTCCACCCAAAGATAGTTTCGAATTCAATGTGTACTATAAAAGTGATTGAGGGTATGATTCGGTAATGTTCCCTATGCTTATGTGGGTCTTGGGAGAAAAGCCTAACATTAATGGAGTTCTCATATAACAATGGTTATCTAAACATATTTCAGATGGAACCACATGAGGATAGTTTTGGTAGGAAATTTCACTTACTGATATTCTTGATGGAGGCAGGTGAGTTAGAGTTGTTTTGATAGAGTCTCATGTAGGAGAGTTTATGGAATGTTCAGTAGATACAAAAGTGTATGGATATGGATATGAGTAGATATATTTGTTGTGTCAATATACATCAATGACCTCTAGAGTTTATATATTGTGATTATATATTCCTTTATGTGTCACCTATATTGGGCCGCCATAGGATATAGAGACATGGAAAGGTAGATCTCAGGTTCGTTGTACCAGTTGAAGTTGTGGAGAGAATCAGTCTAGTTCCATACCAATTGGATATTTCATATATATATATTATTATTCATGAGCATTTACATGTGTCACAACATCGGTGGTATCACCTAGAAACATTCCACATGATATATTTGGATGTTGTTGATCTTGAGAATGATTCATCCATTGCGGATCATCTGATATGTGTGTGGGATCATAGTGTTAATGTGTCTTATGAGAAGTCTATAACAACCCTGATTTTATTACAAACATAAACAATATTTATTACAGAAACTATTAACTTGATAAAACATGGAATATATAGATTTATAGTGTATTTTAGGTATAGTATCATTACATAACAACTTAAAACATGAAATACAACATCTATATTGAAAACATATGTTACATGCCCACTACAATTCCTTGTACTTAGCATTGCATGGTATAACCAATGTACATGCATAAGAAAAGGGTGATATATAAAGCCCAGTAAGGAAACAAACCAGGCATAACATGAGGAAAACAGTACATGTTATACAATTTTCATATTAATGGAGCACAAGAAAAACATGAACAGAAAATCATGCTAATGCATGATAATCATAACATGGAAATCTAGAAACAACACTTAACATGGAATTAGCATGAGCCAAGGCTCATCACACATGGAGCATGAGTAAACCCTAATTGAACAGGAAGCATGAGTAAAACCTCATTGCACTTGAATTATCATGAGTTAAAACCCATTTCACAAGACATATCATGATACTATACATTACCCAAAGCATTGGAGAACTATCAGGGAACATCCTTCTTAAACATTTCATTTCATACAAAAGTGTTCCCCATGGATCATATAACATGGAATCAATAAACATAATAATTTATTCTAAAATTAAGTAATGTGGAATAAATACAGGAAATTACCATTAAATATGGATATGTTCTTTTTGTTGAATACCCTTGATAGAGATATTGGTATGGTATTCACTCTACAATGATCTAGGCTTGGAAAAATGCGGTGGAATTTCGGCAGCATAATGGCGCGATATAAGGATTCATTAAAATGGTTGATGAGATTGAAAAAGGTGTCTCATCATATTTAAATAAAAAGGACAGTAAGGGGGTTGTATATATACATGTCCAAACAAATTTTATGGAATTTAGAAGAATAATACAAAATAATTAATAAAACATAATAGAGGAGAGAGAAATCACTCATGGAATATCGGCATGATAATAGGGTTGCGTTGGTGGAATTAATGAGAGATAAATGGGTCTACCATCATCCAAATATAAATAGGGAAATATGGTGGTGGTGTAAAATCATAACCCAACAATTGTAATTTAATACTAATGTTCAAAACAACATAATGAAAATTGGACAAAATGAGATAGGAATAAATCCAGTACTTGGAAGTGCGATCCCAAAAGAATAAGAGAGGCTTGAGAGGGGATTAATGGGATTTGGGGGCTTCCTTGGGAGGATTATAGAGAGAGTTTGGAAGAGGTTGGACGAATTCTAAAGGCATTGAGTGAATAGTAATTGGGAACTTGGCTGGGTCTATATAAGAAATGAGAGGGAATTATTTATTATTTAGGTTTGGGACACCTCACATTAAACTAATCAAAACCACAAATAGGCCCATGGTTTTTGCCAATTATTTTTTCAAATGGGGAGTGGAAAAAAAATATTTTATAATGAAAATTTTCAATATTCTTAAATTAATAGGGTTTCTTTTGTAGAGGCGAGTCACACTCTCAAGGAAAAAAATTTATAATGGAAAATTTTTTTATAAGCCTTGATGGTTCTACAAAACCATGGTAAAATAAATAGAAAAAACCCAAATTCAAATTATTTTAATGGTGAAACATATATTGGCTTAATATGATGTTTTTAGTACTTTATTACCTCACTATTGGGTCATTTTGATGTCATAAAAAACATTTTATTTTTAAACGGTATTTAATTTTTACCCAAAAATTTTACTGTCTCAGAAAATTATAAAAAATTCACAATTGGATAATTTCGAATTATTGATTACAAAAGTAATATTAATTTTAATCAAATAATTTTCTAAATATGTGAATTTTTACTTTTAAAATAAAAACTTACATTTATCTAAAATTAATGGGTTTTGAAAAAAATATCTTTCAAACCTTAATAAAAATTACAATTTCATTCATAAAATTATACGATAATTTATATTGAATAAAAAGTAATTTAATAATAAATAAAATATTTTAATAAAATATTATTAAATTCAATAATCCATTATTTCATCAAAATCTATTTCTTAGTTAAATATAAACTAAAAATACTATTTGGACATTAAAAACTATTTACAATGTAACAATAATAAAATGAATGTATATTAATTATTATAAACAAAATAATTCACATAATCATAGTGATAAGGTATTTTTACATAAAGAATTATAACACATGCATATGACTGAAGAGTAAGGTGTTCGATGGTGATAAACTCTTGTTGTGGCTCAGATAACATCGATCAGGTGGTAATCTCTATTAACATCAACATCTCTTGTATTCAATTATGCTCATGCTTAACATGTTGAAGCTCTGATTGGACTTGGACAAGAGTGAATCCCATGGACGCTACCTCTTTTCTGATCTCTGACAAATGGGCTTCGTATGGGGTAGGTCTACTGGATAAGGCCATCACTTCCTTTGTCTCAGTAAATTGGATTTGTTAAAACCCTATATTTATATTAATCATTTGATCACTATTCAATAGCTATATTAGTAACTTTCACAATTCATAACAATATTTTAAAATAAAAAATATTAAACCAAATAATTCCATATGTTTTACATAACCACAAGAATATATTTAAATACACCAAGAGGAATTTTCATTAATGATTTTTTGGTTCATTACAATCTTCCCACTGTAAGAAATTTCGACCTCGATATTTCATTTCCCCACACCAAAAAAATGAATGTAACTCTACTTCATCACTTCCTATGATTCCCACATCTCTTCTTTATACATGTGGTTTCACCACAACACCTAGATGAGTGGAATTGTCTTATTTCAAAGAACATTTTCTCTACGATCTATGATCATCACCGATTTCTCCTCGTAGGAATGATAATAATCTAGTTGTATGAACTCTAAAGAGAGAAGATGTGGTGGGTCTGGTAATTACTTCCTTAAGAGGGATACATGAAATACATCATGTACTTTGTCAATGGTATGTTGAAGTGCTAGTCAATAGGCCACAGCCCCAACATGATCAAGAATCTTGAAGGGGCCGATGTACCTAGGACATATCATTCATTTCATTCAAAACCACATGACCTTCTTCCATGGAGATATGCAAATAAATACCATGTCTCCAATATTAAACTCAAGGTCTCATCAACGGTTATATGCATAACATCTTTTCCAACTCTGGGATTCCTTGATATGTTGTTGAAAGGTTTTCAATTTCTCTACCCTTTCTTCGAGCATTTCTTGTCCTAGTATCTTACGCTCACTGACATCATCTCAAAATGATGGTGTTATGTACATCTTCCCATACAGGGCTTCATAGGGTTTCATTCGGATTCATGAGTGGAAACTGTTATTTAAGGAGAATTTAACCAGAGAAATATAGTGATCCCATCCTTCATTCAAGTCCATTGAGAACACTATCAACATGTACTCATTTTTTTGGATAGTTTGCTTGGATTGGCCATTAGTTTGAGGATGATAAGCCGTACTGATGTTTAGCTCAGTATATAAAGCATGTTGAAGACTCTTCAAAATCATAGATGTGAATCTTGGATCTCGATCAGATATAATCGATAGTGGTACCCAATGAAATCTTACCACATATTTTATATTTACCCATGGTTGTTGATCGCATGATAAATCCTCCCAAATTTCAATGAAGTGTGGATACTAGGTCTGATGATCCAAAATAACATAGACTGCATTGTTCCCATTGGATGTATTTATAATTCTGGTGACAAAGTCCATGGTGATGTTCTCTAATTTCAATGAGGGTATAATAAATGGATGCATCATACCTTTAGACATTTTCCTCCCTACATTCACATGCTGACAGGCCAGCCACATTGATGTATACTCAACGATTTCCTTATTCATATTATCATACCAATAATTCTATTGGAGATCTTGATACATCTCTGTGTTTCCTGGGTGAATAGAGAAATTTGAATAAGGTGTGTCATCATAAAGTTCCTTCTTCAGTTTTGGACTTGGTTGAACACATGGTCCTTTCCCAAATCTCAGAACCCCTTCTTCATTAACATTGAACTCCACGGATTTCCGTTTTATGATAGCTTCCACTTTCTTCTGAATTCCCACACGATCCTTTTGACCATCCTTTAACATTTCCAAATGGGATGGTTGAGCATTTATTTGTTAAATGATTCATGATGTTCCATTCATTATGATTATCATGTCCTTATTTACCAAGTCTAAGAAGATTAGATCCTTCTAAATTATCATCAATGATAGAATTTGTGGGTCCATTCTACTTAGAGCATCTGCCACCTTGTTCGCATTCCCAGGGTGGTAATGGATTGAGCAGTGTTAGTCATTGATCAGCTCTAACCATCTTCATTGGCACTTGTTCAAATCATTCTGTGTGAATATATACGTGAGGCCTTGGTGGTCCGTATATATTTCTCACTTCTCCCAAAAGAGATAATTCTGCAAAATTTTTAATGCGAATATCACTGCATCCACCTCCATATCATGTGTTGGATATTTCTTCTCATGAACATTTAGTTTAATTGAATCATAAGTAATGAAGTTTTTCATTTTGAATCAACACACAACACAGACCCTTCTTCATAGAATCACTGAATACCACAAAAAGATCTCCAATTGTTGGTAAAGTGAGAATGGGTGCTGTGATAATCCCCCCTTTCAACTCCTTGATGCTTTCATCATAGTCATCACTCCAAGAAAACTTTAATCCCTTCCGAGTTATCTTGGTAAGAGGGTTGGACAATCCTGAGAAATTTCTCACAAATTGTCAATAATATCCAACTAACCCTATAAAGCTATGGATATCTGTTACCGATGTTGGCCTTGACCATCCCCTGATTGGTACCATCTCGGAGGGATCAAAAGATATCCTTGTATGTGTGATGATATGGCCTTATAATGAGACCTCCTACCACTAGAACTCAAACTTGATGTACTTTGCATATAGCTTCTCCTTCCGAAAGGTCTATAGTACTGTCCGTAGATGCTTCTCATGATCCTATTTGGTTTTGGAGTATATCAGAATATCATTTATAAATACAACCACAAATTTTCCAGGGCAATACCGAAAGACTCTATTCATCATTTCCATGAATATTTTTGGAGCATTAGTGAGTTGGAAAGGAATTACTATGAATTCATAGTGCCCATATCTTGTACAAAAAGTTGTCTTTGAGATATCTTCCTTCATCACCCTTACTTGATAATATCCTAACTGTAAATCTACCTTAGATAAGTATTGTGATCCATGAATCTGATCATTAAAGTCATTGGTTAATGGGAGAGGATACTTGTTCTTTATCATGATATTTTTAAGATCATGATAATCAATTCAAAGGAGAATTGGGACATATTTTTTCATGATGAAGAGGACTGGTTCACCCCAATGTGAGGCACTTGGGCATATAAACACTTTATCCAGATTTTCTTGTAGTTGCTTTTCAGCTCCTCAAGCTTCACAAATAGCTATTCTATATGGATTCTTGGATATTGGAAATTCCATATGTATAAGAACAATTGATATTTCAACATCTCTTCTAGGAGGAAGACCAAGTAATTCCTCGAAAAACACTTCAGTGAATTACCTCACAATAGGAATGTCTTCAAGGATGGTTACATCCTTAGACTCAATCATCTGAGCTAGATATGGATTCTCATTGGGTAGAAATATCCACGATTTAGATGATGGAGCTATAAAAGATTCATATTATTCCATTCACTTTTATAGAATCAGGGATCTATTCCCAACATGGATAGTGATTTCCCTCTAATGGAAATTTATGTTTGCTCTTTTTTAAGAAATTCATTCCATTCCATGAATTACCTCAAATTTCCCCCGAAAGAGTATGATGAGGTTTTCTGGGATGTTCAATCCACATATTATGATAAGGGAGGAGTTATATTCATGGGATGCAATTATTTCATCATTTATTGTACTCACCTACATATTTACTTCCATGATTTTTGGTGTTACTGTGAATGTTCTAATAAACATTTTTGTTATAAAATAATGTGTAGAACCGAAATCAAAAAAGTATGTTCACTATTATTGAATAAATAAATAGCGCACGTGTCACCACTTCATTTTTAGGGTTCACATTGGGAGTAGTGATGGTAAAATAACTCCCTTGAAAACTTGGAGGCTGTTGGATGCCTTTGAAAACCCTTGGTTTAGGGAACTGATTTGTAAGATGACCTGGGTCTTGCAGTTATAGCAATAAACTATGCGTTGAGGTTCGAACGGAGAGTTCCTCTCCTCTATTTCTGATGCAGGTTTTTCTTATTGGTGGTTAATTTCTTGGTGCCTTTCACTAACACACCTAAAGAATTTTCTCACCCCATTCTGGAAATTTCTTGGGTTCTTCTTTCCACACCGTTGGCTAGTGAGGCACTGGATTTTATTAGCACAATTGGATTTATCCATAGGACTTCCAGAATTGAATTCCAGATTACGATTATTATCCCCTTGATACCCTTGAGGTTCTTCGATATCCATTTAAACCTAGAAAGAATATCAGACATTTTCCTCATAGTTGTTGATGTCACGGACTGCTAGTGCTTTCCAAAGGATAGGTTTTAGCCATCCAAAGAAGTGTTCAATCTTGGATTCAGAGGTAATGACAAAGCTGGTAGTGTATCATGAAAGATTTTTGAATTTTTCCAAGTACGCTCTGATAGATTCGTCATCTTTTAGTTTATGGGAAAGGGATTCCCTTTCCATCTTTTGTTAGAGGGTGCACAGAAAATATTTATCAAAAAATATCTTATGGAAATACTTCCATTCCAAAACCATGACCTCCTCCTCGGGATTCATATTCTTGATCAATGTTCACCATTGATTAGCTTCACCCTTCATATGATAATAATCATGGAGAACCATCTCTTGTTTGGAACATTGACAGATGGAGATGATCTTTAAAATGGAGTTGATCTATATTTCGGCGATTGAGGGATCAAATGATCCATTAAAAGTAGGAGGTCGTTGTCTCATGAAGATCTCGATTGCGACTTGCTCATTCTTTGGTGGGGATGGGGGGTTAACATTTCTCTTGAACCATGTTATTATTCAAATCATTAGTTAACTGAGAGAGACACATGACAAAGATCATGATTCCCGCTCCCATCAGATTGGGCATCTCATTAGCACAGTCATCACGATGATTTTCACATCTGTTGATAGCCTGATTACTCCTATTACCAGCCATTGGCTGGAATAAAATGAATGTTAGGGGTATCAAATAATGGGTAATTCATGGAGAAAACCATTGAAATATAAATAACTATTATTTACTTATATTATGAATCTAAAGGCTTCAATCAATGCTATTCATGATCTACATTCTAACATATATTCTTGGGGTGTTTTTAAAAAAAATATTTAATAAGGTTTCATACTATTCTTGAGAATTTACCAAAGAAAATCCCCCACATGTGTTGTAAACAAGAGTGCAGCAAGGATAGTTGTCACAAACTAGGTACCATTTGAGTCTAGCTCAAAGTAGAGTTTTCGGGTTTTACAACTAGGATTCATCTGTGCTAGATCCACCTCTACCCGCTCGTATCCAAACATGGATGTATTTTCTTTATAAACCACTTACTCATTAATAACCAATACATTGGAATGTTTTTATTATACTTAATTGTGTCTCTATGTATTCCATATGATTTTCTAATCATAATCCCAAAAATAACTAAACCAATACTGTAATACCAACTATAACAACCCTGCTTTTATTACAGACTTAAAAAATATTTATTACATAAACTCTTCCCTTGATAAAACTTGGATTTTATAGAGGACTAGTGTCTTTGTGGCTTAGGATCATTACATAATAAGTTAAAACACGAAATACAATATCTGTATTGATAACATCCTTTACAGGACCACTACATTCCCTCGTACATAGCAATGCATGGGATTACATGAGGATATACATAAGAAAAGGGTGAGATATAAAACCTAGTAAGGGAATAAACATGGAATAACATGGGAAATACAATACATGTTAGATAATATTCATATTAATGGATAACAAGAGAAACATGATCATAGATCATGGTAAAGCATGATAATAATAACATGGAAATGTGGCAACAACACTTAACATGAAATCATCATAAGCTAAGGCTTATTGTAGATGCAGAATGAGTAAACACTAATTGGACATGAAGCATGAGTAAAACCTCATAACACTTGAATTAGAAGGAGTCAACACCCATTGAACATGACGTTTCATGATAATATACATTACCCAATGCATTGGAGTGCTATCAGGGTGGACCCTACTTAAACAATTAATTTCATGCATAAGTGTGCCACATGGTTCACATAACATGGAATCAATCAAAATTATAAGTTATTCCACGATTATGTAATTCTGAATAAATACATGAAAGTACCATTCAATATGTATATGTTCATAAAGTAGAATACCATTGATAGAGACATGGGTATGGTATTCACTACACAATGATGTTGGATTTGAAAAATGTGGTGCAATTTCGGCAGCATAACAGCACAACATAAGGATTCATGAAAAAGGTTGATGATATAGAAAAGGGTGTCTCATCATTTTTACATGAAATGTAATGTAAGGGTGTTATATAGATACATGAACCAACAAATGTAATGTAATTTTTATGCATAATTCAAAATATTTACTTGTATATAAAAGAGGAGAGAGAAATAACTCACGGAATTTCGGCATGGTAATGGGCGTACATGGGAGGAACTTATGGCATACCGCCTATTGATTATATAACATTTCATTAGATTTTACAAATAAAGGATCTTTAATGTCTAGTGTATTGGAAATCTGGAACAAAAAAATTTAAAACAACATAAAACATTCCTCTATTCCACTTTTAAGGCTTCATCATAAGTTCATCCTAAGTATAATTACTTCCTCTCATAACCTGGAGACATACATAAAGGGAAAGGGTTAGTAGAAGGCCCAGTAGGGAAAACAAGGGAATTTGTCTACTTGTGAAATCATTAAGAATAGAATAAAAAATAAAGACATGAGCAATAAAAGTAGAGGAAATTCATAATTAAAATAATATAAACCATAACATGAATTTGTGGGTACACAATTTAACTTAGACATTCATGATAATATCACCAAGGTTCATCCCCATGGTGTCATAAAATTTACCAAGGTTCATCACCAAGGTATTGTGAAACTTATCATGTCTAGAGATTAAATTTTTTACCCATTGCATTAGAGAACTATTTGGGTACACCTTTAATATGTATTTACATTCATGTGAGACACATATATCATAATCAAACACATCATAAATAACACATAGAGAATATAAGAAATTGGTTTCATTACAAAATTTTGACATTTTAAGAGAGCCTAAAAAAGATCATTATGTAATTTATAACCCATGTAAGGGGGGTGAGGGATATATATATATATATATATCAATTAAATAATGAAATAAATCAATTGTATTACTTGATAAATACCCCTATAAATTAATATATATTTGGGTATTCACATAAAAAAATCAAGTGAATTCATGAGAAAAAGAGAGAGAAATTTTGAAATGAAATTTCTACAACATAACGACTATATAACATGGTTTTCTAAAATATTGAAAAGAGAGGGGACAAGAATTATCCAGTCATAAAAAACTAATTATGCATGATATGGAAAAAATAAAATGAAATAATATCATTGTATGGATATTTGTAGTAAATACCATATGAAAATGAATCTTGAAGGAAAAGAGAAGATGCGATTTCATTTGTGAAAATCTGGCCTCCTAACTGCATCACTTAGAAATATAGAAAATAAATTAATTAGAGAAGAAAGGGTATCTCATCATTTGGAAATGAAATGGATAGTAATAAGAATATGTAATAACATACACCCAAATATGAATATGGAAACTGTAAGACATAACATAAAAGAAATCATGACTAAAAGAGGAGGGTGAAGGTTTCCCTTACCTTGAAGAGTAACATAAAAATATTGATGGTTGGAACCTTGCGAGTTTAATGGGAACCTTGGGAAGACTCCTTGGGAGGTAAAATACCAGAACATAGATGTGGAAGATTTTGGAATGAATTGGATGGGAGAATAGATTGGTATTTATTGCAAAAGTGAGGAAATAAATTATTAATTTCAAAAGGAAACCTCATCGGTGGTATTTGAAAAAAAAATGGGATTTCCCATGGTATTGTACACTTGGGAAACACCGTAACATATCTTAATATTCAAAAATATACCAGATTATTTACATCATGATTACATCATCAGGGATTTCATTAAACATCCGAAACTGAAAATTGTATTTTTACTATTCACTAATAAATCAAATGTTTCCAAAGAAACCAAAAATTCACTGTAACCTAATATCAATTATCTGAATTCAAAAAATGAAATCCATTTTATGAAAATAATTTTATAATGAATTTTATTTTTATTTTTAAATTAAATCATTATTTATTCCAAAAATGCAACTTTAAAATGATAACTCATTTTGTAACACCTTCTGAAAGTAATCAATGTCCCATAAAATTATTGTACAAACATAAGGCAATGAAGTAAATATTTATGATTAAATTTTATGAAAATACACATTCAATTTAAATTATTAATTTAATTATATAATAGTAAATAAAAAATGTATGACATACAAAAATTCCAGAACATAAACAATGTTCTTCTTTCACTTTTATGATGTCCAAAATGTATTTATACATTCAATGGTGATTTTTCTATTTTTTGGATGATTTACTGTTCATATGGGTATGTAACTATTCATACATTTCTATTCATTAAAAATTATGTTGATCTTATTATATTGTTACTGAACAGAACTGTAAAAGATCATTTTTTGAAAAGAATTTCTCATTATTAATTATTTAAAGAAAACAGAAGATATTTTAAAATAGCCATTTTTTTCCAAAATTCCTTAGTAACATGGAAATTCTATAAATTCATCCTATATTTATCCAAACATTTTAAATTCACACATTTTACCATAATAAGAAGTAAAAATTTTATTTATAAAAAAGGATTATAGAAAGTAATTAAGGCTTCATTACATATCCCCTTATAACACCTGCATAGGACCTAAGTGTAAGGTGTTATATGGTGATAGAATATTGGGTTGGCTCAGATAACATTGCACATGCGGTGATTTCTATCAGCTTGAACATAACCCTTGGGTGATTTCATTCAATCTTCAGATGTTGATGTTTGACTTGGGCTTGGTCTAGAGAAAATATCGTTGACTCTAACTCTTTCTGAAGCTCCAAAAAATGGGTTTCATATGGCTCGAGTCCACTAGATGATGCCATCAACTCTCCTTTTTGTATTTATTAACTAAGATTATTTGAATTTATGAACAATAATTGTAATGTTATGAATTTACTTTCGAAAGGTAATATTGACCAATGAACATATTATAGTCAAACCCCAACAGTCTCATTTAATTATACTCACATCATTAATAAAAGGATATAGTTTTTTTGAGTATAAAATTAAATAACACAAAAAATTAAGGAATAAATATTATTAAAAAGTTTGGGTCGTTACATTCTTCCCCCTTAAGAAATTTCACCCTTGAAATTTTAACACATACACTATATAGAGAAAAGGTGTGGGTACTTCTTCTTTATATACTCCTATGGTTCCTATGTGGCTTCCTCACTTTTGTGGTTCCTCCACAACACCTTAACATGGTGAGTGGTCTTGTTGCGTACAACCATATCTCTATGATCAATGATCTCCACCGACTACTTTTTATAAGATAGATCATGTTCCAATTATACCACCTCTTGATTTAGTAGAAGTTATGGGTTAGGTATGTAATTATTTAAGAGGTATAAGTGGAAGACATCATGAACTTATGCTAGATTTAGAGGAAGTTCAAGATGACATGCCACTTCCCCTATGTGATCAAGGATTTCATAGGGGCCATTGTAACTTGGTCTGAGCTTCCCTTTCTTTCCAAACCTCATGACTCTCTTAAAAGAAGAAATTCAAATAAAAATGTTGTCACCAACATCACACTCCATGTCCCTTTGACGGTTGTCGACATAGCTCTTTTACCGACTCTGAATAGCCATAATGTTTTGCTGGACGACACGAAACTTTTCTATCAACTCATTGCACAAGATCAGGCCCAAGAAAATTTCCCTCAATATCTTCATCCCTGCAAGTAGGAGTTCTACATCGCTTCCCATATAGAACTTTATAGGGTGCCATTTTAATGATCAAGTGGAAGTTATTATTGTACTAGAACTCAACAAAAGGGATATATTGTTCCTATCCTCCGTTAAACTACATTGAGCTTGTTCTCAAAATTTACTCGTGTGTTTGAATAGTCCTTCCAAATTGGCCATCATTTTGGGGGTGATATTCCATACTGAAATTTAATTCAGTGCTCAGATCATGTAGATGACTTCTCCAAAAAAAATGTGTACACCTTGGGTCATGATCTGATACAATAGAATGTATAACTCTGTACATCCATACAACTTCTTTCACATTAATTCTGGGAAGTTGATCAAGAGAGAAATATTCCTGAATGGAGATAAAATGGGATGTCTTGGTGAGACGGTCCACAATAACCCATATCACATTATTTTTTTATATGTTCTTGGGAGACTGGTGACGAAGTCCATTGTGATATTATCCCACTACCCTGCTGGTATCGGTAGTATATGCAATACCCCTTTAGGAAGTTGTCACCATGCCTTCATTTTCTGACATATTAGGCACCATGAAGTGTAGTCTGTAATCTCCCTTTTCATATTATCCTAGCAATAACGATCATGATGATACATATACATTTTTGTGCATCCCACATGAATATAGAACGTATAACTATGACCTCCATCCCTTATATCGTTATTTATTTTATGAATAGATGGAAAACATAGTCTTCTACGAAATTTCAGTATACCTTCTTGATCAATATTGAACTCAAGAAACATCCCATCCTCCAAAGCCTCAAAAATCATTTAAAACAAAGGATCTTCTTTCTGACCTTTCATGATATTCTATAGTAATTACGGTTGAGAAATAATTTGGGATAGGGTTGATGGTGTCCCTTCTATTATAATTCCCATGTCCAACATTACTAGGTCATTGATCAAAGGATCTCTTTGAATCCCAATAATAGATAGAACAAATAGGTCGTTACTTCTTAATGCATCAGTGACATTGTTTTCTCTTCTAGGATGATAATAAATTAAATAATCATTGTAATTTAGATGTTTCAACCATCTCTTTTGTCTCATGTTCAATTCCTTTTGTGGGAAAATATACCCCAAACTTTGATGGTCTGTGTAAATATCACATTTCACCCCATAAAGATTGTGCCTCCATATCTTAAGAGAAAAAATGACCGCAACCCGATCCAGATCATGTGTAGTATAGTTCTACTCATGAGTCATCAACTATCAAGATTCATATACAATGACCTTTTCCTTTTTCATGAGGATCCACCCATGACCTTTCAAATATGAATTGCTAAAAATAATGAATCCTTCCCCACTTAAGGGAATAGTTTACATGGGTGTAGTAACCAATATCTTTGTTACCTCTTTGAAACATTCCTCACACTCCTTTTTTTAGATGAACTAGAACCCTTTTCTAGTTCACTTGGTTAATGGATTAGAAATTCATGAAACTTTTTTCACAAACCTCCTACAATATCCCACTAATCCAAGGAAACTATGAATCTCAATAATTTTTGTAGGGTGAGGCCACTCATCTACATATTTTTTTATGGCAGGGTCAACTGTGATTCCATCATTGGTAACAATGTTCCCCAAGAATAGAACTTGTTGTAACTAGAATTCATATTTATTGAACTTTCCAAAAACCCTATCCATTCATATAGTTTCAAAAATTTTCCTTAGATGGTCATCATTCTCCTCTTGAATTTTGGAATATAACAGAATATCAATAATATAAACATCCACAAAGTTATCAAGGTAGTATTTAATGACCCTATACCTCAGATCCATAAAAATTGAAGGTGCATTAGTCATTCCTAAGGGAATAAAAACAAACTCATAATGCCCATATCTTGATCGGAAGGTAGTTATTGGAATATCTTCTTTCTTCAACATCAATTGATGATAACCAGATCGAAGATCAATCTTAGAGAATAATTAAACCCCATGAAGTTGGTAAAATAAGTAATCAATTTTTGGAAGAGGGTATTTTTTATTCACTATGTTCCCATTAATTTTTCTATAATCAATTCATAGACACATCAATCAATCCTTATTATTCACAAAATATAATAGGTGCACCGGATGGAGACACACTCGATTAGATAAACCCCTTCCCCGAAAGATCATGGAGTTGTTTCTTTAATTCATCAAGATCCACATTTGACATCCAATATGGGGTCTTTGATATTGGATGAGATCCATGTATGAGTTCAATAGAGAACTATAACTCTCTTTCTTGGGGAGGTCTAGGGAACACCTCAGGAAATACGGCAACATATTCTTGGACGATGGGGACATTTTATATCCTTAAACTCTCATTTCTTTCTTCCTCTTCACCATTAAACTCCCTAAATAATTATATAATAGTTTCTTCTAGACATAGATCAGGTTTAAATTATCTCTCCTTAGAAGATAGCTATAGGTTCTCCATTAATGACTACTAAGATTTCATTATATATGTGGTTGTTCTTAGAATTATAATTTGAGAGCTATTCTATCCCAAGTATAATGTCGAATTCCATCGTGTGAGTGACTTCTAGATTTGTGATAAGATTGTTCTCACTAAATTAAATAATATAATTTCTAAACAGTGAAGATGCTTAGATAATCCCACCAGGAGTCTGGACTAATAACTCTACATTTAGAAAATTGGGGGATGATTCTAAATTCTTTGCAAACTTGGAGGTAATAAAGTAATGTGTAGAACCAGAATCAAACAATGTACTTGCTAGCTTTGAGAGAAAAACAAGAGTTCCTACCACCACATAATTTAGCGCTTCAACATTAGTCATAGTCATTGCAAAGGTACGACGTTGTTCACTTGGTCATTGATGAGGCTAATGGTGACTCCCCTCAACTTCCCTCGGATTTGGATAATGATCAGAAATGTTCCCAAGATGTCCACATTGAACGTGTTGGACATAAGGAAGGTCCTACACTATTTTTCCCTTTTATTTAGTGTTTTGAAGTTGAGGTTTCACCTCACTACAACAATTCCTCACAATATGGCCATATCTTCCGCACATGTAGCATTTCCCGCTCCCCAGTAGGCAGTTCCCCAAATTCTTCTTCCTATATTTACTAAAGGTGTGATGTTGCACTTTCTTGCCTCCTCTTCCCTGATCAAAGAAACACCCTAATTTGGGCTCCATAGATCTCTTTTTGTCGTTAGATTTATGAGACCACTACGTCTCACGAACTCTTGTTCGACTTTCAATGCACTCCGTATGATCCCCTCAGAGCATTCATAATATCGGTTGGCTAGATTTATCTGTAGAGGAGGTCTCAGTACACCAAAGAATCTATCATCATTACCATTAGGATCCAAGAAAAAGCATGATGTATAACGGGAATGTCTTGTAAAGTTCATCTCGTAGTTTCACACAGATTAATTATCCTTTTGATTCATCTTGAGAAACTACTTCTCCATTCTTGTTCTCATGGAATGAATGAAATACTTACAGAAGAATTTCTTTATGATCTCTACCAACTCTATAGATTTAACCTCAACTCCTTTCCTCATATTTTTAATCAGTTCCCACCACTAATCAGCTTTTACTTCAATGCGATAGACAACCAGGGTGACCTTCTCTTACTCTGAACAGCAGATCACAGAAACGATCTTCTCTTATAGTCGATCCACTATTCAACAACCAATGGGTTGTTCGATCCAATAAAGATTGGGGGTAATTTACTCAGAATGGAGGCAACAGAATGTTTTTCCCTTCATGGTGAGATTGGTCTCTCAGTATGATTCAAGTTTTTTCCCATAACTTGAGTCAGTTGGTTCATCATTTGCATGAATTTTTCCATTCTAGCTTCTATTAGAGGGTTGTCAGCGCATGGTCCATTACGGTCACCAATTTCAGTATTCCTCCTATTTACTGCCATTTACTAATAGAATAAAACCTTAGTGATGAACTTATTTTATTCACGAATATTTTAACTATACAGGATTTTTTTTTCTTAAAACATTTTTAAAAAATTACATTTTCTCTATAAATCCATCATAATGATTAATAAAAAGATTATTATTATCCAAACATATCCCCCAAGAGTGTCATAACAAAGACATCATAAATTCCCATTGTCATGTACCAGGATACCCCAGTTGAAGCCCGAAATTTCATGTCTGATATTTCACTCCTAGTTACCCCTGTTCCTGAGCCGCCTCTACCTGTTCGTATCCAGACAGGGATGTATTTTCTTGATAAAATACTTAATCAATACTCAAAAATATACCAGGAATTTTTCTTATATTTAAACATTTATATAGGTTTATTCCTAATATATTCATATCCTATTTTCTATAAATAACTAAACTATCCTTTGAACCAAATATGGCACCCTTCCTTTTTATTACTTAACTTTTCATTACATTTTTCAGATAGAGGATCTCTAAAGTCTCGCATCTTGGAAATCAGGAACAAAAAAACACAAAAAAACCATAAAACACTCTTATAATAAACTTGTATGGCTTCAACATATGTTAATCCAATGTAAAATTTTTCATCTCATAACCTAGAGAAATACAACAGATTAAAGGTTGAGCAAAAGTCCCAGTAAAGAAAACAAGGGAATCAGTTTACTTATGAAATCAATAAGAATGTGATAAAAACATAAAGACACGGGTAATATGAGTAGAGGATTTTCATAATGAAAAGAACAAGAACCATAACATGAATATGTGGCTATAACATTTAATTTATACATTCATTAACATATCACCAAGGTTTATCCCAATGGTTTTATAAAAATTACCATGGTTATTCACCAAGGTATCATGAAACTTTTCATCTCTAGAGATTAAATAATTTACCCAATGCATTAAAGCGCTATCTGGTCGCACCATTAATATATATTTAATTTCATGTTATTCACATAGATCATATTTATAAATTTCATAAATAACCCATAGAGAATAAATGAAATGGGTTTCATTTCAAAATTTTGATGTTTTAAGAGTGCATAAAGATAAAATGACTATGTCATTTATAACCCATGGAAAGGGAGTGAGGGTTATATGTATGTAAATTTTAGAATCAAATAGTTCAATTTAATGACTTGATAAATACCCTTGGAAATAAAATTAGATTTTGGTATTCACATAAATAAAACATGATTATTCTTGAGAAAAAGAGAGAAAAATTTTGAGATGAAATTTCTACAACATAACGATAATATAACATGGTTTTAGAAAATATTGAATAGAGAGGTGACAAGAGTCACCCACTAATAAACAACTAATTATATATTAGGTGCACATTATAATATGAAATAAGATAATTTAATGGATATTTGAGGGTAATACCATATGAAAATTAAACTCAAAGAAAAAGAGAATATGCGATTTCCGTTATGAAAATTTGGCATCCTAACGACGCCACATAAAAATTCAAAAAAAAATTGATGAGAGACGAATGGGTCTCTTATAATTTGGACATGAAATGGAATGTAATTATAATATATAACAACATTCACCCACATAAGAAGATGGAAACTGGAAGACAAAACATAAAGGAAATCATGACTACAAGAGGAGGGTAAAAGTTTCCCTTACCATGAAGAGTAACTTTGAATGATTGAAGTCCGGATCATTGTGAGGCATGAGGGATCCTTGGGAGGACTCCGTGGGAGGTAAAAGACTAGAACATTATTTAAGAGGATTTTGGAATGAAATGGATGGGAGAATGGTTTGGTATTTATAGAAAAAGTGAGGGAATAAATTATTAATTTCCAAGGGACACCTCCTCGGTGGTATTTTCCAAACCATGGGTTTTCCCATGGTATTTTCCCCTGGTATTTTCCACCTGGGACACATCATAAGATATCATACTATTGAAAAGTGGACCAGATTATTTACATCCTGATTACATCATAAATGTTATCATAAAACACCTGAAACTCAAAACTGTATTATTATTATTCACTGAAAAATCAACTGTTTCAGAAAAAACCAAAAACATCACTCTAACCTAATATCAATGATATGAATTCATAAAATGAACTCCATATTTTAAAAATAAGTATCTACATATTTTTTTATTTAATTTTTATATAAACTAATTATTTATTCCAAAAATACATCTTTAAAATTATAACTCATTTTGTAACAACATAAGAAAGTAATAAATGTCCCATAAAATTATCGTATAACCATAAAACAATAAATTAAAAATTTATTATTAAATTTTATGAAAATAAATTTCCATTTTAAATTATAAAATTAATTATAAAATTGAAAATAAAATATTTATGATATAAAAAAACTAAATCATAAACTATTATCATTTTTTCACTTTTAAGATGTATAAAATGTATTTATACATTCATGGTTGAAGTTTCTATTTTTTTGGTCGACTTACTATTCATTCCTATTCATACGGATATGTTACTATTCCTAAAACACTATTCACTAAAAATTATGATTATCTTCTTATACTCTAAATTTATTACTGAACACAACTGGAGAAGACCATTTTTTGAAAATCAATTAACATTATTAATTATTTAAAGAATATAATAATATTTTAAAATACCCCCTTTTCCAAAATTCATCAATAATATAGAACATCTATAAATTCATCCTATATTTATCCGAACATTTGAAATTGACAAATTATAAAATAATAAGAATTATAAATATTATTTATACAAAAATATTACAAAATGTAAGAAAGGAATCATTACATTGCTATTTGTAACACCTGCATAGAAATTAAATGTAAGGTGCAATATGGTGATAGAATCATGGGGTGGCTCGAACAACATTGCCCGAGTGGTGACTTCTATTAGCTGTAACTTCTCCCTTATGTGATTCCGTTCAAGCTTCACATGTTGATGTTCAGCTTGGGATTGGTCCATAGAATAGCCCAGTGATGATACCTCCTTCACAAGCTTCGATTGATGGGCTTCATATTGACTGAACCTACTGGATGATGCCATTGACTCTTCTTTCTGTATTAATTAACCAAGATCATTTGAATATATAAACAATAATTATGACATTAATAATTTAGTTTCCAACAGTCATATTGACCAATGGATATATAATAGTCGAAACCCAACAGTCTCATTTAATTATACTCACTTCATTAATTAAAGGATATAGTTTAGTTGAGTATAAAATAAAATAACGCACAAATTTAGGGAATAAAAATTATTAAAAATTTCGGGTCATTACAACATAAATTAGAGAGATAGAGGTCTCCCATAATCCAAACATAAAGAGGGAAATATTGGGTAGGTGTGAAATCATACCCAAACATTTTTAATTGAAAACAAAAGTTCATAACAACTTGATGAATATTGGAAAAAATGAGAAGGAAAAAAATCCCTTACATAGAAGTGTGATTCCAAAAGCTTGGGACAGGCTTCAGAGAGACTTCGTGGGAGATGGGTGAAACTTGGGATGATTTTAGAGAGAGTAGGTCATATGTTGAAATAAATTAAAAGGCTTTGAGTGTAGTGGATGTGGGAGCTTGGGGGGGTTTATATAGGAAAGGAGAGGGAATTCTTTTTTACTTAGGTTTGGGACACCTCACATTAAACTAATCAAAACCACCAACCATACCATGATTTCATCACATGGTATATTCCAAAGGCGAGTGGAAAAAAATATTTGGTATGTCCAAAGGCCGGAATTCTTAAAATAATAGGATTTATTTTGTGGAGGTGAGTCACACTCTCAAGGTAAAAAATTTAAAAAGATAAAATATTTTATAATCTTTTAAGGGTCCACTAAAGAATTATAAAATAAATCAAACAAACCCAAAATCACATTATTTTTGTGGTAAAAAAAATATTGGCTGAAGATAATGTTTATAGTATATTATTAAATCACTATTGAGTCATTATGATGTCATGAACATATTTTATATTTAAACGCTATTTAATTTTTACCCAAAAATTTGATAGTCTCTGAATATTATGAAAAATTCACCATTGGATAATTTAGACATCCTGATTCCAAAAATAATATTCATTTTAACCAAAAAACTTTCTAAATATGTGATTTTTTATTTTTATAATAAAAACTGACATTTATCTATAATTCATGGGTTTTGACAGAAAACATCTTTCAACCCTTAATAAAAATGACATTTGCATTCATAATATTATACGATAATTTATATTTAATATAAATTAATTTCATAATAATAATAATATTTTATTAAAATATTATTAAATTCAATCTTCCATTAATTCATCAAAATCTATTTTTTAGTTGAATATTAACTAAAAATACTATTTTCACTATAAAAACTATTTAAAAAGTAAAAATAATAAAATAAAAATAAATTCATTATCATATAAATAATATTTAACATAATAATAGAGCTAACGTATTGTTACATAACCGAGTATAAAATTCACATATGACCACTGTGTAAGGTGTGCGATGGTGATAGACTCTTAAGGTGGATAAGATAACATCGCTCGGGAGGTAATGTCTATAAACATCCACTTCTCTCGTAGTCAGTTATGCTCAAGATTAACATGTTCAAGATTGGATTGGGCTTGGTCATGAGCGAGGCCCAATGATGCAACATCCTTTCTATGTTCCGAGAAATGGGCTTTGTACGAGGCAATTCTACTGGATGAGGCCATTACTTCCTTTTTCTGAGTAAATTGGATTTGTTAAAGCCCAATATTTATATTAATCATGTGATCACTGTTCAATGACTATATTAGCAATGGACACAATTCTTAATAGTATTCAAAAATCCAAAACATAAAACCAAATAAGTCCATACATTTTACATAACCACAAGAAGACATTTAAATAGACCAAGAGGAATTTCTATTAATGAGTTTTTTGGTCGTTAAAAAGGCCATACTAATAATTATTGTATTTTGGAAATATGGAGACATTATAGAAGAAAAATGGGAGAGATGAGAGTCAATGAGGGCTTAGTGGAGTATCTTTTTGACTTAGAATCATTGATATTTCTTAGATTACCTCACAAGGAAGAGATATTATAAGACAGAGATATTGGAAAACCATGAACTTTTTTGAGATGTATTAGGATTATTTACAGGAACTCTTTTGACTTTTTATTATTATATTTCTTTTGGGTGTTACCTTGCGGTGTGTTGGGTGAAAATTTGTGGGATATGGAAGAAGGAGGGTGGTGCATGGTCAGAGAATGGCTTTAACAAACCCCATACCCCATCCCAAAAAACATTGTGAAGCCAAATAGAGGGTATTAGCATGGAAAGGGTATGGGTTTTCAAACCATGATCCCAAAAAAGACAAACTATGACCTGTATAGAATAGGCACACGGTTATGGTGCAAGGATCATTAAACTGTGTGCCACTTCCCTATAAATCGTTCTCAACATTTTAATTAACCCAAAAATTAATTCATAAAATTCATTAACCCATATAATAACCCCTAATCATACATAGTATCAACCTATTCTCTCTTTGATAGTTTTTGAGGCTTCTAAATAGATTATAAGTCTTACCAAGGTCTTTTCATTGTGAATCGAATGGAGGATTCAAGATCTGTACCACCCAGGTATATAGTTTCTCCTCATTTAGATATATATATATATATACCATTCTTTATCCAAGATAAAATATGGATGATTATCCACTAATGGATCTATATTTCAATCTTGAATTCTTATATTTTGATTTGTTTAGTCTTGGATTTAATATTCAGATAAAAATATTGTTCTTCATAATGGTTTTGGTAGATCCACACAAATTTGGTATATCCATTGGTGATCGTTCTTATTTAATTTTGAGGTATGTGGTATAAATTCCAATCCCATATCTTTATCTAGATTACATTTATCTAATATTTATAATTTCAATTGAAATGTCTGAAAATTGATTTTGATATTTTAATTTATTAGATTAATGTCCACGTATTAGAGATATAATTTAATTGTGGAAATTGAAATTGTGAGTTGAATTAATTAATGTGGTATTTTGGATTTTGAAATTGAATATGAAACTGGATTAATTAAATTTGTAACTAATTAATGAGTTGTTGAGAATTGTGTAATTTATTTGATTTATTAAAAGTTGAATTTATTAAGGAGACTTTTTGTTGGTGAAATTGACTTCTATAATTAATTGTTGAATAAATTATTAGTATATAGATATATTGAGTTTGATTAATTAATTGATGAATTAATTATAAAAACATGTTGTTGTTATGAAATTGAATGAAATGGATTGATTAATTATTTAATTAAATAATAAATGATTTGATGGTGAATGAAATAGACTTTAAATTTTGATTAACATTGAACGATATGTTATAGGTGATATATTTGTTTGATTGAGAATGGGATGTGGGATACAGATTGACACTCCAAATACCCAGAGTGCTGGTAGATATGGTAACCTAGACGCAACTAAATTCAAGTAATTATTACTGTATGGGATTAGGATATATACTCAAAACACCTAGGGGGTGTGGTATAGCGACTAACACTCCTAGTCCCCATTGGATTATAGGTATAAATTTCAACAAAAATTAGTTTACATTATACTATAGATTAAATTTTTCATTATAAGATTTGAATTGAAATGGATAAAAAAAACCCAATGTGATATATCTATTTCTTAATTGATATTGTTATATGTTTCAAACACTGAGACTTACCGAATTAGGTTGTTAGTCCCACACGGCCAAATACCCTATGAAGAGGGGGGGGGGTGGAGGGGGTGAATCAGGGTAAAACATACTAAATATTTGACCCCTTAAAATATTATTTTGTTCATCAAAAAAATCTATTCTATCTTTCAACCATAGAAATATATGAACTAAAATGAAATAATTCACTAGAAATGAATATTTTATTTGGTTCACCCTCAATGGGCTACGTCCAAGGAGTATTCAATGACGATATACCGATTTACCAAATTCTCAAAGGATCACTGCCAATTAAAAGGTTAGGGCTATAAATTCTATGACAAGGATCATTTTATTTATAAGGATTAGGTTCTTCACACTGCATTCTAAAGGATCACTCCATATGTCTCTTCCCCTGGCTCACTACAGGTTAGATGGATAACCATCTTCCTCTCCCTTCTCTAACTACACTTCAAAGGGATCCGCTCAGTGATTATGTACTTGTAGTTCACATCATTTTCATGAATTCTACATCCTCAAATTTAGGTATATGCTCTATTGATGTCTTTTTTTCACTCATAGATAAAATCAACATTTCAGCATACTATTTGGTAATGGGAATGGCAATCGTAAAATGATTTGATGATTTTGAAAGTTTCCTTATTTTTCCAAAAAAAAACACATTTATCCTCCTCGTACTATATAAAGTGTATGGTAAGTGGAACACCTACTTCATGTACCACATTTTCTTTCTCAATCCCCTCCCCATCGGTGGAGTACCTCTTCCTTCACTGTCGCATACCACCTCTGCATTATGACCATGCAAACCTTCTCTTTTGAACCACCTTATTCCACAAACCACCTTAGGAGTCCCTCCTACTACAGATTGGACATCTTTCTTTGCATACATGACTTACTCCTCTATGTACCACATCTTTATCTTATACGTAATATATTTTCCTTAAGAATTTAAACACCCTGAAAAAACTGTTTCATGATCTATTCAGAAAACAACTTCACCCTTTACGAAATCGCTTCCCAGAAACTCTTTTAGTCCTAGCGAAATTTCATCCCAAATAAAAAATATGTATATTAATGATAATTTATATCCCTTTAATAATATTATTAGTGATTCATATATAGGAATATATATCCAAAAAAATTGTAATTCATGATTTACCAAATATTTATTTGGTACAACCTTGTCAGCATACCACATATCTCACCAAAAACCGCACCCATTCTAGAAGACATTTTTTTCACCTGGGTCTCCATACTACCATTACTAATATGTTGTTACATTATATTCCAACATCCCTAAAATCATCACTCCTTCTGCAAACCACATGCTCTTTTCTAAAAACCGTCACCATAAACCATTTTCAGTTATGTGAACCACTCCCGCGTACCGTTCCCGCTACCAGGTACATAGCCGCAAACTGTTCTCGGACATGGTATGTGTTCCATGTTCTGAGATATTATGTTATCTTATTATTCCAATTTCATTTCTCTATTCATCACACCATTAATTCCTATTAATAAAACCATATATTTTCAAACACAAATTTTCAATTTTGAGGCCAAAAAAATTGGCATGCACTGGGAAACTATGCCCCCTTTAAACCCTATGTTTAGAAAACACCATTTATAATTCATCACAGTCATATATCTTTTAAAAAAACACAATCACACCCAAAATATACCTAAAGGACACGTTGATGTATTTTTTTCAATAGTATCCACCTTAATGTTTATTTGCAACTCTTCTCAAAACAATTCTTTACATTTTGATACATCTTTAATGCTCTATCCTTCTCCAATTAGTATTGTCTGTATAGAATTATAATATTGATCAAAAAATTTCTCACCACATACTGTAGGACGAGATGAACCTTTATTGGCATGATAAAAAAGAGTATAATGAATTTTTATTCAATGAATCACTTAATTCTTGAAACCAACTCTTGAAACTAATCAACTGATTTCATCAAGTGCCTCAGCTGTCATTGTATATAATCATTGATCGATCACTTCTAGAATCTTCGGATTTAATACTCCCCCTATGATAAATATCCTCCAAATAGCTTCATCTCAGTTTCAAATCCACCTATATCATTTCTACTCCTAATATCTTCTCCCAATGTCATGAAAAACAATTTTTTAATTTCATCCACAATGCATCCCCATTGAATAGTCACACCTTCCTTCTCTTTCTAAACGAACTCGAAGGGAAATTCCTGGTTTTTTGCAATAGGTTAAAGAACACATATCAGTAAATTAGGGAAAAAACCATACGTCAGGGTTTCGAGGGGTCCCAAATCCACAAATTTTCATGTACGGGTTGTCAACTGGACCCCTAGAGCCAGTAAATTCCATTAAAATGCTTCTTTGGATAAGACCATCGTAATAATAACTGAAACTTGTTGTTCTATAGGCACATACTTTAACGTCACAAGACATTGCTCCACATTCTCCTTGATTAAATGATACTTGTTTTCAATGTTCATTGTCCTTGAGTGATGCAATGGATTTTTTCTTAGATTTATAGCACATGAATTATCACATTGGATTCCTATCGAAAACGTCACATTAACTCCCATATCATCAAGATACTAATTCATCGAAAGTAACTATCTACAATATTTAGTTTCCAAAATGTAATCATATTATACAGTTCTTAAGGAATTGAAGTCTTGTTTCATTCACAATAAAGAAATCCTCAATCCAATAGAATAGAAATAACCTCAGAATGCGGATTTCTTATCATATGTTAAGCCACCACAATCTGCATTTTTATATCCCAATAACTCTGGCTAGGATTTTTCATTTTACATTAAACCAAAATCCATAATTCCATTGATATACTGAAGTATTATTTTCACTAAAAGTATGTTTCTCTCCTTGGTATTGATTTTATATATCTCTACCTAGCATGTGGAATACAATATCAAGCCTTTTCACTGTCAGGTATAATAGACATAAAATGATTTTCCTATATTCTATTGCATTTACTACCTTTGCTTCATTAGCCCATGATTGTTTCAACGAGGTAGAAACTAGAGTATTTATCTCTTTGTAATTATTCATTCCCAAACATCGCAAAACATACTAGGAATATATAAATTTATAAATGAATGTTCTGTTATTTCCTTGTGTAACATGTAAACGAATGACAAATACCAGTTCAACATTCATTGACATTTCAAACACACTTTTCATGAATTTAGAAAACTGTATACATTGTTCTTTATCTCATCCACCAAAGATTATGTCATCAATATAAAACTAGAACTACATTTAATTGAATACATCTGTTGTTCAAATATATATTTTAATCAACTCCACCACGCTGGAAACCAAGATTCTTCAAAAACTAGCAAAGCCTTGAATACCAGGCTCTTGGTGCATTCTTCAAACCATAAAAATCTTTCATTATCTCATAATCTATTTTCTCATCTTTATGAATGTGAAGACCATATGACTACTAGATTTAAGCTTCTTCTTCCAGTAATCCATTTAAAAATAATGACTTTGCATACATTTGAAAAACCATGAACTTTATTTGAATGACTATGTCCAAGAATAATCTTATTATATATAGAATTTCAAAAAGTGAAAATGATGCACCAACATCTATGCCCTCTCTTTGGTAGTTTCCATTCTACACTAGTCATTATTTGTTTCGAATCAGCACAGCATCTTAATTAATCATGTTTTGAAAGACCCATTTAGTCCCAATGAAATTCTTATTTACTGTTCTGAAATCAATTTACCATGTCTTATTCTTCTCAATTTGATTGAGACTGTCATTTATAGCTTGAACCCAATTTTCACCTCTAGCAGCATATCTATAACATTTAGGCTCTACCCATGATAGTTATAGTGCATTCTGTAGAGACTTCATCATCCTTGTCATTACTAGTGCATTATGATCACCATTTATGTTCTACCTAACAATTTCATCTCTTGATAGTGGTATTTATGTTGAGACTGATTGATTATAATCATACTCATGATGGAAGTCTTCTTCTAAATCAATCTATGGAACTTAATCATCTCCTGATATTCTTATCTCTTCATCACTATCCTCGTGAGGTTGATCTTGCATTTGATGATGATTCTTCTCATTATCCATTATGGTTACATCATATATTTCAACAATCATTCCTAGTTTCTTATTAAATAATTTATATGGTTTACTTTTATTTGAGTATCCACGAAATATCCCTTCATCTCCACAAGATTAAAACATTCTCTGTTTCTCTTTATTGAGAATGAAAAACATACTAATAATGACTCAAAAGTACCACAATGATGGCTCATTTCCATACCATAGATCATATAGAGTCTTATATTCTTTTTTAAATAGTAAAAATCTATTAGATGTGTAGACTGTTGTCATCACTGCCTCTTTCTAAAAATTATCTGGATGATCTCTCTCATTGAGCATTATTCTAGCCATGTTGTTCACAATACAATTTATTCTATCGCCCAACCCATTATACTATTGAGTTCATACCACTAAAACATGATTCTTTATCCCTTGATTTTCAAGATTATATTCCACATGGATATTTGTGAACTCTATTATATTATCTTTTCGAATCTTCTAGATTTTCTTACCAAGAATCAATTCACATTCCCATCGATATCATGAAATGAAAACAGACACATAGAATTTGTGGGTGATGATTGAAACCCATGCCATTATTCTATAATACAAAATTAATAGAACATAATATCTCCTCTCATTAATATCCCTTGGAAAAATTTACCCACACACATCAATAAGAACTATATTAACAATTTTTTTGGCTTTTTCACTTTTGGAATGTATGGTTTTTTAATGATCTTCCCCCACTAACACGGATGAAATGTCCAGGTATTATCACGTGATAATATTAGGAGATTTAGGGAAGCATCATATTTCACCATATCTTCCAAAAACGTTTGGATGATATGGCTAACATGCTTATGAAATAAGCTATTTTCTTCTTCATTAGATAGAAAGCACATGTCTTCTTCTCCCCTGAAATGGTATAGATTCCCTTTTGTGCACATTCGTTTCAATACACAATCATATTATTTTGACTTGATGAAAAATAATTTCTTGATAAAGCTTATTCCATGTCTTAGGTCACATAATTTCATCACACTAAGCCATTTTGAGTAATTCCTTCAACAACCACGACATCTGCCCGTCTCATGCCTTTTCCTCCAAACGTGGATATTCCTAAAACAATAATTTTTAGGCCTTCATATTTACCAAATATCATGATACATTAATTATAATACCTAATTATAGTCCCCAAATACATATTTCCCATCATATGGGAAGTGCATCCGCTATCAATGATCCATATCCCAGTGCGATCTGATGCATTGAACACAATTTCTGCAACAACCAGCTTCTCAGACATTTTTTTGACCCATGTTTTTGACATCATATCCAACATGGAATGATATTTGGATATTCCTCGTTTTATGATAGAATAAAAATATCCTATAGTAAAGAAAATTGATTTTTTATTTTCATCTCGTCTGGTGATATATTTGGCCACTTCCTATAACCATATTCATTATACATTGGCACATTAATCTATATTTTTGATGATAACTATCATACCATATGATTGAATCCTATACACCTAAAAATGACTGTCAAATAATGATTTGGAAAATTGAGCTCAGTATAACCTCCTTTGTATCTCTTGTTTCCAACGGTACTTTTTTCCAATAGAGCATGTATTCTATGACTGTCCCATTTTCCCACAACAACAGCATCTTATTAGGGTTATATTCTTATGTCTGATTACCAAACAACTAATCATCCCTTGGGTGATCCGAATCATCAGATTATGAATCATACCAAAATCAGTCATGAATCTCGGACTGGGTTATTGTTGTGTAACTTCAAAAGTTTATGGCTTCTATATTTTTTCAATCCCATTAAATTCATTGTTATTTATATTTTACTATTTCATCTATTCTGCTAGACCACTGTTCTAAACATTCATGTTCTCCGATGTATGAAAAATCTTCTTTCTCAATGTCATACAAGGTTTCCATAGTGTTTTCTGATCTTTAATTGTTCATCATAGATAGACAACTTCCTCTTCTAGTTCTTTATTAAATTTGATATGACCTTTTCCAGTTTCTTTTAAAGTTTTTATTTAAGTTTTCTATTTATAAATTTTGAGCATGTACTCAACCACATCTTTTGAACCCTCTAGAATTGAAGACTTTAGTTTTTTTAAATCTTCGTTCATCTCAGACATCTCTTCTTCCTATTTTTCTTGATCCAGTTTGGAATGATGAACCATATTGTTCTATTGATTTTTTTTCTCTCCAGACATCTACCATTTCATGTGACTCTTCTAATTATGCCTTAAGGCTGATTCTTCTTCCAATTTCTCTTTATTCATTGTCGTTTTCTTCCATTTTTTATTAATTTTCCACAAATTACACCAAATGATATTCTCTATGAACCTTTTAGTCCTCCATCTCATCTACCACAGATTATTCTGAACATTCATCTTCCTTTGGAAGTAGACTATTCTTTTTGAATAATTTTCTTTTTAATTTTTTATTCCCATTCACATAGTCTAAATACTTCTTCATGGGATTTTCAATATTGTAATGCCCCAGCCCTAGTTACCCAGAGCCGGTGCATTATTACATAAAATTGGCATGATTACAAGGAATCAAGTCCCAACGGACCGATCGATTTAGCAGTCTTGGAAAATAGATTACATAAAAGATTGTTACATTACACTTTACATCATACAAAACAACATAAATAATCCTTTATGAATGCCATAATTCCCTTGTATTAACCCTACATATCAATCACAATACAATTCGTGGAATCCTATGAAAAATAAAACATAGAAAGGGGTGATCTAAGATGGTCAATAAGGATACCAATATAGAGGAAACCTTCATAAATAAGCATAAACATTTAATGCAATGTATGACTAAAACAAAAGCCTTTTAAACTTGAACTTCAGCATAATATGCAAAAATAAAATGAAATAATCCCTTTTAATTATTCACATGGATATTCTACTAGTAAAATTACCACATGAACCATCAATATTATTTTCATAATGAGGTAATGTATAATGCCAGACATTCTAAAACATTTTTTCAGGGCCTCAGCCAAGACGTCTATAAATGATTAAGGCCTCGGCCAAAACCATATATCAAATTGCGAAAGGGCCTCATCCAATTCCACGTCTAGTTGTCTCATGAGACCTACCGATGCATCAAGGAGCTATAGCGGGCTCCAACCATCACTTACTAATTCCAATACATTCCTCATGTGAAAAGGTTTAAACATATCATAAACATTCGTATTAAAACTAGAATTTGAAATGTCAAAACATTAACCATAAGAAAGAATGGTATAAACATAGCACATCCACAGTCAAACATATCACAAAAACTTCAATACATTATGGAAGTTTTGTATCATAATAAATCAACTTCAAATAAACATAAAATCCATCAAAGGATTATGACATAGATGAAATCAAAACCTTTATTTAGAGGCATATCTCTTTATATATTGAAATCATTTAAGAGTCACATAAAGGAAATATTTATTTTTAAAATATTATTATAATCTTGAAAGGGAAGATTTGATGATGTTATAATGGTGGAAAATAGACGCACCCACCATATAAGTTAAAAAACATTCTTACCTTAATTTTTTCGAAAAGGTAAAAAAGGACCTTGTTTGGAAAACGACGGATAAATTCCTTTATAATATTCTTATAAAAATTCAAACAAGGGTATAAATGACTTTAACCCATATTATGTAAAATATTAAGAATGTTTTGAAATACATTTTTAAGAAACATGTATGTGGATGATAAAGAGGTCCTATTAGAAAATTACGTATAACCTACCTCAAATAATGAAGAGATTGTGAAATAAACCCTTACCAATTTGGTAACATATGAAACATACACAAAATGAAAGAGGAATCATTATATGAATATATAAATACACATAAATTAAAGTCTATTACACAAATAATATAATTATGGGCAGTACATACACCACACAAAAGGTAATGGTGGCAAGAAGGCATAAATCTCAGTAGAATAAGGAGGGAGATGAAAACCCCCTGCCTTGTACTTTTCCTTTGTCGAGGGCAGGGTAATCACCTGTATAATGGAGAAATTATTGTAATTAAATTATACATGAATAATATTAATTAACATGATATCATATATGATCTTTTCACTTTTCTTTGTTAATAATATCTTAGTATTATCGTCGTTTCAGGTGTCAACTTACACGTTTTATTTTATATGATCTGTTACATGAGCCATGTTTTTTATGGATAGTTTCTATCTTATACATATCCAGAATGATATAAAGTCCTCAAACATTATTTTTAATCAAAAAATTATAATTATACTTGAATGTATATGATGAGAAATGAATCTCATTGCGTTCGTGGAGACGGTAGTCCGTACGTATGCACGAACGCTACTTCCATTTCATTTTTCATTTTAAAATGATTCAAAACCAAACAATAAATATGTATATTATATTTCCTGTATAATATAATATCTTATATTTTATACTTAATTTCATTAATAGCATCCTTTATATGTTCCATGTATGGTATAAATGAGTCATATCACTTTGAGGGGGTGGTAGTCCGCACTTCCTCAAATGAAATTATCATATATATATATATATACAACATGAAACTAATAATGGTATGACATAAAATGGAATTACAGAAGCTTATAAATAAAATAAATATCATAAATATCATATTTAATTATAGTTCCATCATAATGGCCACCATGAGAGGTGGTAGGAGATAAATGAACAATGATCGTTTCGTGAGGCGTTTGATTTCCAACCACAGAAACATTTTTTTTCTTCACCCATTAGATGGAGGTGTGTGTATGTTTAATTCGAATACTTATCATAAAAAATCCTAGTATATTTAGGATACTGGTTTTGTTACAAAATAAAACAATGAGAAGATTTTAGGGGTTGGAGAAGTAAAATAAAAGGAAAGAAGCTAAGAGAAATCGTTACCTTCAATTGGGGTAACTCCCTTTGGTTTGAACCAAAAAGGACTCTTAAAGTGCCTTATGCCAATGGGGAGTCTTCTAGGAAGAGGATAGGGATGTAGGGACCTTAATTGGGCAAAGTTTGGACGAGCCAAAAGGCTTGAGAGGTGTGAGGAATTGGTTATAAGTGGTGTCCTTTTATAAGGGGGAGGGGGAGGGGCTCTTTAGGAAAAACATAATGTATTAATTTATAATAAATTCATATTCGGTTAATAATGGCTGAAAAGTGTAATATTAAAATAATAAGGTTGTTATGGGTCGAAATACTTTTAACCAATAGATTTTAGACAGGTTTGGGTCATTATATTAACCTTATCTTTTAGTTTTAACTCTTGGTTAATTAGATTGACACTTAGCATGCCACTTTGTATTTTTTTTATTATGTAGTTAATAAACATACTATATACCACAAAGAGACCCCCAAGTAGTCCATTATGGATACACCTATCATGATACAAGTCTTTTGGCCGAACCTTAGATTTTTAGGAATTTAATATCAATTAATAATATAATATTTGTTTTAAAAACTCATTTATGTCAATTTTGACACTATTTTGAATTTTATTTTTTCAATAGTTATCACAACTTGATTACCTCGAACAAGATACATTGAATCAGCCCTAACATGTCATATCCACCTAGAAAATTCGTGGATTTCATAAAAACATTGAAATTAAATTTATTTTAATATTTATATTACCCTTTATTTTATTATTTCATTAATAAGGTAATTACGACATCATCATTATGTCAAAAATAAATTTAATTATTTAATGTCTAAAAATTATAATTAATATACCATTATGTAGGTAATATTTTTATATTTCTACTGAATATTTATAATCAAATTTATCTTATGTATAACAATATATTAAAAATGTTTTAGTTATTAAAATTAGATTTTAACTCTTTTAACTCTTCTTTGAATTAAATAATAATAAATGTCCTAATCTAATCAATGTGGACCTAAAGGGTCATATTTTATTCCTAAGGTTGTTTTTGGTCGAATTAAACTTATCAAATTGAATTATTACATGTTTTAGGGTAATAATAATATCATTTTACCCTTAATTACCCTATTTACTTTTTACCGTGGTAAATAAAAGGAAAAAAGTTACTATTCAGAAAAAATAATTTTTCACTTGTTGAACAAAATTTTACTCCTTGAAATTTACCGTGTCTCTCAGATTTTCTAAATTCCACACACAGAAGTGGTAAAATTATGTTTTATATGAATTTACAAATTTTCCTAGGAGGTGGGTAAAAGACGGTTAAAAAGTTCAATAAAATATTTATATATCTAAAATTAGTATAAACTGAATACAATGAATTACATTGAAATTATATAGGTATTATGTATCTATTTTGACCTAAAATAAATTTAAATAATATAAATAATAATTTAAATTAAAAACCGGTTTGAAACAGTAACTTAGTGTTTTTCAGTATTCATCAAAAATTGAATGTTTTTAGAAAAATTCAAAAAAAATTCCCAAAGATAATTTTGATATTGAGAATTCAATAATGAAGTCTATTTTAAAAAATTCAAAACATATATGTTTCATTTATTAATTTAAAATTAATTCCCGTTGTTAAAACAAAATGTGTGTTTTTAAGAAACAATAACTATCAAAAGATTGACACTAGTTTATGTCCGGTTTAAATGTGTAATTATGTCCAATGGCCAAAATTGGATTAAATGTTAAAAATATGTTCTAAATATAATTTAAAACCACTCAAATTCATTATTTATCACTATTAATTATTTCGATTAAAAAAGTTGTTTTAAATTAAAATTTAGTAATTTTCACTATACATCAAAATATGAAAGTTATCCGAAAAGTACCAAAAATTCACCCATGGCTAATATCAATATTACGAATCCAAAAATGTAGTCCATTTTGAGTGATAAAATTTATAAAATTTCAAAAAGTGGGTATTACTATTCATAATGGCTACATTGATTGGTTGTGGTGTGTGTTTGAACTCAAAGTTGCGTACAACACACGCTACTATATTATTCAAAGAGAAGCGTACTGTGGAATCTTGGGGTGTTACATTCTCCCCTCCTTAAATAAATTGCATCCTCACAATTTATGCTCAGTATTGGAAACTTGGGGTTGACATTTCAAATATCTTAGTTGAAATCTCAAATCGAAAAATGGATTAATGAGGCCTCTATTGAAAATAAAGAGTGATAAGTATGAAGGTTACCGTAAATTACACATACTAGGATTCCAAATATAATGAATTTATATTTCACATATCAGACCTTTTAAAAAATTTACTACATTATACCATCTAGGAACATCACGTAGTCCAGTGGTAGGCGATAAATCCAAATTGCATTATGGTTGTGGGTTCGCTTCCCACAGCTTTGTCTGATGTGACTAGTTGTCACACGGCCTGCGTGTTGTCCTTTTATAAAAATCCAAAAATAACCTTTCAAACATAATCCCTTAAAACCTTTAGACTTATCCAAAATACTTCTGTAAACTCTCAGTCTGAAATTTATATGAAAGTTAAACATAATGTAGAACCTTTTTACCCTGTAATACCATGTGAATACCTTCATCCTGTATTCTTTTAAAACACTGAAACATACTGAATTACCATAAAAAATTATTGATTACATTCATGCTCCATTATTCCTTATTCAATACTATATATACTTCATCCATCCAAAAATGTAGTAAACTCTAACAATGATGGAATAGACAAATCTTTAATCAGTTTCAAGGCAGTCAAGAATATCCAATATAATTTTCCCAAATCATCAATATCTTATTCCAAAATCAGTACATCAATATTAGGACCATATTAAGGTTTATCTTTCCTTCAACCATTTAATTGCCAAAAAGTTTAACTCGTTGTAGAGTCACTTTCCTTAGTACCATAAAATCTCAAATCCTCAATGAAATAGTACTACAGTACAGTCCTTATTTATTTCCAGTACATCATTGATACAACACTTCAATGAAATAATTACAAAATAAAAACATAATAACACTAGTCATTCCTCTTCATATATGGTATATCATAACTTGATTATTATCCAAAAGCATCATTTGCGGCATAGTCTGATGATTGGGACATTGGTTCGCGTAGTGTCCAAACTCTTTGTAGATGAAGCTTTGTACATTTGAAACCTTTTTCTTACCCTTGCAGTCATGTACTTGGTGTCCTTTTTCTCCACACTTATAACACACTCTCATTCCCTTCAAGCATTTTCCAAGGTGATTTTTTCCATAGTTATCACATATTGTAAAATCCTTCTTTACCTTCTTCTCTTTATATGCCCTTCTCTCTACCATCCTTTTCTTCTCTCGCTTCCCTTCAAAGCCATAGGACTCCGAGAATTCTTTACTTTTCTTATCAACACATTATACTATTTCTTCATATGATGATAATATGTGGGAGACTATTTCCATTCTAAATTCTGGCTTAGGATTATTAAAGATATGATCCTTCTTACTCTATGGATCATGTGTATTGTTGGAGTTCTCATTCCTTCTACTGGGCATCATTTCTAAACAATGGCATACACTAGATTAGTTTATGAATAGAAATACCTAATCCCGAACTTGTAAAAAACTTAACAAAAATTAAATAGTTTATGGATATAATCCATAATCATAAAAATGTTTTTTCGAGTAAGTATATAATCATAAGCCCTTCATAATGGTTCGTAAATAAAATGACAATTATCCAAAGCATATCCCTCGGGAGTGTCGTAACCAAGAGTGTAGCAAGGCCCGTTTTCATGAACTGGTTCCCATTCGAGTCTAGATCAATGCGATGTTTTCGGGTTTTACCCCTAGGTACATCTGTGCCAGATCCGCCTCTACCTGCTCGTATCTAGACAGGGAAGTATTGCTTGGAAAACTCACAAAATCTACACAATACCAAAATTCTAGGAAGTTGTTCTATACTAATCCTCAAAGTCTATCTTAGGGTGATGTGCTCTAATCAGAGTTTATCTAAATCTAGTTTCCAAGGTTATTTCTATCCTTCCTCTGATATCAACTGTAACTCCCCGACCCCAGTTACCTAGAGCCGGTGCATTATTACCTAACATTGGCATGATTACAAGGAATCAAGTCCTGATAGACCGATCAATTTAGTAGTCTTGTAAAATAGATTACATACATGAATGTTACATTATACTTTATAACATAAAAAACAACATAAATAATCATTTATGAATACTATTATTCCTTTTGCGTAACCCTACATATCAATCACAATACACTTCGTGGAATCCTGGGAAAAATAAAACATAGAAAGGGGTGAGCTCAGATGCTCGGTAAGGATAACAAAATAGCGGAAACTTTCATAAATAATCATAAACATCTAAGGGAATGTATAACTGAAACAAACGCATTTCAAACGTTAACTTCAGTATAATATGGAAAAAATAAAATGAAATAATGAAATTTAATTATTCACATGGATATTCTAATAGTTGAAGGACCACATGACCATCAATATTTATTTCATAATGAGGGAATGTATAATTCCAAACATTCTAAAACATTATTTCAAGGCCTAGGACAAGACCTCTAAAAATGATTAAGGCCTCGACCAAAACCATATATCAAATTGAGAAAGGGCATCGGCCAATTCCACGTCTAGTTGTCTCATGAGACCTACCGATGCATCATGGAGCTATAGCGGGTTCCACCCGTCACTTACTGAGTCCAATACATTCCTCATATGAAAAGGTTTAAACATATCATAAACATTCGTATTAAAACAATCATTTGAATTTTCAATACATTAACCACAAGAAATGAATGGTATAAAAATATCACATCCACAGTCAAACATATCACAAAAACATCAATACAATATGGAAGTTTTGTATCAAATTAAATCAACTTCAAATAAACTTAAAATCCATCAAAGGATGTTGAGATAGATGAAATCAAAACCTTTTTTTAGAGACAAATCTCTTTATATTTTGAAATTATTTAAGAGTCACATAAAGAAAATATTTATTTTTAAAATATTTTTATAAGCCTGTAAGGGAATCTTCGACGATGTTATAACGATGGAATGTAGCTTCACCCGCCGTATAAGTTAAAAAAAACATTCTTACCTTAATTTTGTCGAAAAGGTTAAAAAGGAACTTGTTTGGAAAACGATGGAAAGATTCCTTTATAAACTTCTTATAAAAAGTCAAAAAAGGGTATAAATGACTTTAACCCATATTCTATAAAATAGTAAGAATGTTTTGAAATACATTTTTAAGAAACATGGATGTGGATGATAAAGAGGTCTCAGTAGATAATTACGTAGAAACAACTCGGATAATGAAGAGATTGTGAAATAAAAACTTACCAATTTAGTAACATACGAAACATAAATCCCATGAAAGAGGTATCATACTATGAATATGTAAATACACAAAAATTAATGTGTATTACCCAAAGAATACAATTAAGGTAAGTACATAAACCAAACAAAAGTTAATGGTTGAAAAAAGGCATATATCTCACTGAATTAAGGAGTGAGATGAAAACCCCTTACCTTGTACTTTTCCTTTGTAGAGGGTAGGGTAATATCCTATATAATGGTTAAATTATTGTTATCAAATTATACATGAATAATATACATTAATATGATATCCTATATGATATTTTAAAATTTATTTGTTTATAATATCTTAGTATTATCGTTGTTTCGGGTGTTAAATTACTCGTTTTATTTCATATGTTTTGTTACATGAGCTGTGTTTGTTATGGATAGGTTGTATATTACACATATCCATAATAATATCAAGTCCTTAAACATTATTTTTAATCATAAAATGAGAATTATAATTGAATGGATATGATGATAAATGAATCTGATCGAGTTCGTGGAGACGGTAGTCCATACGTACGCATGAACGCTACATCCATTTCATTTTTCATTTTAAAAGGAATCAAAACCAAATAATACATAGGTATCTTATTATTAATGTATAATATAATATATTACATTTTTTACTTATGTTCATTAATACCATCCTTTAGATGTTCCACGTATGGTATAAATGATTCATATCACATTGAGGGGGCGGTAGTCCGCACTTCCTCAAATGAAATTATCGTTTATATATTCAACATGAAACGAATAATGGTATGACATAAAGTGGAAATAAAGAAGCTTATATATAAAATAAATTTCATTAATATCATATTTAATTATATTTCCATCATAATGGCCACCATGGGAGGTGGTAGGAGATAATTGAACAATCATCGTTTCGTGAGATGTTTGGTTGCCATCCACAGAAACATTATGTTCTTTGACCATTAGATGGAGGTGTGTGTAAGTGTACTTCTAATACATATCATAACAATATCCTAGTATATTTAGGATACTGGTTTTGTTACAAAAGAAAATAATGAGAAGATTTTAGGGGTTGGAGAAGTAAAAAAAAAGAAAAGAAGCTAAGAAAAATTGTTACCTTTAATTGGGGTAACTCCCTATGGTTTGAACCAAAAAGGACTCTTGAAGTGACTTATGCCTAAGGTGAGGCTTCTAGGAGGAGGAGTGGGATGTAGAGAGCCCAATTTTGCAGAGTTTGGGCGAGCCAAAAGGCTTTAGAGGTGTGAGGAATTGGTCATAAGTGGTGTCCTTTTATAAGGGGGAGGAGGGGCTCTTTAGGAAAAACAAAAAGTATGAATTTATAATAAATTCATATTCGGTTTATAATGGCTCCAAAGTGGATTATTCAAAGACCAAGGTGGGTATGTGTCGAAATACTTTCAACGAATAGATTTTATACAGGTTTGGGTCATTATATTAACCTTATCTTTTTGTTTTAACTATTGGTTAATTAGTTTGACACTTACCATGTCACTTTTTATTTTTATATTATATAGTTAATAAACATACTATATACCTCCAAGAGACACCCAAGTGGTCCATTAGTGATACACCTATCATGATACAAGTCCTTTGGCCGAATCTTTGATTTTCAGGAATTCAATATAAATTATTAATATAATATTTGTTTTAAAAACATTTTTATGTAAATTTTGACACTATTTAGTATATTGTTATTGTGAAAGTCATCACAACTTGATTACATAGAAAAGGATACATTTAATCGGCCATAAAATTTCATAGGCACCTAGAAAATTCGTTGATGTCATAAAAACTTTGAAATTATATTTATTTTAATATTTATATTACCATTTATTTGATTCTTTCATTAATAAGGTAATTATTACATCATCATTGTGTCATAAATAAATTTAATTATTTAATGTCTAAAAATTATAATTAAAATACTATTATGTAGTAAAATTTTTTATATTTATAATGAATATTTATAATCAAAATTATCGTATATATAACCCTATATTAAAAATGTTTAATTTATTCAAATTTGATTTTAACTCTTTTTACTCTTCTTTGATTTAAAAAATAATAAATGTCCTAATCTAAACTTAGTGAACCTAAAGGGTCCTATTTTATTCCTAAGGTTGTTTTTGGTCAAATTAAACTTATCCAATAGAATTAGGACATGTTTTATGGTAATAATAATATCATTTTTACCTTTAATTTCCCTATTTACTTTTTACCGTGGTAAATAAAAGTAAAAAAGTTACTATTCACCAAAAATTATTTTTATCTTATTGAACCAAATTTTACTCCTTGATATTAACTGTGTCTCTCAGATTTTTGAAATTCCACTCACAGAAGCGGTAAAATTATGTTTTATATGAATTTACAAATTCTCTTAGGAGGTGGGTAAGAGACGGTGAAAAAGTTCAATAAAATTTTTATATATCTAAAATTATTATAAACTAACTCCAATGAATTAAATTGAAATTATATAGCTCTTTTGTATCTATTTTGACCTAAAATAAATTTAAATAATATAAATAGTTATTTAAATAAAAATCTGGTTTTAAACAGTAACTCAATGTTTTTCACTATTCATAAAAAATTGATAGTTTTTAGAAAAATACCAAAAATTTACCCTAAGACAATTTTGATATTACAAATTCAATAATGAATTATATTTTACCAAATTCAAAACATAAAAGTTTCATTTATTAATTTAACATTAATTCCCGCTGTTAAAACAAAATGCATGTTTTTACAAAACAATAACTATCAAAAGATTGACACTTGTTTATGTCCGGTTTAAATGTGAAATTATGTTCAATGACCAAAATTGGATTAAATGGTAAAATTATATTCTAAATATAATTTAAAACCCCTCAAATTAATTATTTATCAATATTAATTATTTCGATTAAAAAACATGTTTTTAATTAAAATTTAGTAATTTTCACTATTCATCAAAATATGAAAGTTATCCAAAAAGTACCAAAATTTCAGTCTTGGCTAATTTCGATATTCCGAATCCAAAAATGAAGTCAATTTTGAGAGATAAAATTTTTAAAATTTTAAAAAGTGGATATTACTATTCATAACGACTACTTTGATTGCTTGTGGTGTGTGTTAGAACTCGAAGTTGCGTACAACACACGCTACTGTATTATTCAAAGAGAAGCATACCGTGGAAGCTAGAGGTTTTACAATTATCACCCTCATCATCTTTCTTAATCAACTTTGGGAACCTTGGTTTTAGATGAAAAATATTTTCAGATCGAAAGAATTCATGTTGATGTTTCCCTTTGAACTTTTCTTTTCCTCTTTGAAGATATGAGGTATGGAATGACATCACCTCATCTTACTCTTCTTATTCTTGCCCATCTACAACGGATATATTCTTTTCATCCTTAAGTGTGATGTATTTAGATTTTCCCTTTTCCACACCATTATTATCATCATTTTTCAGTTCATATGTATAATGGTTCTTTACAAATTATCCATTGTAGGCTCTTTCAGGTCTTCATCATGCAATACTAAAACTTTTGGATTGAACCGCAGTGGATGTTTCCTCAAGATACGCATCCCCATCTTTATTTTTTTGAATATTTCTCCAAGACCTCACAAGTCTTCCACATAAAAATTTACCCTTTTAAAGAATGTATCAATAGACTCATCCGAGCTCATTCTATGATCCTCAAATTTGATCCATTAACATGCATCTTTTTTCTCTTTATTTTGATTCACCCTCATATATGTTCAAAAAAATTTCCCACATTTCATGTGATGACTTTAATAAAATCACCATTGTATATATTTCATTTGATTGTTCTCCCCCCTAAAGCATTGATCCCTTTATCATCAGTATCCATTTACATTATTTTATCTTTTGATAAAGCTCCATTATTAATATCGACTGATATTCCATGCATTGCTGCTATGAAGACTTCAAATTCTAATTATCAAAAGTACTTTTGCATATGATTCTTCCATAGTTGAAAATTATTTCTGTAAAATATCACATTCCTTTGTTATTGAACACCGCAATTTCTTCTACTAAGAGAGAACCACTGACTTTCAACCATTCACTTTGATACCATTTCTTAATCCTACAAATCCAATTATCCTGAGGGGGGTGTTAGGGTTTAACAAATTCAAACATGTTCCCCTTATGATCTTTTTTCTTCCTTAAACAAAACACCCTCATCTCTTTCTCTCATAGAAATATATAGAATAAAATAAAATCATGCATAAGATATAATGATTTTACATATTTTTCCCTCACTAGGCTACATCTATGGAATATATAATGGTGATGTGCTGATGTAAATAACTCAATAAGGCCCAAAATCTAGTTTCAAGGTATAGGCTTAATCTCTTATGCCCATACTCACTTCCATTGCAAGTTTTATATTCTACTCACTTCATTCCCAATGGTCACTCTCTATGTATCTTCCTCTAGCTCACTACTAGGGGGAGGATCATCGCCTTCCTCTTCCTTAGCTCACTAATCATAGGAGGAATCAAATAATAGATTATGGACTTGTAGGTCCCTTCATTTTCATGAATTATGTATCATAAACCTTAGGTAGTTTCTCTATTGACGGCCATTTTTCACATGAAGATGAATACAACCTTTCTGCATACTGTTAGGTAACGAGAATGTCTTTTACAAACTGATTTGATTTTTTGAAAGTTTCCTTATTTTTCTTGAGAACCACCTTGATCCCCCGCATACTATATACGAGGTATGTTATTTAGAACACCTCCTTCATATAACGTTTCCACATTCATGAACTACCCTCTGTTCGTAGACTGCATCTTCCTAGGTTGTCGCGTACCACCTCCATGTAAAACTCCATGAACCCCTTCTGTGAACCACTTGTACAAACCAACTGCTTCCAAAAACAACTTTTAGAGTTCATCCTTCTACATAACATACATAATCCATTGTATACCAGACATCATCCTCAATGTAATGCATATTTAGCTTCCATCTACCATACTTCCTTTTCAAACTACAGCTCCCCTCCGAAGAAATTTCGTGATGTCTTCCTTGAAGTGCTTCACCCTTTGCGGAATCGCATCTCGCAAACTTTTTTGGACTTAGCTGAATTTCTTCCCATAGAAAACATATATTTTATTTTGTGAGTTTTTCCCTTTAATAATTTTATTAGATATCCTTATATTTTTAATGATATCTGATAAAAAATTAATTCATTATTTTCATCGGTGTACTGCATCTTCAGATTCCATCTACCAGAATTCCTTTGCAATCTACAACTCCCATAAAAAGCACTTTCACGATCTCTTCCACGAAGTGCTTCAACATTTACGGAATCAGATCTCTCAAACTCCTTTAGACGTAGCTTAATTTATTCCCAAAGAAAACATATGTTTTTTATAGCGAATTTTTTCCCTTTAATCATTTTGTTAGCACTCCTTATATTGTTAATGAAATCTGAAAAAATTGTTAATTCAAGATTTTCCAAATCGTCATTTGATACACCATTTTCTGAATACCACTTCTCTCACCATAAACCGTAACCATTCCATGAATTATTTTCAACGGCATTCCACATACTTCCATTTCTCCTAAAAAGTGACATCTTCTTCCACCATTTACAAAACATCACATGTTTCACTACCACACACACATTTCCTCAAACAATCACCGCGAACCATTTTCGATTCTGCAAACCACTCTAGCATTCTTTTCCCAATGCATGGTACGCAGTGACAAACATTTCCTGGACATGGTACACGATCTATGTTTTGAGATATTTGGTAATATTATTTTTCCAATTTCTTTTAAATGTTTTTACTCTATTCAATCAAATGAAGAAACAATTACTATTCAAAACACAAATTCTGGATTTTGATGTACAAAAATTTGCAAAACATAAGGAAACAAAACCACCATAAAACCATTATTTGGAAAACACCAACCATAATAATTCTCCGTCATTTGGCTTTGTCAAAAGAAATATTAAAACATGAAACATACCAAGAGGACACGTTGAGGGATTTATTTCCAATATAGGTATTGTGGTATCAGGTGTCCTCAAGAACCTAATGGATTATGTGGTTAAGTAAAGGAGAACCTAATAATTGTATACTATTTTCATTATTTCTTGTATTTTATACTTTATAAATTAGAATACACAGTTATAGAATTTATTTTTTAGACTTCATTAGTTGTGGATTATATAGCTATCACACACCATACATGGGGTTAATGATTAGTACCCAAGTTGATTTCTTGAGTACATGACATGATATGAGAAATTTTCAATGTTAGATGGATGATTTTGGATTAAGAATATATTAGGGAAGTAGTGTTTTTTGGGGCTATCATACAAGTTTTATGTTTCATTAATTATGTTGTATTTTTCATATTGAAACTTGGAACATATTTGCGCATGAAATATCTACCATTCATTTTTGATATTGTAATTTCGGTTTTAGTCATCTTGGGAGAATGCTATTATTTTTCTCATGTTATATCATTTGGTTATTTCTTATTTATTTTCCAATATGGTATTCATATGATAATAGTTTATAGCCTCCAAATGATTGAAATTAAACACTCAATTCTAGTTATAAGCCTCTCACATACAGAGAGGCACACCCGAGGTCAGGTGGCTAATCAAATAGAGGAACCTACATGAGTAACCAGGGCAGGGATGTCACACCCCCCAAAGAAATAAAAATATTAATCTATAATATTTATTGATATGGATAAATATGATCTATTCACGTAAAATTAAATAACAATATATTACCAAAAAATTAAATGATAAGTTAAACAGCTATAGAGATCACTAACCATATTTCATGAATGAAGATACAACAAAATTTCACTTAAATAATAATTACATGATTAGTATTGTTCATCATCTATCTTCATTAAAATTTCATCGATAATAATTTATAATTCTTTATAAGCATGTTAAATAATAATATTATTCCCCTTTCTATGTAAAAATTAATTAATTCATGTTCAATGAAGTTTAAATACCATTTTATATGTAATATATATCAACTTGTTTATCAAAACTTTTCAGTTATTCATATTATATAAAAATAAGATATTTATTTACCATGAATATTTCCCCACATGAATAAAATTCAATGTATTAGCCTCAAAGTATGTGTGACATATAATCATATAAGTGAAGGTATGTATAATGAATCTTTTAATTATATTGAAAATACCACCACTACCATTGAATCTAGGATAAAAACTTAATTCCACATCCACATTGACCTTAATAAAATGCAGGGGAGGGGTAATCCCTTTGGTGTACATGGAACACGATGATATCTATAGAAAAAAAATTAGAAATAAAAGAATGTGAGATTAAAAAATAAATAAAATTGTTATCCATAGAGATGATTTGGAATTTATATTCTTTCTAAATATCCATTAAAAAATATGAGTACCTTCCACTATAGATATCATTTGCTGACAACTAAAAATAAATATTTTTTCAGCCATTAATGATGAAACAAATTCCCAAAAACATAAAACTAAGAAGATTATTTTTTAATTATTGAATAAATTTAAATTATATGACAAAAAACCATAAATGAATGTATATTATCTCTATATAATGGCTCAATATGAAATATGTAGAAAAAATATACAAGAAATTATAGTAAATATATTATTAATAAACCGATGACCTCTACATTCATGTGACATTATACAAATATGGTCGATCGACATGATATGTAGACCCATAATGGAAATATTATCATCTTTTGGGATCCTAAAATTTCAAATTCTATAATTAATAATCAACCATTACAGTGGAATAAACCTTCATCAAAATCAACGAAGATAGGTAGGGGGATCCAAGATTCTACATAAATATGTGAAATAAAGCTAGGAAATCTTCATTTTCAAATAAACCAATATCTATAAATAGGTTTCTTTTTCATTAAATCTCTTTCATAGAATATTCTTAGAAAATTTTATAGGAATAAAGGATTCACTATTTTCCATGTGGTTAATAACATCCCAAATACCCGAGTCAATGAGTTACTATGGAATATGGAATAAAGATCCAGAAAGACTAGGTACTAATTTTGAAGTCTTGAAATTTATGGGAACTACCAAGAGGGGATCCATTTCACCTATCTGAGAATGGACTGATAGAAATGTATCAACAATGGGAAAACTCCAAAACATTATTAAAATATTTGAAGATGCTACATCACGTCAATAGTATTCTTGTGAGTGAGGTGGAGTACTTACATTATTATCGAATATTTTATAAAAAAAATAAATAAGATACTCATTAAAGGTGACCAACTTTTTTATTCCCAATACACCAGGGTATGTATGTGTAGTGAATTTACCGATTTTAACATGACACCAAATTTTTTCTAAATACTACCTATATGAAAATTTAAAAATTTACTTCTCATGCTTGTTCCAATAATATGTTGGTTTTATTTATATGGTGAAGTAATAGAAAATCATTACAGTAGTAAGTGACATAGCAAGAATGATTCTTACATCCATTAATAGTTACATACTTTTTCATCTAGTAATCTACAATGTAATACAGTAAGTGACTTATTCAACAACAACCATTACAAAATATATAATTATAGAGAAAATCAAATAGATTAAAATAAATTTCATTTTTAACTAATCAGAACCATGGAATATGGATCCAACTACCTGTATACACGTTCTTATCTTAGATTAATATATATTTATCCTAAGAAATGGATTTTTTGAAAAGATATTCATTGGGATGATAAAATATCCTTATAATTACAGTTAGATTATTTTTCATGTTCCTAAAATATGAGTATGTTCGTTATATATGGATGTTGAGTTGGTGATCTATATAATATATATTTCTGGAACAGAGAGAGGTCCCTTAAATATAATATATTCTGAAGGAATCTATGAGTATAATATCCCACGGTACTAATGATTTTTGATAATATGTGATAAAATTTATATAACCCTCTATTTACACCAATATAACCATTGAGGTACCATTATCATTATTTAAATTCTTGGAGCTATTAAGGAGAGAATTTTTCCTTTTAATAAATCTCATAATGTCCACACACCTTTCAATATCAATGATGATGAAAAAACATTTTATATTCTCAAATTCATTGGAAATGTCTGCTTAATTTAAATTTTACCATCATTGGGATTCATATACTATTTATTGAATCAGTCACAAGATCTATAGAGGCACTCATATACTATTATCATAGAGATAATATCAAATTTATTCTATATAATTAATGAAAATATAAATTTTACATGAATTGTTAACTATAATTTTTTATGATCATACAGATGGTATTTCAAAAAAAATAAATCTATAATCCATAACTTTAAAGGCATGCTCATGTTATGTTACTGAGATGTTAAATTGAGAATTAGTCTTAGAAATAATGAAATAAAATATGAATAATTTCTAGAAATACATTGTTATATAAATGTGGTTGATTCACCAAAATCTTAAAAAAAATTATTAATGATTCTTAGATTATAAGTAATATCAATATTTTGGGAATTAAAATATTTCATTATCTCATACTCAACATTTAATGCACAGAGAAATGAATTTTGTATGGGTTTAGTAGTCTTTGGGAGCACAACCACAAATTCCATTTAATTCATGATCTAAATTGTAAGAATTTAAATAGATTTAAAAAAATTAAACATATAACATGATACAGATATATTATTATTAGATGTATCAACATTAATAATAATGAAGGATAATAATTTTTAATCTTTTCATTCCTATTCAGGATGATAAAAAACATGTAAATTTTCTCACCATCTTTAAGTTACAGGAAATATATTTATTCTATATGAAACATATATTTATCATTTATCATGAACATAAATTTTCTATTAAACAAATATTCTAATCCAAAATATATTTAATTTTAAAAAATGGAATTTTCTAGGAACCATATCATTGTCAACCTTCATAATCTCTTCATACATTGTAATGAATATACCTATAACACATTATTAGTGGTTTATATTAGTGGATTCAGTTTATGACTAACATTCCAAATTTAAATCCCTTTTCTGTTTTTATCCCATTCAATGGTTCACATTTCACTAAAAACATATATTTTATATATGAATAATTATAAAAAAATTGCATATGGTGGATCAAGATGACTAATTTCAAGGTAAAAATCAATTTGTAATGGTAAAAATGAATTTCTGGAAGATATTTTCATGAAAAATTAGAGTCAAAATTCATTCAAATTGAGAGAAATGATATCGTTATAAATCATAATATATTTCATTAAATTAATTATGAATTTGGTTTAGTAAAAATATGACCACATAGAGAGAGAATAGCTAATATTCAATAATAATTTATCATGTGAATAAATAAAGGGAAAAATTTGAAAATTTTAGAACACTTATTTTCTTTAAAGTATTAAATTTTTTTGAAATCATCTAATTCAAAACATTATCATAGTCAACAAATATAATTATCAGTGATCTCGTTCCAATGTATAATAATTATTGAATAGAAGGAAGAATTATATATCATAGAGTCAATACACTTTTCTAAATCATTTAATAAAATGTGAAACGATATTTTTGACTCCCTCATTTCACTATTTTTTTTTATTATTTATATCACTTTATATTATACAATAGTGATTTAAAATTATTCTAGTTTGTAGATTTAAACAGAAAAATATATAAATGTATCCAATTTGGATAGATTGGGTGAATAGTTTAGGGGAAGCATTGTGATACTGTTATACAAGGAGTTTTTTGGTTCATTTTGTTCATGAGAAGTTATTCCTGAATGGGTAAAAAACTAGTGGGTTCTACCCATGTGATTCATATGAGAGACCAGGAATCATTTTTTTACCTATGGGTGTTTGAGAATATAAAACATATATTTAGTAGATTCAATTTGAGTTAACTCTATTCAATACTAAATCATAGGTAGTGTCCTCTCCATGACTTGCCTATAATTCAGAAAACCATCCATCCAATCCTGGAAATCATCCCAGATTTGTAAAAACATGAAATTTTAGGTATACCCTGATTTTATTTATGTGGTTCGCCATATTTTATTCTTTTTTTTATTAGCTGACCGCTAAACAGGAATGGGTTTCTTCAGTCCCTTCTTCACAGAAAATTTCAAGTTCCATTCCACCAATTTTGATATATTTACCCTATATAACTTCTCTATTACATTAATTATTAGATCTCCTATAACTTATATTTATGAATTATTATATAAATCTTAATTGGTTATTGAATCAAGGATAGTGTTTTTAGAGGTTTTTAATGAGAGACTATAATTTTTAAGAGCTATTAAGGATATGTTCTTATTCGATTTTAAATTATCTATTGATTGGAACACATATCATAATGGTTTTGAAATAAATCCTACCAAATAAAGGTTGGATTTTTTATTTTGATTAAGATTTATTTCATGAATCCATGAAAATTTAAATTACATATTTTGATAAATGAAATGTATATTCATTTGAAACCATAATTGTTTTAATGCTTTCCACACAAGAAATTTTGTATTAAATATATTTTTACTAATTTATATATTTATATGAGATATAAAAGTGTTTTTAAATGATTGATAATAATATTATTTGATTTAAATGATATAGTTTATGGTTTTTATCCCATTTGGGAAATGAATTTGGTGTAGAAAATTTTACTTTTAAATTAATTAAATCGATGTGATTTTTATATTTTCAAATATTTAATTCCAAGGGTGGTGTTAAGTGACATAATTTAAAAGATAGATATTGGAATTTATATATCAAATGGTTTATAAATGTTTATTAAACATCATGACATTCAAAGAAAATTATTCCAATGTCTTATTTATTATTTCAAAGGATGTTTTATGAAATTTCTAAGACCATTATAAAACATTTATAATCTTTTTGGGAATTATATGATACCCCTTATGGAATTTTTGTATTGATTTTGTTTATTGATACTGAATAAATTTCATAAAATGACATTGTTTAATGTTAGGTTTCAATAGTTGGGTGATTTATTTTGAAATGGTTTATTATGTTCCGTATTGTTGTTTAATTATATTGACCCATTATTAAAATATATGGATAATGAATATTTTATATTAATATTCAATAGATTTCAAATATTAACCCTTGAATATCATAATAGTTTAGTTCTATTGGTAATCTAGTAAAAAATATTCTTATTTTGTGATAGATCTTCAATGTTTCCCACTAAGATAATCCTATTTATAACTCCGATATAAAACTATTATTCAAAAAATGGGGAAAGGAAACATCATAAATGGTGTGTTCAACTATATAATATGGGTAAATGATGTTGATTTCCAGGAATAACATGTACAAATAGGTATGATAACACGAGCCTAACATATTAAAAACATACCCCTCATATGAATGATAATAGTCATTATTCATGGAATAAATATTGGATGTTCATAATACATTAATCATAAAATAATCAAATAATGAGAGAACATGGAGAATAAAATTATAATAAGTCAATTAATTTTTCACTTACACATAAGCATATAATATCCTTTCCATATTTTTAAAGACTAACTTTAATTGCCATCATATTGGAAATAGTCATTTACTATAACAATTTCACTCATATTTCCAACATTTTATTACTATCCCATGTTCCCTCCTTATAAGAGCCTTATATTTGTGTATCAGGTATACTACCCATTCTATAAAATTATATACCATGAGATATATAAATCTATACCCAGTGTCTTAGATGGAGATATAAGTCCCTCCCATAACATAATGAAATCACACATATGTGTTACATAATATCATGAAAATTAAACATATCATAACCACTGAAATTAAATGGGTATCACAAACATGACATCATATCCTAACCTATAAAAGAGTGATAAGTTTCATAATAATTTATTCATAGAATATGTCATGAAAAGAAGTGGCTTTGGTAATCATTTTATCATGGTATTTCCTATAAAATTGAAATGATTTTCATAAAACAATTATCATTAAAAATATAAATCATTCATGAAATAATAAGGATGGATTCATTAGAAAATATAACAATTAATCAATAAAATATATTAAATGCCGTCATCATTTATGGAGAAGGATTTTGAAATATCTCTTAGATCATTTCCTAAGGAAAATAACGATTCATTGAAAATCACATAATAAAACATAAATCATTTTCAAAATCCCTTTCATTGAAAACAAATCTTAAAATATTTAAAGGAATCCTAAAAAATCATTTAAGACATTTATATTGGAATATATCATTTAATATTTGAAAAATTATTTTTAAAACAGTAATTATTTTAAAAACATTTTCCTTTGAAATAAACATTGAAAACATATTAAATAAGCTTTTAAAATATTTGAAAACATTTTTTAAAATAAAACTAAAATGAAAAAAAATCACTTGTAAATAAACTTAAAAATAATAATAAAAAAATATTTATGAAAACAAATTCATTTTAAAGATATTCATTAAAATGTATAATATGAGCTTAAATTAATGGATTGTTTATGTTGAAAGGGGACTTCATACGTATCATATACCTAAAAAATATTCCTTTCATATTATTGTTAAAAGTAAAAATGGCCTTGATTATAAAATGTAAAAAAGAATATTTAAAAATAAAACAAAAAGGAATAATATGGGTGAGAATGAAATTTATAAATTTTAGTGGAACATTTTTAAAATATTTAAAGAAAAACTTTTCTTTGGGGAAAACATATTTCTGATAGAGGAGAGGGATAAAGTCGTATTTTCTTAAAAACATTATAATAATTACATTCACTACTAAAAAGTGTGAAAATTGAAACTTTATATGAATATATCATGAATAACCATTGGAAAAAAAATAGATTTATTTATATTTGTATCGTTATGCTTTATTAGTGAATTAATAATCATAATAAATCACAATAAACATAGGGACTGTAGCAAAACGCTTTTACAACTATAGTAACATTGAATATTATCCCCATTAAATTATAAAATTAAATGGTGCATATAATGACTCTAATAGAATAAAATTCATGACATAACATGTCAAATCGTAGGTATACACACTATAAAAATTAATATAGGTTCATAACAAAACATGTGTCCCAAAGAAGGATAATTGAGGAATCAAATCTTTTACTACTTTTTTATCCTAAAAACTAAAAACCCGGGAATGATAGAAAAATAAATTAACATGTATTTAAAAATAAAATTTATTTATAAGATTCATAAATTACATTCATGAAAATTATTAACACCACATTTAATAAATAGGTGGTGAATATAACAAGTGTCTCGCAAAAGTAAAAAGATATATAGAAATATCATACCTTAAGTATTAACATCCTTCTTAAATGGTCATAACACCTCTATAATAAATATATCTTTATTATATATATATATTAGAACCAAAATCATATATATCCTAACATTTATTTTTTTATGATGTTATATTAATCATTTGTTAACAATCAAATGATAAATCTATGTTTCGGGTATTGACGAATTTGTTTTTCATATATGATTAGAATTTTTATTTTCGGTCCACATTAATTTATCATGTTATGATAATTTAAAAAATTAAATCCATTAAATAAATATCGTATATATTAATCATTTATATGTTGAGTGTAACCCATTATATTTCATTTTTTGAAATAAAAAACACTATTTATGGAAACAGTAGGTCGTATGTATGCATGAATGTTGTTTTTATTTTTTTTGTCATATTGAAAGAAAGTAATTAAATCATATATATATATAGATGTTTCATAAATCCTAGAAGCAATATTTGGTTTAATATATCAAATACTTCTATTAAAACATATATTATACATTCAATGTAATGTGTTAACGAATCATATCGCATTGTGAAGCAGTAATGCATTATAAACACAAACAATGTTATAGTATATCCACAAATTTAAATGTACAATAATATAAGTGATTAAATAATAAATAATAATATTATTATTATATTATATATATATCATATAAATAATTTTCCTCATTATTCATAACATTAATTGGTGGTAATGAAAAAATGAATGACATCAGATAGTGACATGGTAGTCTACCGTACACATGAATGAAGATCTCGTTGAAAATTTGATAGAAGAGTGTATATTTTACTTAATAACCATAACATATCAACATATCAGCGTATATAAAATAATTAGGAAATTTTATAATCAATATTTAATATGAATTTATGGTGGTGGAGGAAGATATAATGTAAAACACTCTTTTGATGGTAGTTGCCTCTTCTTCATGTATCCTCGTGGGGATTGCACTAAATCCATAAAATGATTAAATTATGCAAAAAATAGGTTTTAAAATATGATTACAGTGAATTTGGGATTTCATTTGGGAGGTTATTTTTTATGAAAAATTACATAGTATATGTAAGGAATTTGTAATGTGAGTTCCCTTAAACTTTTCAGGAGAATTGAAATTCTTATAAATACTGAAATGTATTCACTATTTGGAGGTCAATAATACTCCATGTTTTACAAAAATAATTAATTAAATATTTTTAGGGATTATATGGGTGATCCCACCTCAACCACACATTTATAATAATGTTTAAAATATAAGGTTTGTTATCATTTATGTTTCATTATTTTACCTTTATTCATTTTGGTAACCAATTTTCAAACCTAAGTCACATATCCATTAAGTATAAATTAAATGAATCCTAAATATATAAGTTTTACTATATTATATTAAATATTATATCTAATTTTCAAAATAAATATATTATTTGTGATGGAAATTAATTTTAAAAATACACAATTAAAGTGAAAAAATAATGCTTTAACCACAAACACTGTAACAATGTTTTTACTATTTAATGGAAAATATAGTATTTATAAGAGAATTAATGGTTCATTAATTTAAAATAGTTTATATTTAATTAATATTTAAAGAACTATAAATAATTTAATATTTTTAATTTTATATAAATTAATATATTAGGATTTATAATAAAATAGAATTACTGTCAATTTTGACATTATTAATTTAACTACATTTGAAAAAATATACAATGATGGGATAAAATTATATTATGTTAAATTATATTCCATAAGGTATATTAATATATAAAATTAGTATAAAACACTTATTTTTAAAATTTACGTCGATTTTAATGTTTTCAGTATCATTTGATTTATTACCTTAGTTATCATCTCTCAGGTATTTAATGTAATTATACCATGTATAAAAAATAAATTATACTGATAAAGAACCTATTTAGAGTCAAAATCATATTTACAACTGAACATATGTTGTTTATTTACTATTCCAAATAAATATATAAATTAAAAGGATTAATGTAACTTTTTTGTCCTTTTCATTAAATAAGTTATTATATAGATCAATTAAATGGAATGATGTCCCAAAACTCATAAATTTCTATAATACCGTCACAAGGTTAATAATATATCCTCAAAATGGGTTATGGACATTTTTTAGTTCATTCTTATGCCATATATTCTATGTTGAACCACTAATTAAACATGTATTTACCATGAAAACTATTATTATTTTAAAATGTTTTCTATAATACATTTTTCCAAAGATTAATTTTCACAATATTGGAAATTATAAATCATTATGATTAAAAATATATAATCATCTTCATTAAATTAAATATATAGAAGTTGTAAAATTTAATTTTAAATTTATCACATATGTTCGATGAGAATGTGGGTTTTTAAAGTGAAGATGTTCAAAAAAGGATAATGTTTTTATAATAAATTAAAAAATGATATTGATTAGAATGAAACATTTTAAATTAATTGATAAAAAGTTAACAAAATATTACTTGAAAACTAATTTAATATGTAGTATTACATTATAAATTATTCAAATGGAAATTAAATTTTCAATTAAAATTCTATATTATACACTATTCAAAAAATTAGCATCTTAAAAAATACCATGAATTCACCAGATGATAATTGTGTTATTACGCATTCAAAATTGAAATTTATTTACCAAATAAATTTACTATAGGTGGTTGTATTTAATTTTATTGTTTGTGTGCAAAGAACGAATATAAAATATTTTAGAAAAGATACAGTTTATGTAGAAACATTATTCTTAATTCATTTATAATAAATAGATAAATAATGAACATGGAGAAAAATATTTGTTAATAGTTGAATTAATACTATTCATTTCATACATTCCACTAGCTAGGTGATAGCTATAATATTAAACAATAATATTAATAATATATTATAGTTCGGTAAAACATAGTACTATATGTAATGAAAGCCATCGAAGGAACTCAATATATTTAGTGTAACAAAAAACAAAAGCAGTATTTCATGTACAACATTATATAATAACAATTTCATGAAGCACATGCTTAAAATTGGGTATCATGAAATAAAAAACATACACAAATTTAAATTTATCAGGAAGGAAAATAATTCATAGAAAACACATGGTGTTAAATTATTAACCCTTAAAGGGAATATTTCCCTCGAAATTTGTATATATCGTCAAAGGTATAATACTGGAATGTTACATCCATAGAAACCCATGTCATTAAAATGATGAGTGAAACATCCTATAAAAAGTGAAATTTGGAAACATAATGGTTACCCAATATAACTTAAAACATGGTTTCATTATATGAAAATATAGTTGGGATGTGAGTATTTCGACAAAGAATAAAAGAATAGATAAGTATTGATAGTGATAGAGTTAAGTGATCAAATGAAATTGGGAGCATAGAAGCAGTTAACAACAACAATACCATAAACCAAAGATTTATGAACATGGAAATTCATATCATCAAAAATGATGATACCATACCAAAATTTTCTTTCATTATCATTTTACTAATTTTCATGACTTTCCATGAGAAAATATACAAAGAGGATTTCACCCCAATATCACTTTTATGTAGTGCCTTAATCAATTTCCACATCATTTGATTATATATGGAATGAAGGAGAATTGTTTATTATAGATTAACTGTAACACCATAAAATTCATAGAAATAATGACAAAAAATTTCAGTTTTCTTCCATTTCCATCAAATAAAAAATTTTATAATGGGTTCTCTAATATGTATAATCTTCATATGGAAATATAATACATTAATGTATAAAACAACATTCAATGTTCAACATGAAAAATTAAAAAATTGGTTAACCTTTTGATCCTTATGAATGATAATAATCAAAAATATTATACTTTACGTCACAAACCAAGTATGGCATTGATCCCCACATATCTTAAATTACATCATGATTGTCACATTACAAACACATGAATACCTTTATCTTATAATAACTATAAACATGGTATTAACCTGAATTATTACAAGTCCTTATAAAAAACATGATTGATTCCTCATTATTCATACATATTATTGGATATATCCCATGAATAAAAAAATCCCTTAAAATATATCCATGATACCATAAAACATTGTTAAAAAAATCAATAATATATTCTAACTAATTATTTACCGTCCAATTTTCTTTAATCCTATCTATCATTTATTTATCAAAACTAAACACCACCATCTCATCATTAGTAACATATGAAGTGTTGCCTTCATATAATCATGTGTTTCAAAAAAATATAAATTCTCCATCAAATAAATTTTCTAGGTCATGAGTACATTTCAACATATTCATTCAAATCCATAAAAAACACATATACTATAAAATCCCTATATATCTCACAATCTATAATTTGTGATTCCAAATATATAAATATATCAATTCATCCACATAAATTATTGACATGAAATAGTTCATTCCTTATTCTAGAAGTAAAATATTTGGATTGGGAATTGATTTTGGAAATTCCCATGTTCTCCAATGACAAGATATTGAACTCATCAATAATTTTCAACTCTATTACCCTTCTTTCACCCCATTTCAAATATTCCCCTCTAATCGAGATATTCATTTATATTTTTCTTCACAATATATGGACTTGTAGAAAACTGATTATTCTTCCCCCTGTGTTCATTACCACATGAACATTAATAAAATTTCATCTTCCTCTTTTTCTATATATTAGGAATATCACTGATGTTAACATTTTTAATCATATATTTTGATACATGATTAGGTATAATCACAATATCCTTATCTCTGATCATCATACAATTTTGTTTGTTATAATCTATAAATTATTCTTCAAACTCAATGTTAAAATGATTCATTATAGTTAAAACTAATCATTAAAACTATAATCAATGTTTGAGAAATAATAATCATAACGGGGAACCCCAAAATTATGAAAGATCACATAAATGATATCAAAATCATGAAAAATTATTCTCTAATATATAACACCTTAGGTTTATCCTAGGTTATTCATATTCACTTCTTTTTAAATCCTTCATGATGTTTTGTGATGATTCTATGGTTATAAAAAGAATGTACCTCGGGAGTGCCAAACATGGTGTGAATGAAGACATTTTTTCATGCACGAGTTCCAAATTGACTTTATCTTAATAAAATGTTTTCATGGATGTTACTCCTATTTCAATCTGTACTAGAGAAACATTTATTTATAGTATCTTGATAGGGTTTAATTATCGTAGAATCTACAATATTAATACTTCATTGAAATTCTAAGACATTTTATTAAATATTGAATTAAATTTATCCTTATCCTTGTAGATATCCCAAGACATATCCATATAATTATCCATAGGTATCTCACTAATTTTTTCTCATCCTAGATTCAAAAATTTCAGTGATACTTTCCATTTATACCATTTATTGTGTCCTATTATTATCATATATAGATATTTATTCACTTTTTGATGAATATATAATACATAACAATAATTTAGTCACAAGAACAATAATATTTTAGTTCTCTAATAAACATGGAAGACAATATTAAAATATGGTAAAAGATCCTCAGTGTATCCTAGAAATATCATCACATTTAGAAATCATATTGGAATATTTGATTCAAAAAATGGGAAAAGGACACCTAAAAATAGTTATATCAGATTCTCATTAAGGGTAAATAAAGTGGATACGTATGCATGAAATGAATATAAGTGTATGTGAACATAAAATTACAATTTAAAAACCACACTGTGCATATTAAAGTTCATAATCAAGATTTATAGAATAAATATTGGAATTTCATAAGACTTATATCATATGATGATCATAGAACATTAGCCATGATAGTATAAAATTATCATAAGACATGTAATTTGTGGAATACAAATAAAAATAGAAAATCCTTTACATATTGTTCATGGGTCACTATCATGGCCATCATAGGATATTCCATCCTTTATATTACTATGTTCACTCTTTATTCCAGCCCTATATCACTATATTAGGTTAACTCCTCATTCTAGATTAATATTAATATAATGGATTTACTCTATATTCAATATTTTTATATCTCATAATACATAAAAATCTTGTAAAACACATTGGATTATAATATAGGTTCCCCACATCAGATTATGAAATCATACACATGTGTGCCACAATGTTATAAAAATAAATCATATTTTAATCCTTGAAATGAAATTGTTAGAATAAACATGTCATCATATAAAATAATATATAAAATAGATACGTATCATAAATATTTCATTATAGAATAACCTATGAAAGGAAGTTGGTTTCTTAATATTTTTATAATGTTAAAAACCATGAAATAAAAATGAGTTTCCTATAAATCATGTCTTAATTAACATAAACCATTAATAAAGGAATAATAATGGAATATTTGGATCATATTCATAGTAAATCATAAACTATATCAAAGGATGTCATAATAGATTGAGTGGTATTTTGAAACATCACATGGATAATTTGATAAAGAATATGAAATTCCTTTTAGAATACCATTTGAAAACATAATAGATTTTCAAAATACATTTCTTTGTAAACCTATTTGAAAACATATTAATGAAGTTTTAAAGATAAAATAAAATATTTCTTAACTAAAATATAAATTCAACACTGAAAAATTATTTTTTAAAAATATAATTGTTTGAAAAATGATTTATTTTTAAATAATCGTGTAAACTTGTAAGGGATGATTTTAAAAATCATTTAAAATATTTTTTAAACTGAACATGTTTACAAAATAATTTTATTTGAATACTTTTTTTGATTAAAATCAATCCAAATTATATAATAAATAATTTTAATTTTTAAATCATTCATTAAATCTTTTAATGTAATCTTCAATTAATGGATTGGTCATGATGGTGGATAATTCCATAAAGTATGTATATGTAAATACACTGAATACTTTAATATTCTATGTGATAAAATTTATTTCCTTGTTTGGAAAATGAAATGAGGGTTTCATTAAAACCATTTTATAATTTGGTATATCATGGAATATAATATCATTTAAAACTAATGGGGAAATTTTTTTAAAACATGTTTAAAATGCTTTTGTTTTGGATGAAAACAAATTTTTGACCGAAGGGAGAGATAAAGTATGATTTTAATAAAATTATTTTGTTAACTATCCTAAGTACCAGTGAAATTGAAAAATGGAACCACTACATTAAAATATCATGAATTAAAATATTATAATCTAATTCATGAGAAATACTATGAAATGAATCATAATATTTCATCAATGGAGGCATAATCAATAACAATCTGAATAAACTATGGGATAGTTTCAATAAAACACCACTACATTGTTAATATTGAATCACAGTCCCCATAAAATAATATCATTAAATTAAACCTAAAATATAAAGAAATTTATTATATTAATGATATAACATGTCAAATGGGAATTATTTATACCAGGGAAACTAATATAGGTGCGTAACAGAACATGTGTCTCAGAGAATGAAATTTGGGACATAATTTCTTTAATCTTTCTGTAACTTCTGAACTATAACCCCATGAATGAAAAAAATTTAAATGGATAAAAAATTAAAAATATTTAAATATAATAATTATAATTTACATTCATGGGATGTATATACCTCACATTGAATAAATAGGTGGTGAATAAGACATGTGTCTCCTGAAAGTAAAATATTAGAAGAAAATCCCTTATCTTAAGTATTAACTTCAATCATACATGTTCAAACATACTGTATATTAAATATTTTTTATTTAAATATAATATATACATATTCATATATATCCAATCATATATTATTTTATTATTAATTTATATTACCTTTTGGTTAAAAATATAATTTTAAGGATACATTTCATGTAATAAATGAATTCCATTTCATGAAATTTATGATTTGTTATTTATGGTCTTCTTAGATCATGATTTCATAGTGTCAAAAAAATCACATAAATTAAATATATTATATATTTATTATATAAGTATTTATATACACCCATATTATTTATTGATAAAGAATAGAATATAATGTTCATGTATATGGTACGTCATACGTACACATGAATGATGATTCTATTTTCTTGTCATAATGAAAGAAAGAAAGCAAATGATATATATATATATATTATCATTAAATAATAAATATAATTCCTTATTTTTTTACATGTTTATATGAAACCTATAATTATTATATTCCTTGTAAATCATGAATGAATCATATCACGTTGTGAGGTGGTAGTCTGCCATACACACAAACAATGTTGTTATATTCCCACACAATGGAATGTGTAAAGTTATGTGAGATATAATAAAAAAGATGAAACATAATATCATATATATCATATTATAAATATATATTATTATTTAAATAATTATTATAATCCTTTATAGGTTTTAATTGAAAGGAAAACGACCTCAGATAATGAGGTGGTAGCCCGTCATATACACGAATGATGATTTCGAAACCAATTTGATGGAAGTGTTTTATTTTAAGGTCATACCCAAATCATTACAATATAACAGTATGTAGAAAATATATAGGTCATTATACAATCAATATATAATAATTTTTCAAGGAGGTGGTGTAATATATAATATAAAAAATGTGTTTTAATAATGTTACATCTTCTTTGAGCATCCTCTTAAGGACTTGACTACTGCTTTGAATGGATGAATTTCATCCCAAAATGAGTTTTTGAGAATATTGGGAGGGAATATAGGAATTTATTTTATAATTTTTATGTTGAATAATATTTCATGATATTTTTGAATAATTCGATAGACTTAGTTCGCTTTTATTTTTGAGATGTTGTGGAATTCATGTAAATACTCAAATGTGTCTACCTTTTAAAGAATAAGATTAACTTAGGATAAAAAAATATATAATTAATGTATTTTATGGAATATGTGTTAGATCAAATACTCCACCAAACATTTATACACATTTTTAAAAATTTTGGTTCCTCATCCCTTATGTTTCCTTATCTTTTCTTTTTTTATTCATCATGGAAAATGTTTTATAAGCTATGTAATTTATCACTTAAAGGAAAATAAGATGATAATAATTTGATAATTTTTACACAGTGATTATAAATATGATATCTAATTAACAAATAAGAAAACAAGTGTGAAGTGAATTAATTTTCAAACAAGATCATGTATTGTTTATAAACCATACATTAACCTAGGATGCTATAACAATTTTTTTACTATTTTATGGTCAATATACTCACTATAATGGAATAATTGGTCTTCCATTTTACCATATATAAAAATTAATAATATTTAAAAGTTAATTGAATAACGATATGATTTTTATTTTTCTTAAACAATTTAACAAAATATCACTTATAATGAAATAGAATTAATGTTAGTTTTAACATTATTCATTTAAATTAATATTAAAAAATCAATACAATGATAGAATTCAAATATTTTATTTTTAAACCTATTTAATAATTCATAGTAATCTAAAAAACTGAATTTAAATTACATTTCATTCAATTTACTTCACCTTTAATGTTTTTAGTGTCATTTGGTTAGTTTAATTATTGATTAATGATTCCTGATTTGGTGATTCTTATGTATTTTACATATTTATATATTTTCAAATAAATTAAAATAAACTATCATTATAAAAAATATTTTATCTACTAAAATAATATTTATATCCATACCTATTTATTTTCTATTTCCTATTCCTAATTTTTATAGATATTAAAATTTTTAGATGTTCATTAATTCTCTTTTCCATTACATGACATATTTTATTGGTAAATTTTATTCAATATTCCACTAATACTCATAAAATTAAATCCAAAATAAATAACTGTCTAAATATTTCCATGAAATTAGTTTTTTTACATCTTTCTTATTATTACTGCACCTTATAATCTATGTTTGTACACTAAATATACCAGTATTTACATTATTTTCTATAATTATATTTATCCTTTTCACTAATAACATTGGCCAAAAATAGCTTTTCCCTAATTATAAATTATAATAAATTATGATTCAAAATATGGAATACATTTTTCAAATATCTACGCCTAAATTTGATGATATTAATTTAAAATTAATCATGTAGGCAGATGAGAAACTAGGGTTTTAAAGTAAATTTTTTAAAAATATTATAATATTTTTATATATAATTTCAATATTAAATTCATTATAATGACATAAATTATATTGATGGATATGAAAATTTACTAATTTTAATTTAAATCCAATTCAAAATAAATTTCAATAATTAATAATTATTTAAACTAAATTGTAGTTTTCAATTAATAATCAGTAATTTTCCCTATTAATCAAAAAAATAAAATTCTTATAAAAATAAAAACAATTAACCCTAAGATTATATTGATATTATTCCTTAAGAAGCAAATTTTATTTTTTGTATTTTGAGATGTGATAAAATTTACTTTTTAATTATATACATATATCTTTATTAAGAAATATATTAGGAAATATGATGTTTTTGAGAGAAAATTTCCTTTTCATTAAAATGAATATTATTCTATTTTAGAAAAATATATAACAAATAAACATGATAAAATATAAATTTTCATATGTTATTTAACTCTTTGAATTCCTCCAATTCATTCATCTTGGATATAGTAATCATATTAAATAATTATATTAATAATATATTATTGTTTGATAAAACTTTGTTTGTCATGTGAAATAATATATAGAAGAAACTCAGTATTGGGCATAGTATAATCCAAACATAGTGGTGTGTGTACCATTAGATAAAAAGAGTTATGGTCATATCATAATCTTAATAACATTTTCTATGAAATGAAATCCTTTAATTAATTTTAAATTATTATTTAAAATAATAATACATAAAAACCGAAGGTGTTATATTTTACCCCATTAAAATGAATTTCTCCCCTGAATTTAGTATGGGTCATTAAGGATTTATAACAAGAAATTTACTAAAATATAAACACAAATTATAAAAATGAATATAGATCATTCATTAAAAACTGAAAGTAAAATTATAATGGTTATCTGATGTTGCTCACAATTATGATTACACATATGAATACATAGGTGGAAAGTGAAGATTTAGACATGGTAGAAATGAAATAATAATTAATGTGGTGATTGAGATCAATAATGAAAATAAAGTTGTTTATTAATATAATGATAATAATAATAATACCATACATCATATAGGAATTTAAAATGACATAGATACATTCAAATATGATGACAATGGAATAGAATTTTATTCCAAGATCTTCTTCCTAAAATTGGAGTATTTTAAGAGAATATATAATTACTTGATTTCAGAAAAATTTAAAACTTAGTTTTTTCCTTGAAAAATAAACACAATTTCTAACTCCAATAAATTAATGTGAATTTTTATTCCATAAGAACATATACATTACAATATCAATAGAGTGAATGATAAGTTCATTTTTTAATTTTTCATAATCGTAAAATCAAAATGGTAAGAACATGTTATATAATATAAATAAATCATCATTCAGTAAAATATTATGTTAATATTTAAAACCACATTCAATATTAAACACAAAATATTTCATAAATAGTTAACCTTTTAAACCATATGAATTATAAAAATGAAAAACAATTGAATGAATGTCACTTATTCACCTTAACATTGTCCCCTGGTATATCATAATCTACCTATTGATTGTCACATACCATACATGTGAATAAATTCATCGTGTATTATCTTGAAATGTGGTAATAAAATAAATGGTCATAAATCCTTTTTGAAAACATACATTATTCTTCTTTCCTTATACGGACTATTGGATATCCATTAAATCCAAAAATGATATAAACTCTAGCAATTATAGAATAAATTTTGTTTTCAATAAATAAATGTACAATTCCAAGGATAATTGTACTATATAATTTATATTATTTTTATCCAACATCTGCTTATCCAAAATAAACAACCTTATATCAACATCAAGAAAAGATCCACCTTCCCATAATAATAATATTTCCATAAAAAAGACCCTATAATTAAATTACACTTCTCACAAAAAATTTCCCTTTAATAAACTTTTTAAAATCCATAAAAAACATATATTTAGAAATCTATTCATATTCCAAAATTCAAAATTCATTAAAATAAATACAAACAAACATCAATCCTTCTAATTCAAGTAATATAATAATAATGGTCCATTGATTAACTAAAATTATCTTATCTATTCAGCGCATTGAGATTTTGAATTCCCAAATTCTCCAAATATAGGACATTGTAATCCATAAAATTTTATCTCTATATGACCATTTGATCATAAAAATAACATCATACCCTCCATACGAGTTATTCATTCTTGTTTCTCTTTCCACCATCATAGAATGTATGAAACCTTTTATTTTATTCATCCATATTAATTAAAACATGAATATTTATAACCACCTATCATCCTCTTATTATATGTGACCTGAATCTAGCTACACATCATGTTTTTAATCATATTCCATGATAGATTAATATGTAATATCCCAATATCTTTTTATATAGTAGTCATCAAATTTGGATTCTCATAATCCTTGAATTTTACCTTAGACTCAATGTTAACATGATTACTTCTGGATCCATCCATGAACCAAAATAAATATCATATTCTTAGAAACATTAATATTAGAAAGGATCCACAAAATAAAGAATGATAACATATTGTATATCTAAATTATAATTTTTTTAATCTATGAAACTATAATATTATAATAGGTTATTAATATATGAATTATATTTAAAACCTTCGTGATGTTTCCTAAATAGCCTGAATGTCTGTTAGGAATATCCCCAGAGAATGTAAAACTATAAGTTTAGCATGCCCTGTTGTTTTTCACTTGTTCCCAATAAAGTATATCTCAATATGGTTTTTTTACTCTATAATCATCTATTCCCGATATACTGATAAAGATATTGTTTCATTGAATCCAATCTCTCATTCCTTTATCAAAATACAAGTAAATTTTATGAAATTTGACTCTTCATTAGATTTATAGTTATTGGCACCTCAATACATAACCTTCAAATTATCACTATATATCTAAGTATTATCAATGGATAAATAAACAATTCTTTGGATACCAAAAATATTGAATCAGTCTTAGTATAAGTAGATATTATTTCTTTTTTGAGGAATATGAATGAAATTAAATATCTACATGCTTAGAGACTAAATATTTTTGTTATTTTGGAGACCATGTAGAGAAATTCCATATCCAGTGAAATATTAATAGTGTTTATTACAACGTTTTTATAATTTAGTTATCATACATAAATCATTTCATCATATCTTTGGGAAAGGAAATATTAGTAAGCCTGAGGCCTGATGTGTAGAAAGTATAAATAAATGAGATACGTAATCATACAGTCAACATAAGTGTATGAGAACATGAGAATGAAATTTCAAAAACACACCATTTATATCAAACATCATAATCACAATTCGTGTAATAAATATGTTCTATTCATAAGACATGAATCATATGATAATCAAATAACATGATCCATGATAGATTACTATTGTATTAATACTTGTAATTTCTAGAATTGACATAAGAATAGAAAATATGTCTTTATTGGTCAAGGATCACCTCCAATGAGATCATAAAATATAAACTCATTTACTATGCTAAATTAAATTGACATTCTAGTCACTTATTACTATAATGAGTTCACTACACCCTCAACCAATATATTATTGTTATGGGTTTACTCCATATTCCATTCACTTATATCTCATGATATATATATATAACACTAACCAATTCATCAAATAGTTTTATAGGATTTAACCTTCACATAATGAAGTCCTAAAGATGTGTGCCACAATATCTTAAACATTTATCATATGATAACCTGTGAAATAAATTACTATCATTATCATGCCATCATATCTTACAATTTGGAAAAGAGATGTGTTTTATAATAATTTCATCATAGAATAAATCATGAAATGTAGTTATTTTAGTAATCATTTTACAGGGTATAACCTGTGAAATAGAAATGATTTTCATAAACAAATTTCAATCATAAACATAAAACATTGATGAAATAATAAGAACGATTTATATAGCTCATATCCCTAATAGATAATAACCTATATCTATAGTATTCATCGTAGAAGGAGAAGTATTTTCAATGATCTCTTTAAAGATTTTATATGGAAAATAACCTTTCATTGAAAATACATTTTTAATACATAAAACATTTTCAATATACTTTTCATTGAATAAATATTCGAAAACATGTACATGAATATTTAAAAAACATTTAAATCATTTAATGAGGGATATTTCTATTATCATTTTATAATTAATTGTGAAAAATAAATAATTCCTAAAAACGGGTTCATCAAAAATTTAATTTAAAAACCATTAAAGAGGCATGTAATGACATTTAAATCGATTTTGAAACATAAAACACTTTTGGAATCATTTTGATTGAAAATAAATACAGATTATAAATTATTTCTAATTATAGATGAAAAAATTACTTTTTAAAATATTATTTAATAGTTATAATGGAAGCATTAATTAATTGAGTGGTCATGACAACCAAGATTTACAAACATGATATATATGTAAAAACAAATATTCAATTCTTCTTTCGAGTAGTAGAAAAAAAAGATCCTTAACAATAAAAAGCTAACAATATTCTTTATAAACTAGTTTCTGTAAAAGAAAAAGTGTGGGAAAAATTTTCTTTTAAAAACACAGTGCATTTTTTTGGAAAATATTTTTATAAATAATTATTTTGGGAGAAAATATATTTCTAATTGAAGTGAAGAATAAATTAATATTTTCTTAAAAACACTTCCATATTAATATTAACTAAATATTAGTGTAAAAATAATATGATTATATAAATATATCACTAATAACCATAGGTGAATTAAATTCATTATAATTATTGATATATGGATCATAATATTTCATTATTGTAGGTATAATAACAAAATATCAAGATAAATGATGATATTGTAGAAAAAACAAACCACTTTGGGAACATTGAATCACAATACACATTAAAAAATAAAATTACATGAAACATAAAATATAATTAATATAAGATGATTCATAATATAAAATTTCAAAGGGGAAGTATATATAGCTCATAAAATAATATAGGTGCATTATATAACATGTGTCCTAAAGAAGGAAAATTGAGGGAAAAAAATTACTTTACCTATTTGGTAACATTCAAACAAAACACCATGAAAAGAGGTACTTAAATTGATATAAAATACAAATAAATTTATTAGAGTAATCATAATGTACAGTTTGAGGAATTATATACACCACAATGAAGAAAAAGGTGGATAATATAGATTGTGTATCACAAAAGTAAAAATTTATAAGGAAATCTGATATATTAAATATTTATTTCATTCATAAATGTTAAAACCTATTATATAATATGTATAAGAATAATATTCATATAAAAAATAACAATATTCATATATATAGATCCATATATTAACTGTTTATGAATTCATTTTACTTGTTTTGTTAACAATCCCATGTAAACTTTATGTTTATGATTATAATCACATTGTTTTTAATACAAGTTTTGGCCTTATGTTTATGGTCCACTAACATTTATTATGATTTAATAATTTCCCAAATTAAAAAAATGATATAAATATCATATAAAATAATTATATGTTTATTTATATTATACCAAATTTATTATGTGAAATTAAATAAATAGTTTATGAAGATGATATGTTGTACATACACATGAATATGATTTACATTTTCTTATCTTATTGAATGAAAGAAAGTAAATGATATATATATATTACATATAGTATAAATAATTTCTGTAATATGTCAAGTATTTTATTAAAAACAAGTTTAATAAATTCCATTAAAATTGTGAACTAATCATATCGCTTTGTGAGGTGGTTATCCACCGTATACATGATCAATGTTGTCAAATTATTACAAGATTAATTGTATGAAGGTATGATTGATATAAAAACTTTAGAAAAAAATTGTCATAAATATTATTTATATCATAAAAAATATTATGTCCATCATTGGTCCCATACTTGAATGATGGTAAAGGAAAGAAGAATTACATTAGATCGGTTTATCGTTGTACCACTAGAAATTATTTTGTAAAATAGTTGATGGAAGTGTGTATTTGGAAGTAATAAACATAAAATAAAAAAGTTCAGGTATTTTTTATAATGATTTTATTATATAACCCTGATAAAAAAGAATTTATTGAAACAGAGGAGTATATTAAATAAATAATTCTTTTCAAAATCCTTAAATTTTATTTAGATATCCTCATGGGTTTTTCACTAAAGCCATTAATTTATGTCTTCATTCCCTAAATAATGATTCTATAATTACAGGAGGGGATTTGGTGTTTTATTTTTTTTATATTTGTTTTAAAAAATATATTTATTGGTGTGACATAGTGTTGAGAGAGTGTTACCTTTTATAGTTGGGGAGGAGTGGAGTTATATTAAGTACTGAAAATTATTCAATATTATGATATCCAGTTTACCCAAAGTATCGAGAAAACAGATAATAAAATGTGTTTATGGATTATATTTTATATCAAAACCATGACCACACTTTAATACACATGTTTAAAATATTTGGAACTATAACTATTATGTTTCATTATTTAATAATTTCTGTTTATTATTATGTCAAATAGTTTTCTAACCTATGTGAATAATCATTTAAGAATAAATAAAAGTGATCCTTATTAGATAATTTGCAGCAACTAATTATAAATATAATATCTAGTTTATAATATAAAAATTATAGGTTTGTTGGTAATTAATTTTAAGATAATCGCATGTAACATGCCAAAACACAACTTTTAGCTTAACCATTAGAAAATGTTTTTAATATTTAATGGTAAATATAGCCATTGTAAAAGAAAATTTGGTACATTAATGGAACATGGTTAATAATTATTAATATATAAAAATATCTAGATATACCTATTAGTTTTATTATTTTTAAATATATTTATAATATATTGGTTATTAAATAATTTAAATAATGTCAATTTTGAAATTATCCATTTAATGGAATTTAAATAAATATTCATGAAAATTAATGCATTAAAATATAATTGGTTAACACCTATTTGAAATTTTATATTTATGAAAAAAAATGACGTTTCATTATAATTTATTACATTTACTTCCCTTTTAATGTTTTTTTATAAAATTTGGTTTATATTATTACTAAATAAATAATTCATGTGTTGGCCTTTCTTAAGAATTTAATTATATTTTATAATAAACAAAATTAACATAAATTTTCATGAAAAAATAAATGATTTTTCAACAAACATAATATTTATTACCAAATTAATTTATATTTTTCTATTCCAAATCTGTATGTAAATTATTGAAAATATATTTATATTTTTTCTACTTGTTACTAAGGTTATTACTTAGGTCAAAATCATGGAAAGGTGTTTATAAAACTCGAAAAAATGGTGAATAAGGACGTAAGGGGTGGTATCTATCTAGAAAATAAGGTTTCATTACATATTTTGGGTTATTTTTACAACATATATTTTAAATGTATCAACCATGTAAAATAATTTTTATATTAATCATTGTAATTAATTTTCATTGCTTTCACTAATAACATCGGTCAAAAATTATATTTTCCATATTATAAACTATACAATATTATTATTCCAAATAATGAGTACATTTTCCTTATTAAATTTATAGAATTTATATAATATAATGTAATATTCTTCCATCATGCATAATGAGAATTTTGTTTTTTGAAGTGAAAACATTAAATTTTTTATTATTTTTTTATATATAATTTCAATAATAAATTGATTAAAACGTCCAAAATTTTATTATGTTATAGGAATTTGAACTTTTTTTACTTCTATAACAATTCTAAATACAATATACCATTATATACTACTTTATAAAAAATGATGTTTTCAATTAAAATTTTATACATTTCACTATTCATCACAAAAGAAACTTCTATGTAATTTTAGTGAAATCACTATAATATAATTATGATATTAGTCACTTAATATTATAGCTTTCCATCAATTTTATATGTGATAAAATTAATTTTCTAATTAAGTGTTTTGTGGATGAATTACGTGTATGTTAGAAAAGAAACTTTTTTATATTTTTTAAAATGATTAAAATGTATTTTATAATTAATATATAACTAATAAACTTGTAATAATTATATACTTTCATATTTTTTTAATAATATTCTTCCATTTTATTCTAAAACCTAAGAGATGGATATCATATTAAATAATAATAATAATAGTATACTGTAGTTTAATCAAACTCAATCTTTCATCTAGAAAAATCTATCAAAGGAATATGGTATTATGTGAAACAAAAGAGACATAATTTTACGTGTACCATAATATAAACTCAGTTTTTCATGTGGTTAATTATTTACAAGGTGTATCATGAAAATAAATAAATAAAAATATTTTAATTTATTAGAAAAAAATAAATCATAAAAACTCATGGTGTTTTATTGATAGATCACATTTGTATCAAATATTTCATGTGGGTCTTATGGGATTTATAAAGTACTTGGATGATTATAATATCTAGTGTAGATTCTATTTTGAGTAGGGTATTTTTCACAACTAAACCATGTTTGTAAAACTGGAATGAAAAGAAGTATAAATTCTTTTATATATCGTTATGGTGTTCTTTTAGGTAGCCATATATCTAAAATGTAAGATGGGACTAATCAATTGGAATACATGTCCAACATTTTGGGCCTTTGTACCATTCATCGGGTTTGGGTCATCAGTACATATGTCATAGGATGTAACCTATGCCACATAGATCAATTTTAGTATTTTTAGCCGTTCATTATTTATGTTCATTATTGTAATCATGATTCTGTTATATAATATGTAATCATTTCATTGATTTATTCTTCAATAATTATATATTGAAATTGTGGTGAACTGTACTTTTTTATAATTATAAATATGGTTATTATTTTATAAAATAATTTAAATGAAATGGATCTAATTTTTTTTTAAAATTAATAAGTTATCTTCATAATAAGATTGTTTACAAATGATCTGGGAAGAAAAATAGATTTTATTTATGTTTTTTTCTTCATATTTTGATGATAGACCTACTTTCAAGTTCTAATATTACTTCGATTATAATGATTCAAACTCTCTATGGTTATTTTTAAAGCCTATATTTCTAAGAAAATTTTTCATTTTTAAATTAAGATAAATAATTTTTTTTCAAAATATTCATATATAAAGTGATGATTTAAAAAAAGAGGGTCGTGGCCTAGAATAAAACACTATTGTTATTGGTTTCATTTAATTCAATATTGTAGGATTTAGTAAAATATGTTAAATTCAATAATAGTTTTAATTTCTTATATTTAAAATACTTTTATTCATTTATTTAAATATGCATTTAATTAAATAAAATATATTAAGGAAATAAAATAAAAAAATAGAATACCATGAGGAGTGTTTTTCTCAATCCACACACCGACTATTTATTTTATGGAACTCAATTTATTCAACATTGGCACCTTATAAGTATTTTGTGGGTGTTGGGATTAGGATGACCCTTTATTGGTTGGTATTGTGATATACTGACTGACTATATGTGATGAAATTATTTATCAGCTATTTGATATGTTTTCTTATTTTAAGATGATTGTTGTATCAAAAAAATATGCCTAGATATATCACTTTTGTTTTAAACTATTTATGAGGATATTAGAATGTTTATTTTAAAAAATAAAATACATTTATAGATGAGTTTTTTATTATAATAGGTTTAGTCTTTAGTTTATTTAATATTATGTTATTTTTTAATATTGGGTTGCACATCTGAGTAATGAATGTCTTATATTGCATTTATTGAATAGTAAGCTTGATGTTTTTATTTAATTATTTACGGTGTAGTCATACTCAGTCATTTTTTCATTATATCAAAACACTAGTATCCAACTCATAAGATTCATAAATGAACATCGGGCTTTGTTTCATACTAGGTCATGTCATATATCAGGTTACTAATAGGGGTTTTATTAAAAAATGGTATCATTTCCAAGGTTTATATAATTAAAATAATTTTAGGATCACCTATGTTATTTTGAAATATTAAGGGAAGATTGAGATTTTGAATGACATTAGGACAAGAGAGGTATGTGTTGCGAAGGTGTTATTTACTCTATATTATACATAACCATAGGTTCCCTTGTGTTTTTTGGTTTTGGTCTTGAATTGGTGGTTTTTTTATTATTCATGATGTGTTTTGATATTATAATTTGATATTGGGATCCCTATTTCATATACATAGGATATTGGGGTTTCTTTACATTTTTGGTTTTATAATGTTAGGAGAAACCATGCTCTATAGATACCCATGAGGACTAAAAAACCACAGATATCCCCTAGTGATATTTCCACAACCATGATAGTGTAAATTTTAACATATTTGGAAGAATACACTAAATAGAGTAGAAAACCCACATAGAGTAATGTTTTCACTAAAAAATATCATTTTGGACTTCTAATTTTTGAATTGAATTCAATAGTGTCTATCATCAGTATGATGACACATATAAAGTTTAACTAGTATTTTATGGTTAATGGATTGTGTCTATTAATTATTTGTTTTGTTCTTTATTGTATAGAATTGGGTATTTGTGGGATACCTTTGAGTTTTTAGAAATTGTTTTTGAGTAGAAGACGAGGGCAGATGAATGTTGTAAATTTGGTATCTCATCTATTTTAATTTTGATATTAAAGTTATTATTTTTAAAATAAATTTATGTTTATTGAAATGTATTGGGTTTGGAAAAATATTGCCACATATTACTTAAAAAGGGATTTAATTCAATTATTTTTTTAAAAAATTGGTTTATTTTATTATGCACTATTGATAAAATGATGAAATCTGTTATAATTATTATAGATCATAAAAAAATTCTAATTTGATTAAAATCATTGTTTTAAAAGTGTGAATTTTGTAGTGAATAGTTTTTTAATTAAGATGTATTCAATGCATGATTTCCCTTATGTTTTATATATTTAATTTATAATATATTATAATTTATAATAGAATTTTTCTTAAAATCTTGATATCATTGAGAATTATTTTAATTTTTTCGATCGATGCTTTTTAAAAATAAATGAAAGTAATTGTTAATGTTTTTGTCTTTGATTTTACCCAGTGTTCATCTGTTATTAAATGAGTCACATGGTGTACTAGGACTATTGAATTAAATTTTTAAATGGAGACATGAATCATGTGGAATCATGATTCATGTGGTTCTATGATTCTTTAATAAAGTTATTTACAACGTTTTCATGTTTCTTCCAAATATAATACATATGGTGAAATCTATTTTCATCATAGTGTATAACATCTAATTATGGTGTCTTACAAGAGAATGAATGGGGTGATAGTTCAAAAATAATTTATTATACTAAATCATTTTTGACCTAATATCCTTTCTTCTATAGTGGTTGAGGAACATCGAATATTGACAAATGAAATTTTTATTATTAGTGATCTTGTATGATAAGTTTTTTTGTTGTGGGAAATGTATGTCTAATGTTCTTTCGAATGTGTGCTCATGTATTTTCTATTAGACTCAATTTTATATGACTAGTTCTATGGGTTTGAGATTCCTTATTTTCTATGTCGACCTGCATTGTGTGTATTTTTTAAAATCTTTTTAAATTCATCTTTTATGAATTGTTTATGTGGGATGTGGTTATGAACCATACTAATTGATTGGACTTGTATAATACGATCATTTCTGTTTCTTTACCCTGTTTTATTTTATGGATTCATAAATTGGTGAGTATGTGGTGTATGACTATGGTCAAATAGATTTTTTTTTCTCTGGTTGAGATTATGCACTGGCTAGATTCATTTTAGATCTGAATCAGATTACAATAATATAGTAACATGAGTTTTAATTACTAGAAATTACTATATGTCACATCGGCCGGATTAAATTAATTTTTATTTTATTAATTCTTGTCCTGGGTTCTCTCGCCAAGGTCTGAACTGGGTCCCAGATCAAAATTTATGACATTTAATGTATTTTGCTTTGGATTTCGGACCCATGCGCAGTCACCCCACATATGGAGGTAGCCGCACAACCGACCCTAGTGTCGTGAAATTGTTTATTGTTATTATTATTATTATTTTATTATTATTATTATATATCTTATTATTTTTATTATTATTCATGTCATTATTATTATTTTTATAATTATTATTTTAATGGTTAATAAATTCTATTAATATTATCTTTATTTTTTTTATTTTTTTTATTATTAATATTTTTGTATACTATTATTATTTTTATTTTATTACTATTTTTATTATTTTATTTGAGATATTATTAATATTATTAATTTATTATAAAGAAATAAAAAGAAAAAATACCCTATCCTAACCCTAATACCTATCTAGCCCCCCTTACCTTTATCTATGTTCTACCGTGGGTCGCAAGCCCCCCTCCCCATTATTTTTCATCTGCATTCTACCCTCTTCCACCTTCCTCACCAGCCTCACCCTCACTCCATCGTACACCACTATGCGCCCCCCGAACCCTGCGCCCAATGGTATTTCCGATCGGCCTCTGCCTCGGCCCCCCTACTCGTCTCCTCCCATGCGCGCCGTCTGAACCCTGTTCCCCCTGCTGCGCCTGACCGGCCTCCGCCTTGCACCCCCCCCCCCCCCTCGGGTCCTCCCCTACGCACTGGCTTCTACACCCCTACCCTCGGCCTCGCCCAACCAGCCTCCTGTTCTGGCATCCCTCCCCTCTTCCGTCTCTGGTCGACCACTTCCAAAACCCCATACCCTACCACACCACCTCGCCTAATCAGTTGTAGCAGCATCCCCTTTGGTTTTCCCCTCCCTAGTGATCCACACCCGAGCCCCTCCATTTTTCCCTACTCGTCGTTCTCCTACAACAGCTGGCCAGACTCGTTAGCAACTCCCCCAGTCCGACCATCCCACTCCAATCACGCCCGGGGTATTTGTTTTCATTAATTTGTGGTGTTTTTATCCTTTTTGGAAAACCCCAACTCGTTGGGGTTGTGGTCTCATGTTTTTCTCGTGGTTTAGGTTGTTCATTTGGTAGTAGGGGCTTCGTTCCACTTTCTGTTGAAGTTCCATCATGTCTGCGCTTTAATTGAGGTAGGCAAATCATGGTTGATCCTTTCCAATGTGTTGTTTTGACACTTGCATTCTTCAAATTATTTATCTTATTTGATCTGAAGCTTTATAATACCCCATATTTAGTCCATTATTTAGTTTATTATTCTATTGAATCTGTTAAAAAAAATATTTAGTGATTTTGTGAAAATTGATTATTTCATGAAATGCTTGGGCCTTAGGTTGATTTGATAAGACTGTTTAGTTGTGATGTTGGTTTGGTGTGTATGATGGAATGTATGGTTTTGGAGTTGGTTTTGTGTGTGAAAAGATTTGGTATACTTCTCAAATCATATTTTTAAACATTTAAATTATTTATTAAATAGTGTGTAGTCAACGAGCCTGGTTTTGAAAATGTGTTAGGCGCACATGTTTTTAAATGTTGTTATCATCTTCTCATGCTCTTTTGTCTGGTTGTGAACTAGTGTTTTCTTAAAAAGGTATGTTGGCTTGTTAAAATAATTAGTGATTTATTTTGGTGTTGTGTGGTTTTGGTCAAAAATTTGAGGATTTTAAATTGGTTTAATAAATCGTGCTGATGGTGTGAGTTGTGTTTTAATGTTATGTCGATATGGTTCTTTTGCGGTAGTTGTTCATTTGGATTGTTCTAAGTCAGTGGATATGTGTTCTTAGTTATCATGTGTTTGTTTCAACGTGTTGGTGAGGTAACCCCGTGACATCGCGATCATCGGCTTGTGTGTGCTTGTGCGCCTGTGCGAGGTGTATTGTGTCATCGTGTCCGAGCTGGGACTCAAGGTAGGTTCCCATTGCACTGCTTTTTAAAATTTATGTTACATTATTTCTTACTATATCTGCACAATAATTATTCAAATTATATATTTTATTAATTTTAATAAATGTGAGATAATATAAGATAATTAGTTTTTAATATAAGATAATTAATTTCTAAATGATTATTTGGTGTAAAAAAGAGCTGTTTATTTTATACACGACACTTGAAATGTTTTCTTGATGGGTGGACACCCAATATTGAAAGAATGCCAGTTTGGACATTAAACATAATTCACTGAACTTCAAATGTTGTTCTAGTATTAATTATAAATGATTTCTTCTCAAGCATGAACACGTGTTTTGGTTCTTTTTAGAGTAGTGATTGTGAAATGTATTTAATAACTGATTAGAACATTATATAATGCGATGAAAATGTTTTCATAAAACCCTCCTAGGACAACTCTCATTCCTTGGTTGTGATTGATTGTTTGTGAGGTCGCGCTTAGAGGCTCCCTTGTACATTAGTAGTTTAATGGAAAGATGTTGTTCCATGGAGTGGATCGGGGTGATGCATTTTGTTCTTTATATATATATATATATATATTATTGGATGCTCAGTTGGCATCGGTTGGCTCACCCCCTTTCCAAACATTTGAGACATGGGAATCTGGAAAATTGAGAGAATATTCTATGAATTATTACTGCACTGGTAGGTTATGGTACTGACCAGTGGCCCATAGTAGGTGGATATATTGGGTTTATTACAATGGGATTTTCCCTCGACCTACCCGAGAGAATATGGTTGAGCATATTCTGCATTTTGATTTCATCGTGACATGTCAACAAGGATGATTTCACATCTATTGGTGTCTTCTAGTTTATTCTCGATCTCCTAGGTTCACCCATGTATATTTGGATTTTGTTTCATGCAGTAGTGATTATGCTTCACATATGTATACCTACATTTCCCATACTGTGTGTTTTACCATGTGCATTTCTGGTGTATTTTTTTCCTTGGAAACCGGGAAATGGCTTTTGATTAGGTTTCTAAAATGGTTTCCAAATGAATGTGTTTAATCCTCTGTGAAAATTTTAAAATGTTAACATCACTTTCCCTTTCTAAAAATCCATTAAAAATAATGAAATGAACCCATGTTTGGAAATGGTTAAGTGCAATTGTTCGTACATTTTTATATAAGTAAAATATTTTTAATAACATACTTTTATATATTGTAGTTCAAACATGAAATTGTGTTTCTTTTATTTTAAAGGTATTGCATTGGAAATAGATATCGGGCTAAACTACTGAGTTTTAATACTCATGCTTATAGTGTTTTCTTGTTTTTAGTTATGTTTCAGGTTTCAGCTTCAGCTTTTCACCTTGAGCGATGTTGGTTGTGTTATTGGAGAGATAACCACGAGGTCACGTGGAGTTTTTTTCGTGGTTAGGTTAGTAGCGTTATTAGTTGTTCATTATTTATTTTATTTGTTTCTATTTATTTCCGATTCTTAGTTTATTTTACCTTGGGAAAAATCATTCAAACCTGCTTAATTTTGATGCTCGACACTAGTTTCCAGCCCGTGGGGATCGGGAACTCCCCTCAGGCAATGTCGTGAGCCGGCACGGGTGACCGGTTCAGGGTCGACCCGGGTTGGTTCGTGACAAAATGGTATCATAAAAGGCCCTTGTTATTTTGGATGTCTAGTAGATGGAGATTAGTTTTTTCGGTACTTGAGAGGTAGGTACGGGAAGGATGTCATGAACCCTCACTTGTTCCGCACCTCAAGTCTCTAGCGGTAGTCCAGGATTTGAGTCTTTTTTTCTTTCTAGATTGTTTTGGATTAATGGATGAAAACAGAGGTAAACTGATGTTACATCGTGATCTCGCATGGAATAGTGACCCATGTGGAGTGTGGGTACATGGTTTGAATTCCTCCTAGTCGTTGACACTTACTTGGGGCATATCCCAATACCACGTCTCCAGTTTAAGTGTGACTGATATTCCCTCCTATGGTTTGATACAAGTTGAGTGTCATTTTCATTCTTTTTGGTGTAAGTGAGTTTTTGGAAATGAAAAATGGTTTTTTGAAAATTAGACGAATTTCTATTAAATGAATTTAAATTTATGAAATGTGTTTTATAACTGAAGGACTTGGGTTTGGAAAATGGTGTTTTATTTGAAATTGGTCAAGAATGGTTTGGGGTGAAACCTCAAGTACTCTTTTATGTACGTTTTTACATGTCAGACGATGCGTGGAAAGTGCGTGTTGGTGTGTATGAATGAATGTGGATGAAGACATGTGCAATGGTTCTTGTGATTACTTGGATATGTTTGAAATTAAAAGCTTGACCTTGTTTTCTAAATTTGCTTTTATAGAGGAAAATGTTTTTGGAAAGTGATATTGGTTTGAAAAGTGGATTTGGTATTTGGAAGTGGTCTTGAAAGAAAGATATTCTGAAATTAAAAAAATTGTAGTTTTGGAATCTAAAATTGAACGGGAATTTTGGACAGGTAATTTTGGGTTGTGTTTGTGGTTGTTTTATTTTTTTGAGATGGTTGTTTTTGGATGAGGGTGCTTTATTGATGTTGCTTTGATTAATATCGGTTTCGGCTTGGTGTTATATATGTTGTTCAGAAATGCCCCCCAGAAAGGTCCCTAGAGTTTTGATGAGTCATTCCAAGTTATTTTTCTTTCTTGGACGTGGTATGTCCTTTATAGTGATTGGAGTCTGTTAGAGACAGTGGAGTGGCTTTAAGAGGTCGATCACGTCTTTAGGTTATTGGGAACTCCTGAAACTATTAGAGTTCATACTGTTTTGGGTCTATTCGATGGTCCAGCTATGAACCAGCAGGAGTTGTTTGCCCCGCCATTACTACAAGTTTGTATGATGTAGTATGTCTTTAAAGTCGTCTTCATTCATCGTTTTATACTTGTGGAGGTGAATAAGAAGAAGGTGGAAGAGCTCATGTGTGCTCAACATGGCCGGCAGACGGTGAAAGCATATATTGACCATTTCAAGGATCGTTTGTCTCTTTTTCCGGGGGTAGTGTCGCGGGACTGGATGAAGACTTGTCCCTTCATCAGGGGTCTTCATCTAGAGATCAATGAGTGAGTCCTCCCCTTTTGGGAGCATCACATTTGAGAAGTTGGTGCATGAGGTGTTCTTAGCTGAGTTGGTCTCTCGAGTGCAAATGATTGGCAATCCACAGTGTCCGGCTGCTCATGAAGGTCCCCCATCTGAGGAGCATAGTGTGTGAAGTGAATTTGTTTCTAAATAGTTCTCTTCAGTTTCTATAACATCCAGTTTGTCAGAATGTCTAATGGTGTACCATCAGTATGGATTTTTAGGGCATACAAGCCATCATGTCACACCCCTCTGAAGACGTGCCATCATTGCATGTGTCTGGATCATCTCGAGATGATTTGCTGGAAGTGTCCCCTAAGAAAGACAGTGTGACTAGAAGATTCCATTGCCTAACTTTGAGGCCGGAGAAGCATCAAACATCAGAGCCCCAACCACAGGTCTTGGGGTGAATCTCACGTGCAGTCAAGAGTTGTCAGGGGTGTGACGCCACAGTTCGGATTTCGTGTTCCGTGTTTTGGAAACAAATCATTTAAAGTCCTTCTGTTCTCTCCCTTCCACATTTAATGTTTTGGTGTTGTTTTAGGTTCTTTGTGTCATCATGAGGTTGTGATGAGCATGTTAATTTGTAATCCAAACAGTCTCCTTTGTTTGATTATGGTGTTTTGGATAGTTCATTTTTCTTAAGAGTATGTTTGGACCTTGCGTGGGTTAATCATGGTTTAGCGTTGTTCGTTTGGGGATATAAGTGACTGCGGAGGAGTCCAGGTTTGTAGTTGTGCTCAGGTTTACTGCTTGGGTTATGTTATACTTGGGGTTTTTCTCTAGTTTTCGGCCTTTCTTTGGTCTGATTCATGAGTTCCATGTTTCAGCGGAGGTGTTGCTTCGCTCGTGAGATAAAGGTTAACCTGGATCGATTAGGAGTTCCCACATTTCCCCCCTTCTTGGGGTGATATGTTTGGGTGTTAAATTTCTACCATAGTTGAGTTCTTGTGGTGGGAGGAACCCCTTCGTGTTCTCCCATCAACCTTGAGCTTCAGTTCTCTCTTAAATTGGTCATGTGTGACCTATGTAGAGTATGGTCATTCCGAGATTCTTAGTTTTCTTTGGTTTTTCTTGTTCTGTTCAGGCATTGACTTATTTCTTAACCAACATACTACTTTGTGACTTGTAGGGGGAAAAACGTGTCTGTGGTGGGAAGAATTGTCACACCTGCCTGCTCAAATTAATTTTTATTTTATAACTTCTTGGACTGGGTTCTCTCGCCAAGGTCTGAACTGGGTCCCGGATCAAAATTTACAACATTTAATGTTTTTTTCTTTGGATTTCAGACACGTGCGCAGTCACCCCACATTTGGCGGTAGCCACGAAACAATCCCTAGTATCGTCCAATTGCATATTATTATTATTATTATTATTATTATCATTATTCTATATATTATTATTTTTATTATTATTCTTGTCATTATTAATTTTTTATAATTATTATTTTATTTGTCAATAAATTTTATTAACATTATCATTATTATTGTTAATTTTATTATTATAATTCTAGTATAGTATTATTATAATTATTTTATTTCTATTTTTATTAATTTATTTTAGATATTATTACTATTATTAATTTATTATAATGAAATGAAAAGAAAAAAACCCTAACCTAACCCTAATACCCTGCCAACCCCCCTTCTCTTTCTCCCTATTCCACCGCGGGTCACAAGCCCCCTTCCCATTCTTTTTCATTTGCACACCTCGATCTCCCACCTTCCTCGCCGGCCACACCCTCACTCCCTTTTCGTCCCCTATGAGCCATCCAAACCCCGCACCCCCTGCTACGCCCGATCGGCCTCCACCTTGGCCCCCCTACCCGGCTTCTCCCATGCGTGAGGTCCGAACCCCGCGCCCCCTGCGGCGCCTTACTGGCCTCCACCTTGCCCTCCCCCTACCCGGCTTCTCCCCTACGTGTCGGCTTCTCCAACCATACCCTCGGCCTCACCCAACCGGCCTCCTGTTCCGGCAGCCCTCCCCTCTTCCATCTCCGGTCGACCACTGCCAGAAGCCCCCTTTACCATTTCGCACCACCTCGCGTCAACAGCGGTAGCCACAGCCCCTTCGGTTTTCCACTTCCCAGGGATCTGCACCTGAGACCCTTCGTTTTTCCACATCACTGGTCTCCAGCAATAGCTCGCCATCCTCGCCAGTAACTCCCCCGGTCCGACCAACCCACTTCGATCACACCCAGTGTATTTTTTTTCATTCATCTTTTGTGTTTTTATCCTTTTTAGAAAACACTAACTCATTGGGGTCATGGTCGCATGTTTTGATCTTAGTTTAGGTTGTCTATTTGGTTCGAGGGGCATCGTTCCACCTTCCATTGAAGTTCTGTCGCATCCGCGCTTGAATTGATGTAGGCTAATCCTGTTTTATCCTTTCCAATGCATTGTCTTGACACATGAATTCTTCAAATTTTTTATCTTATTTGATATTCAGCTTTATTATACCCCATATTTAGTCCATTGCTGAGTTTATAATTCTATTGAGTGTGTTAAAAAAATATATTTAGTGATTTTGTGAAATTTGATTATTTCGTGAAATGCTTGGGCCTTAATTTGATTTGATAAGACTATTTAGTTGTGAAGTTGGTTTGGTGTGTATGATGGAAAGGAGGTTTTTCGAGTTGGTTTTGTGTGTGAAAATATGTGGTATACTTCTCAAATCATATTTAAAAACTTTTGAATTATTTATTAAATAGTTTGTATGATACGAGCTTGGTTTTGAAAATGTGTTAGGCATGCTTTTTTTTAAATGTTTATATCATCATGTCGTGCGCTTTTGTCAGGTTGTGCACTAGTGTTTTCTTAACGAGGTCTATTGGTTCATTAAAATGATTAGTGATTTATTTTGGTGTTGTGTGGTATTTGTAAAAACTTTGTGGATTTTAAAGTGGTTTAATAAATTGTGTTGATGGCACAAGTTGTGTTTTAAAGTTATGTCGAGGTGGTTCTTTTGCGCTAGATGTTCGTTTGGTTTGTTCTAAGTCAATGGATATGTGTTCTTAGTTATCATGCGTTTGTTTCAGCGTGTTGGTGAGGTAACCCCGGGACACCGCGATCATCATCTTGCGCATGGTTGTGCACCTGTGCGATGTGTATTGTGTCGTCGTGTCCGAGTTGCGACTCAAGGTATGTTCCCATTGCACTTGTTTTTAAAATTTATGTTACATTATTTCTTACTGTTTGTGAACACTAATTGTTAAAATTAATGTTTTATTTTATTTTAATAAATGTTAGATAATATAAGATAATTAATTTTTAAAGGATTATTTATTGTAAAAAGAGCCGTTTATTTGGTACACCATACTTGAAACATTTTCTTGATGAGCGGACACCCAGTATTGAAAGAATGCCTATTTGGCCTTTAAAAATAATTCAATGAATTTAAAATGTAGTTCTAGTTTTAATAATAAATGATTTCTTCTCAAGCATGAGAAAGCGTTTTGGTTCTTTTTAGAGTAGTGATTGTGAAATGTAATTAACGCCCATTTGGAATATTATGGAAAGCAATGAAAATGTTTTGATAAAAACCCTCTTAGGACAACTCTTATTTTTTGGTTTCAATAGATTGTTTGAGAGGCTGCACTTAGAGGCTCCCGGGTGCTTGAGTTGTTTAAAGGCAAGAGGTTGTTCCATAGAGTGGCTCGGTGTGATGCATGTTGTGCTTTATATATATATATGATTGGATGCTCAATTGGAATCAGTTGGTTCACCCCCTTTCAAAACACTTGAGACATGGGAATCTGGAATATTGAGAGATTATTCTATGAATGATTTCTGCACTGGTAGGTTATGGTACTGATTAGTGGCCCATAGTAGGTGGATATATTGGGTTTATTACTATGGGATTTTACCTCGACCTGCCCGAGAGAGGATGGTCGGTCATATTATTCGTTTTGATTTTATTGTGACATGTCAAGAAGGATGATTTCGCATGTATTAGTGTCATTTTGTTTATTCTATTTCTCCTAGGTTCAATATTGTCTATTCTGATTTTGTTTCTTGTAGTAGTGATTATGATGCTCATATATATACCTACATTTCCCTTGATGTGTGTTTCACTTTGTGCATTTCTGGTGTAATGTTTTCCTTAGAAAGATGTAAATTGATTTTGATTATGTTTCTTAAAATGGTTTCCCAATGAAAGTGTTTAATCCACTTTGTTAAAATTTGAAAATGTAAACATCACTTTCCCTTTCTAAAAAGCCATTAACAAAAATGAAATGAACCCGTGTTTGGAAATGGTTAAGGGAAATGGTTCGTACTTTGTTTTTAAGTAAAATATTTAGAAAAACATACTTTTATGTATTGTAGTTCAATCTTGAAATGGTGTTTCTTTTAGTTTAAATGTAGTGATTTGGGAATAGATTTTGGGCTAGCCTACTGATTTTTAATAATCACGCCTATAGTGTTTTCTTGTTTTCAATTATGTTACAGGTTCCAGATTCAGTTGTTCGCCTTGAGCGACGTTGGTTGTGGTATTGGAGAGTGACCCACGGGGTCATGTGGAGTTTTGTTCATGGTTAGTTTACTAGCGTTGCTGGTTGTTCATTATTTATTTGTTTTGGTTCTATTTATTTCAACTGATTAGTTTATTTTCTCTTGTTCCAAATCATTCCAACCTGCTTAATTTTGATGCCCGACACTAGTTTCCAGCCCACGGGGATTGAGAACTGTAACAGCCCGAGATTTTATGAAAAATATTCTTTTTAATTTTATTAATGTCTTGTGTTGTACGCTACACCAAAAGGAGCTTGCGCAACATGCATCTTTGACTTGCCTTGCATTACACGCAATCGCAACCTTCCTCGATAGCGTGTGTAGTACGCAATACTGAGTTTCACTAAACAACGATATGCTATTAAAATATTATTATAACTAGCCGTTATGAATAGTAATAACCACCTTTTAAAATTTTAGAAATTTTATATCTCAAAATGGACTTCATTTTTGAATTCGTAGTATCAAATTTAGCCTAAGGTGAAATTTTGGAACTTTTCGGATAACGTTCATATTTTGATGAATAGTGAAAATTACTAAATTTTAGTTAAAAACAACTTTTTCAATAGAAATAATTAATAGTGATAAATTATTAAGTTGAGTGGTTTTAAAGTATATTTAGAATATATTTTTACAATTTAATACAATGTTGGTCATTGGATGTAATTTCACATTTACACCAGACATAAACAAGTGTCAATCTTTTGATAGATATTGTTTCTTAAAAACACACTATTTGTTTTAACAGTGGGATTTAATTATAAAATTAATTAATGCAACTTATATGTTATGAATTTGGTAAAATAGACTTCATTTTTGAATTCGGAATATGAAATATAGCTTAGGATGAAATTTTTGCATTGTTCTGAAAAACATCAATTTTTGATGAATAGTGAAACTACTAAGTGGTAGTTAAGAAAAAATAATTTCTTCATAAATCTTAACATTACCGCTTATGTGAATGGAATTTCAAAAATCCGAGAGACACGGTTGATGTCAGTAAGTAAAATGTGGTTCAATGAGATGAAAATAATTTTTGGTGAATAGTAACTTTTTACTTTTTTTTACCACGGTTAAAAGTAAATAGGGTAATTAAGGGTAGAAATGATATTATTATTACCCTAACACATGTCCTAATTATATTGGACAAGTGTAATTCGACCAAAAACAATCTTAGGAATAAAATATGACCATTTAGGCCCACTTGGATTAGATTAGGACATTTATTATTAATTTATTTAAAGAAGGGTTAAAAGAGTTAAAATCAAAGTTTATTTACTAAAACATTTTTAATATGGGGTTATACATAAGATAAATTCGACTATAAATATTCATTAGAAAGCTAAAACGATTTCCTATATAATGGTATTTTAGTTGTAATTTTTAGATATTAAATAATTTAATTTATTTATGACACAATGATGATGCAGTAATTATCTTATTAATGAAATATTGACATAATTGATGTTATAAACACAAAAATAAATGTAATTTGAGACTTTTTATGAATTCCACTAATTTTATAGGTACCTATGATATATTATTGTGTATTTAATCAACTTGGTTCGAACATATAATTCTTTTATGACTTTCACAAAAATCATATATCAAATAGTGTCAAAATTGACACAAAATAGTTTTTAAATGAAATATTATATTATTAATTGTTATCTTATTCCTAAAAATCTAAGGTTCGGCCAAATGACTTAGCTAAGGATATATGTATTAATAATAAACAATTTTGGGTTCTTTTGGAATGTTATAGTATGTTTATTAACCATATAGTGTAAGAAAACAAAAAGACACAGTAAAAGTTAAATTATTTAACTTAGAGTTAAATCTAATTGATAAAGTTAAAATAAAATCCTAAACATGTCTAAATCCTATTGGTTATAGGATTTCGACCCATACCCACTTTAGCTTCGAAATAAGACCCTTTAGAACCATTATAAACTGATTTTGACTTTAATATAAAATAATATTTTGAGATATTCCTAAGGTGCCCCTCTCCTCCCTTATAAAAGGGCACCTCCTCCCCCTTCTCCTCACACCAATTTGAGCACTAAATCTCGGCCAAACCCTGCAAAAATATCTTCTCCACTTCCCTAGTATCATCCTAGAGGTCCTGGTCTTCTTCAAAGACCATCCTTAGTTCTTTAAGTGGAGGATAAGTGAAGGCGCGTCAAAAAGAGATAATATCCATTACCGATCTTTTTCAATTTCTTTCTTCTTCAACTTCTTCTTCTTTAGTTGTTTCATGATAAAGTAATAAAATCAGTATTTCTTATATACTTATATGTTATTAGAAATATGAAACAACTCTAATTAACCTTCTATCCATCCTACGGAAAAAGGAAATCACCGCGCGTGCGTACGTACGGAATACCGTCTCCACGCCGTGGTGTAATCTATTTTCTGCCACCACATTAATTGGATGGATATAATGGTGTAATGAGTAACTATATATGATTATTATAAAGTGATATTGATACTTAAATAGTATACATACACTTCAACACAATTCCACGACCATGGGAACGATATCATCGCTCGTGCGTACGTACGGACTACCGTCTCCACGACGCGATGAGATTCATTCTCAATGATTAACCATAAATGAATGATTATAAAGTATATATAATAAGTAATAATGAAATATATGACCTAATAATACTGGAATTATTTATATTTATATGTATTTCATCTACTTAATTCCATTCAATTCAATAAGGAAACGAAAACAGCGTTCATGCGTACGTACGGACTACCGTCTCCATGAACGGTGTATTTCTTTCCATTTACTGATTTATTATATATGTGTATTATGAATATATATATATAAATCATGTTTTATATTCTGGAATTAAGTAATCATGATCTAATTATCATATGAATAATTACAAGTTAAAAACACGAACGACAAATGAGACGATTTTACCCAAAACGCTACTTTAACATGAATTTACAAAAGACCGGGTAATATAAACCCATAAGAGAACCATATATGATATAATAACAATGAATATGATTCTATAATAAGTCAATAACATTATTTAAATCATTATACAGGAGGTTCAGACATGTACAAAGCAAGTCGGACCTAAGGTAAGGGAAATATCACAATCTCATTTTTATCCGAGATTGTTTATTCGTAAGTATTTACTAGGGTGTATTTTATCATCCACATCCATGTTTCATAAATATTTAATATTATTTCCATCCACCTACAATTGTTTAAATCCATTTTTACCCTTCGGTGAGTTTTTAGTAAAAGAAATGAAAGGAATCTTTTGTCGTTTTTCGTACGAGGTACTTTTTGACTTTTCTGACAAAAGTACGAAGAATGTTTTTTTAACTTATACGGAATGAATGGATTTCTAAAACATTATTTCCAAGAAGTTTCCTTTACAAGTATTCAACTTTATTTTTAATCAACTTATTTTAGTTTAAAATTGTATGACATGTTATGAAAGGAAAAGTGTTTTTGAAGTTGACAGGATATTTTCCTCAAGAATGGATTTCAAGTCTTTTATCAAAATTATTTTCCATATAAGATAATAAAAGGGTTCTATTTTTATCCCTATTATTACATGGATTTTATTATTTTGTGATGGAAATATTTTTTTCGTTATCTTATATGAATTGTTTTATGATGTCATGTTGTTTAAGAATCCCATTTTTATTACATGGGTTACGCTATGATGTATGGTTTATGATTATGTGGCACACATAATAAAGGATTCATTATAAGATGGGTGGGACCTATATCTCCCTCCAATGCATTGGTTAAAGATTTTATATCTCATGAGACAGACATGGCTGGAATGGTAGGTTATACCGGTTCAGTGAAACAGGACTGGAACGAGGGTGACTCGGTTCAGAAAGGGACTTTGTCCACTAAGATAGTCTTGGCAATGAGTCATGACTAACAAGAAATTATTTTCCATGATTATGTGTGCATGCCACAAAGTTTCAAGTTTCATGTTATGATTATGGGGATCTCATTTTCAATTCTATGATTTGTTCCATGTTAAGATATTATGATCTCTTTTGCAGGTTATGATTTTCAAAAAGATATGATATGATTTTTATTTCCTTTATCTGCCCTTGCTGAGCATTTGAGCTCACCCTTTTATGTTTTTCTTTTCCCCAGGATATAAATAAAGGTTTTAGGTAAAAAAGGGAAGATCTTTATGGGAGATATTGAAGATCTTTCACCGCGATTAGAAGATTACGTTCCGAGTTTCCAAAGACACTAAACTATTACGATCCTTGTGTGTGTGTTTTTGTTATGTACCAAGTATTCTGCAAAAGTAATGTAATGTCCATGTACGTCAAGCTTCGGGTCTCTACAGTTGGTATCAGAGGGAGGTTTAGTCAACCTTTGGAAACTAGGATGCGAAAACGTTAGTGAGATCCCTAGAGATATTTCTAAGGTATGTCTAGTGATGTCCCTAAGGTTAAGTATACGTATAGGTTATAGTACTAGAATTACGCTAATGATTATAGAATTAAATCTAAGATGTTAGATATTGAAGGTACTCCCCCTTTATTATGTTGTTTTCCCTAGCATGATTTTTTCCTCTCACACTATTCTTTTTGGGTTTTAGATGATGGCTGGAACCCGAAGGAACCGTGTTGATCAATGCAATGGACAATGCAATGATTGTCCTCCTGAACAAACAAATTTTATGGGAGATGGAGTGCAAAATCTTATTTCTATACTTACACAAGCTATGAATCATTATGGACTTCCAAATGAGCATAGAAGGGAACAATATTCTATTGAGTCCTTCATGAGGCAACATCCACCATCTTTCAGTGGGTCTTCTGATCCACTTGTTGCTGAACAATGGATCAGTACCACTGAAAATATATTTTCAGTTCTTCAATGTTCTGGGCATGATAAAGTCATCTTAGCAGTATATCGTTTGGAAGGTGAATCTGATCAATGGTGGAATCTTATCAAGAATACGAGGCAAAGAGATGAAATTGAGTCCATGGAATGGGACGAGTTCAAGAACTTGTTTTCCAGTAAGTACTTCCCTCGTATTCTTCGAACAAAGATGGAGAAGGAGTTTCTTGAGCTGAAGCAGAAGGATGATGAATCTGTTGGTATATACGAAGCAAATTTTACAAGACTTACAAGGTACGCTTCTGGTATTATCATCCAACCTGAAAGTAAAGTTGATCGATTTTTCAGTGTCTTAAAACCAAGTCTTCGAAGGGCATTAGCTATAAGAGACTTCAGTAGCTATGAATAAATTGTGCGTTGTGCTATCAAGGTAGAAATGGAAGTTGGTGTTATATATCCATCTCATGGTTTTGACAAGAAACTAAAGATGGAGTTCAAGGATAAATCTCAAAATAATGGTGAAAAGAAGATGAATGTTTCCTTATGCACAAAGTGTGGAAATAAGCATGGTGGAGATTGTCTTAAAGGGACTAGAAAATGTTTTAAGTGTGGAAAAGAAGGTCATCGAGTAGCTGAGTGTCTAAGTAATGGAAAAAGGGATTCTAATGATGTGAATAAAGCAAACACTGCAGAGAACGCACAACCAACACTTCAATGCTTTAAGTGCAAGGAAATGGGGCATTATGCTAATAAATGCCCTAATCCAAGGGTTAGTGATGATCGACATGAGCAACCGCTTAAGGCAAAGGACAAAGGGAAGTCACATGCGATCACTATTGGCGATGTTGAATATGACAACGATGTGGTGGAATGATTAAGTGTTTATGTAATGGGATTCCATAATAATGTTGTATCATAAAGTATTGGAATATTTATGTATTGGTCTAATGTGGTATTCAAAGTGATTGAGATATTTTTGGAAATAAGTTGATATGCGCATAATGAAGGGAAAACGAGAAAATGAAATGTTTAACAGTATTCATGAGCTCATGATTGATATAAGGACTAAGTGATATCATTGTTTGAGTATATAGAATTTTGAGGATTTTGGTATGTGGAAAGTGTTATATTTTAACTGCATTCATGTTTTCACTATGGTTTTCAAGAGAATACATGATTAAGGACTTTGAATGTTTGGAATGTGACCAACAAAACATATCTTATAATATATGGGGATCGACGATGGTGTTAAATATCTGGTAATCGTTTTCACTATGTTGTGAGAGTGGATTGCAGTATTATGGATAAGCCTAAAGATTGGAATGGATTATGTTGGGCATAGGTTAGTATTGTTTAAGGATAGAAGTTTTCTCAATATTATTGATGGGATGTTATAGTAATGTAGTTTTAGAAAAAGGACAACCTGCAGGACGGGTGACAGCCCATCGCTTCGGACAAGGCTGTGGGAATCGAACCCACAATCGAAGTGCGACTGGCCTTTATCACCTACCACTGGCCTACAGGAAATCCCTGTTTAGTAGAAACTAGTTTTATTATATTAAGCAGTATGATATATAAATTATAAGTCCATTTTAGGAACCATATATGATTAATCTCACTATAGATCGACTTATGTATATAAATTTTGCTAACCTTTTGAGACAGATGGAATGACCCGTCATTCTATCACATGATCTGCTAACACTTCACAAATAACAAATTCGACCTCATTTATTTAAGAGATGAAGTGGAAATTGTTAAAGGCACGATCAACAGTGAGGTTGTACCAACATAAAGTAAGTATTTATTCTAATTCAAATTCTTTAACTTTAGGGAAACGATCTTGAAAACCAAAAATGTTGTCCTAGTGATCTTATATCTGATGAATCAGATGGTACCTTAGATCGTCACAAATTTATGGATTTGTGATTACTGGATTTTCCATAAGCCATGTTCTCTACCACTCTCCATCAGAACATGATGGTTAGATTTCTCTTCCATATCCACATTTTCACCTATGTGGAAACCCAATGATTAGTTTATTTGGGTAACCGTTATGTTTCATACTTTTGTTTTTAAAGATTGGTTTTGATATTCCTTTTTACGATGTGGGTTTCTATTAAATAAACATTCGAATAGTAAACCATTTATAACCCCGACGAATTTCGAGGGCGAAATTCATTTTAAGGGGGGTAGAATGTAACAGCCCGAGATTTTATGAAAAATATTCTTTTTAATTTTATTAATGACTTGTGTTGTACGCTACACCAAAAGGAGCTTGCACAACACGCATCTTTGACTTGCCTTGAATTACACGCAATCTCAACCTTCCTCGATAGCGTGTGTAGTACGCAATACTGAGTTTCACTAAACAACGATATGCTATTAAAATATTATTATAACTAGCCGTTATGAATAGTAATAACCAACTTTTAAAATTTTAGAAATTTTAGTTCTCAAAATGGACTTCATTTTTTGATTCGTAATATCAAATTTAGCCTAAGGTGAAATTTTGGTACTTTTCAGATAACTTTCATATTTTGATGAATAGTGAAAATTTCTAAATTTTTGTTAAAAAAAACTTTTTCAATCGAAATAATTAATAGTGATAAATTATTAATTTTAGTGGTTTTAAAGTATATTTAGAATATATTTTTACAATTTAATACAATGTTGGTCATTGGATGTAATTTCACATTTAAACCAGACATAAACAAGTGTCAATTTTTGATAGATATTGTTTCTTAAAAACACGCTATTTGTTTTAACAGCGGGATTTAATTATAAAATTAATTAATGCAACTTCTATGTTATGAATTTGATAAAATAGACTTAATTTTTGAATTCGGAATATGATATATAGCTTAGGATGAAATTTTGGAATTGTTCTGAAAAACATCAATTTTTGATTAATAGTGAAACTACTAAGTGGTAGTTAAAAAAAATTAATTTCTTCATAAATCATAACTTTACCGCTTATGTGAATGTAATTTCAAAAATCCGAGAGACACGGTTGATGTCAGTAAGTAAAATGTGGTTCAATGAGATGAAAATAATTTTTGGTGAATAATAACTTTTTACTTTTTTTTTACCACAGTTAAAAGTAAATTGGGTAATTAAGGGTAGAAATAATATTATTATTACCCTAACACATGTCCTAATTCTATTGGACAAGTTTAATTCGACCAAAAGAAAACTTAGGAATAAAATATGACCATTTAGGCCTACTTGGATTAGATTAGGACATTTATTATTAATTTATTTAAAGAAGGGTTAAAAGAGTTAAAATCAAAGTTTATTTACTAAAACATTTTTAATATTGGGTTATACATAAGATAAATTCGACTATAAATATTCATTAGAAATATAAAACGATTTCCTATATAATGGTATTTTATTTGTAATTTTTATACATTAAATAATTTAATTTATTTATGACACAATGATGATGCAGTAATTATCTTATTAATGAAATATTGACATAATTGATATTATAAACACCAAAATAAATGTAATTTGAGACTTTTTATGAATTCCACTGATTTTCTAGGTAACTATGATATATTAGTGTTGATTTAATCAACTTGGTTCGAACATATAATTCTTTTATGACTTTCACAAAAATCATATATCAAATAGTGTCAAAATTGACACAAAATAGTTTTTAAATCAAATATTATATTATTAATTGTTATTTTATTCCTAAAAATCTAAGGTTCGGCCAAATGAATTAGATATGGATATATGTATTAATAATAATCAATTTGGGGTTAGTTTGGCATGTTATAGTAAGTTTATTAACCATATAGTGTAAGAAAACAAAAAGACACGGTAAAAGTTAAATTATTTAACTTAGAGTTAAATTTAATTGATAAAGTTCAAATAAAACCCTAAACTTGTCTAAATCGTATTGGTTGATAGGATTTCGACCCATCCCCACTTTAGCCTATAAATAAGACCCTTTGGAACCATTATAAACAGATTTTTACTTTAATATAAAATAATATTTTGAGATATTCCTAAGGTGCCCCTCTCCTCCCTTATAAAAGGGCACCTCCTCCCCCTTCTCCTCACACCACATTGAGCACTCAATCTCGGCCAACCCCTGCCAAAATCTCTTCTCCACTTCCCTAGTATCATCCTAGATGTCCTGGTCTTCTTCAAATACCATCTTTAGTTCTTTAAGTGGAGGATAAGTGAAGGCGCGTCAAAAAAGAGGTAATATCCATTACCGATCTTTTTCAATTTATTTCTTCTTCAACTTCTTCTTATTTAGTTGTTTCATGATAAAGTAATAACATCAGTATTTCTTATATACTGATATGTTATTATAAATATGAAACAACTCTAATTAACCTTCTATCCATCCTATAGAAAAAGGAAATCACCGCGCATGCGTACGTATGGAATACCGTCTCCACGCCGTGTTGTAATCTATTTTCCGCCACCACATTAATTGGATGGGTATAAAGGTGTAATGAGTAACTATATATGATTATTATAAAGTTATATTGATTCTCAAATAGTATACATACACTTCAACACAATTCCACGACCATGGGAACGATATCATCGCTCGTGCGTACGTACGGACTACCGTCTCCACGACGCGATGAGATTCATTCTCAATGATTAACCATTCATGAATGTTTATAAAGTATATATAATAAGTACTAATGAAATATATGACCTAATAATACTGGAATTATTTATATTTATATGTATGTCATCTACTTAATTCCATTCAATTCAATAAGGAAACGAAAACAGCGTTCATGCGTACGTACGGACTACCGTCTCCATGAACGGTGTATTTATTTCCATTTACTGATTTATTATATATGTGTATTATGAATATATATATATAAATCATGTTTTATATTCTGGAATTAAGTAATCATGATCTATGTATCATATGAATAATTACAAGTTAAAAACACGAACGACAAATGAGACGATTTTACCCAAAATGCTACTTTAACATGAATTTACAAAAGACCGGGTAATATAAAGCCATAAGATAACCATATATGATATCATAACAATGAATATGATTCTGTAATAAGTCAATAACATTATTTAAATCATTATACAGGAGGTTCAGACACGTACAAAGCAAGTCGTACCTAAGGTAAGGGAAATATCACAATCTCATTTTTATCCGAGATTGTTTATTCGTAAGTATTTACTGGGGTGTATTTTATCATCCACATACATGTTTCATAAATATGTAATATTATTTCCATCCACCTACAATTGTTTAAATCCATTTTTACACTTTGGTGAGTTTTTAGTAAAAGAAATGAAAGGAATCATTTGCCGTTTTTCGTACGAGGTACTTTTTGACTTTTCTGACAAAAGTACGAAGAATGTTTTTTTAACTTATACAGCATGAATGGATTTCTAAAACATTATTTCCAAGAAGTTTCCTTTACAAGTATTCAAGTTTATTTTTAATCAACTTCTTTTAGTTTAAAATTTTATGACTTGTTATGAAAGTAAAAGTGTTTTTAAAGTTGAATGGATATTTTCCTCAAGAATGGAGTTCAAGTCTTTTATCAAAATTATTTTCCATCTAAGATAATAAAAGGGTTCTGTTTTTATCCCTATTATTACATGGATTTGATTATTTTGTGATGGAAAGATTTTTTTCGTTATCTTATATGAATTGTTTTATGATGTCATGTTGTTTAAGAATCCCATTTTTATTACATGGGTTACGCTATGATGTATGGTTTATGATTATGTGGCACACATAAGAAAGGATTCATTATAAGATGGGTGGGACCTATATCTCCCTCCAATGCATTGGGTAAATATTTTATATCTCATGAGATAGACATGGCTGGAACGGTAGGTTATACCGGTTCAGTGAAACAGGACTGGAACGAGGGTGACTCGGTTCAGAAAGGGACTTTGTCCACTAAGATAGTCTTGGCAATGAGTCATGACTAACAAGAAATTATTTTCCATGATTATGTGTGCATGCCACAATGTTTCAAGTTTCATGTTATGATTATGGGGATCTCATTTTCACTTCTATGATTTCTTCCATGTTAAGATATTATGATCTCTTTTATAGGTTATGATTTTCAAAAAGATATGATATGATTTTTACTTCCTTTATTTTCCCTTGCTGAGCATTTGAGCTCACCCTTTTATGTTTTTCTTTTCCCCAGGATATAAAGAAAGGTTTTAGGTAAAAAAAGGGAAGATCTTTATGGGAGATATTGAAGATCTTTCACCGCGATTAGGAGATTACGTTCTGAGTTTCCAAAGACACTAAACTATTACAATCCTTGTGTGTTTGTTTTTGTTATGTACCAAGTATTCTGCAAAAGTAATGTAATGTCCATGTACGTCAAGGTTCGGGTCTCTACAAGAATGACCCTCGGGCCATGTCGTGGGCTGGCTCGGGTGACCGGTTCTGGGCCGACCCGGGTTGGTTTGTCACACTATATTTATTTAATTTTTTATGAGTATTATAGAACAATATTGTTTTTTATCGAGGCTTTTTTATATTATGAATCCATTTTCTTTGAATGATATACGATATATTGGATGTGAATACATTTCTTAATTTTTTTTATTTTCCATGTGATGGGATCTTTTATGGGTGTACTAGATTCATATAGTTTGGAATTTACATTAATAATTTTTTAATATATCTATGATTTCTTGGATATATAATTTTTTTTAGATATGTTTTCCATCATTTCCATAAAATTATATAAAATCATAATTATGGGGATACATATGATAGCAATTTCTTCTCTTAAGGATTTTTTTCTCATGGTGGTGAGTTATTTCGTGCTAGGATATGTTTTTGTTTCTATATCATTTTATTATGATATGTTGAGAATTAATAATGTGATTTTTTTAGTTATCATAAGATAATTTCAATATTTCACACAACACTTCCACATATATTATACATATTGGGATTTTTAGTAAATCCATTAATTTGACATTTATAAAGGATATTATTTAGTAGATTAGTGGTAAATATTGGAGAATTTTGAAACCCTCATGTCAGTGTTGTATATTATTTTATGTGCTTTTTTATTACCCTATGAGTATTTGAGGTTCTTTTATGTTTGGTACTAAAACCTGATGTTTTAAAATTAATTATTTCAACATTGTATTTATGAATGGGTTTGGGGAAATAATGTAGCGATAAAGTGTGATGGAATGTACTAACTAAAAAAAATTATTCTCAGGTGAAGAATACCAAAAATTAAAAGGACACATGTGAGAATATAAAAAAAATTATACCATTGGATATAAGATGAAGAATAATATTGAATGCACAAAATCCATGAAGATAGATAAAATAAGTGTGACATAAAATAAATAAAGGTGGTTCTCTTGTAGTAAGAGATACCAAATCAGAGACCATTGAAATGTGGACATGTTTATTACTCTCCAAATAAATAACATGAAATATAAAATGTATCCAATTATGGAGTTCAAAAACATGATTGGATTTTTTTTTCATCACATAATAATTAAACATGAAAATATTCCATTAATGGGAAACTCATAATCATCTAATTTTTTATATGATGGGTTTTTTATGTCTATTAAAATCTCTAACATGTGAATCATTATTTTTCCAATACTATATGATTCATTGAAATAAATGGTAATTCCTATGATTTGTAATGTTATAGGTATACTAGTAATCAATAAGTGTCCAAAACAAGGGAATGTATAAAAAGATTTCCTGACCCTATCAATAGATCCTTTGGAGAATGATTTGAAAATGGGAAAGGATCAGAAAAATTGTTGTGGATAGTTTTATAAAGTAAAAAAGAAATTTTAAAAAATATGAATGTTGAAAATGAAATTAATCCTTTACGGAAGAAACATGTTCATACATGGAATGTTAGTAGTTAATATAGCATCAATATATTGTGACAATTTTGATTTGAAATAGATTATTTTATAGGTTATGAGAAATTGCTTCTTTATATTTCCTACATTGAAGAGATAATAGAAACTGATCTTATTAACATTCATTTCCTGTATTTAGCTAATGTAATACATTGACAAGAGACAATATGGTGACTATTGAAATAAGCATACATTTTTTATTATTCATTTTAATAATTACATAGGAGAACATTCCTCATGTTATATCTCAATCGGTATCATGTTATGAATCTAAAAAAATTAATTTTAACATCTCATAAGGTATATTAAAATAGGTATAAATATATAAGTAATATCATAAATTACTAGAGATTATTTCATGAATTAAAACCATTCATGATGAAGATAATTGGAATGAATCCAATGAGTTGAAGATTATATGCCTAAAATACTAAAATATTATCATTTTCTATTAAATTATAAATTCTATACTTACTTGAATTATGTTAGGGTTATTAATTGATATTCTCCCTCAAAATATGATTTTTTATTACCTTAAATATAATTATTAAGGGTGAGTAAATATCTTATAAAATTTATCGAATAAAAAATTCCAATTTTCTAAATTTTTTATCATTTTTTATAATTTATGTAACAACCCAATATTTCATAGTATGTTATCTCTTTAATGTAATTCGACACCTTGTGTTACACGCAACATCGAGTTTGAGCCCACCACGACTTACCAAACTAGCCATTCATAATGATGTTATGAATATTATTAACTATATTTTGAATTTTATATACTCTATATAATATTAGAAACTATATTATATGTTTATCATGTATAATATAAAAACAAATTCATTTTTTCAGATAAATGATGTATTTTTCAAAAAATACAATTTTACCACCTTTTAATAGATAACCATTTTTAAATCCAATATTTTACACTTTTCTATATTCAATTAGAAAAAATTAACTTCTTAATTTGAATCGGGACATAAATATTTATTTTGGATAATATTTCGGTGTTTTTCTGATAACTTAAATATTTTGATGAATAATGAAAAATATTAAATTTTAATTGAAAACAAATTTTTTAATCAAAATAATTTATAGTGTTAAATTATAAATTTGAAAGGTTTTGAATCATAATTATATTATATTTTTATCATTTAATATAATGTATGTCATTATAAGTAATTTAATATTTTAATTTGAAATAAACACATGTAAATCTTTTGATAGTTTATTCTTTGTAAAAACCTGCTTTTTTTTGTTTGAAAACGGTAATTAATTTAATATTAACTAATGAAACTTCTATTTTTTGAACTTGGTAAAATGGAATTCATTTTTTAATTTGGAATATCAAAATTATCTTAGGGAAATGTTTTGTTATTTTTCTGAAAACATTCAATTTTTGATGAATAGTGAAAAAACATGGACTTAATGTTTAAAACCAAATTTTATTTAAATAATTATTATATTTCAAATAAAATATATCTTAATGTAAAAATAAATAAATAATATATAACTAAGTCCAATTTATGTCATTTTAGTCATTTTATAATAACATTATATATATATATATATTTTATTAAACTCTTTAACATCTTTTACCCACCTTTTAGGAACATTTGAAAACTATCCTAAAACATAGTCTTACCACATCAGTGAATTGAATATCAAAAAAAAGAGTGACATGGTTGAAATATTTCAGTAAAATGTGGTATAATACGATGAATATTATTTTTGGTGAATAGTATCTTATGAATTTAATTTACCACTGTTAAAAGTAACTATAGTAATTAAATGTAAAATGATTTTATAATTACCCTAAAACATGTCCTGATTCTATTGGATAAGTTTTTTTCGACCAAAACCATCATTAGGGAAAAAAAATATGATCCACTTTGTTCTACATGGATTACAATAGGATGTTTATTATTATTTTATTTAAAGAATAGTTAAAACGGTAAAATTCAAATATTAATAACTAAACAATTTTTAATATAGGGTTATACATAAGATAAATATTACTATAAATACTCATTACAAAAATCTGAAAATATTTCCTATATCATGGTAGTTTATTTATAATTTTTAGGGATTATATAATTAAATTTATTTATGACACAATGATGATAATGTAGTTACCTTATTAATGAATGATTAAAATTATTGATATTAAAAATATCAAAATAAATTTAATGTTTTGTTTTTGAATGTATACACGAATTTTATAGGATAATATGAGATGTTAGGTTTTATTTAATGTATTTTTTTTTGATGTAATAAGGTTTTTTTGACTTTCAAAAAAACCAAATACTAAATATTGTCAAATTTGACAGAAATGAGTTTTTGAAACAAATATTGTATTATTAAATGATATAACAATCCAAGAAATATAAGGATAGGCCGAATTACTAATATAATGATTTATATTTCATTAATTAACCACTTTAAGTTCTCTTTGAATTTTATAGTATGTTTATTAACCATGTAATAAAAAAATACAAGAAGACATGGTAGTAGTTAAAGTATTTAACTAAGAGTTAAATCTAAAACATAAGGTTGATATGGTTACCAAAACTTGCCTAAAACCTATTCTATGGGATGATCTCGAACCATCCCCCACTTATCCTAGAAATAAATCCATCTGGAACCATTACAAATTGATATTTATTTTATAATAATATATTATTTCAAGCTTTTCCTTAAGTGACCCTCGCCTCTTTTATAAAGGGTAATTCCCCTTATATTAATTTCACACCTCCAAAGTCATTTTTCTCAGCCAACCCCTACTCAAATATTTTCCTGACTACCCTAAATTCAAACTAGAGGAATTATTTTGATCCAAAATCCAACCTATGGAGACCTTTTGATAAAATCAGAAGGAAGGACACGAAGAAGAGGTAATAATTTCACCACCTCCTTCAAAATTTGTTTCTTCTTCCACTTCCAATTTTGTTTTTTTTACATACATAATAATAACTACAATACCTTCTACATACTATGATGTTATTATAAATAATTTACAAATATATTCATTATTCTATCCATCCTATGAATGACAAAGTCACCATATGTGTGTATGTATGGCTTATCATCTCCAGGTCGTGGTGTTGTTTGTTATCCATCACTAAATTATTTGGATGGGCATAATAATACGTATAATTAATCTAAATAATAAATATAATATGGTAATGAATCTTTATATATAATATACTATCCAATTACAAATGATTTCACCATCAATCTAATGATATTGTCGCTCGTGTGTACTTACGGCTTACCGTCTCCACGACGAGATGAGATTCATTTCCATATTCACCATTCAATGATGATTATAATAATATATTTTATTAATAAGTATGTAATATATGACATAATAAGTATACATTAAAAATATATATGTATGTATTTACAAATATCACATTCATTTACTTTCATTCAATAGGATATGAAAACATAAATAGTGTTTATGCGTACGTAAAGACTATTGTCTCCATGAACGATGTTTCCATTTCATATTTATATATATTATACATATTTATAATCTGAAAATATATGTTATATAATACTTGTTTTATATTCTGGAGGTATTTAAATCATGATCTATGTGATACGATCAAGAATAAAAAGTTAAAACATGTATGACAAAGAAAATGATTATTACCAGAAATGTTACATTAAAATAGAAATTATTATTAAATTGGTTGTATAAAGTAATAAATGCTTGATATAAGATATAATAAATATTAATATTGTTTTGGTATAATAATATATTATGGTCAATATACTAGTGTTGAAATGTACCCTCGACTAAAGGAAAGAACAAGGTAAAGGTTAATTCGGCAATCTCATTATTATCCGAGATTGTTTATGTGTATGTTTTTTCTAGGACATATTTATTATCCATTTCCATGATTCATAAAATTGTTTTAAAAGGGATTATTTTTATTGGATTCATTAATTAAAACAACATTTTAAATGTTTTAAATACTTATTCTTTTAAATCATTATCATTAATGTCCATATATTCAAAATGAATTATAAGGAATTAGTTATATGGACATGAATGTTTTAAAAGGATAATTCTTTTCAAAAGAATCAATGTGGTATGGAACACTTTGAATCAGAAATGAAATTTAAAATTCTTCCTTTCTAAATTGTTTTACTTTTAAATGTTTTCATGGAAAATTGATATTTCTCTCTATGAGTGTTACTAATCATTTTCAATAATGGCAACATACTTTTTATATATTTTTCTTGATTGAGTAAGATTTATTATAAATACAATTTTCAATATTATATTGAATGAGTTATGATATTTTTGGCCATGAATGTGATATTTTTATTCATTCTTGATTTATGGATAAAGTATTGAAATTTTTTATGCTAGTTTTAATATTAATGTTTATGTAATGTTTCATAATTTAATATAAGGAATGAATTAGACTTAATAAGTGATTGTTAGAGCCCTCTATTGCTCCTAAATGCATCAGTATGTCTCATGAGACAAATTATTGTCTTGGGAAAAATCCCTAATATAAATTTTATTTGTAGTCTTGGACCGAGGCCTTGACTATGTTGTAATGATGTCTGACATTATGAATTCCCTCATTATGAAATTAGATATTACATGTGATTATTAAACTAGTTTAATATACATGTGAATGTTTATATGGTAATGATTGACTTATTATTGCCATATTATGTCCAATATTATGTTTAAAAGATGATGCTGTTTTTATTACACATATTTCCTTAAATGTTTATAGCTTCAACTTAATTATTTACCCTTACTGATCAATTTATCTCTCACCTTTATTATGTTTTATTTTCCTAGGATGACAAGAAGTGTATTATGATTTATTTGAAGGATTATGATAGAAGAATAACTGAATTATCAAAGTATTATTTGTATTTTATTTTATGGTATAAATTTTAATTTAATGTTCATGTATGTAATATATTTCCCATATTTCTAAACTAATTGGTCCTTCGACACAAGATTCCTCGTAATCATTCCAATGTATTAAAATAACACACCAGCTTCGTGCTTTTTGGGTTGGGGCATTACACTCTTAGTAAATAACACAAATTAAATATATATTTACAATTAATTACTAATACCTTTTACTTTTTTTACTTTAAATGACCTGGTAAAAACATTAAATAAAAAACACATTTAATTTAAACTTATAACCTTTTTATAATATTATAGGAACTACTTAATATATAAATATCATTGAAAATATTCAATAGAATTTCTATATAATAAAATCATCTTCATATTTTATACATATTATTTCTTTTCAACCTTGTCAATATAAACAAATGAAATGGGTGACCTTAGATGCCCAGTTCTAGAAAACATAATCATTTGAAATTGAATATAACAAGAGATAAAAATATTAGAATAATTATCTAATCATAGATATTTTCCCAAATAAAGTATATATCATAAATTAGGGAATAAAGCTAGAAATAACATAATACATAAAATGAATGTTTGTGGAAACAGTACTTATAAAACATGAGACACGAGAGTGTAGATTATGTATAATAATAAGAATAAAACAATGAAATCATTCAAATATGGAAAAACATAAGCATTGGAAATATTGTGAATAAATATACCCACATAAAATTTACAAAAACACAATTTAACAAAGAAAAATTTATTTCATCCACCCAAAATAATTTCGAAAAATTCTTCCCACATCTCATTCTCACAATAAATTTTAATAATACTTCCCTCATATCATTCATGAAAAAATTCATTATCTCAGATGACATTTAATAATATACATAAAATCATAGAGTGATATATGACCCTTGAATCCATCATCCATACATACAAGTGACACATAAAATCAATAATAAATATATATTAATTATCCCATGGAAAAAATAAAAGGTTTCTTATGGTTAAAAAACCCTCACATAACATAACTAAAATAAATAACAGGACACAAAAAACCATTTCCAAAAATGAATCATATCATAATAAAATATACAGGGTGATCAATTTATCACTTAATGAAATATAATCCTTAGATGATTAATTGAAGCAAAAATAAAAAGGATTTCATAAAATCTAATAAAACATTATAGTGAAAACTGTCACGACCCGTCCTCAGGGCCCGTGCCATAACTACCCTAAGACCGCCTTCCATAGGCCAGGGGCTGGCGACTAGCACCAAGGCGTAAATCCCAGAAAAAGGGAAGGCATTGCCTTTGAAAAGTAAACAAGCACCACATAGTAAGAAAGAGGAAAGGTAAACACTAAGCAAAAACTGTAACAACCTCTGCTAAAAGTAAATGGGGCCGGAAATACAATCCCAACTATAAAGTACAACTGAAAGGGGAAAACAACAACTGAAAAGAAAAGCCGCAGCATCGAGCCGTCCTCTGAAAGTCCCACCTGAGGGGTGGGTACAGATAGCCACCACTGCTCCTCGGGTCCACCTGACCGCTCCGAGTATGTCCCGTCCAGTGGTCCACCTCCAGGTACCGTCCTGCTCCGCAAGCCTCCACCACGATCAGCGATGTCCTTCGTCTGCATCCAACACAACGAAGTGCGGGCATATCCCGTGCAAGGGTGGGTATAACGATACTAAGTGGGGACCCAGAGACCCTCAAGGTCTCACTAAAACCAACACGGATAACCACAAAGAAGATCTCAACAGATAACCTCTACTTAGGTATATGCCCATACATATACCTAAGTTACCAAATAACCCATCTCAATCATTAGGAAAAACAAAGGTCAAAGACTCAGCTCAAACCAGGATTTTCATTATCGAAACCGCAACTGCCGAAGAACCTCGTCTCTAGAGTGTACAGTGGTCCTGTCATGTCTCCGAGGTGCTGCTCATTGACCTAAGACTACTGTAGTACTCCACCTATCGAGTACTGTGGGCCAGCTACTACAACCAAGCGCTCCCCTATGCCTCTACAACTAAGCACTCTCTCATGCCGCTACAACCAAGCGCTCCTCCGTCGTGGGTCTGCCGCTACAACCAAGCGCTCCCATGTGCCGCTACAACCAAGCACACCTCTGTCGTGGGTTTGCTGCTACTACCAAGCGCTTCCCTGTGCCGCTACAACCAAGTGCACCTCTGTCGTGGGTTTGCCGCTACAAACAAGCGCTCCCCTGTGCCGCTACAACCAAGAGCACCTCTGTCGTGGGTCTACCGCTACAACCAAGCGCTCTCCACTAGGCTTTCTGTAACACACCGAGTCATTCGATCAGCAGTCTTCAGGTCTTAGTCGGCTACATGGTCTCTGTATTCCACACGCTCGTCTCAGGGAGGGTCCGCTCCATGAGTTGCTGGTCGTTTCTACAATTATCTCAAAGTCCCACGAAGAAGTAACTCAAAGGACTGCCTCGTCATAGGGGTCTCAACGCAAGAGACGGCGCATCAATCGGACGCCCGGTCTGTGAGTTACTAGCTCTTTCGTCCCAGGGGCCCGGTTGGTTTCGTGAGCGAACCAACCCGGCCGTATCTCAACTATACCCCGAACTCGGGCGAAGTACACCAAAAGTTCCGTCTCATCAAGAGGAATTCAACGAAATAGACGGCGCGTCAATCGGACGCCCGATCTGTGAGTTATTGGCTTTTTCCTTCCAGGGGCCCGGTTGGTTTCGTGAGCGAACCAACCCAACCGCACTCCGACGGCATCCAAACCTTGATCGTAGTAAGCCAAAAGAGCATTATCACTTAGAGGAAATCAAAAAAGTCGACGGCTCGTCATTCGGACATCCAGAACTCATGTTACGAGCGTTTCCGCTCCGAGGGCCGGGTTGGTTTCGTGTACGAACCAACCCGGCCGAACCCAAAGTTCTCCGAAACCTTGAGTGTAATATACCGAAATGATCTTCTCGATCCAAGGATCGTGTTGCCACTGACGGCGAGTCGTTTGGAGTCCCATAGCTCAAGTTACGGGCTTTTGACAGAAAGTGCTCCGAAAACGGGGGTCTGGGCCTGGGGCGACCCGGCCCGACCCCCCCCCCCCCTGGGTCGGCCGAACTGGGTCGACCCGACCCGAGTCCGACCCGGCTAGGCCCGGCCCGGCTCGGTCCGGTCCGACCGGCTGGCCGCGGGTCGGCCAGCATGGCCGAGCCGAATCGCGGGCGAGGTGCGCGGCTCCCCCGCCCTTCGCCGCTAATTGAGGACGGCGGTTCGCCGGCCGCCTCCCTTCCTGCGGTGCGCCACCGCCGCCTTCTGCGGACCACCGGACGTGCTCCGGTGGTCTGTTCCTTCTTTCATCATCGCCTATGGTCCCCCCGGGACCCCACCTTCACTGCGAAGGGACTCAAACGCCCAAACGGCATGCTTCGTCGTCACCCGTCAATCTGCATGTCAAAACGAAACGTGCCGTCTTCGTGGTCCTCAGGCGCGGCGTGCTGGCGCCGCGCCCCTTCGCCGTGGCTCCGCTCCGGCCGCGGCGCCTTTGACTTCCTTCGATGCGGCGCAACGACGTCACGTTCTTGTTTGACATCTCGGCATGGCGCGATGACGTCGTGTAATACTTGCCAAGCAATTCTCGCATGGTGCGACGACACGATGCCATCCCGTTCTATTATCAAAGAGACAATCATGAACATAGGAAGGGGTAAGGCCGTGTTTGTGCAGTCCGACCCCCCTCTCATTAAACGATAACAACTAGTCGATTAACCACGAAATTCGACAGTCTGGAATCAAGAACGAAAATAATTTAATAAAATAACAATAATACCCTACCTCGGTTCAGGAACAGAGTTCGTCAACGACCCGCAGAAGACGAGCGTCGCGGAGGTCGGGCGTCGCGGGGAAAGAACGTCGACGTCGCAATGCGAGGATTCGATGTTCTTTGACGGCGATTTCTTCGCGGAAATCCATCACGGAAGAGACGACGCGGAAGAATAACGTCACGTCATGGATACGGCGTCGCGGAAGAACTGTGTGCTTCAGCGGAGAAGTTCTTCTTTGAAGAATGGTGTTCTTCACGTTCTTCGTCGAGGTTGAACAAGATGAAGAAGAAGACGAAGATGCTTCCCAACTCTCTCAAGGTGAAAAAACTCTAACCAAAAAATAAAATAAGAATCTTTCTTATTTTATTAACACGTCAACACATTTGAATTTCAAGAGTTTGAAATTCAATAACCACACACAACGCACCTCATTAAACTCATTACATTTAAGTCATAGGTTATAACTTATGTTAACATAATTTAAGTGGGAGTTGAGGGGGGTTTAGATGATATGAAGAGGTGGGGTTCGTGTGGGCCCCACCACCCTCATAACCTCCCAAGGGAGGTTGGGTGGTTACCCAACTTCCATCAAGAGCTAACACTTAGAGTAAAATAATAAAAATTGTAGTGTAATTATAAAATAAACTTCCACAATTTTTATTATCAACTCTTGTGTAAACGCAACTCCAGAACAAGAGTTCCTAAGCAATTATCGGCGCTGCGGTTCCATCGGTGCCCTCGGAATTCGATTCCGGGCACCGGTTCAAAAGTTAGAAAAACCCGCTCGTTCGTTCACTGAACGTACCCGAGCCAAACTTTGGAAATTGATTCCGGGTACACCGGGCCTCGGAATAAGGCGCCGTCAAAAACTGAATTCTTGTAAAATTCCAAAGAAAATTAAGAAAAAATTTTCCATGAAATTTCCGGGTCTTTACATTACTCCCACCTCAGGGCTTTACGTCCCCGTAAAGCTTCAACACAAACTAGGGTCACAAAAGCGGTACAAAGCACGCATCTTGAGCCTTCTGCTCTCATGTGCTCACCTTGAAGTTTATTTACTGTCAAAGAATGTGAACTCCAGGAATCGATCGTCCTCGTAGGATCTTCTCCTGTCGATCCTCGATCCCCACTGGACCTCCGTGCATGTCGCCCTATCATCGACGTCAAGCTCCCCATGGTCAAAGATGTGTGTCGGGTCGTGCACGTATCTCCTCAGCTGAGATACGTGGAAGACGTCGTGCACCTGGTGCAACAGAGGTGGTAGAGCCAGGCGATAAGCTACCTCGCCAATCCTGCTGAGGACCTGGAAGGGTCCTATGAAGGGCGGACATAACATGCCACCTCGGCCAAATCTTTGTATACCAAGTCGAGGTGAGACCCACAAGAAGACGTGGTCGCCATCCTCGAACTCTAGTGGCCTCCGCATCCTTTCAGTGTATGACTTCTGCCGGCTCTGAGCTATCCTCATCTGCTCCTGAATGACCTGGACCTTCTCTATCGTGGCCTAGACCACCTCTGGTCCCACAAGAGCTGCTATGATTTCTTCCTTGCCGATAAGAGAAATCTGGTCTCATCCCCTGGATGAACCACGTTCTTTTTCCTAATACAGTCAATCCCGACATGGATGATACTAATCCATACCAAGGATGACGTCGTAAGGCCTCGACGCTACTACCAAGAGATCCAACCGTTACTCTCGCCTCCAAGGGTTGAGTCACACTGTCGGCATTAGTGTGTGGTGACTCGGTCTCCTCTAGTAGATGTCTCACAAGTGAGGCTCAAGTCAATAGTCTAAACTGGAACCTCTTAGTAACAATACAAGAGGGGATAGGGACGTAAATGCCACAAGAAAATGTGTCTTTTACTACTGCAGCTCAAGTAAAAAGACACAAAGAATCCACAAACATATATCAACAAAACTAGAAGCAACATGAACAAAAGTCTCCAGGTCTGGAGCTATTTCCACTCCTGTCCATCTGCTCCTGGAGCTACATGATCGTAGGCCTCAGCTACCTGAAGCTGAGCTCGCCCATGTCCTCCTGTCCCCTGCGGTCGGGGTGGACCTCCTGGTGGTGTTGGAGGCAACACCCCAAAGCGTCGTCCAACTCCAGCTGCATGGCCAGCTCCCCTGCCATGGCCGCCTGCTCCTTGCGGCCTGCCCTGATCGAACCTATACCTCTGCCTGGGGGGCCCTTCGTCCATCTGCTGGACATCCGTATGGCAGGTCGGACAGTCATGAGCCATGTGACCAATCCCGCCACAGGAGTAACACTGCCCTCTCATGGCAAGTCATTGTCCACCCCGAGTGCCTCGCACAAATGATCCAGAGTCATGTTGTCGACCACCTGTAGGTCTAGTCCTCTTGGACCCCTGCGTCACCTGTCTACTTCCCACTGCAGAAGACTTTGCCACATGCCGGAAAGTGGTGGGTCCTGCTGCTGGAGACTGCTCATCAAAGGAACTCTCCACTAAGAGGGCTCGATCCAACACCCCTGCTTGAGTCGGAATGTTGAGGGAGATCATCAAAGCTCTGATCTCGTGCCTCAGTCCCTGCTCGAAGGTCTGAGCCCGGAAGAACGGGTCTCGTACCATATATGTGGAGTAGCGCGAGAGATCAGTAAATCTCGCCGAGTACTGGGCTACTATCATGCTGCCCTGCCGCAGTTGTAGTAGCTCCTGGATGCGTACCGCTCGGAGGGTGGCTGGGACAAACTCTGAGCGGAAGAGGCTCTCGATGTCCGTCCAGATAATAGATGCCTCATTGTCCACCTGGAGCATCAGGCTCCACCATCGGCCCGCTGCTGCGTGCAGTAGGCTTGCCACGAGGATCACCATGAGGTTTGATGGTGTCCTCACTAGGCTGAAAACTCGTACGACCGCCTCCAGCCAGTCCTCGGCTGCCTGGGGGTCCGTCTCCCCGTGGAACCTGGGCGGTCTCTGGCGCTGGAACTCATGCAGTGCACTAAGGCGCCATGCATCGTCAGCGGCTGGGGCTGGTAGCATCGGTGGCTCGGCGGGTATAGGTACCGCCGGTGCCTCAAATATCAAAGGGCCCTCTACCGAGTCATCGACGCTTGGTGGGCTCTCGCCACGCACATCGCTTGGAACCCTAGATAGCTGCCATCGTGGGGCCATCCTGAAAAGGAAACAGGTGCGCCACGGTCAGAACAGTATACCTGGTGAGCTGACATAAAGTAATCACAAAGAAAACATGAAACACAGATGCAATCAATGTTTTCATGCATTAAGTCGGAAATCAGAAGTCAGGGTCCTGGTGTACGGATACGTCGGCCGCCGCACCAACACTGGACTCCCTGGACTGATAACCACACTCAATGCACTAAACACTATTGCTTCACATAGAAAAGATCAGAGTTCACGGTAGAACCGAACTCCTCTGATACCAATTTGTCACGACCTGTCCTCGGGGCCCGTGCCGTGACTACCCCAAGCCCGCCTTCCATAGGCCAGGGGCTAGAGACTATCACCAAGGCGTAAATCCTGGAAAAAGGGAAGGCATTGCCTTTGAAAAGTAAACAAGTACCACAGAGTAAGCAAGCGGAAAGGTAAACACTAAGCAAAAACTGTAACAAGTTGTGCTAAAAGTAAAAGGGGCCGGAAATACAAGCCCAACTATAAAGTACAACTGAAAGGGGGAAACAACAACTGAAAAGAAAAGCCGCAGAGTCGAGCCGTCCTCTAGAAGTCCCACCTGAGGGGTGGGTACAGATAGCCAGCACTGCTCCTCGAGTCCACCTGACCGCTCCGAGTATGTCCCGCCCAGTGGTCCACCTCCAGGTACTATCCTACTCCGCAAGCCTCCACCACGATCAGCGCTGTCCGTCGTCTGCATCCAACACAACGAAGTGCAGGCATAGCCCATGTAGGGGTGAGTATAACGATACTCAGTGGGGACCCTGAGACCCTCAAGGTCTCACTAAAACCAACAAGTATAACCACAAAGAAGATCTCAATAGATAACCTTTACTTAGGTATATTCCCATACATATACCTATGTTACCAAGTAACCCATCTCAATCATGAGGAAACACAAATATCAAAGATTCAGCTCAAACCAGAATTTTCATTATCGAAACTGCAACTGCCAAAGAACCTCATCTCTAGAATGTACAGTGGTCCTGTCACGACTCCGAGGTACTGCTCACTGACCTAAGACTGCTGTAGTACTCCACCTATAGAGTATTGCGGGCCAGCTGCTACAACGAAGCGCTCCCCCGTGCCGCTACAACCAAGCGCTCTCCCATGCCACTACAACCAAGCGCTCCTCCGTCGTGGGTCTGCCGCTACAACCAAGCGCTCCCCTGTGCCGCTACAACTAAGTGCAACTCTGTTGTGGGTCTGCCGCTACAACCAAGCGCTTCCCTGTGCCGCTACAACCAAGCGCACCTCTATCGTGGGTGTGCCGCTACAACCAAGCACTCCCTTGTGTCACTACAACCAAGCGCACCTCTGTGGTGGGTCTACCGCTACAACCAAGCGCTCCCCACTGGGCTTTCTGTAACACACTGAGTCGTTCGATCAGCAGTCGTCAGGTCTCAGTCGGCTACATGGTCTCTGTATTCCGCACGCTCGTCTCCGGGAGGGTCCGCTCAACGAGCGGCTGGTCGTTTCTACAAGTATCTCAAAGTCCCACGAAGAATTAACTCAATGGACCGCCTCGTCATAGGGGTCTCAACGCAACAGACGGCGCGTCAATCGGACGCTCGGTCTGTGAGTTACTAGCCCATTTGTCCTAGGGGCCCAGTTGGTTTCGTGAGCGAACCAACCCGGCCGTATCTCAACTGTACCCCGAACTCAGGATAAGTACGCCAAAAGTTCTGTCTCATCAAGAGGAATTCAACAAAACAGATGGCGCATCATTCGGACGCCCGGTCTGTGAGTTATTGGCTTTTTCGTTCCAGGGGCCCGGTTGGTTTCGTGAGTGAACCAACCCGACCGCACTCCGACGACATCCAATCCTCGAGCGGAGTAAGCCAAAAGATCCGTCTCACTTAGAGGAAATCGACAAAGTCGACGGCACGTCATTAGGACGTCCGGATCTCAAGTTACGAGCGTTTCCGCTCCGAGGGCCAGGTTGGTTTCATGTACGAACCAACCCGGCGGAACCCAAAGTTCTCCGAAACCTTGAGTGTAATATACCGAAACGACCGCCTAGATCCAAGTATCGTGTTTCCACTTACGGTGAGTCGTTTGGAGTCCCGTAGCTCATGTTACGGGCTTTTGACCGAAAGTGGTCCGGAAACGGGGGTCTGGGCCCGGGGCGACCCGGCCCGACCCCCCCCCCCCCCCCCCCCCCCCCGGGTCGGCCGACCCGGGTCGACCCGACCTGGCTATGCCCGGCCCGGCCCGGCCCGGCTCGGTCCGTCTCAGTCCGGCTCGGTCCAGCCCGACCGGCCGCCCGCGGCTCGACCAGCGTGGCCGAGCCGAAACACGGGCGGGGTGCGCGGCTCCCCCGCCCTTCGCCGCTAATTGAGGCCGGCGGTTCGCCGGCCGCCTCCCTTCAGGCGTCGCGCCGCCACCCGCCAGTCGCCGCCGCCTTCCGCGGACCACCGGACGTGCTCCGGTGGTCCGTTCATTTTGCCGTCTTCGCCTATGGTCCCCCCGGGACCCCACCTTCACTACGAGGGGACTCAAATGCCCAAACGGCCTGCTTCGTCGTCGCCCGTCAATCCGCATCTCAAAACGAAACGCGCCGTCTTCGTGGTTCTCAGGCGCGGCGTGCTGGCGCCGCTCCCCTTCGCAGTGGCTCCGCTCCGGCCGCGGCGCCATTGACTTCCTTCGATGCGGCGCGCCGACGACGCGTTCTTGTTTGACTTCTCGGCGTGGCGCAACGACGTCGTGTAATACTTTCCAAGCAATTCTCGCGTGGTGCGACGACACGATGCCATCCCGTTCTATTATCAAAGAGACAATCATGAACATAGGAAGGGGTTAGGCCGTGTTTGTGCGGTCCGGCCCCCCTCTCGTTAAACGATAACATATAGTCGATTAACCACGAAATTCGACAGGCTAGAATCAAGAACAGAAATAATTTAATAAAATAACAATAATCCCCTACCTCGGTTCAGGAACGGAGTTCATCAACGACCCGCGGAAGATGAGCATCGCGAAGGTCAGGCGTCGCAGGGAAAGAACGTCGACATCGCGAAGCGAGGATTCGAAGTTCTTTGACGGTGATTTCGTCGCGGAAATACATCACGGAAGAGACGACGCGGAAGAAGAACGTCGCGTCGCAGATACGGCGTCACGGAAAACCATGTTCTTCGGCGGAGAGGTTATTCGCGTTCTTCATCGAGGTTGAAGAAGATGAAGAAGAAGAAGAAGATGCTTCCCAACTCTCTCAAGGTGACAAAACTCTAACCAAAAAGTAAAATAAGACTCTTTCTTATTTTATTAACACATCAACACATTTGAATTTCAAGAGTTTGAAATTCAATAACCACACACAACTCACCTCATTAATCTCATTACATTTAAGTCATAGGTTATAACTTAAGTTAACATAATTTAAGTGGGAGTTGAGGGGGGTTTTAGAGGATATGAAGAGGTGGGGTTCGTGTGGGCCCCACCACCCTCATAACCTCCCAAGGGAGGTTGGGCGGTTACCCAACTTCCATCAAGAGCTAACACTTAGAGTAAAATAATAAAAATTGTTGTGTAATTATAAAATAAACTTCCACAATTTTTATTATCAACACTTGTGTAAACGCAACTCCGGAACAGGAGTTCCTAAGCAATTACCGGTGTTGTGGTTCCATCGGTGCCCTCGGAATTCGATTCCGGGCACCGGTTCAAAAGTTAGAAAAACCCGCTCGTTCATTCACTGAACATACCCGAGCCAATCATTGGAAATTGATTCCGGGTACACCGGGCCTCGGAATTAGGCGCCGTCAGAAACTGCGTTCTTGTAAAATTTCAAAGAAAATTAAGAAAAAAATTTCCTTGAAATTTCCGAGTCTTTACAAAAACTGAATTCAAAATAAAATATTTTGAATGAAAATAAAAAAATACATTAGACCCTAAAATAAAAATTTAAAAATTATATTACCTTTAAAGGACATAAATTTTATTAAAATAATCTGTTGCGAAAGATAAATATTTGATTATGAATGGATGGAAAACCTTTTCAACATTATGAAATAATTTTATTAAAAACTAACATCATAAAAGTAATTATAAAATTCATTTGAAAACAGGATAAATTGAATATTGGGGTCACCTGGGTAAAAAAATAAAAGGGATTCAGAATAATAATTTATTTTTTTGGAATAATTAATATAGAAATAGAAAAAAACATGTCTTCAAAAAGAGATGAAATTTTTTCATAACAATGTTGCAGTTTTCTGTTATTGAAATTCACTAATAAAGAAAATTTTAGAAAAAAAGTCATTTCCCCATGAGATAAAATCTAAATATCATATAAAATTGTAAATATATGAATTTATCAAACACATAATAATGTTGTTCATGGAATAAAATTTTATCTAAATGGAAGGAAATTTGTATTAACTAAATCACTTAAGGATGTTATAATTAATGCAAGGGACATCTAGAAAGGGGTTACGTGGTAGAAATGTAAATAAATAAAAAAAATTATAAATTTACACCTAATTTTTTAATATTATTTAGTTAACCTAACATATACGGAAACATTTCCTGAAAATGACAATAATAATTCAATGAATTATAATTTAGATTCTAAAAACACTTATAGTAATGGTAACGTACCATTAAGAGGTTTAATAAGAAATTTAAATTTCAGTATCAAGAAATGATATATATTAATTAATCTCAAAGGATATAGGGTATTTAATCCATTATATAAAATAAATTATGGTGCATAATTTCAACAATGTTTTTCATTTTAGAAAATGAGAAAAGAAACCCTCACTATTTGAGAAGACATTATCTTAAACCCACGTAAATGATATAGATTTTTAAAATATCCATTAAAATGAATACAAGGTATTTAATTAAATTTAAAATAAATTAATTAGTATATTTCCATATTAAATTTAATTTGGTTCATAATATGAATCATATGTCAAAGCAATCAATTTCTGTCAAAAAAACCCTTCCCTTCAGTTTTTGTGAACACAAACCCTCTCAAACATCATGTATAACAAAAAGAACTAAAACATATTCTTAATTAATTACATTATTAATTAATATGAAAAATTATAAAATACTTATATGTTGTATCTATATTTTTTAAATTTCTTATAGATATTTTCACTAATGAACGTTAAAACATTTATGTGATTGTATCGTTCAAATATCATGTTAACATTGTCAATTATTACTAATGTGTTCCATGTTCATTAAACCATAAATATTCAATATAGAATATTTTTTTAATATTAATTATTTCTTATTTTCAATAAATAATATAAGATAATATAGTTACTGAAAATTGAAATCATGATAAAATAGTTTTTCTATTTTAAACAATAGAAAGGTGATATAATATAAAATATAGAAAATCTTGAAAATAATTTAATATAATAATTAATAGTTATCATAATTATATTTATTTCATGTTATTATAAATATATAACAATATTTATTCATTCATTACATTAACATTATAATATTATTCACTTAAGAAGTTAAACCAACAAAAATGGTAATATATTACAGTGTTTTAATGTAAATCAGAATGTAATTAAGTAATGATAATTTTTTATTTTTAGAATAGAAAAGAATTAATTATAATAAAAATCCATATTAAATTAATTATTATAATCATTAAAGACTTCTATAAATGACAAATGAAATTCAATGTTCAAAGAGGCGGCAATCATCTGTTTGCATGATTAAGGGTCCCAATTCTCATTTAAAGGGAAGAATGGTGGAGTATTAATAATTATGTTTTCCTAATTATATCTGTAACATAACAGGTGTATTTATTAATCAAATCCATTCATAATACCAGGCATGGTAGGTGGTGGTAAAAAAATAATTACATTGCTTCTTGGTGGCAGTAATATATATGAAAGAATGAAAGATGATATTGGGTTTTATAAATAAATGTGTGGGATTTAATAATTGATTTCATGTCAATATAATTAAATTTTATTATACCATTGATACTGAGATTCTTATTTTCGTAACATTATATAAATTCATTATAGTCAAACATATTATGGAGACAATAAAATGAATTCAATACTGCAATAATGGACATCAATTTTTTTTATTATTTTACTTCTTTGAAATTAATATCTTATGAATAAAAATTATGATTATCTATGAGTCATAGGTATGATATAAATTTATCTTTATTTATATCATGTGATAATGTATAGGTTTTTTGGAATTTTATGATCAAAATATTGATTTTTGAAAGAAACATAAATGCGGTAAGGATTGTACTGAATGTGGGGAAACAATGCAATTTAGTGTTGTGGGTACTAATGGCATTTTACATGGTTTGCGGGATTTTTACAAACTGTAATGACTCTTATCAAGACATATATATTTTTGGGATTTTCACATTGGGTTATTTCAATGATTGTACATGGTTTTTCTTATTTTATGGCTAACCCTAGGAAACTATGTGGCTCAATTTTTCAAAGAACATATGGAGCCATATGGTCAGAATTTGATTTATTAATCCAAGGGGATGAATGGTGTATCCAATTAAAAACTCTTTAAAATTAAGAATTTTAAATGATTCCTTTGGTTGGTTTTATGTATAATCCTCTACGTATCTCTCTTAGGATGGACCTAACCTCTCAATGACACCCTAAAGAGTACTCTTCCTTTATATTTAGTGATTTTATTTTTATTATTGGTGGATCACTTCCTAATATATTATATATTTTGTTATAATATTATTTGTCTTGTTCTAAATCTTAACATAATCTATATTCCCCTATTTCTATTAGAGCCCAATTGGGATATTACTTCCTGATTTAGAGGGGTTTTTACATATTTTTTTATTATTCTTAGCTAGTGAGGCTGAGATACTATCATTTCTGATCTATGATTTCAAAAGCATTATGTTTTCCTCCATTGGTGAGGTTGGCGTCTCTATAAAAATGTTATATCTCATTAATTTTTGTGTGTTTTTTAAAATTCCTTGTGTTTTTAGTCTATTTATATGATATTAATTAATAATTTTTGTTCTAAAGTTCATCTTCTGTAGTATGAAAACATGTTTTTTAATGTGGTTTTTTAAATACAATTATGCCCAATATATTTGGTCAAAGAAATTCCTTAATATTGGTTTTGAAAATTAAATGGATTTTCAATCATGGTGGGGTTTATTAGATTATGTGAAAATGTTTTATAAGATTATATTTTTATATAAATTAAACGTTTTCAAAAACAAAACACATTGTGAACCTTGGTTACAACAAGTTATAGACATGTAAAAACCATAGTTGATTTAGAACTAATCGGGGATACTCTATTCATGTTGATTTAAATAGGAATAAATAGATATTAGAATGGTTCAAGATATTCCTTTCATAGAGTTACAAACCTTTTCAAAGTTTGAATTCACATAGTCTAGATCCAAACATATTCATGGTTTCATACTTGATGGAAGTTTTCATGTTTATTACTCTTGTATTTAGTGTACTTTATTTCCATGGATGATTCTCATTTATAATTATTTACGTTCCATCACGTTCTTATCATTTTATTTCAATGTGAATATGAAATTCCTTATTTGTAACTAAAGTATGTTTTAAAAAATGGTTTTAATTTTGAAATATCCTTATTATTTTTTCTTTTTATAAATCTGGAAGTAATGGCCTCATAGAGACTTACACTATTTAGATTAATGGTGGAATCTTATTAAGAATTTTCATCACATGATATTTATTTTATTGGGAAGATGAAAATATAATTTTTTTAGGATACATGTATTGAGAAGGAAATCTTAACATTATTCAACTTCTTTGTGTTGGTGTCACATTCATAGTAATTTATTTTATAGGTGATATTTGGTCATGTGGAGTGATAGTTTTGTTCCTAGTTTTATGAATTCAAGTTCATAATTTTTGAATATTTCATGTGCATATCATGGATTAATAATCTTATAGAAAAATGTACTCTATTTATTTATTTTATTTTGTTTACTCATAACACACATATTTTATCTAACATTGATAACTATCTTGATTAGGTCATCCCAGGTGAAATATTATGTCAACTTGGTTGGGTTTGTTACAAAATATGACTAGAGCGGTACCAATTATGAAATATGATGCTACTTCCTGTGTGTAGTTAAGGGTCTATGTTATATAAGATTTAGGTTAACATAAAATTTGGTAGTTATTGTTGAATGGTGCATAACCATCTCACATTATTATTTGAACATGATTTTCCAGGAGTGGTCAAGTAACATTATCAAGAATTAGATTGGGTTTTGAGGTTATTTAAATGAACTTGATTTTGGGTTTCTTTAAAATAAAAATTCCTTTTATAATTTTTTGGTTACACATTCATTGAATAATTTTTTCAGAATTTGTTTTATTAAAACTAATTAATTTAGATTCTTTAATTCTTATTTTGATTTTGAAAATCTATTCTTATGATAATTGTGCATTGAACATTGTGTATAATTGATAATGTATCCTTAAAATTATATTATCAATATATGAGATGAATTTATTGACAAATATCACCAGAAAAACCTTATAATATACCATTTAGTGGTGAAAGTAGTTCTCCTCATAGTCTAGACTCTTGGGCTTGCAGGTGTTGGAAATCCATGATGAGCATTCGTCGATGGTGTATAATTTACAATGAAAAATTATCCTATCATACATTGTGAAAAGGGAAAACTAAAATCTATATGTTAGATCAAATGGATCTATTGTATATAGAAATTATTAATTATTTTATAGGACTATATGGGGGGTTTTCACTTAAATGATTTAAGGACCATGAAGATAATTGTGGGAGTCCATTGTGAATGCTATGTTGCATAAGGATCTAACCAAGACTATAATCAAGAAAGTCATCTATCAGATGTAATACCCTAAATCATTTTTAGTGGAAAATAATTTGAAATTATTTCCCATGGAGTAAGTATAGAATATAGAATTCCTATTTACCAATCATTTTTCTATTATATAACACTTATTTCTCATGCTTGTTTTTATGAATTCCTCAAATGTAATAGGTTTTAAATAAGTTTGAGATATCATATTCATTTAATGAATACTATCTTATTTTAAAAAACGTCTCTATGGTGGATTATAATGTATCTTTATATATGGTAGTAATTTAATGAAATACATGATTTTTTAGAGCTTTAATTACTGTGAGAGGTAGCTAAGATGTTCCATCGGGTTAGAAAGTGAAGAATATGTGTGATCAATTTACATAAAGAATGGTGTATTGGGGTTTATAAGGGATAACATCATATAGTTCACTATTAGTGTGGGGTACCTAATGAAGCTAAAATAAAATATAAGGAAGAACCCATGAAATTTCGTCATTGGGGAAAATTTGGTCACCATAATCATTTTTTATGATGAATTTCCTAAGGATGTACATATGGATCCGCTCTAACTGAAATATTTTAGGTTTATTATGATTTAATAATGGGCAGTGGATCTCAATATAATGATAATGAGGATGTTAAGGTATAAAAAATATCATTTAGGCCGAAAAGAAAAATGTCTTTATATCGTGAAGTATGGACTGATGAGATATGAAGTTGGGGATGTAAAATATTATTGAATTGATGTTCATGTCTTCTTCAGGGGTCCAAATATTATTTCATGTAAGCACGTATCATTATTTTATATTTTCTAACTTTATTGTAATTTTTTGATTTCCCTTAGATCTTATGTAACTATTGTTTCATCATTCCACACATTTGGTTAAATGGAAGGAATAAAGATTATGATGTCCCCCCTTTGTTAGTCAATGATCGCTGACATTGAAGATGTGTGAGACTTCATAGTCCATGATCTTGTTATATTCAAAATATGATTATAAAAGATTGGACAATCATTGTATTGGACCAGAATGACAATTACCATTGTCAATATTATATTTTATCTCTCGATGGAGCCTCTCATGTCTTTGATGGTGAGTTGGATCCTAGATCATGGAGAGTAGGGATGATTATTCCTTATGATGGAATGATCTCATTTTTTATTATAGATATTTCATGACATTATTTATTATTATTTTATATGACATCATCATATAATTTTGAGTGTATACCCTAAGGCATTTCCAGTAGGTTTTTTCATATTATTTTCTTAGAGAAAGGTCAAGTTCACTATTGAATTTCTACTAAGGTTGTTTCCCATTTCGATGTTATAATATGATATGTTACTGATAGATATAAAGGATCAAATGTTTTCACTTTTATAATCATATGGTCATGTTATTTCTTAATTCTTGTGTGTCGACATTATCTTCACCTATTTTATATTCAATTAAGGAAGACATATAACTTAGGAATTATATTAACTACGGAATACATAATCTGAAAAAATACCTCAACCCTTGGGTTAATGTTATCTTTGATCAACCCATATGATATCAGTGGTTTTCATAAAGTGACTTCTGATCGAGGAACTGCCATCTAGGATCATAAGAAGGGGATATAACAAAGTCTATGGTTAGGTTTTGGTAAGGGAATTTTGATCTCTTAGTTATGTCATTATGTCCTACAAATTATCTTATATTATTTATTATATTGTTCAATTTTACCATTCATTTTTTCTTAGAATGTTTCATTTTTTCATTTATGGATTAAAATTTTGTGAAATCCTTGTTCTAGGAGGAACAAAGGGATCATTGGGATTCATCCTTAGAATTATGAAAGAACATTGTATGTGGTTAAATCTTTTCTAAATGTGAATATATGGTCAATGATGTGAACTATATGAGTCTTGGTATATTCGATATAGAAATTTCTATGTATCTAGGAATGATTCAGTCTGTTATTTATAGGAAGAAACCCGTAAATCTATAAGAAATTCACATATTCATTGGAATGTATAGTTATTACATGTACATTGTTCTTGATATTTCATGATTTCGCCTCTACAGATTGTTTTAGTACATAAGATGGATAAGATATTGCAGGGTAATAAATGACATGTATTATTCAAGGAACTAATTTTGAGGTTGAATTTGAATCCTATTTTGATTCATCCAAAGTACAGTTTGGTCTAGGATGTTTTATGTGATACCTTTTGTAGAAGATTGTGGTGATTAATTATGTTGGTGAAATATGTCTTGGCCTGTGTCTATCACTAATAAATCCATCATTAGAAAAATATCTTTTCAAAGGCCGAGTTTTGGTATCCATGAAGCTTGTTATCATGACTAAAATCCATTATCTCTTTAGGGAGTGATTTATCATATATCTAAATCATTATATCATGTAGTATATTTTTTATATATGGGGATCTAAACTACTATCATAGATACTTTGTTGAGTATATTTAGAAATATTATTTGGATATTTCATATACACTTGTAAATGGGAATGTGGTATCTGATTCATTGAGGAAGAAGTTACCCACTCAATCTTGGAAGGAATACGTGTGTGAGTGGTATATGATGAATTTTATTGATTTGATGAGCATAGGAGGGAAAGATATTGGTGGATAGGACATCACAACCTCCATGAATGATGAATATTTATATTATGATCATATTTGGCCCAAATAGATATTTGAAAATAATTTTTAGCATTTTCTAAGGTCTTAAATTGCGGAGAGACGCCAACTGATAGGTATGGGTCTTCCATTACTTATATCTGTTTACAAGGTAGTTTAGTCACTCTTATTTCTATAAGTATGTAATTATGGATAGTGGAAACAAATAATAATACTATGTACACGATAAGAATACCATGATGTATCATGATCTGAGATTTTGGTATTATTTGATAGTTTAATTTAGTAGACTATAGAGTTCACATCATAATGCCTTACTTCTAGAAGATCAAGGGAACTCACTAGAGACATGTTAGTTTTTTTCAATCATTACTCATTTTATTATAGATGTGGGAAGATATATATAACAATTTCTTCATCTCATTACCATGTAATATTATTCAAGAGTGATTTTTTTTTATCATTGATCATCTTATGAAATCAACTAATTTACATAAAATTGGGAGGAAAATTAAGGTAGAAGATCTTGAGTACATGTTTTCATGAAAGACCAAAAATATCCATATAGTCATCCCTAATTTTTATCTAATATAGACCCTCAATTTGAAACCATGTTTTAGAAAGGATTACAAGAATTGATGGGTATCCATTTAAAATAATTCATACCATATCACCTTGAAATGGAAAGACAAACTAAGTGATCAATTCATATTCTTTAGCATATGCTTAAATCTTGTGTTATTTCTTTCACATGTTTAATTATTTTCATTTGTTCGTATATTTATATAAAAATAGTTTCCAATCCGTTATTGAAATTGCCCATTTTAAATCCTTATGTTGTAGGCCATGTTGATATTTTTTGTTTATAGAGTTAGGTGAATTGTCTTCGGTGGGCTGAATTATTGTTGAGAAGGTGAAGGAATATTTGTGTGGGAAATGAATGTACTTACTAATGACTAAGAATCATTATAAAATATGTACAAACCATCATTTTCACCAGTTTTAGAATTATTATGGTGATAAGGAGCTTCTTATAGTTTCAAAATTTATGGTACATCATCAGTTTGTTATACTTTGTAAGGTGTCACCTAGGATTTTGGATCATTTGAGATTAGTGAGAATATTGGAAATATTTCTTATTGTGTAGAATTTGTTTCTAATTTTACATGAATTCACGATGTGTTACATGTGTCATGTCATATTTGATATATAATGGATCATTACCATGTGATATTATGGTAAGATAATGATAATGAGCGTAACATATCAGTATTTGAACATCTAGTTCAGATTATTAACCACCATGATGAGGTGTTGACTAGTAAAATAATTACTACAGTATGTACATCATGGAAATTCAACTGGGATATCCACAATAAATGGGAACATGAATCATTATATATGTAGTGTCATCCTTCTCTTACAATATGTCTACAATATTATGTTCATTTGAGGGAAAGAATGATTTTATGGTGAGGAGAATTGGGATACCATCTTTGTACCACCATCACATTAATTGAATATTTATTAATCTCTTGTGAGTTTCTAGTTATTATTGGTAGTTGAGGGATAAAACATGGTGTTTTGGAAAAATGGTACATGTGAATAGTTTAGGAACATGGTTATGGATTACAATGAGGTTACATTGAAATATGGAATTATGAGTAATAATGAAAATTTTCAAAATTTCAGAGCATTTTTTCAATCAATGACTATCACCTAATAAACTAAGTGGATATCCGGGATTTGGTTTAGGCGATTTCATTGTTCTTGGGAACAATTTTTCAAACTATACTTCTAGGCATGAGAAAAATATATAACCTTTTTTCAGTATGTAGTTATAAAAACATATTTAGTGCGTGTTTTGTTTAACTATAATGCATAATCACGAGTCTATATTATAAATTGTAAAAAATTGTAATTTTACTAGATGATCTTTGTTATTTTTAATTCTATTACTCTTGTAATCACTCTTCATCTGGACATATCCTCTCATTAATTCTCTTGATAGTTCTATATTTTTTGATATTTATATATTTTCAATATATTTCAATTTGGATATCTTCAGTCTCTGTACAATTGTTTTATCTAATAAAGTCTCATATTTCTGGATATTTCAATGTTCTCCATTACCCTTGTTATATTGAAACCACATTGTTTTTTGATTTCCCTATCAAGAAGGATTTATGGGGAATTTTTTATGTTTCTAATGTAATTAGTCCCATGAGGTAATGATCCCCATGTTTTTTGTCTCCACTTTTGAAGGTTTCTATTTTTCCTCTATTAGTGATTTAGGTGTCTCAATAAAAATGATCTATATCATGAATTTCTTGATGTTCTAGAAAATTATTTTTTTGTTGTTTTTTTAAATTGATTTATTTTCCCTAATATAATATTTATTTTATGAAATGTATCATTTTTGGAATGAAAATTGGTACATTAATGTGGAATTTATTTAAAATATTTTATGACCATTATGTGTTGGATGAAATGACTCAAATGTTATTTCAACTCTAAAAGTGAATTTAAAGAATGGGAATAGTGATTATTTGAGGTGAAAATGTTTTATAAAATTATTATCATGTTTTACATAATGTTTTTGGAAACAATGACACTTTAAGTACCTTGGGTGCAGCAGGATTTGAATATATTGAATATTTAGTGAGTGAGGAACCACTAGATGTCACACTTGTTATATCAAGAGACTATGGAAATACTCATTATAGTCTAAATTCATACTGTTCTAGGATTTTTATTTCTTCTCATGACCTAGTATGTAATACTATAGGATAGAGTTAACCTTGTGATTGGTTTTATAAATAACAGATTTGTTTCAGTTTTATTTTTCAAATGTTAACTATTTAGTATTTCAATGCATGATTATAATTATTCCCTCTATATAACCATTTATATACATATCAGATTCTTGATGTATGTGAAAATTAACAGATTTATAGAAATCCAACGTTTATCTAATAAACTGATATTAATTATAAATGTTTTTATTAACATATTTTGTTTTAAAGTTAGATCTAATGGTGGCATGGATATATACTTTTTATATATTCATGGTGGAATCCAAATGGATCTTTTCCTTATACACGATAAATGAATTTATTTCCATACATATATGTTTTTAGGAAATATTTATAGGTAATGGTTTCTTATTTTTCACCATTTTCACATCAATGTTATTTGCATATAAGTGAAATTGTTCAGAAGTGATGATTTTTCATGGGGTTACATTGTTTTCATCTTGTTTTGTAATGTTTTCATGTTTTTCCTTTTTTTATTTTTATTTTTTTGTCTTTTGGATGGGAAATTTTCTTCCAGTGTATACATGGTTTTTTAGTCTCCTATCATTCACTCATAAGATATGTTTCGGTGCTTTTGTTGGTCACTCCCTTGTGTCAGGCCATCTTGTGTAAATGTTTTTTTTTGAACCAGTTTGGTTATTTAAGATTATGTTTGGTATAGTGTTTTGGAATTGTGAAATTTTTCTAGTAGGATAAGTTAATTCTACATTCAAGGAAAAATTTTAAGGGAAATATATTCTTTAACATGTGGAAGTGTGATCCTTTTATAAGTAAAGGGAATAATATATTTTGAAGTAACACAACTACTTTAAATAACATAAAGATACTATTTAACAGAAAATGGATCAAGAATGGATAAAAGCGGTGGAAACATGTTTTTGTGTTGTTATTATACTCATCCACACATTTTCAATACATCAAATAGGTTTTTTGTCTTCTTCGTCCATCTTTTTATCTTTTACCCTAATCTACTATAACCATTCTAATTAGGTTTTTACCTTTAGTAATAATATAAATTAAAAAAATAATATTTAATATTTTAAGTATTTATATTCATCTAAATTAATATTTCTATTTAAATTAATCAAATAAAATTTCTATGTGTTACAAAAGGTAATATCATTTTTAGTGCACATAAATTGTAAAAATGGGTTTTTCCAAAAAAATGTTATCTTAAAATAAACTTTTATATGTAATCTATTGTTATTATAATTATCAATTAAATAAAAAATATTAGGATTATTAAAAGAAAAATAAATATTATGAGGATTTTATGGAAATATAATGTAGAATCCCAACTTGAAAATAATTTTTTTTAAAGGAATTTTTTTTACTCAGGTAACATTTTACATTAGATATAAAATTATTTGAAATTTATTTACATATATTCAACGAATATTTTATAATTAATTATGTTATTCCATAATGAAATATTATATTACAAAAATTGTTTTGTAAACTTAAAAAATTTGGTAACATAATGATAAAATTAAAAAATCACAAAAATAATATTTTTTTAAACCGGAATCAATCATTATAGAAAAAAATTAACAAATTATTACTAAGTAAACATATATGTGAGGAATTGAAAAAATAATTTTTTTTCTCAAATTTAAATTAAATATATTTTATACTCATATTTTTAGACAAAATATATAAAATAAATAAAACTTCTTTTTTTAAGATTACCCTTCATAATATTAACTCATATAAATTATTAATCTACGAAATATAATAAAAAATAATTATTTACCAAATTATTGTTTATTATAGATTTTTTAATATTGTTCATATAATCATTTGTGGATCATTTTTATTTGGTGCAGTAAGTATTTATTCATTTAATGAAAAAATTATTTCAAATAGTATCATATAAACTATTATAATATTTTGAGGATCCGTAATACGCTAACATGTAGCACAATCACCCACATTATGGAAAAATTCAACAACTCAATATCATTATAAAAAATTATAAAGTATTTCTACATAGAACGATATCAATTATCACATCATGATAATTTCATCATATGAAGGACATTTTTTGATTAGTTCCCCAGAATAGTTATCCTTTTATGTGATTCTATTATGCGGTAAAAACCTCGTTAACCCTATAAATACAAATATAATCATTTAATTCTCATGGTCCCAGCACATGAAAAGTGAACTAGGACTAATGAAAACCCACTCCCACCTCTCTTACATGTGAATTACATCAAAATAATCTTTCACTGCTCTATATTCACTCTTTTATTCAGGAGGGTGTTTTCATTGATACTAATCATTTCATTCTATTATTTTCATTACTCCAATGGTGCTAGATAATGGTTGACACTGTTTTTTCTGACATTAAATTTAATACATTGTTTATTTTCCTATATTTAGTAGTCATGATGTGGCCTTAATTTTTATATCGTGAATAATTTCTTTATTTATCAATCTTCACAATTTCTTCCCCTGTCATGTTTTATTTACACTATATTCATCAATATAATCATGTGACATATTTATTTATAGACAAAAGGATGAATCAATATCTCCACATTCAATATAACATTTTGGATCTTCAACACATTGATTCAAAATCATAAAATAATTAAAAAAACTTTGTGTAGATGAAAAATAACACACAATAACTCAATTTCAAGCTATAAGAACCTAAATCTTTTTTTTTCACGTATGGATCCTATTTTTATGGTATTTTGATAAATAAGGATGTTTCTTGAAATTTAAGGATTATACACCATGTACATTGCAGTACAAATTTTGTACTCAGTTTCCCTGGGAGACTATGTACTGGAAGTGTAACAACCGAGTACATGGCCGTGTGGGGTGACCTTGAGACAGCCTAAAGTAGTGCTCAGTTAAGGCATGTACACAGAATTTATATTAAATGAACACGCCATGTAATCTTCTTCCCTTTTGATTAAATGGACCAGGGTGGCGTCTATTTGGTAGAACACCCTTTTTCTAGGCTCTTCACGTCTAGGATCTACCAAATCCAGTGATTATTATCGAAGCCCCTGACCCGCCGTCTGTTCTCTGAATCAACCGTCGTTGATTGCGTTTGAATCATCATAGTGATTTCTTTCTTCTTCTTGAGCCTCATCTCTTGATTTATCACCATTAGGATATATCCTTGGTTGAAAATTCTTATGATTTGTATATCTACAATGTTTTATGCCCATTCAATATAATATGAAGGAGTATATCGATCATACAACGTCGACGTTGGTGGTTTGTGGAATTTAATAGTTATTATTTGAATATAATGTGAAAACTTTCCCAATACCCTAGAATGGGGTATTGTGTGTTTCTGGATTTTTAACCCTGTTAATTCATGTTATTCCTTTTGTTCCTGAGTTTAGTATTTAATGATTATGAATAGGTTTATTTACTTTTCTATGGATTTATTTTCCCATTTTTTTATTGATATTGGTGGTTAGGCCTAGTTTATCATGTTAAACTGCTTGTTTTCTATTCCTAGTGTTGTTAGGTTAGAGTGATACTATATGAATCTTTTATAAGATTGTATTTATAATCCATATAGTTTTTACGGTTAACATTGGTTGTTGAAAATAGTTGTGTATGATTGACTTATACAGGGTTGTCAGATCTTAGTGTAGTAGACTATAGGGGGAATGGATGTTGAAGGCTTCCATAGAGTGTCTGTTTACATTTCACATTTTGAGAAATAGGGGGGATGTATGTGAGTGCTTGAAAGAGCGCTGTCATGGGCACCCTCAAATGATTAGTGATTTTGGGGTACTTAGGTGCATCAGAGTGGCTGACCAAGGTCGTCTTTCAAAGGAGGAAGTGAATTTAACAACTTATTAAAGGTATTATAAAAAAATAGAATATAATAAAAACAATAATTTAAAGGATTGGGGTTTGTTACAGTTTATGAATCTAGAGAAAATTTTCTGGAAGAAGATTGTATATTTTTTTGTTTTTAGTTTTGAAATGAATTTCGATTAAAATGACACAATAAGAAGATGTTTTTTTAGAAATCTATTATAAAAGGCGTAATCGATCTAACTCTACCTCTTTATTAACTTATTAATAATTATCATTTAAATCAATATCCACTTAATTATGATCCCCTAATATGTTATCCCTCGAACCCTATGAGAGTTAACTTAACCACAATGATGAAATTACTTAAGCCCTAGGCTAGCTTCGAAACACGCAATCGCAGCACCCTGCTTTGATTGTTGTTCTAAGGATAGATTATGGTTAGTAGTTAATTAGAGCACATATACATTCTGGAAATGAGGATGAATTGTGTTTATGGATTATATTTGAACTCTACAAATTTATCCTATGTGGTCTTGTATTACCGATTAAGATCGCGCTCTCACAATTTACACAATTCTCGACCTCGCGTGTTTTGTGATAATTGTTCAATTTCCTTCTTAGTTTATTACAATTTAAAAAAACAATTCATGGATCATATTAAATGAATTACAGTAGCTCAATGGTTCAAAATAATTAAATGAAGAAGGATATAGGTTGATCGATTACTAAAAAGAACTACTCTTCCATGGGCGGTGTAGTCATCGTGGAGACGTTTTGCATAAGCAAAGGATTGAAAGGGTAGAACCCAATCATGTCTCCACTATTGATTCCAACCCAATTAAGAAGACTAATAGAAGAATAAAATGAATGAAAACAGGAGATTATTTGAAGAAAAATTCAAGAAACAAACATGAAATAAAAGAAATACAAAGAAGAGGTGGGAGAGGAGAGCCTTTTCGGAAGAGAGGTTTTCACAAAAGAATACTTCTTCCAAGATTTTTTAGGGGCTCCCAAGAGACACCCTTTCGGACAAAACTTCCCAAAGCCTCCACCATCTGTCACAAAGAGTTAAATCCCTTTTTAAATAGATTTTGTGAGGGCTAGGTTTACATAACCTTTTAAGTGTGAAATAAAAAACTCGGCCAAATATTTTATTCCCAGTTGCACCGCCTAGTTGACCTCCAAAACGAGTGAATTGACTGGCTTTCCAGAATCATGATTTGTTCACATCATGTCCCCGAGGATTCCTCAAAATTTGGTCTTCATCCCTGCCCGGATGAAAAACATATGGCCCAAATACAAAACCCATGTCCATTCTGCTGAGTCCAGCCCACCATTGGATTAATGACCCATTTACTCCATCCAAATGCACTTATTAGCTCTAGTGTCCTGAATAAAAGTTGTATAAACTTAATGGAGGAACACTTTTAAAAAATTTCAAATTCAAATAATAAATATAACAATATTTATCTTTGAAATACTACATTGCACTATTAAGGGTAAAACTGGAATTTTCACCAAACTTTCAAATGAATGATCAAATCCAAAATATTTTATCAATAAACATATTTAACACAATGTGAGGAAATTATATCATTTATTATAAATAAAATATTCAACAAAATAGTGTTTTATCAACTCCCCCACACTTACTCGTTTCCACTCCTTGGAAAAACCTCATGTCAAGTAAACATCAATATCAAATCAAAACCAATTTTAAATCACATATCATTGGGATCCATCAATTCCACACCAAGAATCAAAAGATATCATGCCTCATAAAAAACCTTATTTCAAGTTCTCTATTAATATCATTCAATATATTTCCACTTTATTTATCCTCCCATGCACAAAACACTTACTTCTCTTGAATTTTCTCTCATCACTCAAATATCAATTTTTTGCAATGTCTTTCTCATCCAAACTCATAAAAGGGTCACCATAGGCTTGATATATTCCTACATCACCACCCGATGTGAGTCAAGGACATATGTTTATCATGAGGACTTTTCAGGGTTGTTTTGTAGCTTTCATTTGGTAGGATTTAGATGTGAAAATTTCTGAGGCTGAATGAGGAGGGCTTAAATCTTTTTGAAGCAAAATTGCATTAATCTAATTTTCACTTAAATATGGTCTTATCCTCAATACCCATAATATCAATTCAGCTCTATCATCATGAAAAGTCATGAAAGGTTTATACCATTCATCATTTCAAAATCAAAAATTTCAATCTTCTCAAACATGATTTTCTTTAAAGCTCCAGATGGGCACAACTTTCCACCTCAATTAGAAGCTCTAGAAAAGGAACAGCTTCACTTGTCATGAAAGCTCCAGAAAAGGCATAGCTTTCAATATAATGACTTTATTCAGTAGAAAACACATCTCTTTATAATTTAATTTTCCACCCAAAGTATCACAGAATGTGGTGGCACAACACAAGATAGATTCCCCCACACTTAAGCTCAACTAGATTACACAATTTCACTTCAAGAGTTGGTTGGATAGGGAAAATTGTCTTGTAATGTGGCTAACCTAACAGGTTATGCATGGATTCTAAGGGATACAAGGATTAAATATTCATGTTAGGCCATTATAAAAAAGGATTCTTTGAAATATGGGATTTAATATCAAACAAATGCCTCAATAATTTAAACATAAGTACCTCAAACCCTCATGTTTTGGCAGGAATAGATGAAATTCTGGTTAAATCAAGCATGGTTTGGTTCTCTCAAAAAGTGAGGTGAATTTAAATAATATGAAAATAATGGTTTAGAAGCCTCACAGGAAAGTTATTTCAAATATAAAGATAGTGAGATGTGGCATGAGATTCAAAATTCAGTGTACTTTTCATGAAATTACTAAATATTTGAACTTGAAACAAAGTCATTTCAGCATTCATTTATGAGTAGTTTCAAGGGGTAAATTGTTCCACTTATTGATATGGATTTAAAAATGGTGATGAGAATCATTTCAACTCAAAAGCATCAAAACAAAACACAAAAATTGTAAAATAAATACAGAAAATTTGAAAAACACACAATTGTTTTTGGTTTTTTTTAAATAGGAAAACACATGAAATTACTAAACTAAAAGGTTCCCTCCCCAACACATATTATATTACATTGTACTCAATGTGAACCCCTGAGATGATATATGCACATGAAATGAACAATTTTTAAATATGACAAATAATATAAAAGTGAAAGGGTTAGGAACAGCCTGATGTGCTCAAGTGATGATGGGGACATGAAGTGTGATAAAATCCACTACATCAGTAGGACGTCCCTCAATGTATCTCTTCAAACATTGGCCATTGACTGTAAATCTCCATCCAGTGTCCTCTTGTGTGATCTCCACTCCACTATAAGGAAAAACATTAGATACAATATAAGCAACTAACCATCTGGAATGCAACTTACCAGGCATCAGCTTCAGTCGTGAACTGTAGAGAATGACATTATCTCCAACATGAAACTCCCTTTGTTGGATCATTCTATCATGAGCTACTTTTGATCATTCCTTGTAGAGCCTAGAGTTCTCATATGAAGAAAATCTAATCTCCTCAAGCTCTTGAATTTGCAGCTTCATTTGGATTCCAGCTTGGGCCAAATCTATGTTGCATTTCTTTATAGCCCAATAAGCCCGATGCTCAACTTCCACAGGGAGATGAAACGCTTTCCCAAAAACAATCCTAAATGGGGACATACCAATGGGTGTCTTGTATGCTATCCAATAAGCCCAGAATGCATCATCCAAGCGCTTGCTCCAATCCTTCCTATTTGGATGCATGGTTTTCTCCAATATTTGTTTCAACTCACGATTTGAAACCTCAGCCTGACCATTTTTTGGGGGTGGTATGGTGTTGAGGTTTTGTGTGTAACCCCATACTTTCGAAGGAGGGAAGAAAAATTCCTATTGAAAAAGTGTGTCACTTGGTCACTGATGATGGCCTTTGGTACTCCAAACCTGCAAAAAATTTGTGCCTTCGCAAAATCCACAAAAACACGAGAATCATCATTCCTGTTGGCCTTGGCCTCCACCCATTTGCTCACATAATCAACAGCAACCAAAATATACAAGAAACCATATGACCTTGGAAAAGGACCCATAAAATCAATGCCCCACACATCAAAAATCTCATAGAATAGTATGGGTTGTTGGGGCAACTCATGTCTCCTAGAAATATTCCCAGTGTGTTGGCAATGAGAGCATGAATTACAAAACACATGGGCATCATGGAATAATGTAGGCCAATATAATCCAGAGTCCAAAACATTCCTAGCTTTCTGTTGGGGTCCAAAGTGTCCACCACGTGCAAGTGTATGACAGAATTGCAAAAAAGACTCAAACTCAGGATCAATAATACACCTCCTAATAACATGGTCACTACACATGCGCCAGAGGTAAGGATCATCCCATACATAATACCTAGACTCACTTTTAATTTTTTGGACTTGATGCTTCTTCAAATATGCTGGGATTTCAGAGGAAACAATGTAATTAACTAAATCCGCATACCAAGGATGCATACCTGAGATGGTATAGAGATGCTCATTGGGGAAAGTGTCCCAAAGTGGTACCTGGTCCAAGGTGTCATTCTCTAGTGTGTGACTAAGCCTACTCATGTGGTCTGACACCAAGTTTTCTGACCCCTTTTTTTCCTTTATCTCGATGTCAAACTCTTGAAGAAGGAGCATACAACGGATAAGTCATGGCTTTGCATCTGGCTTCGTCAAGAGGTACCTCAAAGCTGCATGGTCAGAAAAAAAAATTCTTTATATCCCAATAAATATGAAAGGAATTTATCTAAAAAAAATATGACAGAAAGAAACTTCTTTTTTGTGGTAGTGTAGTTTGATTGGGCTGAATCCAATGTCCTTGATGCATAGGCAATCACATGTGAACGTCCTTCCACCCTCTGAGATAACACAGCTCCAACCGCGAAGTTGGAGGCGTCACACATAAGCTCAAAAGGAATCTCCGACCGTGGGGGCTGTATGATAGGTGGAGTGGTCAGACGTTGTTTTAGCTCATCGAATAAATTCCTGCAAGAAACATCAAACACAAGATCAGAATCCTTTTGAAGTAATCTTGACATAAGAAGAGAAATCTTTCTAAAATCTTTGATGAAGCACCGATAAAATCTTGAATGACCTAGGAAAGATCTAACATAACGCACACATGAAGGATATGGTAAGGATGAAATAATATGTTCCTTTGATCTATCAACCTCTATCCCATGTTTTGACACTACATGCCCTAAGAAAATTCCATGCTCTACCATGAAATGAAACTTTTCAAAGTTTAAGACCAGATTCTTCTCAATACAACGATTCAATACCTTTCCCAAACTATTTGGACATTCATCAAATGAGGATCCATACACTGTAAAATCATCCATAAATACCTCCATGCAGGTCTCAATAAAATCAGAAAAAATACTCACCATGCATCTCTGAAAGGTATCTGGGGTGTTGCAAAGTCCAAATGGCATCCTCTGGTAGACAAATGTGTCAAAGGGACTGGTGAATGTAGTCTTCTCCGGATCCCCGGGATCTACAGGAACATGAAAATATCCAGAATATCCATCCAAGAAACAGTAGTGTGTTTTCCCAGCTGGTATCTCAAGCATCTGATCAATAAATGGGAGGGGGAAATGGTCTTTGCGAGTGGAATGATTTAGTTTCTAATAATCAATACACACACACCAACTGTTTTGCACCCTCATTGGAACTAACTCATCTTTCTCATTTTTAACAATAGTAACACCACTCTTCTTAGGCACAACCTGAATTGGACTTACCCACTTAGAATCTGAAATGGGAAATATTATACCTGCCTCGAGCAATTTCTCAACTTCTTTTTTAACAACATCCAGGAGGGTGGGATTGAGTCTCCTTTGTGGTTGTCTCACCGGTTTAGCCCCATCCTCCAAGAGAATCCTATGCATGCAAATGGAGGGGCTAATACCTGATATGTCTGCCAATATCCAACCAATTTCCCTAATGTTATCTCTCAATAGATTCAAATGTTTTTCTTCATGTTCAAAAGAGAGATTGTTAGAAATGATAACAGGTAATCTATCACCGCTCAGCAAGTATGCATATTTAAGATTTGGGGGAAATGGCTTGAGTTCCAATGTTAGGGGGTAATGTATGGATGGAGAAATTGATGTAACAGACTTATTTTCACAATGAACATCAGTATCAGAACAGAAATCATCATAATCAAAGTATAAAGCACCAAATCCATCAGCATACTCAATAGCCATGTCATAATCAGAGTTCACATGATCAAGATCAGAATATGAATCCATTTAAAAATCAAATATTATAGAGTATTGTTCCTTAGAAACAGGTGTGGAAGTTCTCTTAGACATTAAACCATAACCAATACTCATAATCTCCCTAATCATAGGACAATCAAAATCCAGGGAGTTTTTACTTGGTGGTTCAAAATGGGAGACAACAAGAGAAAAATGGTCCTTAGAGGGGTACTTCATGGAGTCCATAACATTAAATATCACAACTTCATCCCCAAATTCCATGGAAAGTGTACCCTCATTGACATTTTTGATAGTTTGTGCAGTTTTGAGGAAGTGTCTACCTAAGATAATGGGGGCATGAGAACATACCTGGTCGTCCTCCATGTTAAGCACGTAGAAATCTGCTGGGAAGATCATGTCTCTTACCCAGAGAGGTACATCCTCAAGGACTCCTGCTGGATATGTTGTAGCTCTATTTTCCAACTGCACCACTACTATTGTTGGCTTCAACTCACCAACCTGCAAAGAAGAGAATACAGAGTGAGGCATCACATTTATGGAAGCTCCCAAATCACAAAGAGCATCAGAGAAGTGAAACTCCCCTATAGTACATGGGATTTTGAACGTCCCGGGTTCCTTCCACTTTTTTGACATTGCTAGAGTTGGTGTAATGAGTGGTGATACATTCCTTACAAGTTTTATCCTCTCATTTCTGTTGATCCCTATTCGATTGGTACAATGTTCTTTTAAGAATTTCGCATACCTTGGAATTTTCTTAATGGCTTCAAGTAGAGGAATGTTGATCTCCACACGCTTGAATGTATCCAAAACCTCCTTTTTCATTGCTTCTTCATCAGTCTTCTTGGTTTGGACTACCCTGTTGGGAAAAGGAAGGGGTTTAGGAGGAACATCATCAATCTTTTTCTTACCTTTATCTTTCTCCATGGATTGCTCATCAGTTGGTTTGGAATGCGGCTACTCCGGAGTTGAGGTGAATCCCGGTGGAATGGTAGGTACAGATGTATCTTTCATTTGCTTCCCACTTCTCAATGTGATGGCACTAACATTCCCCTTTGGATTTGGAGTGGGTTGGGAAGGTAGATTTCTGTAATTCTTACTTACAAGTTCATGGAGGGCGGTGAAAATCTGGCCCATTTGAGTCTTCAACACCCTCAGCTACGAACCTTGACTCTTTAGCTCATTCTGTTGATTAAGAAAAATTTACTTCAAAAGGTCATTATTGTTAGAATATACCTTGGGTGGGGGATTCCCTTATTGCTGGCTTGCTGATTCTTGGGCTCCAAATCTCCTTTGGGGTTGTTGGAAACCCTGCTGGTAAGGCGGAGGCTACTGGAAGTTTTGATGAACGGGTGGCCTTTGTTGTTTTCCAGAGCCATACCTTAGGTCCGGTGATCTTTCCACCCTTGGTTGTATGTTGGAGAAAATGAATCAATCTTATTTTGGGGGTATGGTTGTTGTTGCTGCTGAAATGGTCTCCCTGGGAATACTGCTGCACAATCTTCTGTTTCTTGTAGTTGGGGGCAACAGTCAGTTGGATGGCTTGTATCAGTGAAAATTCCAAAAGGCCTTGAAGGAGGCGGTAGAGATGTCTTTTGTGCCAAAGAAATTTGCCTCACCATAGTGGTGAATTATTCCAACTTGGTATCAATCAAATGACTTTCAAGAGAAGTAGGACTTACCTGATGTACTCCTCGAACATGTAGTGTACCTCTATCGCCGAATTGTTGGGAGTTTTGGGCCATCTTGTCGATCAATGCACGTACGACTACTGGTGTCTTGTCCACCAATGCTCCTCCAGCCGCGGTATCGACCATGATCCTCTCCATGCATGTAAGTCCTTCATAGAAGTAGTGGCTGAGTAATTGCTCACGGATTTGGTGATGTGGGCAGCTTGCACACAACTTCTTGAATCGCTCCCAGTACTCATACATTGACTCCCCTTTGGATTTCTTGATCCCTGGTATCTCCTTTCGAATGGATGTGGTAATTTATGCTGGAAAAAATCTTTGCAAGAAAAGACGTTTCAAATCATTCCAACATGTTACATCTTCAAGTTGTAAATAGTACATCCAATCCTTTGCAGCTCCATAAAGTGAGAATGGGAATACTCTTAATTTGATTTTATCTTCAGAAACATTTCTTGGTTTTAAGGTTGAGCATACCACATTAAATTTATGAAGGTGTTTATTGGGATCCTCACAAGATAAGCCATGAAACTTTGGAAGAAGGTGAATTAACCCAGATTTCAATTCAAAGTCCGATTCGAGGTTTGGGTATGCAATAAAATTTGGTTGATAGTTAATATCTGGTGTAGCCAATTCTCGAATGGTTCTATTAAGTTCATTTGCATTATTTCTAGAAATTGGATCCTCTTTTATGTTTGAATATGAATTGCTTCCAATTTCAATGTTTCCAGAAGAGAGGAATTCACCAACTAGTTGAATATTGAAACTTCCCATAGACTGAGAATGTCTGATTCGAGCCCTAAGACAACGTTCAATCTCAGGGTCAATATCTATGATATCATCAGGATTAATTCATGTCATAAATCAAATAAAAATGAAAAGAATGAATGTGGACCATAGTAAAACAAAAATGAGAAGTTTGAGTTGATGGTCCAAAAAGAAAAGAAGAGGATGAAAAAAAATGAAAACATGAGAACAAGGAAAGATGAAAGAGAGGGGTGAAGAAAATAATAAAATGAAAAATAAAAGAAACACCTATAAATGGTTGAATAAATTACTTGCCTCCCCAGCAACAACACCAATTTGAAAGGGCACTTTCGTGGGAGCCCTCATATGATTAGTGATTTTGGGGTACTTAGGTGCAGCAGAGTGGCTGACCAAGGTCGTCTCTCAAAGGAGGAAGTGAATTTAACAACTTATTAAAGGTATTCTAAAAAAATAAAATAGAATAGAATAAAAACACTACTTTAAAGGATTGGGGTTTGTTATAGATTATTAATCTAGAATAAGTTTTCTGGAAGAAGATTGTATTTTTTTTTTGTTTTTAGTTTTGAAATGAATTCTGAATAAAATGACACAACAAGAAAATGTTTTTTTAGAAATCTATTTTAAAAAGTGTAATCAATATAACTCTACCACTTCATTAACTTATTAATCAATATCATTTATATCAATATCCACTTAATTATAATCCCCAAATTTGTTATCCCTCGAACCCTATGAGAGTTAACATAACCACAAAGATGAAATTACTTAAACCCTAGGCTAGCTTTGGAACACGCAATCGCAGCACCCTGCTTTGATTGTTGTTATAAGGATAGCTTATGGTCAGTGGTTAATTAAATCACATATCCATTCTGTAAATGAGGATAAATTGTGATTAGGGATTATATTTGAACTCTACAAATTTATCCCATGTGGTCTTGTATTACCGATTAAGATCACGCTCTCATAATTTACACAATTCCCGACCTCATGTGTTTTGTGTTAATTGTTCAATTTCATGCTTAGTTTCTTACAATTTAAAAACAAAATTCATGGATAATATTATTTAAATTATAGTAGCTCAATGATTCAAAATAATTAAATGAAGAAGGGTAGATTTTGACCGATTACTAAAAAGAACTACTCTTCGACGGGTGGTGTAGTCATCGTGGAGACGTTTTGCATAAGCAAAGAATTGAAATGGTAGAACCCAATATTTTCTCCACTATTGATTCCAACCCAGTTAAAAAGATTAAGAGAAGAACAAAAGGAATGAACACATAAGATTATTTGAATAAAAATTCATGAAACAAACATGAAATAAAAGAAATACAAAGAAGAGGTGGGAGAGGAGAGCCTTTTTGGAAGAGAGGTTTCCACAAAGGCTTACTTCTTCCAAGAGTTTTTAGGGGCTCTCAAGAGACACCCTTTCGGAAAAACCTTCCCAACGCCTCCACCAGCCCTCCCAAAGAGTTAAAACCCCCTTTATATAGTGTTTGTGAGGGCTAGAGTTACATACCTTTTTAAGTGTGAAATGAAAAACTCGGCCAAATATTTTATTCCCAGTTGCACCGCCTAGTTGACCTCCACAACGCATGAATTGACCAGACTTACAGATAGATGATTTTTGAAAAATCATGTCCTCGAGCTTTCCTCAATGTTTGGGAATAATCCAAGCCCGGATGAAGAAGATATAGCCCAAATACAGAACCCATGTCCATTCTGCCGAGTCCAGCCCACCATTGGATTAATGGCCCATTTACTACATCCAAACGCACTTATTACCTCTAGTGTCCTGAATAAAAGTTGTAGAATGTTAATTCAGGAAAACTGTTACAAAATTTAAAATTCAAATAATAAATATATGTTATTTTGGGGTACATAGGTGCAGCAGAGTGGCTGACCAAGGTCATCTCTCAAAGGAGGAAATGAATTTAACAACTTATTAAAGGTATTCTAAAGAAATAAAATAGAATAGAATAAAAACACTACTTTAAAGGATTGGGGTTTGTTATAGTTTATGAATCTAGAAGTATTTTGTGGGAAGAAGATTGTATATTTTATTTTTTTTAGTTTTGAAATAAATTTTGATTAAAATGACACAACAAGAAGACGTTTTTTTAGAAATCTATTTTAAAAGGCGTAATCGATCTAACTCTACCTCTTCATTCACTTATTAATAATTATCATTTAAATAAATATACACTTAATTATTATCCCCTAATTGTTTATCCCTCGAACCCTACGAGAGTTAACTTAACCACAAAGATGAAATTACTTAAACCCTAGGCTAGCTTCGGAACACGCCATCGCAGCACCCTGCATTGATTGTTGTTCTAAGGATAGATTATGGTCAGTGGTTAATTAGATCACATATACATTCTGTAAATGAGGATAAATTATGTTTAGGGATTATATTTGAACTCTAAAAATTTATCCCGTGCAGTCTTGTATTACCGATTAAGATCGCGCTCTCACAATTTACACAATTCCCGACCTCGCGTGTTTTGTGTTAATTGTTCAATTGCTTGATTAGTTTCTCAAAAAGTAAAAACACAATTCATGGATCATATTAAGTGAATTATAGTATCTCAATGATTCAAAATAATTAATTGAAGAATGATAGAGGTCGATCAATTACTAAAAAGAACTACTCTTCCATGGGCGGTGTAGTCAGCGTGGAGACGTTTTGCATAAGCAAAGGATTGAAACAGTAGAACCCAATATTGTCTCCACTATTGATTCCAACCCAATTAAGAAGATTAATATGAGAAGAAAAGTAAATAACACAGAAGATTATTTGATGAAAATTCAAAAACAAACATGAAATAAAAGAAATACAAAGAAGAGGTGGGAGAGGAGAGCCTTTTTGGAAGAGAGGTTTGGACAAAGGATTACTTATTACATGAGTTTTGAGGGGCTCCCAAGAGACACCATTTAGTAAAAACCTTCCCAAATCCTCCACCCGCCTTCCCAAAGAATTAAAATCCCCTTTAAATAGAGTTTGGGAGGGCTAGGGTAACATTACTTTTTTAGTGTGAAATTAAAAACTCATCCAAATATTTTATTCCCAGTTGCACTGCCTAGTTGGCCTTCAAAACGCGTGAATTGACCGACCTTCCAGAAGGATTATTTGTGCCACATCATGTCCCCAAGTATTCCTTAAAATTTTGTCTTAATACAAGCCCGGATGAATAAGATATTTTCCAAATACAGAACCCATATCCATTCTGCCGATTCCAGTCCACCATTGGATTAATGGCCCATTTACTCCCTCCAAATAAATTTATTAGCTCTCGTGTCCTGAATAAAAGTTGTAGAAAATTAATTGTAGAACACGTTTAAAAAATTTCAAATTCAAATAATAAATATAAAAATATTTATCTTCGAAATACTACATTTCACTATTAAGGGTAAAACTGCAATTTTCACCAAATTTTCAAATGAATGATCAAATCCCAAATATTTTATAAATAAACATATTTAACACAATGTGAGGAAATTATATCATTTATTATCAATAAAATATTCAACAAAATAGTGTTTTATTAGTGCTCCCTTAGAGTGTTTGTAGATCCACGTTTGTAGACTACATGGATAATTGGACGTTGAGTGCTTCCCAATAGTGACTTTAGTTTACCGATAAACTACCATCTCCTCATATTCATCATAAAACTAGCATCAATATGACCCCTGAATACCATATCATCATCTCCTTCGAACACCAAAACATATCCTTAGTTATTCTAAGATATTAAAGGACAACTTCAATAGTTGACCCTTTCTCTTCACATGGATTTTCTTGATACCTTACTTCCATACTCAGTACATAAGAACCATAAAATTTTGAACATAACATGTCATACATGATCGATCCAATCGTAGAACTGTATGTCGTCTTACTCATTATCTCTTTCTATTATTTTTTCCGAGGAAACATTTTCCTACAATGATATATAAATGTGACACTAGAAAAAATACCCTCTTGTATTTTTCCATAGTAAATCTATTTAGTATCTCGCTAGCATATGTATTTTGAATTAGTCCATGTAGCCTCTTGGATCTATCTTGGATGATCTTGAACCCATGAATTTAGGCTACTCCACATATTTCCATCATGGAGTAACACTTGTTAAACCCATATATAATAGAATATATGACTAGTATCTAATGTTCGATAAGTAATATGTCATCAACATTTAACACAAGGATAACAACCAAAGTCCTACTAAAATTCTTGTAAACACACATCTCACAATCATCCGTAATAAAACCAAATTATTTTATAGATTCATCCAATTGACTATTCCATGACCTGAATTCTTGGTTCAATCCATAAATGGATCTCTAAAAAATAAAAAACCAATTTCACAACACAAGGTGTCACAAACCCTTCTGGTTGTTTAATATGGACATATTATTAAAGGATCCATTAAGGAATGGATTTTTGAAATCTGACTCCCTAATCACATATTCATGATAATATTCTATGGAAAATATAATTATATTGTATTTAGACATGGAAATTAGTGATTTTTTTTATAATTGTAAATTCCATGATGATTTTGAAACCCTTTAGCCCCTAGACTTCCTTATATGTATTTATTTTACCTTCAATGTCCACATTCCTTTAAAAACCCCAATTTCTTCCTTCAGAATTTTTTTCATCTAGAACAATTTTCAAAACTCAAACACGGCTTTGATATATGAAATCCATTTCAGAATTGCTTCATTACATCTATCTTGAAGCTCTTGAGCTATATAATTCATCTTATTATGAGATATATTTATCATTATCAACCAATAATTCGTCACCATATTAGGTGAGTAAAAAAAAATATCTCTATGGTGAAATTACCTCTCTTACACTCATATAAAATACTTGTGTTTTAGGAAAATCTTCTATAGGGACCTGTAGAATCTCTTATTTTACTAACTCTTATGTATCGTGTGAATTTACTCCATCAATGTCTATCTTTGTCATACTATACTTATTGTGATGTCCTCCCACTCATGAAACAAGGATACTTGTAACACCCGAGACTTTTATGTTATATAAATCATCAAAGGAATCTTTTTCTACACAACACTTTCTTGGCTTGCTTTACACGCAATCGTGACCTTCCTCGATAGCTTGCGTCGTACGCAATACCGAGTTTCACTAAACAACAATATGCTATTAAAACTAGCCGTTATGAATAGTAATAACCACTTTTTGAAATTTTATAAATTTTATTTTTCAAAATGGACTTCATTTTTGGACTCAGAATATCGAAATTAGCCTAGGGTGAAATTTTGGTATTTTTCTGAAAACTTTCAATTTTTGATGAATAGTGAAACCACTAAGTGGTAGGTTAAAAACTGAATTTTGCATAAAACTTAATTTTACCGCTTCTGCGAATGGAATCCGAGAGACACGGTTAATATCAAGGACTAAAATGTGGTTCAATGAGATGAAAATAATTTTTTGGTGAATAGTAACTTTTTACTATTTTTACCGCGGTTAATAGTAAATAGGGTAACTAAGGGTAATTATGATATTAATATTACCCTAACACATGTCCTAATTCTATTGGACAAGTGTAATTCGACCAAAAACAAACTTAGGAATAAAATATGACCATTTAGGCCCACTTGGATTAGATTAGGACATTTATTATTAATTTATTTAAAGAAGGGTTAAAATAGTTAAAATCAAAGTTTAATAAGTAAATCATTTTTAATATAGGGTTATACATAAGATAAATTCGATTGTAAATATTCATTAGAAAGCTAAAAAGATTTCCTACATGATGGTATTTTATTTGTAATTTTTAGACATCAAATAATTTAATTTATTTATGACACAAAGATGATGCAGTAATTATCTTATTAATGAAATATTGACAAAATTGATAATATAAATACCAAAATAAATGTAATTTGAGACTTTTTATGAATTCCACTAATTTTCTAGGTTACTATGATATATTAGTATTGATTTAATCAACTTGGTTTGAACATATAATTCTGTTATTACTTTGACAAAAATCATATATCAAATAGTGTCAAAATTGACACAAAATAGTTTTTAAATAAAATATTATATTATTAATTGTTATTTTATTCCTAAAAATCTAAGGTTCGGCCAAAGGATATATATTTTAATAATAAACAATTTGGGGTTCGTTTGGCATGTTATAGTAAGTGTATTAACCATATAGTGAAAGAAAACAAAAAGTCATGGTAAAAGTTAAATTATTTAACTTAGAGTTAAATCTAATTGATAAGGTTAAAATAATACCCTAAACTTGTCTAAATTCTATTGGTTGATAGGATTTCGACCCATCCCCACTTTGGCTTCGAAATAAGACCCTTTGGAACCATTATAAACCGATTTTGACTTTAATATAAAATAATATTTTGAGATATTCCTAAGGTGCCCCTCTCCTCCCTTATAAAAGGGCACCTCCTCCCCCTCCTCCTCACACCAATTTGAGCACTCAAGCTCGGCCAACCCCTGCCATTTTCCCTTATCCACTTCCCTAGAATAATCCTAGAGGTCCTGGTCTTCTCCAAAGACCAATCTTAGTTCCTTAAGTGGAGGATTCAAAAAGGCGTTCCAAAGAAGATGTAATATCCATTACCGATCTTTTCAATTTCTTTCTTCTTCAACTTCTTCTTCTTTAGTTGTTTCATGATAAATTAATAACATAAGTATTACTTACATACTGATATGTTATTATAAATATGAAACAACCCTAATTCACCTTCTATCCATCCTACGGAAAAATGAAATCACCGCGCGTGCGTACGTACGGAATACCGTCTCCACGCCGTGGTGTAATCTATTTTCCACCATCACCTTACAAGGATGGGTATAATGGTGTAATCAGTAACTATATATGATTATTATTAAGTAATATTGATACTGAAATAATATATATATATATACTCCAATACAATTCCACGATCATAGGAACGATATCATCACTCGTGCGTACGTACGGAATACCGTCTCCACGATGTGATGCGACTCGTTCTACATGATCTTCATTTCATAATGATTATATAAATGAATTGAATGAATGAATATGGTATATAATACACTAATACCATTCTGGAAATGAATTATCTATAACCTAAAGATAAGAATAAGAATTTATTCGACAAAACACGCATAAGAACAAAAAGTTATAAAGACCCGAGTAACAAGTAACAATGAAATATTACTAACAAGAAGCTAATAATATGACCATATATGATCTCATATCAATATGTATGATTCTGGAATAAGTCAATAACATTATTTAAACCATTATACAGGAGCTTCGGACACGAACAAAGCAAATCAGACCTAAGGTAAGGGAAATATCACAATCTCATTTTTATCCGAGATTGTTTATTCGTAAGTATTTACTAGGGTGTATTTTATCATCCACATCCATGTTCCCTCAATATGTAATATTGTTTCCATCCACTTGAAATAGTTTAAATCCAATTTTACCCTTAGGTGAGTTTTTAGTAAAGAATATGAAAGGAATCTTTTGTCGTTTTTCCGTACGAGGTACTTTTTGACTTTTCCGAAAAAAAGTACGAAGAATGTTTTTTTAACTTATACGGCATGAATGGATTTTTAAAACATTACATCAAAGAAGCTTCCTTTACAAGTTTTCAAGTTTATTTTTAATCAACTTCTTTTATTTTAAAGTTGTATGACATGTTATGAAAGGAAAAATATTTTTGAAGAAGAAATGATATTTTCCTCAAGAATTCAATTCAAGTGTTTTATCAAAATTATTTTCCATCTAAGATAATAAAGGGTTCTGTTTCTATCCATATTTTTACATTGGTTTGACTATGTTGTGATGGAATTATGTTTATGAATTCCTTTATCATATATGAATTTATTTATGATTTCATGATGTTTCAAGAATCCCATTTTTGTTACATGTGTTATGCGATGATGCATGTTTTATGATTATGTGGCACACATAAGAAAGGATTCATTATAAGATGGGTGGGACCTATATCTCCCTCCAATGCATTGGGTAATGATTTTATATCTCATGAGATAGACATGGCTGGAACGGAAGGTTATTTCGGTTCAGTGATACAGGACTGAAACGAGGAGTGAACTCGGTTCAGAAAGGGACTTTGTCCACTAAGATAGTCTTGGCAATGAGTCATGACTAACAAGAAATGATTTTCCATGATTATGTGTGCATGCCACAAAGTTTCAAGTTTTATGTTATGATTTTGGGGATCTCATTTTCACTTCTATGATTTATTCCATGTTAAGATATTATGATCTCTTTTGCAGGTTTTGATTTTCAAAAAGATATGATATGATTTTTATTTCCTTTATTTTCCCTTGCTGAGCATTTGAGCTCACCCTTTTATGTTTTCTTTTCCCCAGGTCAGGAAGATGGATATTAAGTAGAATATGCTAAAAGGGACCCTAGATATGATGAAATAAATGGGAGACACTGTAGAAGATTTATGAACCAGTTGTTTATGTTTCCCAGTTTCTAAAGACACTATACCTATACGGTCCTTTGTGGTTTTGTCATATGTTGTAATAAGTGTGATTCAATTTTGAAGTATTAACAATGTATGTAAAGTGTGGGTCGTTATAGTTGGTATCAGAGGAAAGGTATAGTCAACCTTTGGAAACTAGGATGTGAAAGCCTTAGTAATAACCCTAAGGATAAGTCTAAGCATAGAACACAATTTTAGAAATGGCCTTGAATAACCTAGGATAAGACCTTAAGCATGAAAATTTTATTCTTGAATTATGTGGTTTCCTATTATAATTAGTGTTGCTCACACTATTCTTCTTGGTTTTAGTCAATGGCTGGAACCCGAAGGAACCGTGTTAATGCGGAATGCGATGGGCAATGCAATGATTGTCCCCCTGAGCAACCAAACGATATGGGAGCTGGAATGCAAAATCTTGTAGCCATGCTCACACAACTTTCTCAAGCTATGAATAATGCAGGATTTCCAAACGAACAAAGAAGGGAGCAACATTCTGTTGAATCCTTCATGAGGCAGCGTCCACCATCTTTCAGCGGGTCTACTGATCCATTAGTTGCTGAACAATGGATTAGTACTACTGAAAAGATATTTTCAGTTCTTCAATGTTCTGAGCATGATAAAGTCATCCTAGCAGTGTATCGTTTGGAAGGAGATGCGGATCAATGGTGGAATCTTGTTAAGAATACGAGGCAAAGGGATGAAATTGAGTCTATGGAATGGGACGAGTTCAAGAACTTATTTTTCAATAAGTACTTCCCTCGTATTCTCCGAACAAAGATGGAGAAAGAGTTCCTTGAACTGAAGCAAAGGGATGATGAATCTGTTAGTACCTATGAAGCAAATTTTACAAGACTTGCAAGGTACGCTTCTGGTATTATTATCCAACCTGAGAGTAAGATCGATCGATTCTTTAGTGGCTTAAAACCAAGTCTTCGAAGGGCGTTAGCCATAAGGGACTTCAATAGCTACGAAGAAATCGTTCGATGTGCTCTCAAAGTCGAGATGGAGATTGGAGTAACCCATCAGTCACATGGGTTTGATAAGAAGAGGAAGATGGAATTCAAAGAAAAATCTAAAGAGCACACGGAAAAGAAGATGAACTTTCCCTTATGCTCAAAGTGTGGAAAGAAACATGGAGGGAGTTGTCTTAAAGGGACAAGTAAATGTTTTAAATGTGGAAAGGAAGGTCATCGGGCATTTGAATGCCGTGATAATGGGAAGAAGATGTCTAATGATGCAAACAAAGGAAGGGATACACAGAATGAACCTGCTACACTTCAATGTTTCAAGTGCAAGGAGATGGGGCATTATTCCAATCAATGCCCAAATCCAAGGGTTGATGATGATGGTCGACGTCAACAAACTCTTAAGGCTAAAGACAAAGGAAAGTCACATGCAATTTCTATCAGCGATGTGGAGTACGATAACGATGTGGTGAAAGGTACACTTACCATCCACTCTAAAGTAGCAAATGTTTTATTTGATTCTGGATCCACCCACTCTTTTATTTCTGAAGACTTTTCTAAGGGTATCACCGTACTACCTCAACAATTAGATGTTGAGTTAGCTGTGACAACACCTAATGGCACATCAATCGCATCAAAAGTTTATAATTCTTCTCCGATCGAAGTTTGTGGGAAAGTGCTTCCTGCAAATCTTGTGATCCTTCCTTTAGTGGAATTTGATGTGATTATTGGCATGGATTGGCTTTCTCTACATGGAGCTCATATCAATTGCCAAAGAAGGGAAGTCACATTTCATATTCCAGATCAACCTACGATCGTCTATCAATGCAAGGATGAACATAACCTTCCAGTGGAAATTTCTTCCATCTTATGGGTATTGATTCCACTAAATGAAGGTTATTTATCTCAAATGGTTGGTGAGAAACTCACGATTAAGAATATCCCATTGTACGGGAGTTTGATGATGTCTTTCCGGAGGAATTGCCGGGTCTTCCACCAAATCGTGAAGTTGAGTTTTCAATAGAACTCGTACCGGGTGCTTTGCCTATTTCAAAGACACCTTATAGAATGGCCCCAATTGAGTTGCAGGAATTGAAGAAGCAACTCCAAGAGAATCTTGATAAGGGATTCATACGCCCTAGTGCGTCACCTTGGGGAGCACCTGTTCTATTTGTTAAGAAGAAAGATGGATCAATGAGACTCTGCATTGATTATCGAGAACTTAACAAGATCACTATCAAGAACAAATATCCTCTCCCATGCATTGATGACTTATTTGACCAACTACGCGGAGCTCAATACTTTTCCAAGATTGATCTTCGTTCAGGGTATCATCAATTAAGGGTCAAAAGGGAGGATATACCAAAGACGGCTTTCCGTACAAGGTATGGACACTATGAATTTATAGTGATGCCATTTGGTCTTACTAATGCCCCTGCTATCTTCATGGATCTAATGAATAGAGTCTTTAGAGACTATCTTGATCAATTTGTGGTAGTCTTTATAGACGATATTCTTGTCTATTCAAAGAGCAAGGAAGAGCATGAAGATCACTTGAGAATTATATTGAAGACCCTGAGAAAAGAGAAGCTTTATGCCAAATTTACCAAGTGTGAATTTTGGCTTCAAAAAGTTGCATTTTTGGGTCATATAATCTCAAAAGAGGGGATATCTGTGGATCCAGAAAAAACAGAGGTTATCGAAAGATGGTCAAGACCAACAACAGTAACTGAGATCCGAAGTTTTCTTGGTTTGGCTGGATATTATCGACGTTTTGTAAAAGATTTTTCACGATTATCTAATCCACTCACCAAGTTGACTCGGAAAGGAGTTAAGTTTGTCTGGACAGAGGAATGTGAAGAGAATTTCAAGGAGTTGAAAAGAAGGTTATCCAGTGCACCTGTGCTCACACTGCCTTGTAGTGGAGAAAGGTTTGTGATCTACAGTGATGCATCCAAGAAGGGATTGGGGTGTGTTCTTATGCAAAATGATATGGTGATAGCTTATTCCTCACGACAGTTGAAAATCCATGAACAAAATTACCCAACAAATGATTTGGAGTTGGCTGCGGTAATCTTTGCATTAAAGATTTGGAGGCATTACCTTTATGGTGAAAGGTGTGATATTTATACTGATCATAAAAGTTTAAAGTATATTTTCACACAAAAGGAGCTGAATATGCGCCAAAGAAGATGGTTGGAGCTGATTAAGGATTATGACTGCTCGATCCATTACCACCCTGGGAAAGCAAACAAGGTGGCAGATGCATTAAGTCGACAAGACCATGCTAGTTTATCCATGATGAGGATCACAAAAGATCCAATATTTATGGATTTACAAAGGATGGATCTTGGAATTATAATGGAAGGGGAAAAATCTTATCTTTCTCAAATGAATGTTCAACCATCTATACATGTGAAGATTAAAGAGGCACAGAAAGAAGATGTCGAGTTACAAAAGAAGGTGAGAAATGTTCCTGAATTCAACCTTGATTGTGATGGGATAATAAAGTTCAGGAATCGGGTTTGTGTTCCTCCCATCCCCGAATTAAAGAAAGAGCTGCTGGATGAGGCTCATAGTTCTTCATTCTCTATTCATCCTGGAAGCACGAAGATGTATAGGGACCTGAAAGAGTACTTCTGGTGGGATGGCATGAAAAGAGATGTTGCTGAATATGTCTCTCGATGCTTGGTTTGTCAACAAGTTAAAGCTGAGAGACAGAAGTCTAAGGGGATGTTACAACCATTACCCATACCCGAATGGAAATGGGAAAACATCACTATGGACTTTGTCACAGGACTTCCTAAAACATCCAAAGACAATATTTCTATCTGGGTCATAGTTGATCGTCTTACAAAGTCTGCACACTTCATTGCTATTAGAGAGGATTTCTCTCTAGATCATCTTGCCAAGATATATGTAAAGGAAGTGGTAAGATTGCATGGAGTACCACTTTCTATTATATCTGATCGAGATCCGAGATTTACCTCGAAGTTCTGGCGAAGTCTTCAGCATACTCTGGATACAGAGTTGAGTTTCAGCATGGCTTATCATCCCCAGACAGACGGTCAGTCTGAGAGAACAATTCAAACCCTAGAAGATATGTTGAGAGCTTGCTCTATGGATTTCAAAGGAGGTTGGGATCAACACCTACCTTTGGTGGAATTTTCTTATAATAATAGCTTTCACTCCAGTATTCAGATGGCTCCTTATGAAGCTCTCTATGGAAAGAAATGCAGGACTCCAACTTGCTGGGATGAAGTTGGGGAAAGAAAGCTATTAGGACCTGATCTCGTTGATGAAATGGCAGAAAAGGTCAGATCTATTCAACAACACATAAGAGCAGCTCAGAGTCGACAGAAAAGTTATGCCGACAACCGAAGAAAAGACCTAGAGTTTGAAGTGGGTGATAAAGTGTTCTTACGAATATCTCCCTGGAAGAGGGTTATGAGATTTGGAAAGAAGGGGAAGTTGAGCCCTAGATATATCGGTCCTTTTGAAATACTGGATCATGTTGGGAAGGTAGCTTACCGATTGGCGCTTCCACCGAATCTCTCTCAAGTTCACGATGTGTTCCATGTATCTCTCCTGAGAAAGTACATACCAGATCCTTCACATGTACTCAGCTCAGAAGTTGTACCACTGGAGCAAGATCTTTCTTATGAAGAACAGCCGATAGAGATTCTGGATCATAGCGAAAAAGTCCTACGAAACAAGACCACTCGCTTGGTGAAAGTTTTATGGAGAAACCACCAACTTGAAGAAGCTACATGGGAGCTTGAGGATATGATGAGGGAGAAGTATCCTCATTTGTTTGTTGCAAAGTGACGAATTTCGAGGGCGAAATTCTATTTAAGGGGGGTAGAATGTAACACCCGAGACTTTTATGTTATATAAATCATCAAAGGAATCTTTTTCTACACAACACTTTCTTGGCTTGCTTTACACGCAATCGCGACCTTCCTCGATAGCTTGCGTCGTACGCAATACCGAGTTTCACTAAACAACAATATGCTATTAAAACTAGCCGTTATGAATAGTAATAACCACTTTTTGAAATTTTATAAATTTTATTTTTCAAAATGGACTTCATTTTTGGACTCAGAATATCGAAATTAGCCTAGGGTGAAATTTTGGTATTTTTCTGAAAACTTTCAATTTTTGATGAATAGTGAAACCACTAAGTGGTAGGTTAAAAACTGAATTTTGCATAAAACTTAATTTTACCGCTTCTGTGAATGGAATCCGAGAGACACGGTTAATATCAAGGACTAAAATTTGGTTCAATGAGATGAAAATAATTTTTTGGTGAATAGTAACTTTTTTCTATTTTTACCGCGGTTAATAGTAAATAGGGTAACTAAGGGTAATTATGATATTAATATTACCCTAACACATGTCCTAATTCTATTGGACAAGTGTAATTCGACCAAAAACAAACTTAGGAATAAAATATGACCATTTAGGCCAACTTGGATTAGATTAGGACATTTATTATTAATTTATTTAAAGAAGGGTTAAAATAGTTAAAATCAAAGTTTAATAAGTAAATCATTTTTAATATAGGGTTATACATAAGATAAATTCGATTGTAAATATTAATTATAAAGCTAAAAAGCTTTCCTACATGATGGTATTTTATTTGTAATTTTTAGACATCAAATAATTTAATTTATTTATGACACAAAGATGATGCAGTAATTATCTTATTAATGAAATATTGACAAAATTGATAATATAAATACCAAAATAAATGTAATTTGAGACTTTTTATGAATTACACTAATTTTCTAAGTTACTATGATATATTAGTATTGATTTAATCATATTGGTTCGAACATATAATTCTGTTATGACTTTGACAAAAATCATATATCATATAGTGTCAAAATTGACACAAAATAGTTTTTAAATAAAATAAAATATTATTAATTGTTATTTTATTCCTAAAACTCTAAGGTTCGGCCAAAGGATATATATTTTAATAATAAACAATTTGGGGTTCGTTTGGCATGTTATAGTAAGTGTATTAACCATATAGTGAAAGAAAACAAAAAGTCATGGTAAAAGTTAAATTATTTAACTTAGAGTTAAATCTAATTGATAAGGTTAAAATAATACCCTAAACTTGTCTAAATTCTATTGGTTGATAGGATTTCGACCCATCCCCACTTTGGCTTCGAAATAAGACCCTTTGGAACCATTATAAACCGATTTTGACTTTAATATAAAATAATATTTTGAGATATTCCTAAGGTGCCCCTCTCCTCCCTTATAAAAGGGCACCTCCTCCCCCTCCTCCTCACACCAATTTGAGCACTCAAGCTCGGCCAACCCCTGCCATTTTCCCTTCTCCACTTCCCTAGAATAATCCTAGAGGTCCTGGTCTTCTCCAAAGACCAATCTTAGTTCCTTAAGTGGAGGATTCAAAAAGGCGTTCCAAAGAAGAGGTAATATCCATTACCGATCTTTTCAATTTCTTTCTTCTTCAACTTCTTCTTCTTTAGTTGTTTCATGATAAAGTAATAACATCAGTATTACTTACATACTGATATGTTATTATAAATATGAAACAACCCTAATTCACCTTCTATCCATCCTACGGAAAAATGAAATCACCGCGCGTGCGTACGTACGGAATACCGTCTCCACGCCGTGGTGTAATCTATTTTCCACCATCACCTTACAAGGATGGGTATAATGGTGTAATCAGTAACTATATATGATTATTATTAAGTAATATTGATACTGAAATAATATATATATATATATACTCCAATACAATTCCACGATCATAGGAACGATATCATCACTCGTGCGTACGTACGGAATACCGTCTCCACGATGTGATGCGACTCGTTCTACATGATCTTCATTTCATAATGATTATATAAATGAATTGAATGAATGAATATGGTATATAATACACTAATACCATTCTGGAAATGAATTATCTATAACCTAAAGATAAGAATAAGAATTTATTCGACAAAACACGCATAAGAACAAAAAGTTATAAAGACCCGAGTAACAAGTAACAATGAAATATTACTAACAAGAAGCTAATAATATGACCATTTATGATCTCATATCAATATGTATGATTCTGGAATAAGTCAATAACATTATTTAAACCATTATACAGGAGCTTCGGACACGAACAAAGCAAATCGGACCTAAGGTAAGGGAAATATCACAATCTCATTTTTATCCGAGATTGTTTATTCGTAAGTATTTACTAGGGTGTATTCTATCATCCACATCCATGTTCCCTAAATATGTAATATTGTTTCCATCCACTTGAAATAGTTTAAATCCAATTTTACCCTTAGGTGAGTTTTTAGTAAAGAATATGAAAGGAATCTTTTGTCGTTTTTCCGTACGAGGTACTTTTTGACTTTTCCGACAAAAGTACGAAGAATGTTTTTTTTAACTTATACGGCATGAATGGATTTTTAAAACATTACATCAAAGAAGCTTCCTTTACAAGTTTTCAAGTTTATTTTTAATCAACTTCTTTTATTTTAAAGTTGTATGACATGTTATGAAAGGAAAAATATTTTTGAAGAAGAAAGGATATTTTCCTCAAGAATTCAATTCAAGTGTTTTATCAAAATTATTTTCCATCTAAGATAATAAAGGGTTCTGTTTCTATCCATATTTTTACATTGGTTTGACTATGTTGTGATGGAATTATGTTTATTAATTCCTTTATCATATATGAATTGATTTATGATTTCATGATGTTTCAAGAATCCCATTTTTGTTACATGTGTTATGCGATGATGCATGTTTTATGATTATGTGGCACACATAAGAAAGGATTCATTATAAGATGGGTGGGACCTATATCTCCCTCCAATGCATTGGGTAATGATTTTATATCTCATGAGATAGACATGGCTGGAACGGAAGGTTATTTCGGTTCAGTGATACAGGACTGAAACGAGGAGTGAACTCGGTTCAGAAAGGGACTTTGTCCACTAAGATAGTCTTGGCAATGAGTCATGACTAACAAGAAATGATTTTCCATGATTATGTGTGCATGCCACAAAGTTTCAAGTTTTATGTTATGATTTTGGGGATCTCATTTTCACTTCTATGATTTATTCCATGTTAAGATATTATGATCTCTTTTGCAGGTTTTGATTTTCAAAAAGATATGATATGATTTTTATTTCCTTTATTTTCCCTTGCTGAGCATTTGAGCTCACCCTTTTTATGTTTTCTTTTCCCCAGGTCAGGAAGATGGATATTAAGTAGAATATGCTAAAAGGGACCCTAGATATGATGAAATAAATGGGAGACACTGTAGAAGATTTATGAACCAGTTGTTTATGTTTCCCAGTTTCTAAAGACACTATACCTATACGGTCCTTTGTGGTTTTGTCATATGTTGTAATAAGTGTGATTCAATTTTGAAGTATTAACAATGTATGTAAAGTGTGGGTCGTTATAATACTTTAGTGCTATTCACTTACCTTTCTAAGGGTTTGTATATGTAGTATCCCTTTGTTTTATAGGGATACCCTCTAAAGATACTCATTATTCCTGTGGTGCTATTTTTTTTCCAAAGTAGTCCTTAAAAAATTCCTCGCAACCCCATACACATGTGTGCGACCAAACTAGTTTCCTTCAAATCCAAAGCACAAACGAAATTCTATTTGATTATTTATTTGGTACATGGTTTAACGTGTATGGTTAAATTTTTAATTCATTTACCTAGACTGATAACGGATGATCATCATGAATCACTATGTCCCCTACCATGTCTGAAAAGGTATAGTTGCTCCATTAAATTATACCATTTGTCTGTGGGGGGTATGGTTGAGTAAGTTGATATTGAATCCTAGACTCCCATAGAAATTCAATAAACTCTTGATTATGATATTAAACATAATAATCTGATCTAAGAATATTTATATTGTTTCCAAGATGATTTTATATTTCATTCCTTAAATCGTTGAATTTCAAAAAGACTTGGATTTGTAACTCATCATGTAGATATAAAAATATCTACTAAAATAATTAGTAATAGTAGTGAGGAAATAACATCAACACACATATTTTACTAGAACTAGTGTTTACAAATCACTGTGTACCAGTCCTATAATCTATACGTTCCTTTCACCCTATCCACCAAATAGTATTTTGGTCAATTTTACTTGTAAACAATCATTACATAATTCAAGTGGTTTTAACTCAGAAGTGACTAAATAACCATCTTGATAGATATTTTTCAAATTATACTCATTCACATGACCAAGATGATGATTCCAGGGCTAGGTATTATATTATTTATTTGTATATGATTCGTTATCAATTACCGACACCTATTTTTGTTAATTTAATACATAAATATTTTTTTGAATGTAATTTTAAATAACATATGTTGCCTTTATTAAACAAAACACGTTTATTTTAATACATGAAAATAATCCCATTTTCATCTAGTAATGATACTGAAATTATGTTATTGGTAACCATTAGTACATTATAACTGTCTTTTTAAAACCAAATAATTCATGTTGGTAATGAAAGGTGGTAGTCACCAATGACAATAGCATCTAACCTTTCACTATTGGTAGATTTTAGATATACCTCTCATCTACTTATCTTTTGGAATATACTTGTTTTTTAAATTTGGATACATATGTGAGAACCAAAAACTATATCAAATACCCAATGAGTTGATATTGAAATTTTACACTCAATAATTACTTCCCACAGCTTCTCAGTGCAGTTCCTCTTCCAGTGGCCTGGATTTCCATATTGAAAAAATAAAACCCCACTCATCCATGCCCTTCCAGTAGATATTCCTTTTCATGGAAGGACAATTCTCAAGGACTTTATACTGGTTATGATTCTTCGACCCATTTTCCATGTACTTATTTTTCTTATTCACTATATGGATAACAGGTTTATCACTCCGTATTTATTTATCCACATTGATAATCAAAGTATGAAGTTTCAAAAGTCTATTCTCATTGATGCAAATCATGTAATTAAATATAAAACTAAATAAGGTCATGGGTAGTGATGAAAATATGAGATTTGTACACAACGCATATGGTAATTTTACCCCTAAGATGTCTAAGAATTCAATATATCCAATAATATTGACTGAATTGGAACCAGATGGTACAGAAACTCCATGATTATTTAAAAACAAAGAATTATAGATCTCCTACCTCTCTTGTCTCGCCATCAATTGATAGATATCCAGAAGGAGTTACATCATGATATATTCCTCCACGTTATCATGTTTGTTCAAAACCTCATTAGAAATTGATGATAGAATGAATCATTTAACATATGCTGAATAATGTAGATGTTTCACATAGAGAGATTAATTATAATCACTAGTCTCATTACCAAGCACATTCCAAATTGATTTTACATTCCCAAACTATTTCTAATAATTTTGGAGGATAACGTGTAATCACCTCTGCTACTATGAGAAATTTCTCTCAGTGAAAATGTTATCTTTATCATGTATGGATCACAATGATATATTTGAAGTATTTTTAATGATATTTTTTATAAATAAGAAGTGAATTATTCTCATAATTTATCTATTAAAATCTATAAAAATTAATAAAGGTATATTATATTTATTTGTCTCCCACGCTTTATCAAAATCCAATAACCCTCACAATTGTTTTCAAAATATACTATTTATAGGACATTCTAGTTGAATGTATCTCTATTAACTTTCTAATTAAACAAAAATTTATTGGTCAAGATACATGAATGGTTTTAAGAATAAATTCTAAATTCCCACTGCATTAACTTACAAATCCCTTTTCTATTTAATGGACATCAAAAATCCAGAAATCATTAAAATTTTATTTCCTCAACCCATGCCTCTTAGTTATACCATGTCATGATTTTTCATTAAAAACTTTACGTAAACAATATTAAGTCAATTAAAAAATTAAACTTTTGATTCCCTGAAAAATTGAAATCATCCAAACTGTGGACGGTCAAGAACATTGAATTTTGGTTCTATATCGATTGAAGTAGTGGATGTATATACCGAATTAGTATATGTTTTTGACAGATTTTATCAAATAATGCAAAAATTTCCAATCATTATCTCAATCATATGATCTGTAATATTATGTGAATTTAGAGATGTGATTAACAATGTATTAGATAATATATACACATAAGATAATTTATTTTAGTTCTGTCATCCAATCATGCTAATTTCATTAATTCACGTGGTCACGATAAAGCATCCATAATGATATAACCATGAAACATGCTAGAAATAAAATAAAAAAGCTATATGATCATGAAATTTTTTAAGTTTTAAGTTTATCTATATATTGATAAACTTACTTTTGACCAAGAATAAAAACACCTTGAACCAATTAAGGGTCAGGTTATAGATTTCAACTTTTCAACCAATGTATCTTTCCTAGATTGGTTATTCCTCGACTCCAAACATGAACGACCTTCACTATAATAGGTGCTTCATCCACTAAACATGATTTTACTTACACACGGGTGAGGGGAATAAGGTTTACATAGAAGTATCCATGGTAATGAAGGACATTACATTACCAGAGGAGATAAGGAACACATGACGTCAATTTAATTTAACAATAAATTAAATGAATCCAATCACATAAATTTTTTTGTTCTATGATCATAATCATCTACATGCATGAAACACATTATGTGTTTAATAAAACTAACATTCAATTCTTAATAGTTATTATTTATGATAAATCATGATCAAATAAATTAAATATAATATTTTATTAATTAATTATTTTATTGGATTTCTCATTTGAATTTCCTAGATATTCTCATCCATTATAATTTTTAATAAATTAAAATTAAAAATAACTATCTTCATAAATGAACCATGGGGGAAACATGGTGAATACCCAAGAAAATATAACCAACATGTATTATACTTTTAAAATGTTTCCTCTTGTGGCATATGGAATATATGACATATCATGAAATTTCATGTTTTGTAGAACCAATATAATGATTACATGAATTACATAGTTTTTTGGACACATGTTATTCTTCAATAAATATATATTAAAAACTATTATACAACTCATTCATGATATACAGATCTAAGAATTTCATTGATTTTAATTAAAAATTTATATATATAAATAATAACACCCATAAGATGGAAGGTCCTATCAACTTAATGGCCACACAAAAGAACATTTCAATAAGGTTTACGTAATATAATTAGTAATGTTTAAATCTATGTAGCTTTGTAAATATACATGTTGTGTAAAAGAAATCAATAATATGTGTAATTATATTATCCTATATACGAGGATCACCCTTAGGGAATCATAAATAAAGTAAAACCATAGTAAAAATGGAGTAAATGGAATATACAATGGGATAAATGACATACAGTATCTGAATTACTTGGTTACTAGTCAGGTAGGTAGTTTATGGTAATACATGGCCGATCTATGGATCAAAGGGACTACACACCATGTATTTGGGATGCACGGAATGTAATTCGACTAAATGTTTTCTACCGTGACATTGTAAACATACGGTGTAACAAATAAATGCATTGTGTGTCATCAATGAACATAGTTTGAATTAATTTAATGAATTAAATTAGGATGAATTGGAAATAAGTACACAACATGTAACTATATTTTTTTCATGTTTGTAAGAACTCGGTTCTTAGTTCTGAGGTACAAGCTTTTTCTTTTCTCTTTTCCAAAAGTGTTTTTAAGAAAATAAGGAAAATGGGGGGGAAATCCAAAATTTGGAAAGTACAAGTTGTGTACTTTGTCCACACACTGTGTACATTTGGCCGTGTGGAATGAGTACAGAGGGCGTGTGGTAGTGTCAGCGATGAAGGGTGTAGGAACCAATTACACATCGTGCAGTGGTCCCTTACACGCCGTGTAGTCAGTCGGTAGGAGAAAAGTAAGGTGGTGGCTAGCTGTGAGACTGAACACACCATTTACTCAAGGAGACACGCTGTGTAGTCATGTCGGCAAATGAACAGTTCCACGCTGGTAGGACGCCGCCAGAGGAACAGTTTAAAAATGGAAAGTACGTACCATGTACTCGAAAGTACATGCCGTGTACTTTGATTTTTTCTCTGAAAATGGGAAATATCCTCCCCTGTTCACAGGGAAGGCTTAGAACCGGAGGAAGGAGCATGAGTAGATAGTCGAACCTTTGGAGATCCATCGAGTGCTCGTCGGGAATTCGTTTCTGCCTCGGACGATCTCGTTGGAACTGCACGGGTAATCCCTCAACTCTTCTTTCACTGTTCATGCCAATTATTCCCCTAACGGAAGTTATTTACATTTAAGCAAGTATTCTTTTACCTCATATCTACGGTGTTCATGGACGTTTCAGACAGTGTTGTTCGCATATATCGTTTGAGGGTGTTTAAGGTAGGTGGCTTGGTGATTATTTTCCAATTGTCATGCGTTTTGTGGGTTTTTGAGCTAAGAACCCATATTTGGGGTGTTGTGAGGCTGAGGTCGTGGCTAATTTTAATACCTTGAATTTTATAGGTGATTAATTAAAGTTGTAAAAATGTTTTTGGGATCAGTGCTTGGATCTGGGACTACCCCCAGGGTGCATTCCTCTGTTTAGCCATTTGGCTAGGATACCCAAGGGTATGCCTTTAAAGTAAAAATTGTAGAATTTCATTTAGAGGAATTGCTTGTGTACTATTTATTTACATGTTGGGCATGGACCGGTTACCTATTTAGTCTGAGGGCGGTGATTTGATTACCTTGTGGGCATTGTACTACCTAGCCTATGGGAAACTTCTTCTGTGCCTGTGGGCAGTTGATTCTATGCCTGTGGGAGACACTACTTATGCTTGTGGGCAATATCCGTATGCCTGTGGGCAGATTCTTGTGTGTTTGGAAACTCTTTAGCTGAGGGTAGGGGTTTACACGTCTGAGGAAATTTGGCAGTTTACATAGAATATTCACTTTGGTGGTATTTTAAATAAAATTATTAAATGGATATTAAAATGGAAATATAACTGGTTAAGTTAGTTACATTCAGTACTGCTTACTTAATTGATTTTTACTACTACACACTGTTGTTGCATGATTTCACACAGTTGGGCACGGGCCTTTGGTGGGTGCCTACTGAGATATATTTCTCACACCCTGTTTGGGTCATTCTTTTCGGCCCAAACAGTTTACATTTCTGCAGGTATAGATAAGTGAAAGGGTTCTTATACAGGTACATGAGTGCTGCTAAGGAGTAAGGGAGCATGGGACCGGTCTTAGGCTCGCGATTCTACCAGCTGTTTTGATTTGGTTTTTTCTGTACTCTGTATTGTATTGAACTGTACTGTAGTGTAACGTGTTCTGGCTATTTTCATAGAAGTTTCAGAGGCATGTTGCGTCATTTTATATGCTGGTTGGTTATATCAACAGCAGTTATTGATTTCAGTTGTCTATGGTTTACTGCTTCCGCAGTTGCTGTATGTTTATTTTATATTCCTCTATGCTACACTTTAACAAATGAGGGAATAGTTTCCCAACTATCATACATGGTCCCTCGCTACTAGTCAGCAGCCTCTGGCGTTTGGGGAAATGCCCTTGAGGCCACGTGGCGAACCGAGTTCGGGGAACCTGTTGAGTGGCACCAGGAACTGGGGTGTTACAAAGTGGTATTAGAGGGGTTGTTTTCTTTGACTTACTATTTGGAGCCTTAGTGTAACACCCCGAGCTTCCATGATACAGTTTTCATTCAATAATGAAATAGCTTTCATTGTACGCAACTTCGAGTTCTAAAACACCGCAACTAATCAAAGTAGCCGTTATGAATAGTAATAACCACTTTTTAAAATTATAGAAATTCTATATTTCAAAATGGACTTCATTTTTGGATTCGGAATATCAAAATTAGCCTTGTTGAATTTTGGGTATTTTTCTGAGAACTTCTAATTTTTATGAATAGTGAAAAATACTTAAAAACAACTTTTTTAATAAAAATAATTTATAGTGATAAATTATACTATTTAGTGGTTTTAATGTATAATTAGAATATATTTTTACCATTTTATCCAATGGTGGTCATTAGAATTAATTTAACATTGAAATTGGACATAAACAATTGCCAATCTTTTGATATAAATTGTTTCTTAAAAACACGCTATATGTCGTGACAACGAGAATTAATTATAAAATTAATTAATGCAACTTATATGTTTATAATTTTTTAAAATAGACATCATTTTTGAATTCGGGATATCAATTATAGCTTAGGGAGAAATTTTGGCATTGTTGTGAAAAACTTCAATTTTTGATGAATAGTGAAACCACTAAGTGGTAGTTAAATAATTGATTTTTCATTTAAATGAAATATTACCACTTCTGTGTTTTGATTTTCAAAAATCCGACATACATGGTTTTCATTAAGAAGTAAAATGTGGTTCAATGAGATCAAAATAATTTTTGGTGAATAGTAACTTTTAAGTTCTTAATCGCGATTAGAGGTAATTAGTGTAGTTTAAGGTAAAAATAATGTTTTAATAATATGAGATGAGCTTGACACATGTCCTACCCTCATTTTATGTGCCATGTCCGACCAATACAATCCATGGGTCAACTTGGGGACCCCATGGAGCCACTTTAGTTGGAAAATGACATAAATACCTTTTATTTAATGTTAAAGTAAAAAATGACACAAACATGAAATGTTTTACTAAAACAATTTTTACATTGGGTTATACAAGTCATATTTTTTACTATAAATAGTCATTGGAAATCTAAAAAGATTTCCTACATCATAGTATTTTTTTTATAATTTTTAGACATTAAATAAATTAAATTATTTATGACATCATTATGATGCAGCGATGACCTCATTATTTAACAATTTTAATAAAATGTAAATATAATGTACAATCCAAGGCTTACACTTGTCTAAATACTATTGGATGGGTATATTTCGAACCCTTATCACCTTATCCTCGAATTATATAAGTGTGGGACCTCTAAAATCCGAAACTCATTTTATAATAAAGTGACTTTTCTTTACTTTCCAAGAGTGCCCCTCTTGTCCACTTATAAAAGGCCCCCACCTCTACCACCTCATTCACACTTTCAAGCCATTTGGCTCGGCCAACCTCTACCCAAATACTCTACCAACTTCCCTCTCTTACTCCTAGAAGCCTCACTTTGGGAAGAACTCTTCCCAAGTAAGCCTTTGGCTCAAAGTAAGAAGAGTTACCCGATTTTGAGGTAATGTCTTCTCTAATGTTGTTTTGTTTTATTTTTCTTCTCCAACCCCCTAAACTCTTTTTTATTCACATCTTTTGTAACAAAACCAGTATCCTAAATATACTAGGATGTTTTTATAAGAAGGATTAGAGCTACACTTACACACACCTACATATAATGGTTAAAGAACATACGGTTTCTGTGGCGAATTTCTGCCTCACGAAACGATAATTGTTCAACACTCATATAACACCTTCAAAGGTGGACATTAATATGTCACTATATTTATATATGATATATAATATGTTTATGTTTTACTTATGCTTATTTATTTCTCCTTTATGGAATACATTATGATTTCCATTATGGGTAAAACGCGATAATTTCATTTTAGGAAGTGCGGACTACCGCCCCCTCAAAGTGATTTGAATCGTTAATGCCATATGTGGGATGTATAAAGGATGGAGTAAATGGTATTATACACTATATTATAATGGAATTATATTATACATTTATATCATTATGATTTCATTCCATTAAATACGAAATAGAAATGAAAGTAGCGTTCATGCGTACGTACGGCTTACCGTCTCAATGAACGGTGCATTTCATTTATTACCTCTAAATGTTACGTAATATTATAAATGAATGTTTATACTGGATATATATGAAATATATGACATCTAATTCATGAATATAATTCTGGAGATAATGGATATTCTACCACATAAACAACTTGTAATTATAAGAAGTTTATTGTTGACTCAAGTACCAATGATCGACAAAACAACCGTTATTAACTTAAATAATTACATAATGTTCATAACATTGTAATAAGTGATATAAAAAGGATAATGAAATTAAAAATGGTTCTTAATAATGTATATATTAACTCTACTTTATTATTTAGGAGGTTAAAGAACGGTTGAGTCAAGTCAGACACGAGGTAAGGGAATTTCTTAACCCAACTTCCATTTTTTGGGTTAATCTCCTACTTTCAAATTGTGTCATGATATTATTATGTCGTATATTGTATTTATACTTTATTTATGGGTACATATAATGAATACACATAATAGATATATTTTATTTAAAAATTTTCTTTTAAGGGACTTCGTCTCAATCCCCATTCATTGAGGCATATTTTGTTTTATACACAAATTTCTTTTGTACAATGTATAAACCCCTTTGACATTTACATTTATTCAAAAGGAATATTTTTATACGAAGAGTTTAACTAAATGAAAAAAAGGGAATGTTTTTCTTTCCGTAAATATGCGGCGACAACGACTTCTCCGCCACCGTGACCATTATTTGAGTTTCGGCTTCCTCTACAAGCCATCATTTTTTTTGATGAAAAATAAATACAAAGTTTTAACTTTCATTTATTTTGGTATTGGAAATGGTTTTGAAAGCGTTTTTATTATATCAATGTGTTGTATTGATATCTTGTGATTGAAATGTGGAAATGTTATTTTTACTTTATGCATGTTTTATGTGATACGATTATGTTATGGTTTATGATATGTTTAAACCTATTCATATGAGGAATGTATTGGACTTAATAAGTGACGGGTGGAGCCCGCTATAGCTCCTCGATGTATCGGTAGGTCTCATGAGACTACTAGACGTGGAATTGGATAAGGCCCTTTCCCAATTTGATTTATGGTTTTGGCCAAGGCCTTAGTCATTTTAGACGTCGTGGCCGAGGCCTTGATGAAATGTTTCAGAATGTCTGGAATTATACATTCCCTCATTATGAAAGTGGTTAATGATATTGCATGTGATTATTCGACCAGTAGAATATCCATGTGAAGAAGTGAATGGAATTATCTCATTTTACTTTTGCCATATTATGTTGATGTTCAAGTTTAAAAGGCTTTTGTTTTAGTTATACATTGACTTAAATTTTTATGTTTATTTATGAAAGCTTCCGCAATATTGTTTTCCTTACTGAGCATCTGAGCTCACCCCTTTCAATGTTTTAATATTTTCCAGGATGTGAAGAAGTATTTTAGGAATGACCTGCAGGGATAGTAAGAAAAGGATATGAGTGTGGACTATGAAGACTTTGTTATTAGTTTTTCACTTTATGATGTAATGTAAGACTTATGAATGTATCTAGTGTTTCCAAGGCTACTAAACTAATCGGTCTTTCGAGACTTGATCTTTTGTGATCATGCCAATGTTACGAAGTAATGCACCGACTCTGGGTAGCTGGGGTCGGGGCGTTACAGTTGGTATCAAAGGCAGTTTAGTACTAACCTTGGAAGCTATATTTATATAATCTCTGATTAGAGCACATAACCCGAAGATAGACTTTAAGGATTAGTATTAAAGAACTTCCTAGAATTTTGGTATTATAAAGATTTTGTGAGTTTTACGAGCAATACATCCCTGTCTGGATACGAGCAGTTAGAGGCGGCTCTGGCACAGATGTACCCAGGTGTAAAACCCAAAAACACCGCTTTGAGCTAGACTCGAATGGGAACTGGTGCACGACAACGGGCCTTGCTGCACTCTTGGTTACGACACTCCCGGGGGATATGCTTAGGATAATTCTCATTTTCATTACAAACCACTATGAACGGTTATGAGTATATACTTCCTCAAAGAAAACCTTTTTATGATTATGGATTATATCCATAAATAGTTCAATTTATGTTAAGTATTTTATAAGTATGGAATTATGTATTTTGATTCATGAACTAATCTAGTTTATGCCATTGTATAGAAATGGAGCCTAGTGGAAGGAATGGAAACCGTATCAATGCACGCACTCCGTGTAGGGGTTTCCCTCCTGCTCAAGATAATTATTGTGGATATGGAGATACAACTGGTGCTGATCAACTTATTACCATACTGGGACAACTCACTCAGGTTATGAATAATAACCTTACTCATATGGAGCACCCTGATCCGCAACGTGGAGGATCAATGTTAGACCGCTTCATGAGGCAACAACCGCCAACATTTAATGGGGGTACAAATCCGTTAGTAGCTGAGCAATGGATAAACTCCTTAGAGAAAATATTCCACGCCTTGGGGAGTAGCGAAAGGGAGAAGGTTATCATGGAAGTTTACCGCCTCACTGGAGATGCTGATCAATGGTGGTCATTGATTCAAAACACAAAGGAAGATGAAGAAGTATCAAATATGGAATGGAGAGATTTCAAAGATCATTTCTTAGAAATATACTTTCCTCGTGACCATAGAGCAGATATGGAAAGGCAATTTCTGAGTCTGAGACAAAAGGAGGATTAGAATGTCGCAAAGTATGAGGCCAACATTAAAATGTTAGAAAGGTATGCTGCAGATTATATACGTAACCCAAGAGGTAAGATTGATCGTTTCATTGATGGGTTAAAACCATTTCTCCGTCGAGCATTAGTATCACAATCTTTCTCAACATACGAAGATATTGTCTCATGTGCTATCAAGAAAGAAAAGGAATTCTCTATGTCTTATGACAACAAAGTAAAGCAAGAGAAGAAGAGAACAGTAGAACAAGAGACAGATAAAGGAAAAAAGGGAAAGAAGGATTTTCCATTATGTGATAATTGTGGGAAGAATCACCCTCGTACTTTCCTAAAAGGAATGAGAGTTTGTTATAAATGTGTAGAAATGGGTCACCAGGCTCGTGATTGCAAGGGAAAGAAAGAGGCTATCAAAGTTGAATGCTACAATTGTAGAGAAATGGGTAATTATTCAAATGAATGTCTTAAGCGTCAGGGAAACTTACCTCAGAAAAGGCCAAGGGATCAAGGCCAATCTTATGCTGTGACTACAGTTGAAGCGGAATAATTAATGTATTGGTGCTTTTGGACTCATGGATTATATTCTGGTTATTAGAATAATGTGATATATATATAAGGATTGTACTGCAGTACTTGTTGATTTCAGTAAGGTTTTACTATGATGAAGGTAATCATATTTTTAGTATGTGACAAAAAGAGAAACTTTAATTTGTTTGGGGAATCTGATGTTACAATTGATATTGGAATTTAGAGACCTTTTAGAGAAAGTCTGGACAGAGGTGTTTTGGATAACTATAAAGGTTGGAATGGATTAAGTTGAACTTTGGATAGTATTGTTTAAGGTTAAAACATTTATGAAGATTATTTTTGGAATAGTATAGTACTATATTTTTAGGAAAAGGACAACCTGCAGGGTGGGGCATAACCCGTCGCATCGGACAAAGCTGCAGGAATCGAACCCACAATCATAGTACGACAGGCCTTTATTTCCTACCACTATCCTACAGGAAGTCCCTGGTTATTAAAAAATAATTTTACTAATCTAAATCGTATGTGTTAACATTTGGAACATTATACAATTAGGATAAGTATAATATTTTTGAGTTCTATTGTCTTTTTGAGTGAAAGATGAGTTGAAGGTTGAAACTCTATTTGTCAAGCATAAATATATACATACCTATCTCTTATTCAATGAATAAATTAACTCTTAAACTTTAGTAAAGGGATATTAAAACAAAAAAATGTGTTATCCTAATACATTATGTCTTGTTGAACTGATGATATTTTAAATCAACATAGATTGAAGGCTTTGAGGCCCTCAATTTGACAGTTGATTGTGATTGATGACCTCAATCACTCCCTACAAATATTTACGTTTTTCCTCCAATTATATGTCTCTAATTGCCACCAATGTTCTCCTTATCGAGATCATAATTTGGTGGTGACTTTCTTATTTTCATTTCCCTCTTATTAAGACTAAATTTTATTAACCTTATTTCCGATGTGGGTTTTCTACAAAGGTATTTTCTATTTTCAGCCTTTTATTTTCCAAGAAAAATTTCAAATTGCGAGGACGCAATTTATTGAAGGAGGGGAGAATGTAACACCCCGAGCTTCCATGATACGCTTTTCATTCAATAATGCAATAGCTTGCATTGTATGCAACTTCGAGTTCTAAAACACCACAACTAATCAAAGTAGCCATTATGAATAGTAATAACCACTTTTTAAAATTATAGAAATTTTATATTTCAAAATGGACTTCATTTTTTGGATTCGGAATATCGAAATTAGCCTATGTTGAATTTTGGGTATTTTTTTGAGAACTTCTAATTTTTATGAATAGAGAAAAATACTTAAAAACAACTTTTTTAATCAAAATAATTTATAGTGATAAATTATACTATTTATTGGTTTTAAAGTATAATTAGAATATATTTTTACCATTTTATCCAATGGTGGTCATTAGAATTAATTTAACATTGAAATTGGACATAAACAATTGCCAATCTTTTGATATAAATTATTTCTTAAAAACACGCTATCTGTCGTGACAGCGGGAATTAATTATAAAATTAATTAATGCAACTTATATGTTTGGAATTTTGTAAAATAGAAATCATTTTTGAATTCGGAATATCAATTATATCTTAGGGAGAAATTTTGGCATTGTTCTGAAAAACTTCAATTTTTGATGAATAGTGAAACCACTAAGTGGTAGTTAAATAACTGATTTTTCGTTTAAATGAAATATTACCACTTCTGTGTTTTGATTTTCAAAAATCCGACATACATGGTTGTCATTAATAAGTAAAATGTGGTTCAATGAGATTAAAATATTTTTTGGTGAATAGTAACTTTTAAGTTCTTAATCGTGATTAGATGTAATTAGTGTTGTTTAAGGTAAAAATAATGTTTTAATAATATGAGATGAGCTTGAAAAATGTCCTACCCTCATTGGATGTGACATGTCCGACCAAGAAAATCCATGGGTCAACTTGGGGACCCCATGGAGCCACTTTAGTTGGAAAATGACATAAATACCTTTTATTTAATGTTAAAGTAAAAAATGACACAAACATGAAATGTTTTACTAACACAATTTTTACATTGGGTTATACAAGTCATATTTTTGACTATAAATAGTCATTGGAAGGATAAAAAGATTTCCTACATCATAGTATTTTTTTTATAAATTTTAGACATTAAATAAATTAAATTATTTATGACATCATTATGATACAATGATGACCTCATTATTTAACAATTTTAATAAAATGAAAAGATATTGTACAATCCAAGGCTTACACTTGTCCAAAGACTATTGGATGGGTATATTTCAAACCCTTATCACCTTAGCCTCGAATTATATAAGTGTGGGACCTCTAAAATCCGAAACTCATTTTATAATAAAGTGACTTTTCTTTACTTTCCAAGAGTGCCCCTCCTCTCCACTTATAAAAGGCCCCCACCTCTACCACCTCATTCACACTTTCAAGCCATTTTTCTCGGCCAACATCTGCCCAAATACTCTCCCAACTTCCCCCTATTACTCCTAGAAGCCTCACTTTGGGCAGAACTCTTCCCAAGGAAGCCTTTGGCTCAAAGTAAAAAGAGTTACTCGATTTTGAAGTAATGTCTTCTCTAATGTTGTTTTGTTTTATTTTTCTTCTCCAACCCCCTAAACTCTTTTTATTCATTTCTTTTGTAACAAAACCAGTATCCTAAATATACTAGGATGTTTTTATAAGAAGTATTAGAGCTACACATACACACACCTACATCTAATGGTTAAAGAACATACAGTTTCTGTGGATGGCGAATTTCTGCCTCATAAAATGATGATTGTTCAACACTCATATAACACCTTAAAAGGTGGCCATTAATATGTAACTATATTTATATATGATATATAATATGTTTATTTTTTACCTATGCTTCTGTATTTCTCATTTATGGCATACTTTATGATTTCCATCATGGGTAAAACACGATAATTTCATTTTAGGAAGTGCGGACTACCGCCCCCTCAAAGTGATTTGAATCGTTAATGCCATATGTGGGGTGTATAAAGGATGGAGTAAATGGTATTATACAATATATTATACTGGAATTATATTATACATTTATATCATTATGATTTCATTCCATTAAATATGAAATAGAAATGAAAGTAGCGTTCATGCGTACGTACGACTTACCGTCTCCATGAACGGTGCATTTCATTTCTTACCTCTAAATGTTACGTAATATTATAAATGAATGTATATACTTGATATATATGATATATATGACATCTAAATCATGAATATAATTCTGGAGATAATGGATATTCTACCACATAAACAACTTGTAATTATAAGAAGTTTATTGTTGACTCAAGTACCAATGATCGACAAAACGACCGTTATTAACTTAAATAATTACATAATGTTCATAACATTGTAATAAGTGATATAAAAAGGATAATGAAATTAAAAATGGTTCTTAATAAGGTATATATTAACTCTAGTTTATTATTCAGGAGGTTAAAGAACGGTTGAGTCAAGTCAGACACGAGGTAAGGGAATTTCTTAACCCAACTTCCATTCTTTGGGTTAATCTCCTACTTTCAAATTATGTCATGATATTATTATGTCGTATATTGTATTTATACTTTCTTTATGTGTAAATATAATGAATACACATAATAGATATATTTTATTTAAAAATGATCTTTATAAGGGACTTCGTCTCAATCTCCATTCATTGAGGCATATTTTGTTTTATACACAAATTTCATTTTTACAGTGTATAAACCCCATTGACTTTTACGTTTATTCAAAAGGAATCTTTTTATACGAAGAGTTTTACTAAACGACAAAAAGGTAATGTTTTTCCTTCCATTCATATGCGGCAACAACGACTTTTCCGCCGCCGTGACCATTATTTGAGTTTCGGCTTCCTCTACAAGCCATCATTTTTTTGATGAAAAATAAATACAAAGTTTTAACTTTCTTTTATTTTGGTATTGAAAATGGTTTTGAAAGCGTTTTTATTATATCAATGTTTTGTATTGATATCTTGTGATTGAAATGTGGAAATGTTATGTTTCATTTATGCATGTTTTATGTGATACGATTATGTTATGGTTTATGATATGTTTAAACCTATTCATATGAAGAATGTATTGGACTTAATAAGTGACGGGTGGAGCCCGCTATAGATCCTTGATGCATCGGTAGGTCTCATGAGACAACTAGACGTGGAATTGGACGAGGCCCTTTCCCAATTTGATTTATGGTTTTGGCTGAGGCCTTAATCATTTTAGACGTCTTGGCCGAGGCCTTGACAAAATGTTTCAGAATGTCTGGCATTATACATTCCCTCATTATGAAAGTGGTTAATTATATTGCATGTGATTATTCGACCAGTAGAATATCCATGTGAAGAAGTGAATGGAATTATCTCATTTTACTTTTGCCATATTATGTTGATGTTCAAGTTTAAAAGGCTTTTGTTTTAGTTATACATTGCCTTAAATTTTTATGTTTATTTATGAAAGCTTCCGCAATATTGTTATCCTTACTGAGCATCTGAACTCACCCCTTTCAATATTTTAATATTTTCCAGGATGTGAAGAAGTATTTTAGGAATGACCTGCAGGGATAGTCAGAAGAGGATATGAGTGTGGACTATGAAGACTTTGTTATTAGTTTTTCACTTTATGATGTAATGTAAGACTTATGAATGTATCTAGTGTTTCCAAGGCTACTAAACTAATCGGTCTTTCAAGACTTGATCTTTTGTGATCATGCCAATGTTACAAAGTAATGCACCGACTCTGGGTAGCTGGGGTCGGGGCGTTACACTTAGTCAGGGATAGGACGGGAATGGTAGTTGGTAATAAGCTGTTCTCGGGCATAGCTAACCCATGTACAGGGAAAAGCCAATTTACATCGTATTTCAATTTTACTAATTTTTCAATTTATAGTTGAGATGATTTCAACGTTGGGTGACACACTTGTGATTGTGCTATTTATATTTTATCTATGGGTTCTATTTAGTTGCAACCCGATGAGATGAGGGTATGAAAACTCCTGCATCATTTAGGCACATGATATAAATCACATGTCGTGCATAGTTCCATGCCATGTAGGTGCATTAGAAATTGCATGTTTTTGTGATAGTTGATGTGATAGAAAAGCATGATGTTGTGATAGCTGCTTGATAACATCCTGCTATATGATAATGTATTTTGTGTGAGCCGATTTGTAGAATGAATGTCGAACATTGGTTTTTGGGGAGTATGGGCCCCCATTGACTGGAATTTGGTGGATCATTGACTGTTTATCATGTTATAACATAGATAATATGTCAAACCATGATTCGTGGGGAGTATGGGCCCTCACGGATCTAAATTTTGAACTTTGGTGTTGTTTTCCATATTTTCTGGGTTCCAGAGAAGTTTATGAGGAATACTGTCCGGAAACCCTATATACACGACGTGTAGTACTGTAGACACACCGTGTATGTTCTTATGTTCGGGAAGAAAAATTAACTTTTTGAGTACATGCCGTGTACCTAGAGTACACGCCATGTAGTCTTTTACCGTGTCACAAAATGTGTGGGCAGCGACACGGGGAAGGTAAGAGCTTGGGGCGAACATGCCACGTAGCATATGTACACGTCGTGTAGTGTTGACCTGGAGACCCGGCCGTGTAACTAACCAAAATAGGCTGGTGTAGTCATTACATGAACACACCGTGTCAAGGAAGAACACGTTGTGTAGTGTGACCTGGGGACCCGACCGTGTGACTAACAACATGGGTCAGTTTAATCTGTCGAATACACGCCGTGTGTAAATTGAACACGCCGTGTAGGTTGATCCATGTATCCGGCCGTGTAACGAACAACATGGGTCAGTGGATCACGTCTAGTACACGTCGTGTCCCAGTGAGACATGTCGTGTAGTCTTGTCTGAGGATAGACCATGGGGAGTTAGCCGTGTGGCTGGAAAATGAGGTGGTGTACATGCCGTGTTCGTGTGTCACATGCTGAGTTGTTTCAAGCCGAGTAGTCAGCCGTGTCACAAGTGACACGGGCAGTTGGAAAATAACACCATACACGCTGTGTAGATAATATACACTCCATGTAGTTTTGTTCAAACGGGAGCTGTGTGGCTTAGCCGTGTCGAAGGACCCGGGTAGGGGAAAGGAAGTCAAGCACAGGTCGTGTAGTCGGTATACACGTTGTGTAGTGTTGTTTTGTAAATTTTGAATTCCTTCTTCCTCCTGATCCCTTTTGTGGTTTCTTCGTTTTTAGTCTTGTTAATCATGAATCTATGGTGTTTTTTGACCTTGTAGTGTCATGCCGCCTAGATGACCGAGCGTTGTTCGCCAGGAAAGTGATAACAAGAATACTCTAGAGATGGTGGGCCATGGGATACCAGTGGATCCTCCAGCAGATCCAGATGCGGCACCAGCTGCTATACCAGACACAGGAGCTGAGGCACAATTCCGTGAAGGATTTTTATGGTTCATGCATACCTTTCAGGGAGCACCGCCGGCTGCCACATCTATGGCTGAGTTGACACGTATATTCTAGCAGCAGCATCTGCCGACATTTTCTGTGGATGGTGGACCACAGGCTGCTGAGTCTTGTGAAGGGTTGACGCAGACTATCTTCGAGCATCTAGAGATGCTTCCAGGGCAGAGGTTCAAGCTCGCGACCTACATGCTGCAAGATTCCGCCAAGAGGTGGTGGGATGTTACCACCCAGTCAGAGCATCATAGAGACATGGCATGGGAGGATTTTCAGGAAGTATTTTATGACTACTTCTTCCCAGAGACACTGAGGGAAGATAGAGCTCGAGAGTTCTTGAATTGGTAGCAGGGCGCTATGTCGGTGATGGACTATTATGATCGTTTCACTGAGCTTCAGTATTTTTCACTTGTTCTGGTGGGCGATGAGATGTTGAGTGCCCGATGTTTTTTAGTATTGTCTTCGGTTTGACATCCGAGCGCTGGTGAATGTTTTCAGGTTGCCTACTATACATGCTATTGTGAATCAGGTGCTGATTACAGAGAGGAACATACGGGAATCTAGTGGTGTGGGCCAGGACGGTTCAACACCAGTTACTGGTACTATTTCTACTGGAAAGAGAAAGATACAGATGGAGTTATCTCAGGGTGGAAATACCTGTCAGAATAATGCTTCAGGTGGCCTGGTCATGTGCTACCATTATGGTAGAAAGGGGCACATGAGGCCACAGTGTCCACAAGAACCAGTGGAGTTCTATGCTTGCGGTAGGATGGGTCAGCTGCAACGGTTTTGCAGGGCATTTCCACCGATGGCTAGTGAGAGGGGTTCGGTATAGACTCCATGTACGAGAGAAGGACCATCTTCTTCTTACCATTCGAAGAACTATAATATGTCAGGGCGTGCAGGCAGAGATGGTGGTCGTGGCCGTAGTAGCTATACACCAGGATCTCAGAGGCAGCAGGGTGGGACAGCTCAGGGTAGCCAGGCTGTGTCGCAGGGCCACGGCACTGGGTAGGCATATGCGGTGCAACAGACCCAGCATAAGCAGGATCTCGAACCTTCTAAAGCCATAGGTACTATTCTAGTTGCTTCTGTATTATCTTCAGTACTTTTTAATATGGGTGTTACACATAGATTCATATATGTACCCGTTGTGGAGAGCCTTGGGTTCTATGTCTCTACATCTTCTGATATCATGACGCTAGACTCTCGGTTGAGGATTAGAACGACTGGTGTGCGTCAGTGCAAGGAGTTCCTCCATGAGGTTGGTGGGTGTAACTTCCATTGGGAACTCTATGTCTTAGAGACGATAGCTTATGATGCCATTCTCGGGATGGATTGGTTGGTTCCCTTTAGAGACTTTGTGGATAGTTATCATCGCAGGGTGAGTTTCACGTCACCAAAGGGTGGAGAGTTTCTATACAATGGTGAATGGGATGTTCAGGTGAGTCGAGCTGGGTCAAAGCATCATGGGCGAGGTGGAGTCACAACCCAGATTGTGAGCTTATATTTTGACGACTGTGGGACTTTTCAGAAGGATTTCCCTCCAGTTGTTGATTGTTTCGTGGATGTCTTCCCGGATGACTTTTCAGGTCTTCCTCTGAAGCATGAGGTGGATTTCTCTATCGAGCTAGTGCGAGGAGCAGCACTGGTGTCCATTCATCCGTATAGGATGGCTACACCTGAGTTGCAGGAGATAAAGAGGAAGTTAGAGGATTTATAGGAAAATGGTTTTATTCGACCCCGTACTTCTTCGTGGGGTTCTCCAGTACTTTTTGCAAAGAAGGTGGATGGTACCCTTAGACTCTGTGTGGACTATCGAAAGATGAACCAGTTGACGGTTAATAACGTATATCCCTTACCGAGGATTGATGATATTTTTGATCAACTTCGTGGAGAACGAGTGTTCTCAAAGATTGACTTTAGATCAGGATATCATCAACTGCGCATTAGACCATCTGATATACCTCTCACAACTTTCTGGAGTTGGTATGGTCTATATGAGTATATGGTTGTGCCGTTCGGACTCACGAATGGGCCAGTAGTTTTCATGGATCTGATGAATCATGGTTTCCATCATTATCTAGACTCATTCATGGTAGTATTTGGGGACAACATATGGGTGTACTCTCACACTCAACATGACCGTGCCACCCATCTTGAGATCGAATTGAGTACACTGAGAGAGCATAAGCTATATGATATTCTCTCTATGTGCCACTTTTGGATGGACCAGATTCACTTCCTGGGTCATATCATCTCAGATGCAGGAGTTTTAGTAAACCCAGAGAAGGTGAGAGTAGTAGTTTCCTGGGATTAGCGTAATAGTGTGTTTGAGATATGAAGTTTCCTGGGGCTGGCAGGTTACTACAGATTCTTCATACATGACTTCTACCGCTTAGCAGTGTCATTGATGGGTTTGACTAAGAAGAGTGTGAAGTTCATTTGGTTAGAAACTTGTGAGACAGCCTTTCAGGACCTGAAATGAAGGTTGACATCAGCACTGATCCTGATACTCCCAGAGTAGGGGAAGAGTTATACAGTTTACTGCGATGCATCAGGTATTGGGCTGGGATCATTTCTGATGTACGACGATCGAGTAGTTGCGTACGTGTCTCAGCAGTTGAGGCCACATGAGAGGAATTACAAGATGCATGATCTCGAGTTGGCTGACGTTGTTCATGTGTTGCACTGTTCGAGATATTATCTTTTTTGAGAGCATTTTTTGGTTTTCACCGATCACAAAATCCTCAAGTACATCTTTACTCAGCGTGACTTTAATCTGAGGCAGCGAAGGTGGGTCGAATACCTTCAGTCCTTCGATTTTGAACTTTCCTACACACCTGGTATGGGTAATGCAGTAGCTGATGCACTGAGCAAGAAGGCTCAGACACAAGCAGTGCAGGAGGCCGGTGGTGAGTGGTAGCTTATGGATTTTTTATCTGAGATACATCTGGAGGTGCACAACAGTCATGGGAAAACTTATCTTTCATATTTAGCTGTGACTTCAACCCTCTTGGATAGAGTGAGGATGAGACAATTATCTGATACAGAAGGCCTAGTTCTACGGGAGTTTGTGGCAAGTGAGGAACCTCCTCCTGGTTGGACAATAGGAGATGATGAGATTTTGCATTTCCATGGACGAGTTTGGGTTACAGGGGATATACGCGAGGAGATGATGCGGGAGTTTCATGCTTCAGCTTAGGCAGTTAATCCCGAGGATACCAAGATGTACCGAGACATGATACGTCAATACTGGTGGCCGAGTATGAAGAGAGATGTGGTTGGTTTTGTTACGAGGTGTTCCACCTGTCAACAGGTGAAGTCGGAGCATCAGAGACCAGCTAGACTGTTATAGCAGTTACCCATTCTGGAGTGGAAATGGTATGATTTCATGATGGACTTCGTGACCAGTTTTCTGAGGTCACCTCAAGGCAATGATGCCGTGTGGGTTGCTGTGGACAGACTCACGAAGGTAGATCACTTTATGTCAATCAAGGAGACCATCAGTGTTGACAAGCTCCAAATGTTTTATATCCGAGAGGTCGTAAATCTTCATGGGGTCCCACGTTCTATCATTTCTGATAAGGACGCCCGTTTTACATCTCGTTTCTGGAAGATTTTTCATAGGGCACTGGGTACAGAGGTGCTTCCGAGCACAGCTTACAACCCTCTGACCGATGGCCAGTCAGAGCATACTATAAAGGTTCATGAGGACATGCTACGTTCATGAGTCCTAGACTTTGGGGGTACTTGGGAGAAGCACATACCTCTAGTCGACTTTTCCTATAATAAAAGTTTTCAGGAAACTATAGGGATGTAACCATACGAGGGATTATATAGTAGGCCATGCCGATCACTTTTGTGCTAGTTAGAGGCAGATGAGGCAACTTTGCTGGGACCATGTCTCGTGTAGGATACTTCTGAGCAGGTCCAGTTGATTCAGAAGCGGATGGCTACTGCGCAGTCTCTTCAGAAATCTTATGCTGATCGCTGCAGATGACATTTGGAGTTCGTGGTTAGGAATCAGGTTTTCTTTTGTGTTTCGCTGAGGCTGGGACACAAGCAGATCATGAGACAGGGTAAACATTCAATGAGTTATGTAGGTCCATTTGAGATTCTGGAGAGATTCGGGCCGGTTTCCAATTGGTTGTACTTACCTCATAGGAATCGAGCCATGCATAACGTCTTCCATGTATCTCAGTTTCGTCGTTATCATTCAGACTCGTCTCACGCCTTTCATCCTGAGGAGGTTGAGCTTGAGTTAGATGCATCCTTTGAGGAGAATTCGATTCGTATCATTGACAGGATCACGAATGTTCTCTGAGGCTGGTCAGTTCGTCTCATATGGGTGCTATGGAAACATGGCCGAGTGCAGAACGAAACCTGGGAGAAGGAGACCGATGTAGGTGGTCAGTGGTTCGAGTTTTTCATGGCTTTATCTTTTCCACCCTTAGAAGGGAAATTCGGCAATAAATTGCATTAATAGGGGAAGTTTGTAAGAACCTGGTTCTTAGTTCTGAGGTACGGGATTCTGCTTTTCTCTTTTCCTTATGTGTTTTCAAGAAAATAAGGAAAATGGGGGAAAATCCAAAATTTGGAAAGTACATGCCATGTACTTTGTCCACTCGCCGTGTACTTTTGGCAGTGTGAAATGTGTACACAGGGCGTGTGGCTGTGTCGGCGATGAAGGGTTTAGGAACCATGTACACGCCATGTAGTGGTCCCTTACATGCCGTGTAGTCCGTCGGCAGGCGAATAGTAAGGAAGTTCCAGCTGTGTGACTGAACATACTGTGTACTCAATGAGAAACACCATGTAGTCATGTCGTTAGATGAACAGTGCCACACTGGTGGGAAGCCGCTAGAGGAACAGTTTAAAAATGGGAAGTACAAGTCGTGTACTCAGAAGCACACTGCATGTGCTTTGTTTTTTTCACTTAAAATGGGCAGTTGCCACCCCTGTTCACAGGGAAGGCTTAGAACCGGAGTAAGGAGCGGGAGTAGATGACCGAACAATTGGAGATCCACCGAGCGCTCATCGGGAATCCATTTCCACCTTGGACGGTCTCGTTGGAATCGCAAGGGTAAGCCCTCCGCTCTTCTTTCACCTTTCATTCCAATTCATCCCCTAACGAAAAATATTTACGTTTAAGTAAGAATTCCTTCACATCAGATCTATAGCGTTCTCAGACGTTTTCGAATGCATCATTTGCGTATATAGTTCTTGGGTGTTTAAGGTAGGTGGCTTGGTGATTATTTTCCAACAGTCATGTGTTTTGTGTGTTTTTGAGCTACGAACTCATATTTGGGGTGTCGTGAGGCTGAGGCCGAGGATAATTTTAATACCTATAATTGTATAAGAGATTAATTAAAGTTGTAAAACTGTTGTATGGGATCAGTGCTTGGATCCGGGACCACCCCCGAGGTGCATTCCTCTGTTTAGATGTTTGCTAGGATACCCGAGGGTATGCCTTTAAAGTAAAAATTGTAGAATTTCCTTGAGAGAAATTGCTTGTGTACTATTTATTTACATGCTGGGAATGGACCGGTTACCTGTTTAGCCTGAGGGCGGTGTTTTGATTAGCATGTGGGCATTGTACTACCTAGCGTGTGGGAAAATTCTTCCGTGCCTATGGGCAGTTGATTCTGTGCCTGTGGGCGACAGTACTTACACCTATGGGAAATATCTGTATGCATGTGGGAAGATTCTGGTATGTTTGGATACTCTTTACCTGAGGGTAAGGGTTTACGGGTCTGTGGACATTTGGATATTTACATAGAATATTCATTGTTTTGGTATTTTAAATTAAATGATTAAATGGATATTAAATTGGCAATATAACTGGTTAAGAGAGTTACTTTCAGTACTGCTTACTTAATTGCATTTTACTACAGCACACCGTTGTTGCATGATTTCATACAGTTGGTCACGGGCCTTTGGTGGTTTCCTACTGAGATGTATTTCTCACACCCTATTTGGGTCGTGCTTTTCGGCCCAAACTGATTGCGTTTCTGCAGGTATAGATAAGGGAAATGGTACTTATATAGGTACATGAGTGCTGCTGAGGAGTAGGGGAGCATGGGATCGTGCTTAGGCTCGCGATGCTACCGGCTGTTTCGATTTGGTTTTTGTTGTACTCTGTATTGTATTTGACTGTACTATTGTGTAACATGTTCTGGCTGTTTTATTATAAGTATCAGAGGCATGTTGCATCATTTTATATACCGGTTGGTTATATATACTGCAGTTGTTGATTTCAGTTGTGTATGGTTTACTTCTTCCGTTGTTGTTGTACGTTTATTTTATATTCCGCTGCGCTACCCTTTGGAAAATGAGGTCATAGTTTCCCCACTATCAGATCTGGGCCCTCGCTGCTAGTCGGCAGCCTCTGGTGTTTGGGGAAATGCGCATGAGGTCACGTGGAGAACCGGGTTCGAGGCACCCGTTGAGTGGCACCCTGAACCCGGGCGTTACAATTTTATTCTATTTTATTCAGAAATAATATTTATCACCTCTGAATAATATCATAAATTTTATTTCGTTCAAAAAATTAATCATATTGATTAGATCTATAAGAAATAGACGAAGAAGAAGTGTATCTCACAATTTAGATTAAAAGACCGATTTAATTTGAACTGAAAACTAAAATAGAAATGAGTAAATAAATAAATTATATTTAAATAATATTCAAAATTTTAGTGGCCTCTCTAATACCATTTATAGGGTCCACGAATAGTGTAATCATGCAATGGTTCGTTCTGCAGAATTTTTTTACCATGATTGATGACAAGTCCGATATTTACACAATAATAACTATTGTCACATATAGAATTGAATCAGCGAATATATAAAATGGATTGAACTCTAGAACTAGAGATAGGATCATCACATATTATTTATAATTAGTTTATTTAATTAATGAATTTCATTTTTGGAATTATTTATTCACTAATGAATCTGAAAATATATATGTGTACTATCATTGCGTTGTAGGAATCAAAGATGATTCCCACTATAAATGATCTGAATGTGGTCCACATTTTGTAGAATATCCCCATAGGAATCTTGGTGTGATAGGAAGGCTGGTCGTATCGCTTGATTCATCTACATTTAATCACCTTGAGAAGCCCTTCCAAAAGATTCTTCTAGAACTCCTTTGGCTTCAATGTAGGAGGTTGTAGAAGATCTATCTGTATAATTGGGAGAATTCGTAGAGAATGCTTCTCCCTACGACTAGAGATAATTCTCTAACTCCATTATGCGTAATAAACAAAATTAATTTCCCTAAAAATAATATTACTAGATTTATATATTGCTAGTTTTTGAAAAAATTAATTTAAAAGTACTATTTTTTATTTATTTAATCCCTGTGGAATCCCATTAAGAATTATAATAATAATATTATTGTTTCTCAACCGAATCATAACATGAAAATTAAATTAAATATTATTTAGTAAAATGATAGTCAATATTTATTATTTCTCATCAAACCATTAAACTTAGTTCTCAATTCCTCAACAATATTATTTTGTCTACGAATAATTACTATTTATTTATTAAATAAATATCACTATATTATTATCAAATTAATAAATAAATATTATATTCAATAAATGGAACATAAATATTTAATAAGTATTCATCTCTCATTAAATTCTCTAAAATAATGAGGGATGAAATATATGTGATCAATAGTACATGAATAAATATTAAACCAAGTCTTGGAATAATTTTTATTCATTTTTTAAAATAATTAATATTATTATTATTATGTAATTGAGATTTTGGATGCATAAAGTGTGTGACCCTACAGGCCTTGTTCTTAGTGGAATTAGGTGAAGTAGCCTAATGTACAAGGTCAACATCTAACAATATGTTAAGGCACCCATAGAGAAATATGTTAATGCTGCAATGATAAAATACCTCATATGGATGTTTACAATGTAATATAATCCCTTTATTAAGATATCTATAACAAAGAAAGTTTCATGCTGGTGGCATAAACCTATATGATATATATATATTTCATTGAAATCCCAAAAAATAAACATTCCTCTATAACACCATGTACATTGATTTCATTGAAATTGAAATTTCATAAACTACAAGGGTTAAACAATAATGTATCATACTAACTAGGCACTGATTCTCTCCATGATTCCCCCTAAAGTACATTACCTAATAATATCAAGATATGAACCTAAAATGGATAACAAAAAATAGCCACCAAGCTTCCACATATGGTAATATCACCTTGAGGTCCAGTTCAATCTAAAATTTTTTATAGCTATCAACATTGTACACAACAACCCGACTAGATCGCCATAAATGGAGGAATTAACTTCCAAGGATGACATATGAGGCAAAATAATTACTCTCACAAAATATACTCAATGATTTTTTATATGATATGAACTCAGTAGTGATATATATAATTTAATTCTGTGATATGTGGGAAAAACAAAATAGTTTTTTATTAACACATTAAATAACAAAACCTCAAAAAAATTAAATAAAATTGTTCCACCCGATGGACATCTTTTGATATAACATCTTGGTTGGGTAACATCACTTCCCTTCTATGAGGTCAAAGCCATCATCCTGAACATAAATTATCACATTGGTGTTTCCCATTTCCTTCCATCAATGATATATATATATATATATATATATATATATATATATTCTTGATGGTTAATAACATGTGGACCCAACATGCCAAATTTGATTTATGACACTCCTCATTCAATTTCCATCCCTGATTCAAATTCAATGATTTACTCTTTCTAATGGGTTAAGAGATATAAATCCATCAGTGAAAAACGACTAATAGGACAAAAGGAATAAATATATAATAAATATATAATAATTATTCACTCCATATAACCTATGTGTTTCTAAAACTATAAATCATAAAATACTACGACATAAGGTATCATGAACAATAATCCCATTTCCCTTAAATTCAGTACATCATATCGGAACATGTTTTCTCAACACACCAATATAATATCCAAATTATTTTCTCACTCATTATTAATACTCCAACATTCCATACACCAAATACTAATTAAAAATTAATGGAATTTTTATTACACAACATAGTAACATCATGTCCTAGTAGTCGCTAAAATGGTTCCCCAAGATGGTTGGCCATAAGGCCTTAACCACGTATTTCCATATCCCAAAGGTTTATGTCACGACCCGTCCTCGGGGCTCGTTCCGTAAATACTCACGACCCGTCCTCGGGGCTCGTGTCGTGACTACCCCATGCCCGCCTCCCTTAGGCCAGGGGCTGGGGACTAGCACCAAGGCGTAAATCCCGACAAAAAGGGGAAGGCATTGCCTTTATAAAGTAAACAAACACCACATAGTAAGAAAGAAAAAGTAAAAACTAAGTAAAAATTTGTACAATCGTAAGTGTGGAAAAGTAAGTGGGCCAGAATACAAATAGAAACTAAAAGTAAAGTACAACTGGAAAGATAATACAACAACTGAAAAGTAAAGCCGCAACGTCGAGCCGTCCACTGGAAGTCCCACCTGAAGGGTGGCTACAGATAGCCTCCTCAGGTCCACGGCTCTAGTCTTCCGCTCCGTGTACGTCCCGGACAGTGGTCCACCTCCAGGTACCAACATTATCCACAAGCCTCCACCACGATCAGTGAATTCTGTCGACTGCATCCAACACAACATAGTGCGGGCATAGCCCGTGTAGGGGTGAGTATAAGCTACTTAGTAGGGACCCCGAGACCCCTGAAGGTCTCCCAGAATCCAGAAAGTATAATCCACAAAGGAAGATACAATCACTAAGTAACATCTAACAATACTTATGTATATGCCCATACATATACCTAAGTCATCAATTCCAGTTCAGCTCCAACATCCGAGCCCAATTACAACCCAGTCCACACAAGAAAACATAACTCGTTCCACATAGGAATTCACAACCCAATCCCCACAGGAAATCATAACTTAATCCACACAGGATATCAAGTCAATATTATCGAAGATAAGATAGAAATTCAAGACTCACCTCACACAAGTATACTTCTTCGTAAGATGATAGAGATGATCAGACGTAGCCACTGATTCATCTAAGCCGTCGAACCCACACAGGATCGATATGTACTAACCTCCGCAATGACCCACATAGGATCTGACCCACGTAGGATCAGAGTGCGCTGGCCCACAAAGAACCACTGAGCGCTGACCCACAGAGGATCTAGTCGACACAGGATCGGTAAGCACTGATCCACAGAGGATCTATGAGTTCTGTAGTCATCGCTATCGAAGCCACGGAGGATTCCCATACAGTCTTCATCGTCGTTGCAGTCACAGCCAGCTCTAGGGTTCCCGCACACAGCAAGCTCATTCACGGAGGGTCCGCTCCACGAGCCAAGAGGATGATACATAAACTAACACGAAGTCCGGAGTTGATGTATCCAGAAGTTATGTATCATCAACAAGAACTCAATGTCACAGATGGCGCGTCAATCGGACGCTCGGTCTGAGAGTTATTGACTTTTTCGTCCTAGGGGCTCGGTTGGTTTTTAAGTCAAAACCAACCAAACCGTACTCCAACTGCGTCCAAACCTTGAGCAGAGTAAGCCAAAAGGTCAGTCTCACTAATAGGAATCCATCAAAGTCGACGACATGTCAATCGGACGTCCGGAGCTCAAGTTATAAGCATTTCTGCTCCGAGGGCCCAGTTGGAATCGTATTCGAACCAACCCGGTGTAACACAAAGTTCTCTAAAACCTTGAGTGTAATATACCCAAACGACCTTCTCGATCCAAGGATCACATCTCATCTGACAGTGCATCGATCAGAGGTTTTTAGCCCAAGTTACGGTCATTTGAACAAACCTGTATGAAAAAGGAAGTTTTCGGCTCGGAGCATCCCAGCCTGATACCCCCTGGATCGGCCCGATCCGGGTCAACCTGAACTGCTTCCAGGTCCGGCCCAATAGGGCGCGGCACGGCCCGGCCTAGGCGGCCTGGCCTGGCACGCTTTCACAGTCTGCGTGGCCATGAGGCTCGGCCAAAACGGCTGAGCGGAAAGGGGCGGGGGCACAATGCCCCCCTGATTGACAACCCGCGGCCACCCCACATGGGGGCCTCTCTTCTTCTAGCCGGGGGTTACGAACCCCCGATCTCCCCCTAAAATGGCCGGCCCGGTCCGGCCGGCCGGTTGCTGCCGTCGCAGGACCATCGTGGTCCTGCCCTCATGCTCCGGCAACCGGAACCGCGGCCTTGTCTGATCGGCGCCGTGCGACGGTGCCACGCCCCTCCGCCGCGGCCCCGCTCCAGCCGCGGCCTCTTCAAGGTTCTCTGGCGCGGCGCGACGGTGCCACGTCTTTGTTCGACTTCAACAGCGTAGTGCGATGGCGACACGCTTCTTCACTCATTCTTCATTATTTCCACGCAGTGCAACGGCACCTCGCTGCCTTTTCTCGTGCCGCAACAAATTCAAGCATCAAGGGGGGAGGAGAGTCAGTCGTGTTCGTGTGGTCTGACCTCCTCTCGTTATTGTGATCACAGGTGGCCAAATTATAGAAATAAGAATGGCGAAGAAAATATTCACGAAGAAGAAAAAATAATAATTAACCCCTACCTTGATGAATTTGTTGAACGAAGGTTCATCGCGGAATTGAAAATTTCGGAAGAAGGCGTCACAGAAGAGGGTTCTGTACACGTTGACGGAGATTGTCCGAGGAGGAACGGTGTCTCCCTTCCTTTGAAGCGGGAAGAAGAACGAAGGAAGGCGCGTCGGTGTTCTTCGCGTTCTTCAAGGAAGTTGATGAACTTCAAGACTTAGAGCTTTCTTTCCCCAATCCTCTCACAAAAAGATAACCCAATTAAAATAAGGTCACCCCTTATTTTAATTGTTTATGCCATGCTTTTCAAAATTTCAAATTCAAAAACGAATCCACTTAATTAATTAAACTTATGTTGTCAAATTAAATGGAGAGTTAAGGGGGAGTTAGGGAGTATGAAGGGGTGGGTTTCGTGTGGGCCCCACTGCACAAATATCCTACCTAGTGGAGTATGATATAGTGGGTCCCACACTAACAACTTTTCTTAGGTTAAACTACTTTAAATAAAATAAAATTGGTTGCACCATTTTATTTTATTCTTTACTTAACCCAAAATTTTAATTACCACACCCGAGCAAACACAACTCCAGAAAAGGTGTTCCTAAGCAATTACTGGCGCTGTGATTCCATCAGTGTCCTCGGATTTTGATTCCGAGCAGCAGTTCAAAAGTTAGGAAATCCCACTCATTCGATCACTGAACGCACCCGAGCTAAACATAGGAAATTTATTCTGGGCTCACCGGGCCTCGGAATCAGGTTCCGTTAGAAACTGCATTCTTGTAAAATCCCAAAAAAAATTAGGAAAAAAAATTTCCTTCAATTTTATGGGTCTTTACATTACTCCCACCCCAAGTGCTCTCCTGGAGGTTCCTGTACTGCCACCTGATGTGCACTAGTGGAATCGATCGTCCACGTAGGACCCGCTCCTATCGATCCTCGATCTCCATTGGGACCTCTGCAATAGTCGCCCCATAATCAATGTCCAGCTCCATATGGTCGATGAAATGTATCGGGTCGTGCACGTATCTCCTCAGCTGAGATACGTGAAAGACGTCGTGCACCCGGTGCAACTGAGGTTGTATAGCCAGGCGATAAGCCACCTCAACTATCCTGCTGAGGACCTGGAATGGTCAGATGAAGCGTAGAGACAACTTTATGCCTCAGCCAAATCTCTGTAATCCACGTCGAGGTGAGACCCGTAAGAAGATGTGGTCGCCATCCTCGAACTCTAGTGGTCTCCGCCTCTTGTCAACATAAGAATTTTTCCGGCTCTGAGCTGTCCTCATCTGCTCCTGGATGACCTGGCCCTTCTCTGTCATGGCCTGGACCATCTCTAGTACCACAAGTGCTGACTCCCCAGGGTTTATCTAGCTTAGAGGTGATCTGCAAGGTCGGCCGTACAATGCATATTATGGTGCCATCCCGATGGTGGAGTGGTAGCTATTTTTGTACGAGAACTACACCAAGGGTTGGTGGTCCTCCCAGCTGTGACCAAAGTCGAGGACACATGTGCGGAGCATTTCCTCGAGAGTCTGAATGGTCCTCTCTGTCTGACCATCCGTATGAGGGTGAAAGGTGGTGCTTAGATGTAGCTGCGTCTTGAATGCCTCCTGCAACCCCTTCTAAAGCCAGGAAGTAGTGTGTGCATCTCGATCGAAGACGATAGATGATGGCACACCATGAAGCTATACGATATCCTGAATTTAGAGGCGTCCCAAGCTCTCCATTGAGCCATGCTCTCTGATGGGTAAGAAGTGGGATGACTTTGGGATTCGGTTGACAATCACCCAAATGGAGTCGTGACCTCTGGATGTGTGTGGATGTCCAGTCACGAAGTCCATAGATATCCCATACCACTTCCACTCAGGAACCTCCAAGGGTTGTACCAAGCCCGCTGGTACCTGGTGCTCTGCCTTCACCTGTTGGCAGGTGAGGCATCGAGAAACGAACTCTGCTACAGCCTTTTTCATTCCCGGCAACCAGTTCTGTCATCTGAGGTCCTGGTACATCATTTCCACTCCTGGATGTACCGCTAAAGGGGGAGGGTGAAACTCTCTAAGTACCTCCTCCTGTAAAGAAACGAGTACCATGGTATGTCCTATGAAAAGGATGTCATGCTCTCCTCTCAAATAGAATCCATCAGGTGCATGTCTTGGGGATATCTGTACACACCGCATCTCACAGTCAACGTCCCCATGTTGTGCCTCTCTGACCTGCTGAAGAAGTGGAGGAGTGACTGTGAGTGACTGTAGAATGTCTGCTCCATTACTATCCATGAAGGATATCTACAAAGCGGCTAGCTGCTCTGTCGCCTCCCCAAGTAGCTGAATACTCGTCCTCATGTTGAAGGCATAGGCTACTACGTTCCCCTTTCCAGGAGTATAGACTATCTCAAAGTCATTGTTCTGGAGGAACTCGAGCCATCGCCGTTGTCTCATGTTCAGTTCCTTCTGTGAGAAAATTTACCTGAGACTCTGGTGGTCAGAAGAGACTATAAAGCGCTCGCCCATCGGGTAGTGTCCCCACAACTTCATAGAGAAGACCACTGCTGCAAACTCCAGGTCATGGGTAGCGTAGTTCTGCACATGCTTCCTCAAATGACATAATCCATAGGCGATCACTTCCTACTCTTTCATTAGGACACATCCGAGTCTGGTCCCTAATGCATCGCAGTAAACTATGTACCCTACTCCCTCCTCCAGTAGCCTCAAGATAGGTGCGCTGGTCAATCTCTGTCTCAGCTCCTAGAAGCTCTACTGACATCTGTCTGACCACACGAAGGGTTTCCCCTTCTTCATCAAAGCTGAAAGTGGTTCCGCAACTCTAGAGAAGTCTGTCACAAACCTCAGGTAGTACCCAGCTAGTCCCAAGAACCTCTGCACCTCTGTCACGCTGCTGGGTGGCTCCCAAGCTAGCACTATCTCGATCATCGCAAGATCCACCACAACTCCCGCATCAGAGACGACATGTCCCAGGAAGTGGAACTCACATATCCATAACTGACACTTCGAGAGCTTACCATAAAGCCTGTGCTATCGGAGTGTGTCCAGTAAAACCCGCAAGTGGTAGGCGTGCTCCTCTTCAGTCGTCGAGTATATCAAAATTTCGTCGATGAAGACCACAATAAATCGATCAAGGTAAGGCTGAATGATCCTGTTTACGAGGCCCATTAATACTGCTGGAGCATTGTTTATGCCGAATGGCATAACCAAGAACTCATATTGGCCATACCGACACCTGAAGGGCGTCTTCTGCACGTCCTCGTCCCGAACTCTGAGCTGATGATAGCCTGACCTGAGTTCTATCTTGAAAAACCATCGTTCTCCCTTGAGTTGATCGAAGAGGTTGTCAATCCTTGGTAGCGGATACTTTTTCCTCACGGTCACCTGGTTCAGGTAAAGGTAATAGACACACAGTCGCAAACTTCCGTCCGCCTACTTGGCGAACAAAATTGGGGAAGCCCAGGGTGAAACTGTAACACCCGAGACTTTTATGTTATATAAATCATCAAAGGAATCTTTTTCTACACACAACACTTTCTTGGCTTGCTTTACACGAAATCACAACCTTCCTCGATAGCTTGTGTCGTACGCAATACCGAGTTTCACTAAACAACGATATACTATTAAAATATTATTAAAACTAGCCGTTATGAATAGTAATAACCACTTTTTGGAATTTTATAAATTTTATTTTTCAAAATGGACTTCATTTTTAGATTCAAAATATCGAAATTAGCCGAGGGTGAAATTTTGGTATTTTTCGGAAAACTTTCAATTTCTGTTGAATAGTGAAACCACTAAGTGGTAGTTAAAAAACTGAATTTTCCATAAAACATAATTTTACAGTTTCTGTGAGTGGAATTTCAAAAATCCGAGAGACACTGTTGATGTCAATAAGTAAAATTTGGTTCAATGCGATAAAAATAATTTTTGGTGAATAGTAACTTTTTTACTTTTATTTACCACGGTTAAAAGTAAATAGGGTAGTTAAGGGTAAAAATGATATTATTATTACCCTAACACATGTACTAATTCTATTGGACAAGTTTAATTCGAACTAAAAAACCTTAGGAATAAAATATGACCATTTAGGCCCACTTGGATAAGATTAGGGCATTTATTATTAATTTATTTAAAGAAGGGTTTAAATAGTTAAAATCAAAGTTTAATAAGTATATCATTTTTAATATTGGGTTATACATAAGATAAATTCGACTATAAATATAAATTAGAAATATAAAAATATTTCCTACATAATGATATTTTATTTGTAATTTTTTGACTTTAAATAATTTAATTTATTTATGACACAACGATGATGCAGTAATTATCTTATAAATGAAATATTGACATAATTGATGTTATAAATACCCAAATAAATGTAATTTGAAACGTTTTATGAATTCCAATAATTTTCTAGGTTAATATTACATGTTATTATTGATTTAATTAACTTTTTTCGAACTAATCATTCTGTTATGATTTTCACAAAAATCAATTACTAAATAGTGTCAAAAATGACATAAAATACTTTTTAAAAAAAATATTATATTATTAATTGTTATTTTATTCCTAAAAATCTATGTCTCGGCCACATGACTTAGATAAGGTTATATATATTAATAATAAACAACTAGGTGTTCGTTTGGCTTGTTATAGTGAGTTTATCAACATTATAGTATAAGAACACAAGAAGACACGGTAAAAGTAAGATTATTTAACTTAATGATAAATCTAAATGATAAGGTTAAAATAGAAATCTAAACTTTTCTAAATTCTATTGGATCATAGGATTTTGACCCATCCCCACCTTAGCTTCGAAATAAATCAATTTGGAGCTATTAAAAACCGAACTTGACTTTATAATAAAATAATATTTTTAGTTTTTCCAAAGGAGCCCCTCTCCTCCCTTATAAAAGGGAACCTCCTCCCTCTCCTCCACACACCAATTTGAGCCTTCATTCTCGGCCAAACCCTGACCATTTCACTTCCCCACTTTCCTAGAATCATCCTAGAGGTTCTGGTCTTCTTCAAAGACCAACCCTAGTGCCCTAAGAGGAGGTTAAGATGAGCCGCGTCAAAAAGAGGTAATATCAATTACCGATCCTTTCTAAATTCCTTCTTCTTCAACTTCTTCTTCTTTAGTTGTTTCATTATGAAGTAATAACATCAGTATCACTCAAATACTGATATGTTATTGTATGAAACAACCCTATTTCAACATCTATCAATCCTACGGAAAATGAAATCACCGCGCGTGCGTACGTACGGAATATCGTCTCCACGCCGTGCTGTAATCTATTTTCCCCCACCACCTTACATTGATGGGTATAATGGTGTAAATAATTACTATATATGATTATTGTAAATTTATATTGATTCTGAAATAGTATACATACACTCCAATACAATTCCACGATCATGGGAACGATATCATCGCTCGTGCGTACGTACGGAATATCGTCTCCACGATGTGATGCGATTCGTTCTACATGATCTTCATTGCATAATGATTATATAAATGAATTGAATGAATAAATATGATATATATTACATTAATACCATTCTGTAAATGATGTATCTATAACCTAAAGAGAAGAATGAGAATTTATTCGACAACACACGCATAAGAACAAAAAGTTATAAACACCCGAATAACAAGTAGCAATGAAATATTACTACTAAGAAGCTAAGAATATGACCATATATGATATCATAACAATAATTATGATTCTGTAATAAGTCAATAACATTATTTAAATCATTATACAGGAGGTTCGGACACATACGAGGCAAATCGGACCTAAGGTAAGGGAAATATCACAATCTCATTTTTATCCGAGATTGTTTATAATTTGGTATTTACTGGGGTGTATTTTATCATCCACATCCATGTTTCCTCAATATGTAATATTATTTCCATCCACCTACAATTTTATAAATCCAATTTTACCCTTCGGTGAGTTTTTAGTAAAAGATATGAAAGGAATCTTTTGTAGTTTTTCGTACGAGGTACTTTTTGGCTTTTCCGACAAAAGTACAAGAAGAATGTTTTTTTAACTTATACAGCATGAATGGATTTTTAGAACATTATTTCTCTGAATCTTCCTTTACAAGTTTTCATGTTTATTTGTAATCAACTTCTTTTAGTTCAATATTATATGACATGTTAAGAAAGAAAAATGTTTTTGAAGAAGAAAGGATATTTTCCTCAAGAATGGAATTCAACTGTTTTATCAAAATTATTTTCCATCTAAGATAATATAGGGTCCTGTTTCTATCCCTATTATTACATTGATTTGATTATGTTGTGATGGAATTATTTTTATGAATTCCTTTATCTTCTATGAATAGTTTTATGATGTCATGTTGTTTAAGAATCCCATTTTTATTACATGGGTTATGCTATGATGTATGGTTTATGATTTTGTGGCACACATAAGAAAGGTGTCATTATGAGATGGGTGGGACCTATATCTCCCTCCAATGCATTGGGTAAATATTTTATATCTCATGAGATAGACACGGCTGGAACGGTAGGTTAAACTGGTTTAGTGAAACAGGACTGAAACGAGGAGTGAACTCGGTTCAGAAATGGACATTGTCCACTAAGATAGTCTTGGAAATTAGTCCTGACTAATAAGAAATGATTCTCTATGATTATGTGTTTATGCCACAAATTTCCATGTTTTATGTTATGATTATTGGGATTACATTTCGCTTCTATGATTTATCCCATGGTATGAAATTATGATTTCTTTTGCAGGTTAAGATTTCTAAAAGGTTATGTTCATGATGTGATTGATTTTTCTGTTGTTTTCCCTTACTGAGCATTTGAGCTCACCATTTTGTATGTTTTATTTCCCTGGTCAGGAAGAAGGTTATTAAGTAGGATATGCCAAAAAGGGACTCTAGATATGATGAAATAAGTGTGAGGCAAAGTAGATGCTTTATGAACCAGTTGTTTATGTTTCCCATTTTCTAAAGACTCTATACCTATATGGTCCTTTCCTAGTTTTGTTATATTTTGAAATAAGTGTGCTTCAATTCTTAAGTAATAACAATTTATGTTAATTATGGGTCGTTATAGTTGGTATCAGAGGAAATGTATAGTCAACCTTTGGAAACTGGGATGTGAAAGCCTTAGTAAGAATCCTACGGATAAGTCTAAGCATAGAACACAATCTTAGTGTTTTAGAAATGGCCATGAAAAACCTATGATAAGACCTTAAGTGTGAAATTTTATTCTTGATTATGTGGTTTTCCTATTATAATTAGTGTTTCCCACACTAATCTTCTTGGTTTTAGTCAATGGCTGGAACCCGAAGGAACCATGTTAATGCGGAATGCGACGGGCAATGCAATGATTGTCCCCCTGAGCAACCAAAAGTTATGGGAGCTAGAATGAAAAATCTTGTAGCCATGATCACACAACTTTCTCAAGCTATGAATCATGCAGAACATCCAAACGAGCAAAGGAAGGAGCAACATTCTGTTGAATCCTTCATGAGGCAGCGTCCACCTTCTTTCAGCGGGTCTACTGATCCATTAGTTGCTGAACAATGGATTAGTACTACTGAAAAGATATTTTCAGTTCTTCAATGTTCTGAACATGATAAAGTCATCCTAGCAGTGTATCGTTTGGAAGGAGATGCTGATCAATGGTGGAATATTATTAAGAATACGAGGCAAAGGGATGAAATTGAGTCCATGGAATAGGACGAGTTCAAGAAATTATTTTTTCAATAAGTACATCCCTAATATTCTCCAAAAAATGATGGAGAAGGAGTTTCTTGAACTAAAGCAAAAGGATGATGAATTTGTTGGTACCTATGAAGCAAATTTTACAAGACTTGCAAGGTACGCTTCTCGTATTATTATCAAAACTGAGAGTAAGATCGATCGATTCTTTAGTGGCTTAAAACCAAGTCTTCGAAGGGTGTTAGCCATAAGGGACTTCAATAGCTATGAGGAAATCGTTCGATGTTCTCTCAAAGTTGAGATAGAGATTGAAGTAACCCATCAGTCATATGGGTTTGATAAGAAGAGGAAAATGGAATTCAAAGGAAAATCTAAGGAGAACACTGAAAAAAAGTTGAGCTTTCCCTTATGCTCAAAGTTTGGAAAGAAACATGGAGGGAGTTGTCTTAAAGGGACAATTAAATGATTCAAATGTGGAAAGGAAGATCATCGGGCATTTGAATGCCGCAATGATGTCTAATGATGCAAACAAAGTAAGGGATACACAGAATGAACCTACTACACTTCAATGTTTAAAGTGCAAGGAGATGGGGCATTATGCCAATCAATTCCCAAATCCAAGGGTTGATGATGATGGTCGACGTCAATAAACTCTTACGACTAAAGACAAAGGAAAGTAACATGCAATTTCTATCAACGACGTGGAGTACGATAATGATGTGGTGAAAGGTACACTTACCATCCACTCTAAAGTAGAAAATGTTTTATTTGATTCTGGATCCACCCACTCTTTTATTCTTGAAGATTTTTCTAAGGATATCACCATATTACCTCAACAATTAGATGTTGAGTTAGCTGTGACAACCCCTAATGGCCCAACACTCGCATCAAAAGTTTATAATTTTTCTCCGATTGAAGTTTGTGGGAAAGTGCTTCCTGCAAATCTTGTGATCCTTCCTATAGTGGAATTTGATGTGATTCTTGGCATAGATTGGCTTTCTTTATATGGAGCTCATATCAATTGCCAGAGAAGGGAAGTCACATTTCATATTCCAAATCAATCTATGTTCGTCTATCGATGCAAGGATGAACATAACCTTCCAGTGGAAATTTCTTCCATCTTATGGGTCTTGATTCCACTAAATGAAAATTATTTATCTCAAATGGTTGGTGAGAAACTCACAATTAAGAATATGCCCATTGTACGGGAGTTTGATGATGTCTTTCTGGAGGAATTGTCGGGTCTTCCACCAAATCGTTATGTTGAGTTTTCAATAGAACTCGTACCAGGTGCTTTACCTATTTCAAAGACACCTTATAGAATGGCCCCAATTGAGTTGCAGGAATTGAAGAAGCAACTCCAAGAGAATTATGAAAAGGGATTCATACGCCCTAGTGCGTCACCTTGGGGAGCACCGGTTCTGTTTGTTAAGAAGAAAGATGGATCAATGAGACTCTGCATTGATTATCGAGAACTTAACAAGATCACTATCAAGAAAAAATATCCTCTCCCACGCATTGATGACTTATTTGACCAACTACGCAGAGCTCAATACTTTCAAAAGATTGATCTTCGTTCAGGGTATCATAAATTAAGGGTCAAAAGGGAGGATATACCAAAGATGACTTTCCGTACAATGTATGGACACTATGAATTTATAGTGATTCCATTTGGTCTTACTAATGCCCCTACTATCTTCATGGGTCTGATGAATAGAGTCTTTATAGACTATCTTGATCAGTTTGTGGTAGTCTTTATAGACGATATTCTTGTCTATTCAAAGAGCAGGGAAGAACATGAATATCACTTGAGAATTATATTGAAGACCCTGAGAAAGGAGAAGCTTTATGCCAAATTTACCAAGTGTGAATTTTGGCATCAAAAAGTTTCATTTTTGGGTCACATAATCTCAAAAGAGGGGATATCTGTGGATCCAGCAAAAACAGAGGTTATTGAAAGATGGTCAAGACCAACAACAGTAACTGAGATCCGATGTTTTCTTGGTTTGGCTGGATATTATCGACGTTTTGTGAAGGATTTTTCATGATTATCTAATCCACTAACCAAGTTGACTCGGAAAGGAGTTAAGTTTGTCTGGATGGAGGAATGTGAAGAGAATTTCAAGGAGTTGAAAAGAAGGCTATCCAGTGCACCTGTGCTCACACTTCCTTGTAGTATAGAAAGGATTGTTATCTATAGTGATGCATCCAGGAAGGGATTGGGGTGTGTTCTTATGAAAAATGATATGGTGATAGCTTATGCCGCACGACAGTTGAAAATCCATGAGCAAAATTACCCAACTCATGATTTGGAGTTAGCTGCGGTAATCTTTGCATTAAAGATTTAGAGGCATTACCTTTATGGTGAATGGTGTGATATTTATACTGATCATAAAAGCTTAAAGTATATTTTCACACAAAAGGAGCTGAATATGCGCCAGAGAAGATGGATGGAGCTGATTAAGGATTACGATTGCTCAATTAATTACCACCCTGGGAAAGCGAACAAGGTGGAAGATGCATTAAGTCGACAAGACCATGCCAGTTTATCCATGATGAGGATCCCAAAAGATCCAATATTTATGGATTTAAAAAGGAAGGATCTTGGGATTATAATGGAAGAGGGAAAATCGTATATTTCTCAAATGAATGTTCAACCATTTATACATGTGAAGATTAAAGAGGAACAGAAAGAAGATGTCGAGTTACAAAAGAATGTGAGAAATGTTCCTGAATTCAACCTTGATTGTGATGGGATAATAATGTTCAGGAATAGGGTTTGTGTTCCTCCCCTCCCCTAATTAACGAAGGATCTGTTGGAGGAGGCTCATATTTCTCCATTCTCTATTCATCCTGGAAGCACGAAGATGTATAGGGACCTGAAAGAGTACTTCTGGTGGGGTGGCATGAAAAGAGATGTTGCTGAATATGTCTCTCGATGCTTGCTTTTTCTGCAAGTTAAAGCTGAGAGGTAGAAGTCTAAGGGGATGTTACAACCATTACCCATACCATAATGGAAATGGGAAAACAACACTATGGACTTTGTCACCGGACTTCCTAAAACATCGAAAGGCAATAATGCTATCTGGTCCATAGTTGATCGTCTTACAAAGTCGGAACACTTCATCGCTATTAGAGAGGATTTCTCTCTGGATCAGCATGCCAGGATATATGTAAAGGAAGTGGTAAGATTGCATGGAGTACCACTTTCTATTATATCTGATCGGGATCTGAGGTTTACCTCAATGTTCTGGAGAAGTCTTCAGCATACTCTGGATACAGAGTTAAGTTTCAGCACTGCTTATCATCCTCAGACAGACGGTCAGTCTAAGAGAACAATTCAAACTCTATAAGATATGTTGAGAGCTTTCTCTATGGATTTCAAAGGTGTTTGGGATCAACACCTACCTTTGGTGGAATTTTCTTATAATAATAGATTTCACTCCAGTATTCAGATGGCTCCTTATGATGCTCTCTATGGAAAGAAATGCAGGACTCCAACTTTCTGGGATTAAGTTGGGGAAAGAAATCTATTAGGACCTGATCTTGTTTATGAGATGGCAGAAAAGGTCTGATCTATTCAATAACACATAAGAGCAGCTCAGAGTCGAAAGAAAAGTTATGCCGACAACCGATGAGAAGACCAAGATTTTGAGGTGGGTGATAAAGTGTTCTTATGAATATCTCCCTGGAAGAGGGTCATGAGATTTGGAAAGAAGGGGAAGTTGAGCCCTAGATATATCAGTCCTTTTGAAATAATGGATCGTGTTGGGAAGGTAGCTTACCGATTGGCGCTTCCACCAAATCTCACTCAAGTTCATGATGTGTTCCATGTATCTCTCCTGAGAAAGTACATACCTGATCCTTCACATGTACTCAGCTCAAAAGTTGTACCACTGGAGCAAGATCTTTCTTATGAAGAACAACCGATAGATATTCTGGATCGTAGCGAAAAAGTTCTACGAAACAAGATCAGTATATTGGTGAAATTTTTATGGAGGAACCACCAATTAGAAGAAGCTACATAGGAGCTTGAGGATATGATGAGGGAAAGGTATCCTCATCTGTTTGTTACAAAGTGATGAATTTCGAGGGAGAATTTCATTTTAAGGGGGGTAGAATGTAACACCCGAGACTTTTATGTTATATAAATCATCAAAGGAATCTTTTTCTACACATAACACTTTCTTCGGTTGCTTTACACGAAATCACGACCTTCCTCGATAGCTTGCGTCGTACGCAATACCGAGTTTTACTAAACAACGATATAATATTGAAATATTATTAAAACTAGCTGTTATGAATAGTAATAACCAATTTTTGAAATTTTATAAATTTCATTTTTCAAAATGGACTTCATTTTTGGATTCGGAATATCGAAATTAGCCGAGGGTGAAATTTTGGTATTTTTCTGAAAACTTTCAATTTTTGAGGAATAGTGAAACCACTAAGTGCTAGTTAAAAAACTGAATTTTTCATAAAACATAATTTTACCGCTTCTGTGAGTGGAATTTAAAAAACTCGAGAGACACGTTTGATGTCAGAAAGTAAAATTCGGTTCAATGAGATGAAAATAATTTTTGGTGAATAGTAACTTTTTACTTTTATTTACCACGGTTAAAAGTAAATAGGGTAATTAAGGGTAAAAATGATATTAGTATTACACTAACACTTGTCCTAATTCTATTGGACAAGTGTAATTCGAACAAAAACATCCTTATGAATAAAATATGACCATTTAGGCCCACTTGGATTAGATTAGGACATTTATTATTAATTTATTTAAAGAAGGGTTAAAATAGTTAAAATCATAGTTTAATAAGTATATAATTTTTAATATATGTTTATACAAAAGATAAATTCGACTATAAATATAAATTAGAAAGATAAAAATATTTCCTACATAATGATATTTTATTTTAATTTTTAGACATTAAATAATTTAATTTATTCATGACACAATGATGATGCAGTAATTATCTTATTAATGAAATATTGACATAATGGATGTTATAAATACCCAAATAAATGTAATTTGTAACTTTTTATGAATTAAAATAATTTTCTAGGTTAATATGACATGTTATTATTGATTTAATTAACTTTTTTTGAACTAATAATTCTGTTATGATTTTCAAAAAAATCAATTACTAAATAGTGTCAAAATCGACATAAAATAGTTTTTAAAACAAATATTATATTATTAATTGTTATTTTATTCCTAAAAATATAAGGTTCGGCCACATGACTTAGATAAGGTTATATATATAAATGATAAACAACTTGGGGTTCGTTTTTCTTTTTATAGTGTGTTTATTAACCTTATAGTATAAGAACACAAGAAGACACGGTAAAAGTAAGATTATTTAACTTAATGATAAATCTAAATGATAAGGTTAAAATAGGAATCTAAACTTGTCTAAATTCTATTGGATGAGGGTATTTCTACCCATCCCTACCTTAGCTTCGAAATAAATTAATTTGGTGCTATTTAAAACCGAACATGACTTTATAATAAAATAATATTTTTTGTTTTTCCAAAGGAGCCCCTCTCCTCCCTTATAAAAGGGCACCTCCACCCTCTCTTCCTCACAACAATTTGAGTTTTCAAGCTCAGCCAAACCCTACCCATTTCACTTCTCCACTTCCCTAGAATCATCCTAGTGGTTCTGGTCTTCTTCAAAGACCAACCCAAGTGCCCTAGGAGGAGGTTAAGAAGAGTCGCGTCAAAAAGAGGTAATATCCATTACCGATCCTTTCCAAATTCTTTCTTCTTCAACATCTTCTTCTTTAGTTGTTTCATTAAGAAGTAATAACATCAGTATCACTCATATACTGATATGTTATTATATGTATGAAACAACCCTATTTCATCATTTATCCATCCTACGGAAAACGAAATCACCGCGCGTGCGTACGTACGGAATACCGTCTCCACGCCGTGGTGTAACCTATTTTCCCCACCACCTTACTTGGATCGGTATAATGGTGTAAATAATTACTATATATGATTATTGTAAAGTGATATTGATTCTGAAATAGTATAAATACACTCCAATACAATTCCACGATCATGGGAACGATATCATCGCTCGTGCGTACGTACGGAATACCGTCTCCACGATGTGATGCGATTTGTTCTACATGATGTTCATTGCATAATGATTATATAATTGAATTGAATGAATAAATATGATATATAGTACATTAATACCATTCTGTAAATGATGTATCTATAACCTAAAGAGAAGAATAAGAATTTATTCGGCAAAACACGCATAAGAACAAAAAGTTATAAACACCTAAATAACAAGTAGCAATGAAATTTTACTACTAAGACGTTAAGAATATGACCATATATGATATCATAACAATAATTATGATTCTTGAATAAGTCAATAACATTATTTAAATCATTATACAGGAGGTTTGGACACATATGAGGAAAATCGGACCTATGGTAAGGGAAATATCACAATCTCATTTTTATATGAGATTGTTTATACTTTGGTATTTACTGGGGTGTATTTTATCATCCACATCCATGTTTCCTCAATATGTAATATTATTTCCATCCACCTAAAATTGTTTAAATCCAATTTTACCCTTTGTTGATTTTTTAGTAAAAGATATGAAAGGAATCTTTTGTCGTTTTTCGTACAAGGTACTTTTTGACCTTTCCGACAAAAGTACGAGAAGAATGTTTTTTAACTTATATAGCATGAATGGATTTTTAGAACATTATTTCTATGAATCTTCCTTTACAAGTTTTCAAGTTTATTTTTAATCAACTTCTTTTAGTTCAATATTATATGACATGTTAAGAAAGAAAAATGTTTTTGAAGTAGAAAGGATATTTTTCTCAAGAATGGAATTCAACTGTTTATCAAAATTATTTTCCATCTAAGATAATATAGGGTACTGTTTCTATACCTATTATTACATTGATTTGATTATGTTGTGATGTAATTATTTTTATGAATTCCTTTATCTACTATGAATTGTTTTATGATGCCATGTTGTTTAAGAATCCCATTTTTATTACATGGGTTATGCTATGATGTATGGTTTATGATTTTGTGGCACAAATAAGAAAGGTATCATTATGAGATGGGTGGGACCTATATCTCCCTCCAATGCACTGTGTAAAGATTTTATATCTAATGATATAGACATGGCTGGAATGGCAGGTTAAACCGGTTCAGTGAAACAGGACTAAAACGAGGAGTGAACTCGGTTCAGAAATGGACTTTTTCCACTAACATAGTCTTGGCAATTAGTCTTAACTAATAAGAAATGATTCTCTATGATTATGTGTGTATGCCACAAATTTCCATGTTTTATGTTATGATTATTGGGATTACATTTCACTTCTATGATTTATCCCATGGTATGAAATTATGATTTCTTTTGCAGGTTAAGATTTCCAAAAGGTTTTGTTCATGATGTGATTGATTTTTCTAATGTTTACCTTTACTGAGCATTTGAACTCACCCTTTTGTATGTTTTATTTCCCCAGGTCCGGAAGAAGGTTATTAAGTAGGATATTCCAAAAAGGGACTCTAGATATGATGAAATAAGTGGGAGGCAAAGTAGATGCTTTATGAACCAGTTGTTTATGTTTCCCAGTTTCTAAAGAGTCTATACATATACGGTCCTTTCCTAGTTTTGTTATATGTTGTAATAAGTGTGCTTCAATTCTGAAGTAATAAAAATGTATGTTAAGTATGGGTCGTTATAGATACACTGGGTCGGATAAATCCATTGCCCTGCAAGTCCTCCAGCTGTACCTATAGCTCTCGAAGCTCAGTGGGGGCTATACGATATGCTGGAGTGGATATCGGTGCTAACCCTGGGTACAAGTCAATATAAATGTCTACCTATCTGCGAGGAGGTAGTCCTGGAACTTCGTTAGGGAAAACATCCACATACTGATCCACCACTGTAGGTAAGCTATTACTACACACGTCAACTGCTCCTAGGATAAGGATAGCCAACTGATGAGTGATGGGCTGTCCTCTCCTCTACGTGAGTCCATCATATGCTTCAAAGGTTCCCTTATCGCCAGTGAAGGTGAACCTGCTCCCATCGGTGCGAACACATCGCACCTTGCACCTAATGCAGTTGATCTGATCATGGACTGTAGATAACCAATACATGCCCAAGATGACATCATAAGTCCTCGACACCGCTACAAGAAGATCCCAGCCAAAGATCTCGCCTCCTAGAGTAAGCTCACACTACTGGCACCAGTGCGTAATTGTCGAGTCTGCTCCCGTAGAAGTCTCTAGTTGTAAGGATCGAGCCAACAGCTCCGTCAGAATCTCTGAGCTCCAAACATGGGCGGCGGCAATGAATGAATGACTCGCTCCTGTGTCTATAAGAACTGCAGCAAGGGTGGATTAGACACAGATAGTAGCTCGAATCATCTCGGGTGCACTGTGGTCGTAGGCCTCCCCTGCTTGAAGCTGTGCCTTCCTCTTCCCTCCAGCTCCCTGTCCTCGGGGTGGGCCTCCTGGTGGTGGTGGTGGTAAGCCTCAAAGCGTCGCCCACCAACTACTGCTCGGCCAGATCCTCTGCCTCGTCCGCCTTCTCCCTACGGACCGCCACAGTCGACCCTCTGCCTCTGCCTGGGTGGCCCCTCAATCGTCTGCTGCTCCTCGGCACGGCGGGTCGGGCAGTCATGAGCCCTGTGGCCTTGCCCGCCACATGCGTAGCACTGTCTGCCTCCCGTAATACTGGCTCTGCGCTGTGTTCCCCGCACCTCTGATCCAGTGTCCTGAGGTTGTCTGCCTGAGGGTCTGGTCCGTCTGGACCCATGTGTTATCCGTCGACTGCCAGCTGCCAAAGACTCTACTACGTGCCGCCCTGCGGTAGGACTCGCTGCTGGTGTAGGCTCAGCAAGAAATATCTCAATGAGAAGGGCTCGCTCCAGTACCCCTTCTTGTGTCGGAATGCTGAGGGAGATCAACGATGCCCTGATCTCATGCCTCAATCCCTGCTTGAAGGTCCGGGCCCATCAGAATGGGTCTCGTACAATGTCTGTTGAATAGCGTGAGAGATCGTTAAATCTCACCAAGTACTGGGAGACCGTCATGCTGCCCTGCCGCAGCTGTAGAAGCTCCTGGATGCACACCGCACGGAGGGTGGATGGGATGAACTCCGAGCGGAAGAGCCTCTCAAAGTCCATCCAGAGGAGTGATGCCTTGTCGTGCACCTTGAGCATCAAGCTCCACCATCTCCCTGCTACCGCGTGCAGGAGGCTCGCTGCGAGGATCACCATGAGATCAGCTGGTGTCCCCACTAACCTGAAAACTCACACAACCGCCTCCAGCCAATCCTCGGCTGCCTGAGGGTCCGTCTCCTCGCAGAACCTGGGCGGTCGCTGACGTTGAAACTCAAGCAATGCACCAAGGCGACGTGCACTCTCAGCGGCTGGGGCTGGTAGCATCGGTGGCTCGGCGGGTAGTGGTACCGCCGGTACCTCCGCAATAATAGGGCCACGCACCGAGGCCTCATCGCTCGGTGGGCTGTCGTCATGTATAAAACTCAGAACCCTAGCTGGTTGTCATTGTGGGGCCACCTTGAAAAGTGACAGGTGCGCCACTGTCAATACAATATACCTGGTGAGCTGACACAAAGTAATCACAAAGAAAACTTGAACACACATGAAATCAATGTTTTCGTTCACTAAGTTGGAAATCAGAAGTCAGGGTCCTAGTGTACGGATACGTCGGCCACCTCACCAACACTGGACTCTCTGGATTGATAACCACACTTAATACTCTTAACACTATTGGTTCACATAGAAAAAGATTAGAGTCCTGAGTTCTGCGGTAGAATCGAACTCCTCTGATACCAATTTTTCACGACCTGTCCTTGGGGCTCGTGTCGTGACTACCCCAAGCCCACATCCCTTAGGCCAGGGGCCAGCGACTAGCACCAAGGCGTGAATCCTAATAAAAAGGGGAAGGCATTGAATTTATAATGTAAACACACACCACCGAGTAAGAAAGAAGAAGTAAACACTCAGTAAAACTGGGTACAAAACTAAGTGCAGAAAAGTAAGTGGGCCATAATACAAACCCAAACTGAATGTAAAGTATAACTGGAAACAAAGTACATCAACTGAAAAGTAATGCTACAACGTCGAGCCGTCCACTGGATGTCCCACCTGAAGGATTGGTACAGATAGCCTTCTCAGCTCCATGGGTCCAGCCGTCTACTCCGTGGACGTCCCGCAGAGTGGTTCACCTCCAGGTACCGACTTGCTCCACAAGCCTCCACCACGATCAGCACTGTCCGTCGTCTGCATCAAACACAACGTAGTGCGGGCATAGCTCGTGCAGGGGTGAGTATAAGCTACTAATTAGGGACACCGAGACCCCCGAAGGTCTCCCAGAATCGACAAAGGATAATCCACAATGGAATATAGAATCACGAAGTAACATCCGACACTACATAGGTATATGCCCATACATATACCTAAGTCATCAATTCCAGTTTAGCTCCAACATCCGAGCCCAAGTACAACCCAGTCCACACAGGAAAACATAACCCATCCCACATAGTAATTCACAACCCAATCCACACCGGAAATCATAACGTAATCCACATAGGATATCAAGTCAATCTTATCGAAGATAAGATTGAAATTCAAGAATAATCTCACACAGGTATACTTATTCGTAAGACGGTAGAGATGATCAGATGTAGCCACTGATTCATCTAATCAATCATACCAACATAGGATCGATAGGTACTAACCCCCGCAATGACCCACAAAGGATCGATAGGTACTAACCCCCACAAAGACCCACACAGGATCTGACCCACACAGGATCTATATGCGCTGGCCCACACAGGACCACTGAGCATTGAACCACACATGATCTGGTCCACACAGGATCAGTATGCACTGATCCACAGAAGATTGCTGAGTGTTGTATTTATCGCTGTCAAACCCACTGAGGATTCCCGTACAGTCTTCATCGTCATCGCAGTCGCAACCAGCTCTAGGGTTCCCGCACACAACAAGCTCATTCGAGGAGGGTCCGCTCCACGAGCCGAGGGGAAGATACATCAACTGACACGATGTCCGGAGTTGATGTATCCAAAAGTTCTGTATCATTAATAGGAACTCAATGTCATAGACGACACGTCAATCAGACGCCCGATCTGAGAGTTATTGGCTTTTTCGTCCTAGGGGCCCGGTTCGTTTTTAAGTCAAAACCAACCCGATCGTACTCCAACTGCATCCAAACCTCAAGAAGAGTAAACCAAAATTTCAGTCTCACTAAGAGGAATCCATCAAAGTCGACGGCACGTCAATCGGACGTCTGGAGCTCAAGTTATAAGCATTTCCGCTCGGAGTGCCTGGTTGGTTTCGTGTTGATCCAACCTGGCCCAACCAAAAGTTCACTGAAACCTTGAGTGTAATATACCAAAATGACCGCCTCGATCCAAGGATCACATCGCAGCTGACAGTGTGTCGATCGGAGGTCTGTAGCCCATGTTACGGGAGTTTTAACAAACCGGTCTGAAAAAGGGGGTTTTGGGCCCGGACCATCCCGGCCTGAGACCCCCTGGGTCGGCCCAATCCGGTTCGACCCAAACTTGGACCAGGTCCAGCCCAATATGGTGTGGCCCGGCTCAGTGGGCATGGCCTGGCTCGGTGGGCGTGGCCCGGCCCGCTCGGCGCGGCCCAGCCCGGCCTGGGCACGGCCAGGCGGCTTGGCCAAAACGGCCGAGTGGAAAGGTGGGGGGCGCTGCCCCCCTGATTGACAACTCACGGCCCTCCCACGTTGGGGACGCTCTTCTTCCAACTGGGGGTTTCGAACCCCCAGTCTCCCCCCGGAAACGGCAGGCCTGGTCCGACCGGCCGGTTGCTGCCGCAGCGGGACCACCGCGGTCCCGCCCTCCTGCTCCGGCAACGGGCGATTCGGCCACCGCTCTGGCACCACCGCGGCCATAGGCCGCGGCCTTGTCCAATCAGTGTGGCGTGACGGTGCTGCGCCCCTCCATCGTGGCCCTTCTCCGGCCGCGACCTCTTTGAGGTTCTCCGGCACGGCACGATGGCGCCGCTGCTTTGTTCGACTTCAACGGCGCGACGTGATGACGCAGCGCTTCTTCGACCATTATTCATTATTTCCACGCGGTGCAATGGCACCGCGCTGCCTTTGCTCGTGCCGCAACAAATTCAAGCATCAAGGGGGGAGGAGAGTCGGCCGTGTTCGTGCGGTCCAACCTCCTCCTGTTATTGCGATAACAGGCGGCCAAATTAGAGAATGATGAATGAAAAATAAAATATTCACGGACAAGAAAAAAATAACAATTAACCCCTAACTCGATGAAGTCGTTGAACGAAGGTTTGTCACAGAATTGAACGTCACGGAAGAAGCCGTCATGGAAGAGGGTTCTGTACACGTTGACAAAGATCGTCCGAAGAGTAATGGTGTCTCCCTTCCTTTTACGCGGGAAGAAGAATGAAGGAAGGCCCGTCGGTGTTCTTCGCGTTCTTCAAGGAAGATGATGAACTTCAAGACATAGAGCTTTCTTTCCCCAATCCTCTCACAAAAATCTAACCCAATTAAAATAAGGTCACCCCTTATTTTAATTGATTATGCCATGCTTTTCAAAATTTCATATTAAAAACGAATCCACTTAATTAACTAAACTTATGTTGTCAAATTAAATGGAGAGTTAAGGGGGGTTAGGGAATATGAAGGGGTGGGGTTTGTGTGGGACCCACCCCACAAATATCCTACCTAGTGGAGTAGGATATAGTGGGTCCCACTACAGCCACATATCTTAGGTTAAACTACTTTAAATAAAATAAAATTGGTTGCACCATTTTATTTTATTCTTTACTTAACCCAAAATTTTAATCACCACACCCGAGCAAACACAACTCCAGAAAAGGTGTTCGTAAGTAATTACCGGCGCTACGATTACATCTGTGTCCTCGGATTTCGATTCCGAGCACTGGTTCAAAAGTTAGGAAATCTCACTCGTTCGTTCACTGAACATACCCGAGCTAAACTTCGTAAATTTATTCCAAGCCCCCCGGGCCTCGGAATCAGGTACCGTCAGAAACTGTGTTCTTGTAAAACCTGAATGAAAATTAAGAAAACAATTTCCCTTTAATTTTACGGGTCTTTACATTTTCCCACTAGAAACGAGGGCCTATGGTTATTCAATGTAGTGAATATCCACAATATTAAATTAAAAATATCATAAAAATTGATATAATCCAAATAAGTAATTAAATTGGGTCCATATGTTGTAAATAAATTGAAATAAAATCATGAAGTAATTGAATGTTAAATGACATAATGGCCAAAATGTACATGTGATATATACAACACAGACCACCCATTGGTCCATTCACATATATTGGACTATATAATTGAGAAAAAAAATTAATGTACATAGATCCAGTACTGATTCTATTATAGACAACAAACCTAGTCTCCATACAATGTTGAACTTCCACAACTCAATCCAAATAATCTAGATAATAATCAATATTTAATCATGAACCCATGGCTCCCTTCCCTATAATCATAATTATGTTCCGGACATGAAAGTATACATATGTTATGTGACCACACTGAGGTGAACAAATATGGGTTTAGAAAGATATGTCATTGGGCCACCACCAACGATGAACATATAATCTACTATTATAATTGAGTGATCTTAAAATATTTTCTTCCTATATGATTCATAACTAATAATGGAAAAATAATATTAATAAATTGAAACTACATTCGATACTTGGGTCTATGATCCGAATCAATTTCAAAATGTTACATAATATCAATATATAAATATATGGTCTATATATTTAGATAACCATTATTTAATATATATTTATAAGTAAGGTGAGAAGTTTTGATTTTTATTATTGCTTATATAATATTGATCATCTAAAGATTTTGTGAAATGGGAATGGAGCTGGATGTCTTGCGACTCAAGCATAATATAATTAGTTGATGCCTGAATCCATGATCTTGGTAGACAATATCAACATCAAACAATGCCTAAATTTTCTATAATAAATCTAAGTCACCACATTAGGATTAATTTCCTAGAATTATGGTCATTAGTACATTCTTTCAATCACTATAACGAATGATTCTTGGTAATGACTATATATCTTGTAATATGGGACTATGCAAGATGTCACACCACAAATGTATATTAATCCATTATGTTGTTTTAGATCTAGGTATCAGTCTGTAAGAAGTCACAACAATGTTTCATATATAACCCCTAAGGGGGGTGCTCATTAGGTGATGTGTATGGAATTATTATTAAAAATCCCAGTAAAAAAGGTGTTATTACATAAAAAAATTACCAAATTTGTAGCAATTGAATCATAAACACTATAAAAGACAGAATATTATATTGATATCCATATCACATTATTTTCATGATTATAATATTTATATAAATAAATTTATTGTATATACACCACATTATACACAATTTTCACATAAGGCATGTTTCCCATGAATGTAGAAATCAGTCAAAAATTTCATTCCTTATGTTTCATCATCCATTATAGGAATTAAAACCAAAAATATAATAAATATACATGTACTATACGTCTAAATAAGAACCATAATCATATGAATCTTATCATATATTATTATCATATGATATTTTGTTACCCTTTTAGTAAAAATTCAATATTAAACTCGTGTTTGAGGTAATAACTAAATCAATTTTCAAGTTTTTTTTATTTTTTTCCTCTTATTTTTATCCTGGATATAAGCTCTATAGAATGGAAACAATGATATAATTATCATATATATATATATATATTATATACTAGTAGAAATCCAAAAATGTTATATATTGAAAATGAGTTACATAATTCATATAGATGATATGTTGTTCTTATATATGAATAATGATTCGATTTTCTTGAAGGATTGAATGAAAAAATTAAAATTTTATATAAATGATATTGAATAATTTTTATATAATACAAATAATTTATATTTAGTTAATATAACATATATTACCATGCATGTGCAAATAATTTTACAAACATATCACATCACCTCATGGATGTGGTTTTCAACATGTATACATGTGTGTTGTTGTCATTTCCCAATTGATTTTAAGGATATAAGGTAGTTTTGATGTTATAATTACAATATTATAAATATGTGATAAACAAAAATTATGAACATTAAAACCATATTTATCTCCATTCTTGAGAGGTAGTGATGGAAAACAACTTATGTCGTTTAGTTAGGTATTTTACCACTGTACAAACTATCAAAAGAATTTTTTTTACTTTTTATGGATGATTAGTTGTATATTGGTTATGGGATTAACATAATAAAATCTATATAGATTTATGAAAATGATTTTTTAATATCATAATAGTTAATTTTTTTACTGTGGTGGAAGTTGGAAATATATAAGAACACTTGGTTAAGAACAATACATCTTTTCAGAAAACCACCTTATGATAGAATCAACATCCAAAATATAAATGATTTTTAATAAAAATAATTCATCTTGGATTTGGGGATGGAAGTTGGGGGTTGTTTTAGTCAGCTAACTGTCCAAAAATGGTTTTGGATATCTAAAGAGGATAGGAATGGGATTTCCTTTGTATATGTGGCGGAGAGGACACAAATAGAATTTTTTTAAAGAAAAAGGTGTACCAAATTTTAAAAATATAAAAAGGATCCAAAATAGATCATTAATAAAAATTATATGCTATAAAGTTGAAATGTTAAAAAAAAATTATTTCCATGTTTATATATCATTTTACCTACAATATATTTAGTATAAACCTTATAAAACCCATTATAATGCTCACTAGGATGAGTTATTATTTCATTATTTTCTATTAATGATAGGAAACAAATTATTTTTTACATTATTATAAAACAAAAATTTTTATTATTAAAAATATGTAATTTGATACACCAAATTACAATCAAATAATTAGATAAATGAAATCTAAAATGAAACTCAATAACATAATGAAAAAGGTTATTTATAAAGGGAAAAGATTCATATGTATATAAATTTTTAATATAAAAATTAAAAATTATTTTCATTACAATGAAATAAAATAGGTTAATAGTAAAACAGTTGAACTATTGATACTTTAAAAAAATTCAGCTGTATGTAACATTGTATTTTCATTAAATTAAATTATATTTTTAATTTAAAATAATTATTCTTCACTAATAACTAAAACAATTAATCATTTTATAAAATTATTAATAATGAACCTTACGAAAATTTTGACATGATGATTATAAAAATTAAGATGTTTTAATAAAATTCTAATAGAGTGAAAAATAAATGTAATTAATTATTCATAAAAATGTATATAAATATGTTTTTGCGGAAAAGGTTTTTTCAAAGATTATAAATACCATACTAGAAAATATATACACATTTAAAAATTTGTTTATTAGCTATAATTTTCTAAATAATTTAAAACTGATACTATTCATATTCAAATGACTGTATTTTATGGTTAGGTTATTATTGTAATGTTTATATAATAATATTAATACTATATTGTGGTTCCATAAAACTTTGTGTTCTATGTAATACAAAATATTTAATAAATTATAAAAATATGGAAAATTTATTTCCTATAATATCATGTTGATTTTCAATGACTTGTAGTATACTATCATATCTCATATAAATTACTGATCACAAAAATCGTTGGAAACAAAAATAGGTTGCTTGAATTGTTATTCCAAATTTAGTGGATGTATTATTTATTGGCTTGTCAATATCATCTTCAATTCATGGATAGTTTTCCTACACTAATAATTGAAAATAAAATTAAAATAATTTTATACTAATATGTATAGTGGAAGCGAAATCTTATATAAATCATGAATAACCCACATCATGAGTCCCTCATGTTCCCAAATTGATTTAACTTATTTCACACATGTGAGGTAAGGAAAGGAATTTTTTTAATCAATTATAAATATAAAGACATGAATTTTTTTTATGAGATGATATTACTATGAAACATTACTCACATTTCTAAAAACTAGACCATTGCAATTATGATTAAATGAATCATTATCATTGTTATTTTCATTAGTTTTTTATTTTTTTAAATTATTGTTCAAAAAAATTTCAAAAACATGTAATGTAATTCATGAGTTAAACTATGAAATATTCATTATGATAAAAACAATTATATTACCATGAACATATAAATAAATATATTTATCATTATATAATCCATATGTTATCTTTATAAAATAAATAATTCCAAAATAAAATTTAACATTGGTCATTTCATGGTCTTATGTAGAAATTGTCACTTGCAAATGACGAGAAAATCTATGAATATAGAAATAATGATTTCCATCAATAAATTATTTTTTTATCTAGTTTATGAATGGGATGGTCATATTATCATTTTTAGTGACATAATTTAACTTTCCATGATTATAAAAAATACCATGATGTTCTAAATTCCCACTTTTGATATTTCATTTTTTGTATATTCTCACAATGTTTAGTCATGTTTTATTTGGAATTAAATAAATGAGGATAAACCATTTTGAATATGAAATTGGATAGATTATGATGATGTAAAATTATTCACAATTGTCATTATCATTTCCTATATCAAAGAGGGATTTAAAATCCTTTTGTGATACATAACAAGTTAAGAATATTCCTCCAAAAGAATTTTATATGAGTATATTTTAATGTTGACTCCTGTGAAATCACTGATGATATATCCGATATCATATAAATTCATTACAGAAACAATACATGTTTTTTTCAATGTTTTATTGATTAATTTTATAAAATTATCAATACCAATTAGTCTCCTTCCATGATGTACACATATATTAATTCAATTCGAATTGGATTTAAAACAAAAGTTATGTGATGTTCAATAGATAAAACTAAAATGAATTTCCTCAAACATACTTTTTTTAACATTGTATGCACACCTAAAACTATTTTCATTTTTTATGAAATAAAACATAGACTTTTTTTATAAAAATAATAGTTTAACTCTTCTTCCAATATAGAAATATTATTTTTAAAATTATAAAAATAATCATTTAATTTTAGATTTGTTATAAAATTGTTTTATTTAAAATAAATAATCAATGTAATATGAAAAATGTTTTAATTTCTTTTGAACTTTTACATTGGAGGGTGTTACAAGTGATTTTTCTCTAAATGGAGCCCCAAGGGGTCAAAAATATTAATGTGGACAATGTTGTATATGACTACCTTAGAATTTTTCCTATCATTAAAATTATGGAATCTCATTTCCATCATTATGAATATTCTAAAAAATGAATTTTGAGTTGCCTATAGATATATTTTCTTCAATTTTGGGCACATAAATTCAGCTAGAATTAATAATCATTAAACACTAACAAAATCTTAATTAATAACACTAACTAAAAGAATAATGGATCTATTTTCCAACATAAACCAAATAAAATTGTGGGATATAAATATCTAACCAATATATAAGTTCAAATTTAGTGGGGATTTAGATTATTGGATGAACCATTGCCAGATTAAAAATAGTAGAATGCATAGGAGGGAATTATTTATAGAATATAAAATATTTAATGATCATAACAATATTACTTTTTATCTTGGGTGTGATCAAGGGTGAAAAATATCATACCAAACTGATTGTATCATTTCATCGAATATATGTATTGTACGTGAAAATATACTTGAGGAACATAAAAATCATTATATTTTTTGATGGTATAATGTGAAGTACCCCTGGATCATTTAGTCACACTGAGAGGGGGGTGAATCAGGTGTGACAAATTTTACAGAATTTGTTTTCACCATTTAATTCGAACCATTATCATCAGTTAGGATGAATGGATCTTACATGCAATGTTGAAGGTAAATGGAACATAGCACAAAATATTTTTACATGTTTTGGTACTAATACCTAGATCATTACCATATTGTTTAAAACTCCCCTCCCGCCCATTGATTATTAAGAATAATATTTTTATCAGTTATAATGGTTTAGGAAGAAACTAGTTATACACCCTAGTAATTGATCTTCTAGATGATTATAGTTATACTCCCAAAAAATAAAAATATTCTCTCATAGTTTCTTAGACACCCCCAACCATTCAAGTAGTTATACCCCTAGTATTTTTAGACTCTCCATCAACTGGTTAGACCCCCCCAATCACAATCCCCTTCATCATTTTAAATCTGATCCACATACAAGATGATTAGTTGATCCACCTCCATTAGCTTGCTGGATCACACTGGATCATGTAAAATTAATGTTCCTTTTCACTGACGTCAAACATACTCAAATAATTCTTATTTCTAAATATAATTAGCCTCCTCTACAAAACTACTCCAGAAAACATTCGTTCTTATATTGAATACCCAACCTCACTAAACACTGAAAAATCAGACACATAAAATCTTCTAAAATACAGTGGATAAAACCATCCCAAATTCAATACCAAAAATCACTACACATTTTGCAATGCATATTTCATGCGAACTTATTCAAACATAATTCATGTAATTAATACATCATATATCCCTCTATTTTTTTTTCTCACAAGTGCATGTGAATATGATTTAATCCATGAATGTTTTTTTCAAATAGATCCTTAACCGCAATAATTTTCCATTTTATCCACTCACAATTCACACACATTGTGTCTCCTTGTTCCATCACCTTTCACATAATGAATAATATCACAAACACTGCACACTACCTCTTCACTATTGAAAAATATATGCACACATTTTATACAAATAATAATTACCCCTAAATATTTTTTTATCAGTTCCTGTATAAATATGATGAATGAATTTCATTCTCAATTAATTCTATAGGTCTCAAAAAAATTTAAAAACAAATAATTTCATATATTTTCACCCCTCTTTCTAACTCAATATTATAAACACTAATCACTTGAAAAAAATTAGGTGAATATACATCATTCAGGAAAGCTTTTTTTTAACAATAATCACAATACATTTATGAGTGTCTGTTTTCTTCACACAAAAAATTCACACACATTGTTTTCTCAAATATTCACACACACAAAATCGAATGGATATAAACTTGGTGCGCACAAGATCATCACAATATGCGATGTATGATTACACTATTACATGGTTTATAAATACGTATGCACAAATATCATTATAAATACACATAATATAAACGTTTTATCTCAGTTTCTTTGTGTAACACTATTCTATATGAAGGGAATGGTGGTGCACATAATTCTAACCCAATTTCCTCACGGATCACAGATCAACACAATGAAATAATATAAGGAAAAAACATTTATTTTTCTCAATATATACCACATCATAACGTATATATAAGGTGTTCAAAATAATTAGTGAAACACTTCATGAATATTATGAACATGTCAGTGGTTCGTTGAAATAACTCCTCAATCGCAAAAACAGATTTGAACAGACTTCTTTTCAAACAAAATTGTTTCAAAAAACTCTTTCTCTCACAAAAAAATATTGAGATCTGAGATAAGATCATATAGAAAATTATCATAGCCATTGTATTTAGTAGTGATGATCAACATTTAATAATCTTCTATAATCAAGGATGAAGTCGAAACCTTCCGGTTACGCTTTGGAAAACAACACTATCATGGAAAATTCTCACAATTTCTTCATAATTCAAATACATGTTTTGGATATCAATTTTTAAATAAAATAGATCTGCATATAATTCAGATCATTTTGGAATTTTCAGGATTTTTAATTGATGAAGATAAAATAGTAATCGAGCATTGGATGACGTCACCATAGAGATATTGGAAAACAAAAGTTATTGTATGCTCTTTTGGGGGAATGATCTTAATTATATGATTCAAATGAAATTGCATAATAATTTTGTTAGATTCAGATCATAAAACTAATCAGATGATGCTTGACTGGATTGTGAATCTTCTATCAGTGTTACTTAGAAGATCCAATGTATAGAGTTTTCAGGTCAGGCCGGCTAGAGAAGACATCACATATGATCTCAGTGGAAGATTCAATTCATGTTGAAGACTGTACGGTTCAAATAGTCCTGCTCGAAATAAATTTCCTAGATGATCAATGGGGGGATATGAACAGCATGGTTCCTTCACAGCTAGCTGATATAGGTTCCTAATATTTTTTATATAAGCACAATTTAAAAAAACTAACCAATTAAAAGTACTAAAACCATCGTGAAAAATTATAAGAAACATATTACATATCCATTCTAATTTAAAAAAATATAAGAAACATTTTGAATACCTATTCATATGTTTTTTATTCAATCTTGTAAACATTGTTTCAATGCAAACAACCAATAAAATATGACTTTGTTGCATTCATTTCCGATCTACAATTATTACTTTTAAACTTCATTGATATTTAATCTTCTAAATTAATTGACAATAATTTCAACATCACTAAACTACTTCAATATCCCCCTTTATATTTTATATAAATAACCATTTAATATTAAAATGTAATGATATATTCTCCAACATGTTGGAAATAAATCCAAATTTTTATTCATGGGATGGAATTATCAGTCCAGATTTTTTTTGAATTTCATCTTTTCAAACATATTTTTTTATTTAATTATATGAAAGATAAAATCACTACTAGATTAGAAATGATTTAAAAATAATCATCTATATTTTTATTTGATAAATTCTCTGTATTGAAAACAAGGTTGATCATGTTTAAAATCAATGTTGTCAAATAATTTATTTCACGTGAAACCAATCACTAACACTTTTTTGTAATTTCTAAAAACAATCCAATAATCTCTATCATACATCTCACAAAATATATTATAAACAATGAAGTGCAAGAATATATATCCCCTATTATTATCAAATAATATATATCTTCCATTTAGAATTGATAAATTTTTACCATGAAATTATGATATATAATAAATCAATCCAAAATAATGACAAGAATCATTTTCCAATAATTTTTTAGAATTACCAGATTCATACCTTTATAGATCATGTGATACCCATATGAATAAAAATGAGATAGAAATATTTGATTACCAATTTCATGCTCCCCCTCATGTGATACACACGATAATTCCTTATCACGAATGGATTTCTTCAAAAATAAATTACCAATGACTTTCAAGATTATTTGAGATGTTACCAATTAAAAACACAACACTAATAGTCTTCAATGATAGAAGTAGTTATAGCTTTAAAATATTCATATATTTTATAAATTCTGGACTATCCCTAAATATATGATTCACTTAAAATTCACTACATGAAAAACAAACATAATATATATGGGAATAAGGTTGTTTTTCAAAGCTCTTTATGAGAAACATGGATGAGAGTTTCTTATCAAACAAGAAATATTATTAAAAGAAAAATATTTCTTCATATTTACAATCAATGATTTTTCTCTCTCTAATTTCTCCTTATTTTTTAATACTTCAAATTTTACTGAAAATATGATCAAAAAATATTTAGTAACATGATGAATATTCAATCTATTTGTATACTCCCTTTCCCAACATTTGATGTTATAGATGTTTTCCCATTATTCTTCAATAATTATTTTTGACCAGATACAAATTTCAAAGATTTTTTACTGTAAAGTTACGACATGTTTTACAATTCATATAGGACTTTATAATTCAATAAATTTCTATTTTAGGAAATATTTCAAATTTAATATCAGTAATTCCATTCAGAAAATAAATCATGTTGTTTTTATTTGAAAATTATTATTTCATTGATTCATACATAATTTCATTTGTATGAATGTTCATGAAAAATTCCCAATGATCCATGATATGAACATTCATACCATAATAGAAACATCTTTTATTTAGAGAGAGATTCTTCACATTATCCATTAAAAAATTCATAGGTATTTTTTATTTTAGAACATTCTTCTTCTATTCACATCTCAAGGGTAACCTATTATACACATCTATTACCTACTTCACTTTCTTTTTTTCTTTTATATTCACATAAACAGATGATTTGTACATAATTATCACATACCAAAACACATAATAATAGTGACCACTTCAATTATAATAATATTAGAAATTTTCAATGTAATCATATATGTTGTTAATAAATTCATTCTCATTTTATTAATTATGCTTCTATTATGAAGAATTCCCATTCTCAACATCTTTTATCCCCCAAAATGAAGGCATTAGAAAATTTTCATAAAATAAAATATTATTCCAATATTTAATTTCTGGATTCCCAAACATGAAACAACACAAAAACTAGCCCACAAATCATGATTTCTTCTTCTAAAACCCATTCTGGTAACATTGACATTTTTATGCTTTTGGGTAGTACTTTTGGTCTTCTGTGATTTATTTAGGGAATAAGAATTATTATTTACCCAGGTTTGTTGAGATTTTAAATTTGAATTTATTTTATCAGCAACTTGGGATGTCTCATATTGTGTCGTTTCTATATTTCTCAATTTCACTTCTTGTTCCACACACCTTATATTGGGATCAGTATTATCATCGTCAACAGATTTGATGCCTTGTTCCCACAGAATCATTAATAACCAGATCTCTTCTTCAAGCATCTGGTTTTCATTTAGAAAAAAAATTGTCATGATCATTGATTATTTCTTATTTAACATTCAGCTAAGAATATATGAAGTTTATAGATATACTATGTAGATTTTCATGTTCAAGAAAAAACTTCTTTAAAAAATGAAAAATTATCTTTCTGACAGACATTACATTACCATTCTTCACCAATATCATAATATCCCCCTTTTAAAAGATATATTTTTTATTCCATTTGTTTCACAAGTCTCGTGAGATTCTTGGAAATACAAACCTTTTTTTTCATTTCTTCTTCCATAGCATTTTACTATTCTTACAGCTGTAACATTGTTCATGATGTTCCTTTAAAACTTTGGTCATACATGTAAACACATATTTGGGATGCTTCATCATATGATTATTAATTTTAGAATTTTTCATAACATCATCACAACCTGAATTTGATTCATCAATGTATTTCACTGAAGAATTTACACAATGAGTTCCTTTAGATAGTAGTTGGTTTTAATTCATCTTTGAAATATCCTTCATCTTCATTTCCACCCATTTTTTATTATTTTTTCCATGATTTAACTAAACCATCATCATTTCAAACATTATGAGTCAGGATAATAATTTCCATCTTATTCACTTATAAAATGTTTTCATACACAAATATTCCCTTTATTTACTTTTTAATAACCCACAAGACAAGGAGAGTATATCCAATTAGAGGCCGCTTATGCTATGATTCTAATTGAAGTGTCCAAATATAGTGCAGTTATACTTAGAGGGTAGGAGTGTGAATCAGGTGTGACCAACATTACTAAATTATTTTTCAACATTTAATTCAATACTCTATCACATGTTTGGTTGAGTGGATCATATATGAAATACAGAAAGTAATTGAATACCAACACATAAATTTTTTACAGGGTTCAATACTAAGGGCTACATATTTTCCATGTGGGTTAGACCCCTAAAAATGGATTATCCACAAAAAATTTTTTTATCAGTTACAATGGTTCATGAGGAAACTAGTTCTACACATCATTAATCGATCTTCAAGTTGATTTAGGTTATACCAACCAATAATCAAACTCTTTTGCTTCGATTGTTTTGACCCCCAAACCGTTCGATTGGTCAGACCCCCCCCCCCAGTCTCTTTATCCACTTCAGCAAATGGTCAGACCCCCAGTCACAGGCTCTTTCTTCATCTTAAATCTATACAAAGATTGAACTATCAGTTGATCATCCTCCATGATCATTTTGGATCACACTAGATTTTGTATAATTCATGTTCTTTTTCACTGAATCTGGACATTATTAAATAATTTGGATCACTGAATTTAATTAGCTTCCTCATTACAAATCTTCTCGAGAAAAAAATTAGTTATTATGCTAAATAACTGACCTCACTAAACACTGAAAACTCAATCACAAAAAATATTCTGAAATACTAATTATAAAACTATCCCAACTTCAGACTCAAAAATCACTTATTGTTGTGCAATTTATATTGCACATGGACTTATTAAAACTTCATTCATGTAGTTAAAACATTGCATGGACTTCAAATTTTATTTCACATGTTTCCATGTGAATATAATTTAATGCATCTAAAAAGGATACTTAATCCCTTACACTGTCCATTTTATTCACTCACAATTCACTCACACTTTATCTACTTGTGCTCTCAAATTTCACACACTGAATACTTTCACAAACTATTCACACTACCTCTCAATTATTGTAAAATGTATGCACATATTTTATGCACAGAATAATTCTACCTCAATATTTGGTTCTTCAATGAGCATATAAAAATGATTCATGAAGTTACTTCTTAATGATTGCTTCCAGTCTCTAATATTTTTCACAACTAGTAAGCTCACACATTGTCTTTCCTCTTGGGTAGTCAACTTTTCACACACTAATAACATGAAATATTATGGTTCATATATAGAATGAGTGACACCTATTTTTATACAATATTTAAACTACCTTTATGAATGAGTTCTACTTTATAAGACACTATTCAACCACACTATTTTCTCAATTATTAAGACACACAAAATTTAATAGATATAAACATTTTGTACATAATATCTTCATGATATTTAGTATATGTTTACACTGGTATGTGGTTCATCAAATCTGTTTTCACAAATAGAAGTTGATATATGCATAATAGAGATTTGTTATTTCAATTGTCTTTTGGAACACAAATCTATGTGTAGGGTAGTGTGGAGTATTTAATGCTAGCTGTACTACCTCAAGAATCTGATATCATTACGAAGATACAATATTGTGAAAAAAATGTAATTTTCCCATTATATATTTCTTCATGCTGAAAACATAAGGTGTTAAAAATCCTTTCTAAAACACTTCAATAGTTTTATGCACTTGCCAATGGTTTGCATAAACAACTCCTCTTTCATGAAAATAGAGTTTCACATAATCCTTTTCAATGTATAGTGATTTAGGGAACTGTTTCTCTCTCAAAACAATTCATTGATGAGATATAAACTCATACATAAAATGATCTGATCCTTGCTATTTATAGGAAACAATAAACATCATAGAATCATCTTGAATAAATGAATATGTCATTTCCTTGATGTTACACTTCAGAAAACGTCACATTTATAGAGATATATCACTATTTTTGGATACTAAAAATACATAGTTAGAACTCTGATTTACAATTCAGAAGAAACATCATATAATTTTGATCGTCATGAAACTTTTTAAATGTTAAATATATAAAGAGAAAACATGGATCTAGTGTCAGAAGATGTCACAAAAATATCTCAGTGAACCAATGTCTCAGACAAGATCCTTTGATCTCTTGATTTTCATTTTATGATGCAAAGGAAATTGCTTCACATTTTTCTCAAATTCAAATCATAAAACTACTTAGAGGATGCATAGAAAGCTAACAAATGATTTTTTTGTGTTATAATAGATATATGATGTATAAAATATTCAGGTGAAGCTTATTGGTGAATACATTGCATATTATCCCAATGGATGACACAAATCATGGTGTAGATCCAGCAGTTCCTATAGTCATGATCGAATCATATGACCTATAAAATCAACGAGCATATCTGATGGTTGTGGATCCATCAATACATGCTAATATGGGTCATAATTAATATATATAAGAATAATTTTAAAATTTTCCAACCAAATTAGAATACTCAAAACACCATGAAAAATGATAATCAATAATTTATATAAAAATTCTTATTAGAAAAATGATAGGAAACATTTTTCATATCCATTCTTTTTTTAATCACTGTTGTTAACTTTGTATGAACAAAAACAACCAATGAAACATGTCTACATAAATTTCATAACATCTATAAAATATTCACATTTAAAATTGATCAAATTTTTATATTCTTATTTAATTTTCAACAATTTCTTATTCACAAAAAAATTTATAAATAAGGGTAATTTTAGATTATAGTTTCTACAATGTGTATATAATTTCAGTGTGATGTGCTTCATCGAAATGATTATTTTATTTTATCATATTTATTGGAATTACGTGGTATTTATTTACAATCTTTAATTTAATTTTGAGAACTATTAATTATCTCATACTCGTTTGTTTATCCTTATATGAATTTTGATTCGTTTCTTCTACATGGTGTTTTTTTACATTGAATATTCCAAACACCCAACTGTAATATCCTATGGATCCATTTAAATGTTTCATTTTTATATGTGAGTTATATTGGGATTTATAATCAAGATATTTTCATTATCATATGAATATAGTACTTCAGGTTAGGTGTTGTTTTTTAGACATGTTTTCTAGGTTTTGTGATATATTATTTTACAGAATTTTCAAATCATTTTATGATATCCTCTATTCTATTTCCTATGTCCTTGACCTTGGATCCATTGTTTATATAATGATGGGATGAGAACTATTTTAAGTTAATTTTTAAAGTCTAAATTTGTTAAAGGGGTTTCTATTTGGGTGTTTAGTTATAGTTATTCTTTTCATGTTGTTGAAAGGGTGGTCGAACATATTGTATTTTTCTTTGTCATCGGTATGGAGTTAGTTTCCGAACATACTTTAGTGTTGGTTTAACATGGTTTAGTTAAATTTTAAATCCATATTATCAAAGGTTAGTATATGAGTATCCATTCATTTTTTTGGAATTTCATTTTATGAATCAATACTGAAAAATTATCTGTACTCTAAACTTTAGAAAACATTCTCTGGAAATGGTTTAGGGATGAGAAAAAACTCAATAAAATAGAAATTTAATATTTTCAACTAGATTCCATAAAATCATGTCTATCAAAACTCATGATATATACGCTTCTATTTACTCATGTAATGTTTATGAGTATAATTTACTTACCCCATGGATGCCTCTTGTAAATGAACATATTTTTAAAAATATTTCCATGTTCTAAAAAAATGTTATCTATCTATCCATTAGATATTATTGGTGACATTTCTATCAACTCTCTCCCAAATTTGGAATCTATAATATACCTATACTGTCCATAAAGAACACATAAAATAAAACCATGAAGTCTTTCTCCCCTATTTTATCACATGTACTACTAGTAAATATCGTTTTGGTTCTCTCTCAGTTCACATAGGGAGTTTCTCTCACTGATATCATCTTGATAGGGAGTTGTTTAATGATTTCTAGACATCTAGAAGTTGTTATGAATAAATGTTGCAATAAAATTTATTGGAAATAAATTCACTATATATATCTCAGTTATTTTTTTATAAAAAACTCATAAGATACTACATTACATTAGAAGGAAAATGTTTTCCACGTCAGTTGTTCCACAACTAATTTTATGTGATTCAAATTAGAGAAAAAATGGGATAATTATTCTATGTATATATTACAGACTCCACATTATAGGATTTGAAACATGGGAACCAATAATATTAAACAATTTTTCCTTTTGAAATCATTTTTTCTTTATACCATAGTAATTTTGTAATATGGTTTGGGAACATAAGTGAAAACTTATCCCTAAAGATAAGGTTGGGATTTCCAACCATGACAATGGGATTAGAGTGAACACATTTGGTCCCAATCAATTCTGTAAGGTAGAACTATTCAATTTATTATTTCATATAGATTTTGTTAAATAATTTTTTAAGTATTTGTATATTACATTTTTTGTCATAGAATTGATTATTAGAAGAGTATGTTTTGTGAATTCTATTGGATTTGGAATTAACTCCTAGGAAATAGTACACTGTTTTATCATCGATGTATCATGGGATGTAGGGAATGGAATTCATTTTTTTAAAATTTATTTATCTTGATATCCTATTATATCTTTTATAGTGTAGTAATAAAAAATAAACAATCTTAATTTAGTTGTAGAAACTAGGTTTATTTGATTGATTGATTTAATATAATAAATAGTGTAGTGGAATTGTTATTCAAAAATAACTAATAATCATATTTTGATCAAGGAAAGGCTAGAATTTCCTCTTCAAACGTAGTCATAAATATAATTTTTTTAACACTTCATTGATTAAGCATGTAATAGAAGGATTCTATAATATATTCCATTATTGATCTCGCTTATAATTAAGTTGATATGGTGATAACATCCCTCACTATGGATATAGATTGTTCTACCCCTATTATATATATTTTTTCCACTATAGAATTGGATTTCTATATTGATTTTGTAAAATTTTCAACTAGTTCATATCATTCAAAATCGTCCATGACATCCTTCAACAACTTCTAAACATACTAATGACCACCAAAAACATCATCATTATTAAATTATTTGTAGACTCGGAATAGGTTAATAGAGATAGATATGACTAAATAATGACATAAAATAATAAAATAATACTATAGTAAGTACAATACCATGTTATAATAAAACTGGTATACAAAAATTTAAACACCTTACACATGGGAGAGAAAATATTTTTCTCCATGCATCACATAAACTAAATCATTACAAATGGTTTAGAATTTATTTCCCTTATAACAGAGAGTTTACCACTCTATCAGATGGGTAAACAAAAAGATAAGATGAGAAGAAGAAATTATAAATCTAAATGAATGAAATAAGTTAATGAAAAGGAAAAAATTAAATTTATATATAGAATATCTTGTGAGAATGCATACGGGAAAAAGTCTCTCTCTTTAATGAACATATTTCAATATTATATAGCGATATGGCCTCCATTATATTAGGATACTCAGTCCCCTTGTATAATTTATCTTTATAAATTCTATATTTTTATATTCTCTATTTGAAATTAGAATCATGATTTTTTCTTCCATTAAACATGATTTCTTCTATCCCTGCTGAAAACCAAAATAATTTTCAGGTTTAAATCGACATTACAACCCCATTTTTATCTAACTAATGATTACATGTATCCCACTTAATTAACATGATTTATGGATGAGATCCCTAAATTCATACTCATGAATGTTAAAGGATTATTATTTTTTGTTTCATGCATATATAATTATTCAAAACAAAGTTGGTTGACCACGAGTCACAAGTAAATGGGTGAACACCAAGGGGCCAAACAAATCATCAACATGATTTGGATGGAATTATATCTTCATTGGTATAGGTAAGGAATGTTAAACCAACTCAACTATTTACATATATACATAAAAAATATTTTAAACATGTAACCACATATAATTTTCCATCATAAAATCAGTTGGGGACAATTGTTCAATTGAGAACTTATGGTCGAATGACATGAACTACTAGTAGGTCGAGACACACATTCGATTTTCTTATTATCCATGTCATTAGAATAGAAATATTATATTATTTCATTAATTTATATTCCAATAGTTGGTTCATTGGCCACATTTTATGATGTTAATATTGTTTCTACAAGGAAATAATAAACCTGTCAGATTATTATGAGACAAGTATATTTTTCATTTCTTCATGATTAAATATAAGGTAATGCATTCCTAAAAATCCTCTAAGAATGAAAACATCCTTACACACATTTCCTATCATACATGAAATTTACTATTTCAATCCTTGTATAATGACCCTTAAAATAAATTCTAGTTAGTGGAAGTCCATAATAAAAATTATATAAGTGTATTTAGTTCAAAACTATTCCATCGTATTAAGTATTCCATCAGTAACAAAATACACATTAATTACAATACACATTAGAAAATTTTGAATTTCAATATATGAGAATATAAAATGAAATTAATATCTACTATATATTATGAATTTATATACAATGACTCTTCCATTCATTAATAATTATTTATTTCCCATGTATTAATATTTTATTGTTAAGAATTTCATTCAAGATTTATCTATTATGTTTTCTACGAAGGCTTCATTTTTTATATTTTATTCCATTTACATTATTTATGGGTTCTTAAAATTATTAATATTCATAATTTTGTATAAAATATGATTACATGGTCCAAAATTCTAATGATTTTTTATAGAATTTAATGTAAATTTTTTTAATGAATTTATAAAAATAACATGTTTATGAATTTCATTTCAAAAGAAAAAGTTTTTTTTATTGATGGATACATTTATATATATTTCCATTAATTAATTATAAAATTTCTTTAAAAAATTCATTTTTAATTAATGTTACCATAATTTATGATTTTTTAGTCACTTTTTGTGTAACCATTTCATCATTATTCATGATTGTGGTAACATTGATGTTGGTGCCGAAATTTGAAAAGGGGAGAAGCAAACAAGAGGACCTTGGAAGTTCCTCATGAAGCTTGCCTGCGAATCCCTGTATCCCCATGTCCAACATGAAGCTCCCCCTATGCAAAGCCTCCATGGAATAAGGAGGTGGGAGGCTCCGCAAAACAGTTTGATCTTGGTGAAGCCGGCACGGGGCAAGGAGTCGGGAGGCTTTGGGAACCAGTTGGACATTTGGGAAGCCGTCGTAGAGTAAATAGGTTGGAGGATTCACGATTATGACAATATTCTACATTTTTTCATTCTTAACAAGCTCTTCTTCACAGCGCCTCTTGCCTATAAATATCCGGGGCCCGTTGAGCTCAAAGGATGGATCCTCTGACCTTTCACATTCTTATCTCTCGAATCGAGAATCAATTTTTTTTCTCTGTGAACCATGACATTTTCAAGGTACTTTAGCATCACGAAGTACCTCTCCCTTTTATTGAATTCAACCTCTATTCAAAGAGAGATTCCCTTCATGGAGCCCACAATCCTCTACAATGGAAAGGTATCTCCAAGGGGACTCGAGTCTTTGTGGAGCACTTATACTTCATGAAATACCCTCCATACACATGTAACCCACATGATAAGGTAGGGACCCTGTGTTTCGCAAAGCACATTGCTTGGAAATACTATGCTTCACAGGGAACCCTTTCTTCATGAAGCACTACTCCGCAAATATCTTTCGACATCGTAAATCACTTTCCATATACACCTATTCCATATGCCTTGGTTTGGAATCTTCAATTCATGATTAATACCCCTTCATGAAGCCCCTCCCCTACATGGAGTAGCAGAGGTTCACAAGGCTTCTACCTATGAAACCAGTTACAACGAAACTCCTTTTCCTGTGCGACCCTCGATGTTTGAACGATGTTATTTCAAAATCCCTTGGGTTGTTATTCCCGTTGTGTTTCATCGCCTCATGCTTCTTTACATAAGCAGGCCAATGGCTATTGCTTCTTCCCATAGCAACACTAATGTGGACCCCAAAATGGATCACTCCATAACACCCCCTCACCACATCATTGGTGATTCCATCCTTTCCCCAAGGGCATATGGGTATCAGTCATGTAAGTCCTAGGGGTGCGGAGTAAACCCACCTCATCCGAGTTGTAGGACATTAAACATCCAAGAACCATCATCTGAGATCCAGGATGTTAAACCACCAAGAACTATTGTCCTCATCCCATGATGTTAAATTGTGGTCTCACCTCGTGCATCATACATTGGGTGCACCATCTCAGAAATTCCTTATGCCCACTGGTCTACTGGGGAGTGAATGATTCCTCACAAGGAATGATATCCTCTTTTCTGGGGTGACATCTGTCCATGGGAAATGGAGAACCTTCTTGGTGTATGCCCATAACCATTCATGTGGGAGGCAGCATCCCCACTCCTCATATCTTTTTCTTGGAAAAATACCATAGAGGGGGGATTAGCACCGGAGACATCCCCTCTTATGTGACTAGTCCCTCTCACTTGTGGATTTATCGCCACCTGGGCCTCCACCCTAGACTATGTCCAAATCTCTATCTCCATGGGATGATAACCACGTGTAAGCCCCTATTTCCTCTTTGGGCTGCGGACTATGCTTAAGCCCCTATTTTCATTTTGGGCCACAAACTATGTTTCAAACTCACTCCTCTTCAAGTAGATCCACCTTTTTGATGTGATAGTTAGGTATTTGATGCCTCTTGTTTCTCACAAAGAGCATGAGTCATGTGGTATTAGAGTAAGAATCAACCCTGAAATCCTCTTTGGGAAGCCTAGAGTGAAATCACTAAACTCCACCAAACTACGAGGACTTTGATCTATGCCAAGTCAAGGTACGTAGGAAACCTACATGAGGTTCAATCACACCATCCATTAGTCCTGACTCCCTTCATTTTAGTTCACCAATCCCCTACAAAAAATGTGGGCTTTGATCCTTTCCAGGGCAAGGTACATAGGAAACATCCCTAGGGTCCAAGCCCACAATTCATTGATCCCGAATCCCTTCATGTTAGTTCACCAGACCATCCTGAACTATGTGGAATTTAATCCTTTTTAAGGAAATGTATGTTGGAATCCTCCCAAAGGTTCATTCCCACCAACTATTGGTTCTGACCATCTTTACATCAGTTCACCAAATCCCACTCTAAACATTGTCGACTTTGATCCTTGCCAAGGAAAGGTACCTAGGAAGCCTCCCTGAGGTTCGAGGCCAACAACCATTGGTTTTGATAATCTTCATATCCATTCACCAAAACCCTCCCAATCTACATGGAATTTGGTCCTCTCCAAGGTTAGGTATGTAGAAAGCATCCCAGAGTTTCAATCCCAACAACTATTGTATCTGACCATCATCAAGTCGGTTCACCAACACCCATTCTGAACTATGTGGATATTGATCCTTGCCCAGGAAAGGTATTTAGGAATCCACTCTGAGGTTCAAGCCCGATAACCATTGGTTCTGACCATCTTCACATTGGTTCACCAACACCATTTTAACTATATGAACTTTGATCCTTTCCATGGAATGGTACATAAGAAGCCTCCACGATGATCATGCCCAACACCCTTTGGTCCTAAAAAATCACTTTATATTATTTTGGCCAAAGATCATAGAGGGGGGTTGGGCACCAGATCCCTCCTCTCGTCTGTGCCAAATCCCTATCTCTTGAGGCTTTATCACCACCCAGGCCTCCACCGAGGAGTTAGTCCCAATATTCATAGCCCTATGATTCTAACCACCTGTAATCCTATGTTTTCTCATTGTGTTGTATACCATGCGTAAGCCCAGGATTCCATTTTGGGTCACTAACTACTTTTCATCCCCACTCCACTTCCCACAAACACACCATTCACGACATGATAATCAGATCTTTTCTACCTCTTGTTTCTCACACCGAGCATGACTCATGTGGTCTTAGAGTATTAATCAACCATGAAATCCTCTTTGGGAAGCCTAGAGTGTTAGCCACAAACCCCACCGAACTGCCGAGTCTTTGATTCTATCCATGGAAAAGTACATAAGAAACCTCGCGGAGATTCAAGCCCAACATCCATTGGTACCGACTTCCTTCACCTCACTTCACAAAAATCCACAAAACTATGGGGACATTGATCCTTGCCAAGGCAAGGTAGGTAGGAAACCTCCTTGTGGTTTAATCCCACCATCCATTAGACCCAACTCCTTTCACGTCGGTTCCCCAAACCCTAGCAAACTATGTGGACATTAATCCTTGATAGAGATAGGTACATAGGAAGCCTCCCATACGTCAAATCTCACCAACCATTGGTTCTGACCATCATCACGTTTGTTCACCAACACAAATTATGAACTACACGGATTTTGATCCATTACAAGGGAAGGAACTTAGGAATCCTCCCCAAGGATCAATCCCAATAACCATTTGTTCCAACCATATTCACTTCAGTTCAACAAAACCATTTGAAATATGTGAACTTTTATCTTTTCCATGGAATGTTATGTAGGAAGCCTACCTGAGGTTCAATCCCAACACCCATTGGTCCCGACCACTTCATGTCGGTTTACCCCCGTCCTCCCTTACATTAAACTGTACGCCCCATTTTTTCCACATGACAATAAACAGGCACATATCCTACTATTAGTAGTTGTGATCCCCTATCTAGCGGTAATCCGTTGTGGACCTTACACAGTGGTAAGCCATTGTGATCCACATTCAGTGGTAAGCCATTGTCAACCCAAACTCAGTAGTAAGTTGTTGTCGTCCCTTCCATTGGGACCCATATCTCTTGTTCATCCCAATGGAATCAGACCAACCTCAGGCTGCTAACCATGTATAATCCCATGTATATCATCTTGTTTTTCTTCTACGCACACCCTGATCCTATACCCCATATTTTACTACATGGACTTTGATTCCCTACCACGGGGATACATAGGAGGTCTCTTTAAGGCTCAAGCCTGACATCACTATCGACCTTGAGTCAAATCCATCTCATTATCCATCCACATCACTTAAACATCCATTATCCATCTTTATTCTTACCCGGACCGCCACATCCTGGTGAGATCATGCCTATCCACCTCCTGGCACAAGTGTTCTCTCCAAAGATTGCACCCATCTGATCCACTCTTGTCAGTGTTCTGATCAGCCTGATCTATTTCTGCTAGGTGTTAAACTCATAGAATACCCTATGTAAAATATGGGAACCTAAGGAAAACCCCTATGATGTGACTATGGAATATAATTTCACGTATTTGACATCGGATTCCTCGGGCTTCTGCGCCCTCAAGATGCCCTATCATAAGGGGAAGAAACCCAAACATGCCAGTGTTCTAACATCGAGACACGATAATGGTGTCCAACATGAATACTCCCCCGACTGAAGGTTTCTACCCTGGCCAGATCCCTTAGAATGTCCCAATAGAAGTAGTATAATTAACCGGAATCAATTAAGATATGGCACTGGGAAATGATTCACGAACAACATCTTAATATATAAGGTAGACCAGAACTAAATGACGATTTCAAAGGAGGAATCCACAGAAGGATTGACCGAAATTCCATCGTCCTGTTTCAATCAAGGAGAAAACATCCCTTAATAAGAGATTGATGTCGCCCAAATTTAGAAAGAAGGAATGCTGGGAAACAGCCAGCAAGTCTTCGTCTTCCTCAAATATACAGATGTGTGTGCCCAGACAAACGTGTCAAAGAAAAAAATGGTGAACCCGACATGAATTCCTTTTACTCAATGTGAAGATTAGTATACTTTGAGACATCAGTAGACTAGCATGTCATTGGATCCAGTTATCCGGTACCGGGTCCTGCCATGAAAATAGCAGGCCTGGCGTGAAACTCAATAGAAGTTGAGGCAATTAAAACTATTGACATCCTAGTCTATGAAGTTTTCAGCGTGGATCCTTCTTACAAACTATGGAAGATAGAATGGTACCGGGGAACTGGATGTCAATTTCATTGTTTCAGCACTAATTGTTCAGTCTCCCTACTTTCCAAGAACCAAGAAAATGCATCAGGAATCGAATTTCCACCTACCAACCGACGTAGGAGTAGGGGTAGTGCCAATGAGGAGATTCCGTGTGGCTCCACCGCTTACGTGATGGCTTCCACACTCACTAATGATGGGTTCCCATGCCCCATATCCATTTCTATGTTTGTTCCATGATGGGTGATAAACGACCTCGTCCGCAGATACGAGGAGGAGGATATTATCCCAACTCGGGATATGGCCTGCCAGGATCTAGAGTCTTATAAGCCTCGTCCCCACCACCACCCCCAATCTCTATGTAGGGAGCAACTTCTCCCCACACCAACATATAATCATTTCAATAGCCTCTCCCTAGAATGCCTCGATGAATCCCTCCACTACGCCGATGAGGTTGGGGATGTACGGGACAGCTTGACTGAGATCTCATTTCAGGGGATCCCAAAGAGGGACCCCGCAAGGCCACGACAGTGCTTCCACCTAATCCCACAATATGAGGATTAGGTAATCTATGTGGCTGCATCACCAGCCCCAGTCCGGCTAACCCGACGCCAGTGTCGGACAAATGCCTAGGAGGACACCTACAAAGATGCGTCAACATCAACAAAAATTGTGGATCGTGCCACCAACAATGTATATAAACATCCCCTATTTATGTTGAGTAGGGTAATTAATATACCCGGACTGAATTTAGGCCCCAACCACCCCACAGGTAGGCTAGGTTGACTTTCTTGGTCTCCAACACAGGTAGTGGCCTCTACGGACTAGACCGCACAACGACACCCAGTACAGAGGTCCTCCCCGTACCTATACCATTGAGAAGGTGGGTACTCCCTCCTTTCATGCTCATAATGGAGGTTTTCCTCATGGAACCATTAATCCAAATGAGGGTCCTCCCCATTGCAGTGACACTCTATACGGAAGTGTCTCTGACACTCATTACATCGGGTATGGAGTTGTTTCTCATGCCACAGGCCGCTGGTGTGGGGATGCCACACATCCGATCAATCATCAGAGTGGGGTTCATCCCCATGTCATTATAGTTGCTGGTGAAAGTCCTGCTTGACTCAATAATCAGTGGGGTGAAGGTCAACATCGCTTCACTAGAACCCAGCATGAAGGTCCTACACGTGCTCCTATCAGCTCCAACAGAGGTCCTACACGCTATAGTACTTTCTATGGAGATTCCCTCCACACATTAGTTAGTGGGAACAGAGGTCCTCCTCATTCTCCCATGGATATCTGTCTAGGTTCTCCTCGCACCCCAGAGCAATCGGGTGGAAATCCTCCCCACCCCCGCACCAGTACAGTTTAAGGTCCTCCCCGTGCCGGAAATCTACGATGTCCCCATGAACCATCTGGGGGTAGGAGGGAGGGTCATCTCCACCATAAAAAGAATACATAAAACATTCAGATCGAGATTAAACCAGTCTGATCCTCGGATTCTGAGGTGGAATATGACTCTGCGATGGAACCCTCGTATAGATACTCTGTGTCAAGGGTCAGGGTTGGAACAAGGCGCATCAACCTCATACATCTAGGATGTAAAGTCCATCATATTTTCGCCTCCCTCTACAGGTACATCCAAGAGGAAATTTATTTTTTAGATCCATATGTTCCAGCCATGCAATCACCCCCATTATAACCACAAAGCACTCTCCACCTCGACCAGAGATCACCGAGATATATTTTCGGGACTAATGTAAGAAGAACGCCAGCTTTGTCCATTTCCTGTATCCATATTACCTACGCCCTAAATTGGGTTCATCAGCTCTTCTTACCAATATATAATGGTTATGTAACTACACTCTTCATTGTATAGCCCAATATGCATAGGTTTGTCAGCTCAATCTCTGTATTCTCTATTGGCCGGCCCACCGTCTCAGCGGTCTTCCTTAGTACTGCTATAGGTTCCTTAGCAGCCCCCCAGTTGATGAGTGCGGAAACCAGGGGCCAATCCCTGAGTCCGAGTTGAGGAGATTGTGGTCCATCCTTCTGTGTAACATTTCTCTGAGATGTTTTAGACTGTCGCATCACATAATTTCAATGCTCTGAAATCGCTCACCTAGGAAGAGGTCGAGTGTTTCCACCAAAACCTAAAAAAATCATTTTCTTCTTTGTCATCGACAAGTGGCCGACCCCAGGATTCCGGAACTCTTCAAAGACATTGGCCAACAGTATCGTTTGGGTGATTAGGTAGCACTCCTCGTGACTTAGATCCCGGATCCACCATGTTTCCATAGGACCCTCCAATAATGATGCGTCCAGAGAATTAATGTTCACCATATGATTATCACAGAGGCTTCTCCCCAAGTATAAATCAATGGTTGGGGGAAGTACGAGGCCCTCTATTTAAATTACATCGTGTTCCAACCCAATTATTCTGGAGACATAAAATATATTCCTCTAGTTAGGGTTGTGGTTAACTTGTCCGACCTTCTGAATGGTGAGAACGAGTTAGAGCATCTTGGAGAGGACCACCCCCCCAGAGAGAGTTTCACACAACATGGATATGTAAGAAAGTATTACTTGTCAATAGAGGAATCCATTGGGTCTTCTTGTGCTCACTGAGGAATTGGTCCTCAGAAAAAATCCCAACAAAGGTATGGAACACCTCAGAGCCGTCAAACCCTCTGCCCCATGAGGCTCAAGGGAGAAGGAAAAAGACGATCCCTAAAAGGGCGTTTTGCATCAAAAACTCACAGAACACAAGAATATGGTTGACTATCTCCTTTATGAATGTGATATAGAGAGACGTCCAGACTATGGTGATCCTCAGACGGGGCAGCAGGGGCAGACACAACTTCTCCTCGGTGAATTTCCTCTAGGTGACCCTGATCATCCTACCCATGCAGACAGGGTTGAGGAGGGAACTTATGTAAAGAGGGCGTAGTATGTGTTGACAGATTCTTTGGAGTGATAAGAAAGTCTCTGGAATCCAGCTCTGATTACCCCATCTCCTCTACAGGTCATCCCTCCAGCCACTCCATGAGTCGTCGAGCCTGATTATCACGTTGAAGAACCTGAAAAAACACTGGTGGTATTGAATCCCCATCCAAATAAGATCCACTACCAGAATAATAGAATGTAAACACTAATTTCCTGTCTCGAGACAGTGGAGACATGACAGGTGGAAATCCCGCATGATGGAAAGCCTTATCCAGCATGGGTGGATGATATGTCACCACCCCTAGGTTTCATAAATCCAACGCTTTTCCCCTTCAATGAAACAAAGGACCTACTACAGCACCTGGCCCACTTTATCTCATAGTGTGGGCCCATGTTAGGAACTACATCTTAGCAGGAGGCCTGAAACACTAATGCTTCGTACAAACATTGGAGGGACGGACATTCGCCTGGTACAACCTTCTCTCCATCAGATTAGTAGCCATCTAAGAAGTCCTATCTAGGGAAATTCTCTACCTATTAAATTTCACCACTCGGAATAAGATCATTGTGGACCTCTTCAAGTGTATGTAGAGTCCTGATGGGGGTGTTGAAGACTTTTTTCCCAATGGAAAGGGATCACATAACCCCTTGACATGCCACTGACTTAGGATAAACTAGTAATGATGTGTGTTAGGAATTTCAAGACAGAACTAGTCCCCTCTCTAATCACCCATTACTACCCTAGGTGATTCTAAGACTCCTATGATATGGCCCAATGCATAGAAGAATCCTTGGAGAAGGACAACCAGGCATGTCTATTACCTCCTGCAATCCCCATGAGAAGGGTCACTAGGGCCGAGCCCAACACAGTGGATCAAATAGATGCCCCCAAGAAATTAGATTTGTTACCAGTGGGAGCACCCCTAGAGCATTCCAGAGGCCATCAACATGTGGCGCATCCTCTAACCTAGCAACTCACACCTCAGAATCAATAGGTACCACCGTGAAATGTTTCGTCACTACATAGGTGACATAACCAGGCTCCACCTCCTTAACAGGCTACTCCAGCACCTAATCAGGGCCAAACTCCCAGGGCCCCCATCTTGGATGAGAGGAATCATACCCACTTGTTAAAAAAGGCTCAGGTCCCCAATATCTTACATAGTGCCATGGAGTAGGGGATTTTACATTTTCTTGAATATAGGAGGCCATATGAGGAAAACCTCACTAATCCCCTAATCTTGTCCCCTATCACTGGATCCTAGGGAAAACCCCCAAACATTGATATGTATTTACAGACTGGATTTATGACCAGGTGGATAACAACATAGTCCGGTAAGGCCCATCTCTGGAATATGTGGCATGGGTCTTCCTGAGTCTAGATTGTAGAAGTGACAACGAAGGCGAGTGGTATCAGGTTTCTAACCGCATGTCGCAAAATTATGGCCATTGGATGGATTATAAAAGAGTTTCTCATGCTCATGGTGTTATCCGTACATGCCTGAATCAACCAGAGACTTTAGCAGTTGATGCTACTAATCATTAATCTTTTTCTCAACCATCTCCTTCTCAGAAGAGAAAACACTGGAGGCGCATGGGAAAACAAAGTACCCTACCAATTTCATCATCATCCCATACTCTCGTGGATTTCATGCACCCAGAGATGGCGATTCCTCCCAAAATCATCCCTGTAGTGGATGAATTTTCAAGGGATAGTCTAGGGTACACCTCAGTTAATACCATAGATCTGGTAAACCCCTAAAACATTATTAACAATGGGGAGCACCAGGTGGATCCTCCCAATGTCTGTAGCCGTCGTCAGAGTCGATTGAGCCGTGGAAATTTTTGTCATCAAAGTGAATCAGTATGTATTTTTAACCAGGCTGTACATGGTACCGAAACTAGGCAGCTGGCCGAGTGTAGTGCCTAGAATTAATATCCTTCTCATCGAGTGTCATCAGTTCCACATTCACCATTGTTCTTGTTGTTGTATCTGGCAGAGCCACCTCGACTACATCGTGATCATCCACACATTTCTATGGATCGATCTCAGTCATCGGGCGCTCATTCAGATGAAACTCTACAAGCATCAACTAGTGAGCAGTGGGATATTCCATGAACTAATCAGTAGATGGTCCAGTCGACATGGCCCACCATACCTCTTGTCATAGAGCGACTTCCTATAAGAATTAGTTCACTCTTGGAATGGATTTATTGTGTCCAAAAGAATATTTATATCATTACATCAATGATCTCTATCTTAGAGTCCCTTGGCCTATTATCAGATATGCGTGAGGACCTCACCGAGGCTTTAAGAAGCCCCCTCCAGTTTGAGAAGGAGGTAGTAGCTGTAGAAGCCTTCCATGCTGAGCCAGTCGAGCATGTAGAATGCTAGGCCATCATCTGGTTCATTAGAGAATATGGAGGCTCCACCATACAGGGTCACATTCTCCAAATATATATCATCGTCTAGTTTAATGGTGTGGAGGTTCTACATTGTGTTTTCGACATAGGCTCTGGAATCAACTTAATCCAACCTCGGACATTGCAAAACATGGGGTTGTCTGAGGATGATCTGAGTCCCCCTGACCTAGGAATCCAAGGTTATGAATATATGGAATAGACACTGGTCAGAAATATCCAATTGAAGACATAGTTAGGTGGCCTAGTTTTCACCACCACATTTATGGTTGTCTCCTAAGACACTGTCTACAATACATTGATGGGCAGGTTGTAGCACCAACTACATGTGGCGGTTCCTTCATCATATACTCCCATAATGGTCGAGTGGGCATGCTTCAAGGTGACGTGTCTCCCTTTGCCTCTTGTGAAGCCAACTATCTGGACGCTGACTATTACAAGAGAAAAGACAAGAAGATTTAGGCTAATGAGGTTGAGCATGCCACGGTAGTGACTGGCCCATGGACAAATATAGATGATGCTTATATCTTTACAATCCACCGATTGGTGGCTACAACCCCATACATGGGATAATTCTTTGTTGTTTTTGAAACAAGGGGGAACACATTACCAAGTCTATGTGATGTCGGAAGATCACTCTGCACTCCTACATGAACTAGGATCTGGTGATGCCGGAGCCTCCTACTCCCATAAGGTATTGGGATGTCTTCCCCATGGAGATAGCAATACGTCATACATGTTTATTTCACTGGGTTTTAATTAACCAGATCAAGCCAAAGAGACACTATTTGTTGGATATCATTAAGTGTGGCCCCTTGGGATGATGACCAAATGGGATCTGATAAATAGCCCATGTCGTTATGGTTTCGGCAGCATAGGAGTCCGCCGATGTAGTGCCCACTACCACTGAGGCTTGTACCAGCCTCCCATAATGATCTTTCAACTTAGAAAAAACTCATCACTTCATGTATCCCTACTCCATATGTGAAGAAGAGGATTTATAGTATTCTCATCCCACCTTTGAGGAGATCATTTGTGCCAGAGTCGATGAATTGGTACAGGTGAAACTCGGTAGAGAGGCTGACCTGACACCCACATTGATCAGTGCCACTATGCCCGTCGAGGAGAAACAGAATTATGTGGAGATCATCAAGATGCACCAAGATGTATTTTCCAGGAGTTATGATGAGATTATAGGACTAGATCCTTAAGTATTCGTCCATCACCTTGGTCACCCAGTAAATCATCATGGGTTCAAGAAACGTCCAAGAAATTTTCACCCTTCTCATGATGCCATGGTTGAGGTAGTAGTTGATAAGCTCAACATAGGCAATTTTGTTAAGGAGGTCCAATATGACAAATGGATGGACAACAATGTTATAATAAGGAATAAGAATATACAAATTAGATTCTACATCGATTTCCAAGATCTCAACTGTCACTATCTGAAGGATGACTTTACCCTTCTTATGATGAAATTGTTGATTGATTCTACAACTAGGTTCCAAGCCCTCTATTTCATGGATGGGTACTCCATGTATAACCAAATCCCAATCGATCCCAAGGATGAGGACTCTACAGCCCTTAGGCCACCACAAGGTACTTTCTATTACCAATTAATGACTTTCAGGTTAACGAATTCATGTTCCACCAATCAGTAAGCTATGCAATGCATATTTAATCTGAGACTTAGAATGTTGCTGGAATATTACATGGATGATCTGGTGGTCAAATATTTCCAGCGTCATGACCATCTCAAAGACATTGAGAAAGTGTTCTTCTTTCTTCATTCTCATTACCTGAATATGAATCCATTGATGTGAACCTTCAAGGTCCCCTATGGAAAGTTTTTAAGCATCATTTTTTGATAATGGGGTATCAAAATCGACCTAGAGAAGATAAATTCAATCAGACAGATGTCTGTCCTGAGCAATATCCAGGAGCTTCTAGGTTTCCAAGGACACATGGCCTATATACGCTGATTCATCACGAATCTGGATGACATTTGTAATCCCTTTTCTCGGCTCATGAATAAATGAATTGTCTAAGAGTGGGATGATGAATGTCATATTACTTTTGAGGAAATCAAAAATTACATGATCCATCCTCTGGTCTTAATGCCACCCGTCATTGGAAATCCACTGGTCCTTTACGTGACCACCCTGGAACGGTCTAATGGCGCCCTTCTCGCCCAAAAGAACAATGAGGGGATGGATAACACTCTATACTATCTCAGCCGCATTCACCTTGATACGGAGACTAGACACTCCCCTACCGAGAAGAACAACCTTGAACTGGTATTCGTAGTATTCAAATTACGACATTACTTGCAGCACCATGAGGTACAGCTAGTGTCCTGAGTGGATCCATTGAAGTACATTCCAAACCAACCAATGTTAACAAGATTTCTAGCTCGATGGGCAGTAATCCTCTAGATGTTTTACATCACATTTGTCCCTTAGAAGGATATTAAGGGGAAAGCATTGGAAGAATTCCTTTTTGCCCTCCATCTATTGCAGACCTGTCCCTAGATCTCGATTTCCCTGATGAATTGATTCTCTCGGTAGACCAAGCCATGAAATGCTGTAAAATGCACTTAGATGGTTCTTCCAGGATCCCCATGAGCATAAGGCTCAATGACCCTAGGCTCAATGGAGTAGGCCTAGGCATCGTCTTCATTACTCAATAACAATCCATTTTGTTGTATTCATTCCTATGGCCAGAAGGCTACACCAACAATGAGGCAGAGTATCAGGATCTCATTATTGGCCTTGAAATAGCCCTCGAGATTGACGTTCCCCATTTTCATGTGAAAGGGACTCTGAACTGGTCATCAAGAAGATAAAAAATGAATATGTCACTATATAGACAGATCTTTTACCATTTTTAGAATGAACTCTCTAGCTAATGGCTATGTTCCCATCTTGGCCATAAGTTACTCATGTCCCTCGATCTCAGAATTGCTGAACTGACGCCCTGTACAACATAGATAAATCACTAGCATAACACAAATAGGATGATCAGATTATCCATGTGCCATGCTGGGGATTCATTGCTCCCATCACTCCTAATGACGGTGATAGCCCGCATGTAATCCACCTTACTACCGGTGCCTCCATTCCAGGACCCCCAGGTTCCCCAAATGTAGTGATTTATGTGAATCATGACTAGTGAACCTCCTTTTTTGAGTACCTCCAAAATTGTAATCTCCTAGAAGATTGAGCCAAGCACTATCGAACCTGATGTCGGGCCTTACAGATTATCACCATAATGGTCTTTGTCATGAGAACATCCTCTAAAATCATGGGTTTAATGGGGTTCTCCCGTATTGCATTCAAGGAGTTGAGATTTCCCAAGTCATGCAAGAGTGTCCTGATGGTTCCTATGGGGCTCATCAGACCGGGCCGAAACTATTTCACAACATCCAGAGATTGGGGTATTTTTGGACCTCTATGATCCATCATAGAATTTAATTTTTCCAAAATGTTCCATGCATGCCAAATTCATGCCAACATTATACACAGGCCGCCAGAGCCTCCCCACAAAATCAATTACTCTTGGACATTTTCGGTATGGGGACTTGATGTCTTGGGACCATATCCACCAATGACAGCTCACCAGTGCTGGTTCATGCTGACCACTAAAGATTTATTCTCCAAGTGGAAGAGGAAATTCCACTCAAGGAGGTGAAGTCCCATTCCATCATTTTCATTGTGAGATCCAACAGCATCTACTGATTTGGAATATGTCACACTATCCTCACTGATAATGGAACGAAATCTATGATGACGAGCTAATGAAACAATACGCTATGTACCACATCCATTCTAATTATACCTCATGTTATCATGTGAAAGAAAATTGATAGATCGAGGTGTTCAACAAAACCCTCTTTAACATTATACCAAAAAATGGTTGGTCAGAACAAGAATAGTTGGATGTAAAAGCACCCCAACACCCTCTGGGATTATCAGAAAAACACATAATAACACCCTAGTGACCCCATATTCCCTGGTGAATGGAACAGAGAACTACTTTCCCATAGAGATTCAATTTACCTCATTGCGCACAACTGTCTATGATCATAAAGCACCAGCGAAAGTAGCTGAAATCCGTTTGGATGGATTGGAAGTGCTCAACGAGAATAGGATTCATGACCTGCACAATCTAGAAAGGCATCAGAACAAGATATATAGAGATTTTAACAAGAATGTTTACCTCTGATCCCACATGTAAGGAAACATGGTATTGGCCTTGAGGACACCAATGATACCCAGAAGGATACCACCATATTTGGATCGCAATTTGGAAGAACCTTACATCATTCACAAGAATTGCTCCAACAACACATACTCTCTGGTCAACATGGATAGTGAGAATATAACTCCTCCCACCAATGGAATGTTTCTAAAGAAATAAAATTCCTATGTAAAAAGGGTCCTAAAAGATCTTAAACTATCTTGTCCTACATGTCCTTAAACTATAAAAATGTCCCCTGTGAAATTTAAATGTATGTCATCCTGCATGACGTTAAACTATCTACTATCCTGCCTAACATTAAATAGTATTTCATCCTACAGGACGTTTAACTTTATTTCATCCAAGAATATATTAAACCACAACAACTACATATGTATTGATTGCATTCTTCAGGGGATAAGTTGGATTTCTCAGATTCTTCATCTTGATTCTATCTCCAAGTTTCCACTTTGACTATCCCGTGGGTATAGTTCTATTGGAGGATCCCACATGGTGTCGTATTGGCTTCTTTGGCCCAACTCATGTCAGGATAATGATGATTGCACCATGTTCCCTCCCTCATTCTTCTATCCTCCTACACCCTCATAGCACGATTCTAAACTTAATGGTCTTCAAAACAAGGTATGGATTGATTCCCATCCTTATGGGATATGTTGGAATGCCTGGAAATTTCATCTGTAGTCCTAGCCTCAAACATTAGGATCTCCCATTGGGTTGAAACACATGGTGTGGTGTAGGATTTTTCCCTCATTCACATCGAGTTCATTATGGTTGAACAGTGTATCCCACACCCTGATGATCTCTACCTCTTCTACTGTCTATATTGACTTGGAATTGCTTGGTAACATTTATGCTTCAAACAATCCATGTACTTGGGACTCCATTATCTTTCCCATCCGAAGGGACCCCCAAATGGCATGGATGATCAATAGAAGGTCTCTCTTACCATTACGGGCCAACATCCTCGATGGTTACACACTACAAATTAACACATGTCCTGCATTTCGAATATGCTCAGTGGTTGGCGCTCAATTGTTGTTCCCATTTACGGTCACATGATATAGATGTTGTGTTTTGAATCTAGTCAACATCAATCCTTTTTTGTTTTCACCACCACCATATATCCAAAACATTGAGTGTAGTGGTTCATTCTACCCAATTGTCCCTTTAAGCTCCGTTCTACCATGGGTAGGAGTGTGATTCAGCTGTCAGACCCTTATATGATGGGGAGATCCTAGTCCTACCCCTTGTTTTCCACATCGAGCATTTTGCATGGGGGTTTAGGAGCTATGATAACTCAATGCTCGTATGAGAGGTCATATGGATATGGTTGGTCGGGATGCCTAGTGTCAAATCCCTCGACCCTTTGGGCCCCTTGGCCCAAGATCTCAAATAGGATTGTGTGGTGTGGTATGGACTCGTGTACTCATTCATGTTGGGATATTTTTCTGCACCACACATATCCCCTTAGGACATCCCTATTTCATTTATCATCCATTCCACAAGCATAGACCCGACCCTGCTCTTAGAGCACCATCATTTGGGTTTCCATCATCTTATATATCTAAAAGGACCCCTGAAGGGAATGGATGATCTGCCCAAGGGATCTACTACCATTACGAGCCAACATCCTCAAGGATTTTCTATGAATAAATTGATACACGTCCCGTGTTGCGAACATGGTCAACAATTGATGCTCAATTTTTTTCCCCAACCTCCGATCACATAAATATGGATGTTTTGTTGTGAATGTGGTCAATAGTTTTCCTCTATCATTGTTTCCATTTCGTGTTTTTCCACAGGCACAATGATTCACCCACTCTAATCAGTTTTCTCATGAATATGAAATTAAAATAGGAATCTACAGTCTGATCCTGACGACATTAAACTAAGAGCACCATCGTCCTTGCTGCATCATGATAAACTGCACTGCATCCTTTTCTAGAACTATGTGTGCTTGATTTCCATCCTTACGCGATACGTAGGACTGCCTGAACATCTAGTCTTTGGGTCCATCCCCATCTCTTAGAAACCACCCTATCATTCTGGTATGTTTTTCGGATTCATTCCAAGGGATGTGTATTTGGTGTGGTATGGGCTTATGTCCCCATTCATGTTAGGTTTGTAACAACCATGACATGTACCTTTCTCTCTTGAGCACTCTTTTATCTCTGGCCTTATAGTCATCTTTTTGAGTTAGTTTCTCTTATGTTGGGGTCCCTGACCCTTTTGGGTAATTCATTAATGTGTCTAGGAGTACTCTAGTTCAGAATCTGGAGTGTTGGATTCTACTTGGACATGTTTTCACCCATTTTTTAGGCTTCGTGTTTCCCTTAATTTGGGATTTCATTATCATTCACATCTGAAGGGACCCAAATGTGTCCTAGATTCTCGAACCAAGGGATCTCCTACCATTACATGCCAACATCCTATAGGCTTTCGAACAAAAAATTGATAAATGACCCATGCTGTGAATATGGTCAGTGGTTGATGCTCATTTGTTGTTCACAATTCAGGTCACACGATATGGATGTTGTGTTTTGAACATGGTCAACAGTTATCCTCCATCATGACGCCAACTCCATCAATCCTTAAATTTCAGTTAAATGATTCACATCATTTTCTAACCCATCATTTCCAAGTGGAATTTCAACAATCATGGTGTTATTCCTCATTGAACATTTTCAAATTAGGAGGAAAAAACAAAAATAAGGCATCATTCAGGGATCCGCACTAACATCCTCTTTATTCATATCCCCTGTGTTGAAAATACCTCCTCTTCCCTTTTTTTCGAAACTGAGATTGACTCAAGTGTGCTTAGGGACCAGATCAAGGTCTTGTCTTGCTTAGGAGAGTTCCACATCTTCATGGTCTGAACTATAGGACTTTAAACAATGATCTCCTTATACGTCCTCTCTCTAGAACTACATCTAGTTTGTTTCCCATCCTTATGTGATACATAGGAATGCTCGTACCTCTCATCTTTGTGTCCAAATCAGATTTCACAAATTATCACTTTTGTTCTTCCATTTAGGCTTGGAACTGTAGAGGATTGCATGGTGTGGTGTGTGTGGAATTTTTTCTTCATTCACATCAAGTTTCCAAGAGATCCACAACAAACATATATTCTGAGAGCTAATAACTCCTACCCCCTATCCTCTTACCTTTTTTGGCCACTCGGCCTGAGGATTATTTCCTGGAATCCCATGTGGTGTGATGTGGACCTTGTCCTCATTCACGTCGAATATGATTTATCATGCTATGAACATTCTATCTTGAACCTCATCTCGCCTGCATATGTCTGAGCCATATGTTGATAAACTATACTACCTAGTCCCACATGACTTTAAACTCTTGCACATATAATACACGATGTTAAAATTCAAGGTTGTTCCCATCAAATGGCCCTAAACTGTGAACTTATAGTCGTGGCAGCAAGATGAAAAAATGGAACTACATCATGGTGTCCTCATTCAAGAGGACATCATGTGTGATATCAGTTACACACCATACCATTCTTCCGTTCATGCATACAGCTTGATTCTTGTAGTGATTCTTAGACATTCCATCCAAGTTCCATCTCTTAAAAACACAGATTCATCCTAATGGAAAAATTAGATCAATTAAATGCCACTAATTTTGGGGAAAGGGCCAGACCCACAGAAACATGTTATCTTTGGTATTGGTATCTTTCCATGCAACCTTCAGAACTATGTATAGATTGATTCCCATCCTCAAGGGGTACGTAGGAATTATCGAGCACATTGCCTCTAGCTAAACGTAACATTAAATTAAGGTCCCACTAACCTAAAGGCTCTCCGGGGAGTTCATGTTGATACAAACTCCTACTATCCTAATTCACATCGGTTTTAGTAATTACTTCAACACATGTATCCCTATTTCAGTTCAATCTATGGTCCGATCTCTATGGCCATAACTATGACCACTCTGCATCCTTACTGTAATACGTTAAACTGCACAAAATCATTTATAACATTGTACAGCTTGATTCCCATTCTCATGGGATATGTAGAAACTCCTAGGAATTTTTTCTCAGGGTCTAGCCCCATGAATTCAATATCCTACCACCTCTCTTTAGCCCCTTGGCCCGAACTTTATCGGGAGCATGTGGTGTGTTGAGTTTCTCTTGGGTTCTCAATTGCATCTTGATTTGCAATAGATGAACCATGTTCCTCCCATACCTTTTCCCAACCTGATCCGAGTTCCATGACCCTAAACTATGATCTCTCTATGGGAACATAATGTCACATTTGGCAACTTTTCCGCCCTGCACCCAGTCCATTAAATCAAGCCCCCCCCCAATGGCTAATTCTATGAGAATTATGTTGGAAGAGTGAATCCTATGGACCCTTTATATTTGAGGGGGACTCGACTCCCTCTCTCTGAAATGTCTTATTTTTGTACTCAGATGTGTTGTGATTAAGAGCTCGAAGTGTGAAATTTTTAGGGCGACATTTCCCTCATTCAATCTCCAATCTTGATGAGCCTGTTATTTGGCTCCTCATCCTCTCCCACATTTGAAGGGAACCCCCTTTATGGCATGGTCACATGCCACAATGGCTTACCTACTGTCTTTGGCCAATGTCCTAGAGGACATCAGAAGGAACTTGGGACAGGTCCTGTGTTTATAACATGGTCATCAGTTGACCCTCATTTTTCTGTCCCCATTCTAGGCTAAAACAATATAGATACTGTGTTTCAAACATAGTAAATAGGTATCCCCTATCCACACTCTGTCATCATTGTGGGCTAGATATGGATCATCCTGGTTCACATTTTTTCACTTCCTTATGTTTTAAGTGGGTTCCAACATACTCGGATTTACTCTTTTGTGCATATAGGTGTGTCAATTATGCGGGTCAGTATTATTGGGATTCTATTCAATTAGATTGACATCACTCCTAATGTGTGCCATCTTATTCTAGAAATGTACCATCACTACTAATTTTTTCCCACATTGAGAAAAACTCACATGGGATTGGTAGTTTCGGTAGGGTGTGTACTGGCGCAGCCATGACACACATGCCTTTCATCGTCCCGCATGACATTAAATTGTGCTCACAGAACTATGTTTGGCTTGATTCTAATCCATATGGGATATGTTTCAATTCACCAGAATTTCTCCTTGGGACCACCCCCAGTGTCATTAACCCTTTTGGCCCCTCAGGCCCGATCCTGGTCCAGGTAGTATGACCTTGAAATTATGTGCATCATCCCCACTGTATTATGTTTAAACAATATGTTTATCATCCTTATTGATATGACGTAAAACTTTAGGGGATTCCAGGTCCTTTCCAGAGAGGTCCTATTTGGAAGTATGTTGGATCCCTGATCAGACAGATATACCCACCTAATGTGTTTCCACCATGGTGATGTGATTTCATGAATGTTGGACTCCATTCGAACAACCCATAACTCCACACTCCACTCTTTGTGTGCCCTTTATTCAGACCCTTGTCCTCTTTCACATTAAAATGAACCCCTACCAGTATGGATGCTTGACCTAGGGCTCTCCTAATATCCTGGGCCATTTTTCTAGAAGACTAATGGATAATATTTTGTTTCAGGCCTCGTGTTTTGAACATGGTCAATGGTCGGCCCTCATTTGTTATCCCCATTTTATGATAACGCAATAGAGATACTGTCTTTCGAACATGGTCAACAGTAATCCTCCATTATCATGCCACCCCCACAGTGTTACGAATCATGAGTTTCGTGATTCACACTCTCCACTCCCCTATTTTCATATTAATTCCAAACACCCCTAGCATTACCCTGCTCGCACACTATAGCGCATTGGGGTGATGTCACGTCGACTGTTCTAAGATCTTTGTTCTCCAATTAGTCCTCTCCCTTTCTTCCTGGAAATCCAGATTGGTTGTTCAAACCCTAGATGACCAAATCTTGGTTGGCACTCTTATATTCGGATAGAATGAAAAGATGGTCATATCTTTTTTCTCCCATTGGGCATGACCAACATGAAAAAATGGACTAATCGCTTGATGTTCTATGAATGTAATGGAAATTCAATAGACCATAAAATGAATAACAGGACTGATGCATTCATCTAGAATAAATAATTAATACATGAAGGCACATTCAAAAGTTACACAGATCACAGTACCCTAGATTGACCCCTCTCATGGACGGCTGGACCACTTCAAAAGAGCAGTACAACACCACGACCCTTTGGCTTCTGTCATCTAGGATTCGTTGTTTCTTGTTTAGTTCTTGCTACTCCATGGCAGTAATGGGGCGTAGTTCATCACCCATGTCTTCGGCCCCCTCCTCTTTGGTTTGGATTATTGTCACCTCCTGGAAGGCTTGCCTCATGCACTCTTTAGCCTCTGTCGGCTGGGCCTTCAGCCCTGATATAATCTCTGACTACACCTTGAGGAAAGAAGAATTCTCATCTTCACGAGAATGAAGCCGTTGAATCTAATTTTCAGCCTCCTATAGCCTCTAGATGTTCACTGATTTTCTCCGCTGCCAACCTACACCAAGGCTGCGGTCATCTTCCAGGAATTATTTCATCTTAAACTCTCAGACGAGCATGTGGGGTTGTAGGGCCTCCACTCCCCCAGCGCACAGTTCACGCAGTCGTGATCAGTGTCTCTCCATATGGTCTGTCTATTTTTCTTGAGGGGTGTCATCTAAAAAGCTCTTGATCAGCTTCCATGACTGATAACAGACTACCTTGTTATCCTCTTCATTAGAGGATTTCTTTTACCAATCTGTGGCATTGACAGGTTCATACGCAGGGAACACACCCAAGACGTCATTAGTAGGGTCCGCACGTTGTGTATGATCGAGTATGGTAGGAATTGTGTTGTCTAATCGATCTTCAGAATCAGATCCTACCTCAATAATTTCATTCTCGTCCCTGCAAATATTCCCTCCAGTGATCGGGAGCACCGCAACATGGTCATTTCGAGTGTCCTCTTCCATGATCACTGACATTCTCTTGGGAAAGGCACTGGTAGGAGTATCAGGAAACCACACCAAGGCAGCCCATGCCATTTGAAGAACTATGCATACAATGAAGTGCACAGATGTTAGTTAACCAGATCAATGGGTGGCATAAATGAAATCATTAAATGGGACTTATGGAGATCAATTATTTGGTATCTCTCTTGGGTTTTTTTAATGGTGCCCTGAGGCGTGTCCCTCCGTATATTGCCAGGAAGTCTGAAAACTCTGAAGGAACCACCTTGGGTGTCCTACCCCACTGGACACGGTAATCGCCGTAGATGCGAGCGTAGATTCATGAATGCCCTGCATCTGTATTTATTGAGGTACAAGAATATTTTTTACGTATGAGGCCCTCCTGCATAGTTCAAATAATAGTTAGGGGTCCAATGTAACATTGAAGTGGTTCCCGGGGAAGGGACTCATGGTTTTAACTTGAGAGCCTCTGTAAATTATTCATGTTTTGGTTCTGAATTTCACAATTCACCCTCCTCTAAAGGGATCCCTCTACCTGCCTCATCCCCCAAGTGGATTATTCTGATTATTATTGCAAAGGGAAATGCTCTTTCAGTTCAGTAGCTGAAAACTGAGGAGGGTTCATACGATTCATCAAAACCTTTACCTGGCCTGCCATTAGACACAGAGCTCCCTGAGAGTGCATGAAGACCTCAAACATAGCCATGTGTTGATCTGGCTACTCTTGTGATACTACAAAGCAAGCCCTGATAGGGAAGATTCCTGATAAATCCATCATGAGATGTTTTAGGATATGCCACATCTCAGACAGGTTGAGGAATTTCTAGTTGACATCCCAGATGTACCATGATTCCAGGAATACAATGTTCATCGACATGTCTATATGGCACAACCACTTCCCCATTGACCAAGTGGATATCCCATGGAATCAACTTGGAGGACTCCCCTTTAGATAGCTCTATTCATTTGCGTCTGGCGTGTACACTACCGTCGATGAATATGCTAATACCTCCCCTTTGACCTATACATTCCATGCCACCACTGCATCCCCACCACCAAGAGATGTTCTCACCGCCTTCCTACCCCTTCCTCAAGGTTGTGGAGGAACACCATTGTTGGCCTGAATTGTTGGATGCTTTAGAATCTCCCCACGGTAGGCCACCTCGCATCTTTTGGTGTACTCCTTCACCTGTCCAAAGATTGTCGTGGGCGGACGCATCCCATTCATAAAATACCTATCATCCCATTCGAAATGAGCTTCATCTACCTCATCACGCATGGGTGGTCCTCGTAGCACACCCCCAAATAGACTAGTGGGGTCAGTCGCTGCATGAAATGAAATTTCCTTTCAAATCTGTGTGGGGTGTATGACACACATAGAGACTCGAGGTCCACCCGCCCCACCAAGACTCCACCCCGAAAGGCCAGGAGGATGGAATGATGCTCTTCTATTCCCCAGTCGTCATCAGTGAACATGCCTGTTGGCAATGCGAATAGGTTAAAATTGAAATAGTATACCTTCCATACCCGTTTCAATACCTCAACCACAGTCAGCTTTGCCGGAAATCTCCCCTTAGCATTCAGAATGGATGGGCGGATGTTTGATCCTGAGGGGAGATGGGGTTCAGATATTCATATACCCCCCCTAACATGTGCTGCTATCCTTCTATACAAGAGGTTGAATGGCACAAATATTCAATGTGGCCCCATCCCCTCACTGATATTCCACAATATATTGTACAAATTGGTGAGCATCGGGATCCCAAGATTCACCTGACCTTTTTTTGCCAGTGCAGATGACAAGATAAATGTGCTCGGTCGCACACCCAGGTTTGTGTCTTTCACAGGCATGATCCAACCGCACATTATTGAAGTAATGAATGTGGACAACCTGCTACCAGATGCTGCTCGATACTAACATGGAATCCTCACATCATCAACTAGATATCCTCCAAGAGCCGCAAGTACGAGTGCACATTTCCTCGTTGATCCCCCTTCATGAAAGTCTGAGGCCTCAGAGGAAAATTCCCATTTTCTGGGAAGTTCAAGAATTGATTAATCCACCATTTGAAGTGAACATCTCTCACAAACTTCTTGTCCTCTCCTAGAACTAGGTTCTTCAATGCCATCGCCAGGGGTGGAATATGCTCTAGATCTTCCCATGCACCCATAATAGGGAAGAACTCATCATACATCTCCCCCAGTATTGGGACCCTCGAGATCAGATGCAGGTCCCATAAACTGATACTGACCTCCCCATGGTGTAAATGGAAGGTATTGGTCCATGATGACCATCTTCTTTGAAACTTCGGAATCAACTCTTTTAGCTGATTGATATAAAATTGGGAGTCCCATGACACCTCATATAGGCCCTCTCTTCTAATCTCTACCACAAATTCCTCACATGAGGATCCTACCCAATAGGACCAGGCCCAGTCATCTATGAATTTACGACCGTAACATATACCCCACTCATCAAACAAATTCTTTTCTAGGTTCATCAGGGCTTCCTTCAAGATAGTATTGCATAGCGGGGGAGATGTATTTAGCTGCAGTTGCTTCTCGTCAATGTTGTTCAGATGATTGTACAGGTAATCAACATTGACAAGCATGAAGTCCCCTTGGGGATGACCAACAGCCACCCTGAACCGTAGGCACTGACACGGCGTGCTCCTGAACCATTATGCTGGTTTGTCACTGCTCGCTTCAGGGATGAAGACTTGATCCCTTAGGCCAAATCCATTCTGAGGAAGCCTCATACGCAGTGGATAGTCCTTCTAAATTTACTACAGTAATGACACCAGTGACATATAGTGACAATGGATTCACACAAAATCCAATATACCTGAGATATCCTCCATATCCTCCCTCTAGGTAGCATCTGCAAGGACCCCCTGGCAGCCTCTTGGTTAGTTATTCGGTTTTTGAGGTTTGAAGGATTTTTTGTTTTGGTTTGTAAAGATATTTCACATACATAGTTAGTGGAGTTCATTCACGAAGACCATTCATGAAGCCCTACCTCGGTCCTTAGACACAGGCTACGCTGCACACTGTCGTGAAGTCAAAAACTCGTTGTGTGCTGCGAAGCAGAAGGACAGATTCATGGAGAGAAATCGTGGAGTACACAGAGATTAAAAAAATCGAGAGTGATAAATTCCAAAACATGATGCTGAGAAAGGACAAAAGAGATGTCATCCTCCCCTATTTATAGGCGATTGCCCCTTGTGCTTCATGGCGCATCTGACCATGACAAGATTTGCGGTGCGTCTAACCGAGGCTAGCATCAGGGTGCACTCAACCCACTTGTTTCTGCTTCACTTTGCAAGCCTCCTTCTTGAGTTTTATTTGCAATTGAGCAAGTAATTTTTTCAATTGACCCTCATACATTGACCCTCTATTTATTCTCGTCTCCCAGTCTTAGAGTGGCGTTTGTGGGAATCAAACGTTTAGAAGAGTAGCAGCAAACATGAGGCCCTTGGAGACTCTTCATGAAGCCTACCAGTGGAGCCCCATAGCACCATGGATGGCATGAATCTCCCCCTCTATGAAGACTCTTTGGAGAAAGGAGGTGGTAGGCTCCATGAAATAGTTTTACGTTTGTGTTGCTGCTGCGGAGCATAGAGGTGGGAGGCACCACGAACTAGTTTGACATTTGGGAAGTCACCACGAAGCAAGGAGGTGGGAGGATATGCGATTACTATAGAATTCCATGTGTCTTCATACCCCAAAAGCTCTGCTTCATAGCGCCTCATTCCTATAAATACTGGGCTCCCCTCGAGCTCATAGGATGGATCTTATTACGTTTCTTATTCTTATCATTCAAATCACGAAGAATTTTTTTCTCTACCAGCCATGCGATTTTAAAGGAACATTTGCATCATGAATTACCTCTCCCATTTCATGAATTCAACTCCTATTGAAAGGGGGGTGCCCTTTACAGAGCCCATGAGCCTCCGTGAAGACTAGATCTCCATGGAGACTCGGGTCATCACAGAGCACTTATGCATCACGAAATACCCTCCCTTCACATGTGACTCACATGCTAATGAGGGTCATTTTTCTTCGTAAAACACATTTCTTCATAATTCTATGCTTCATAGGGCACCCTAGCTTCAAAAAGCACTGCTTCCCTAATATGTTTACACTTCATGATGCACCTTCCATATGCACTTATTCCCTGTTCCTTGGCTATTCCACTTCAGAATGGGAAGAATACCTCTTCACAAAGCCCCTCAACTACATAGACCACCAGAGCTCAAGGAGTCTTATACCTATGAACCCCTTTTCTCCGCAACTCCTTTCCTTGTGCGACCCTCTAGGTTTTCATGAAGTGATTTCCAAACCCCATAGGTAGTGCTTCCCATTGCATTGCTTCACATCATGCTTGTTCGCATAGGCACTCTAATGGTTGTTGATTCTTCGCATAGCCATGTTGACATGGACCCCTCGATGGATCACATTATAACATACCCTCACCACTATATTGCTGATGCCTTCTATTCACCAAGGGTGGATGGATATCAGTCATGTAAGTCCTGGGTGTGCAGAGTAAACCCACCTCATATAAGCTACAGGATATTAAACTACCAAGAACCATCGTCTGAGCTATAGGGCGTTAAACTACCAAGCACCATAGTCTTCAGCACATTATGTCAAACTATGGCCTCTCCCTGTGCATCATACACGGGGGCCCCATCCTAGTCATTCTCTACACCCACTAGTATCCATGGGAGGGAAATATTCCTCACATGGGAAGAGGTCCTCTTTGCTGGGGTGGCATTTGGTCCATGGGAAAAGGGAATCTATCTTGTTGTAATCCATATGCCTTTATTATAATAGCCATCATCGCTGATAATCTCATTTTCTTCATGGAAAATTACTAGAGAGGTTGGGATGGGCACTGGAGCCCTCCACTCTTTCGAGCCAACTCCCTCTCCTTATGAGCTTTTGTCGCCACCCGAGCCTCCACCCAGGAGTAAGTCCCAATCTCAATGTGTCTTGGCTGCTAACCATACAGAAGCCCCTATTTCCTCTTCGGGATGAGGGCCACACGTAAGCCCCTGTTTCCATTTTAGGCCGCTAACTTCATGTCATCCCCACTCCACATCCCAGAGACGCACCTTTTTTGACTGGATCATCAGGTCTTTGCAGCATCTTTTTTCTCAAACCGAGCATGACTCATGTGGGTTTAGAGTAAGCATTGAACATGGCATACACTTTGGGAAGTCTCAAGTGTAATCCCCAAACCCCAAAGAACTATTGTGACTTTGATATATGCCACAACAAGGTATGTAGGAAACCTACCTGAGGTTCAAGCCCACCATTCATTTATCCCAACTCCCTTCACATCGGTTCACCAAACCCCACCGAACTACGGGGACTTTGATCCTTTCCAAAGCATGGTATGTAGGAATACTCCCTGAGGTTCCATCCCCCCATTAATTGTTCCCAACTACCTTCTAGTCGGTTCACCAAAACCTCCAAACTATGTGTACATTGATCCTCTCACATAAAAGGTACGCAGAAGCCTCCCAGAGGTTCAATCCCACCAACCATTGGTTCTGACAATCTTCATGTTGGTTCACCAACACCCATTTTTAACTACATGGAATTTGATCCTTGCAAAGGAAAGGTATATAGGATGCCTCCCTGAGGATCAATCCCACCAACAATTGGTTCCGAAAATCTTCACGTTGGTTCACCAAACCCTCAAAAACTATGTGGACTTTGATCATTTCCAAGGAATGGTTCGTAGGAAGCCTTCCAAAGGATCAAGCCCACAAACCATTGGTTCTGACCATCTTCACATTGGGTCATCAACATTCATTTTGAAATATGTGGACTTTGATCATTTCCAAGTTAAGGTACATACGATTCCCCCCCCCCCCCCGAGGTTCAAGCCCAACAACCATTGGTTCCAACCATCATTACGTCGGTTCCCCAACACCATCTGAAGTACATGGACTTTGATCCATCCAGGGAAAGGTACGTAGGATTCCTCCCCAGGTTTCAAGCCCAACACGCATTGGTCCCAAAAATTCACATTATTTTATCCTTGATAGAGATCGGAGAGGAGGGGGGATGGGAACCAGATCCCTCCTCTCATTAGTTCCCAAACCTTATCCCATTGGGCTTTGTCGCTACCCAGGCCTCCACCCTAGAGTAAGTCCGAATATCCATATCCCTAGGCTGCTAACCACACATAATCCCTTGTTTCCTATTTGGGATGAAGACCATGAAAAAGACCCTATTTCCATTTTGAGCTGCTATCTTCGTGTCAGCCCCACTACACTTCCCACAGATGCACCTTTTGCGAAGTGATCGTCCGGTGTTTGCTGCCTCTTATTTCACACATCGAGCATGACTCACATGGGCTTAGAGTAAGCATCAACCATGAAATCCTCTTTGGATAGCTTATAGTGAACGCCCCGAACCACACCGAACTATGGGGACATTGATCCTTTCCATGAAAATGTATGTACGAAACCTCCCTAAGGTTCATTGCCACCATGAATTGGTTTTGAATGCATTCAAGTAAGTTCACCAAACCCCACCGAACTATGAGGACATTGATCCATGCCAAGGAATGGTACATAGGAAACCTCACTAAGGTTCTATCCCACCATCCATTAGTCCCGACTCCCTTCATGTCGGTTCACCAAACCCTCCCAAACTACATGGAAATTGATCCTTTCTAGGGCATGGTATGTAGGAAGCCTCATAGTGGTTCAAGACCACCAACCACTTTTTCTGACCATATTCACATCGGTTCACCAAAACCCATTATGAACTATCTAAACTACGATCCTTTCCAAGGAAAGGTACGTAAGAAGCTTCCCTGTGGTTCAATCCCAACAACCATTGGTTCTGACCATCTTCACATCAGTTCACCAACACCATCCGAACTACGTTGACCTTGATCCTTACCAAGGAAAGGTACATAGAAAGCCTCCCCATGGTTCCATCCCAACACCCATTGGTCCCAACCACTTCATGTCATTTTAAACCCATCCTCCATGATGTTAAACTATTCACCCCTTTGTTCCCGCATGACACTAAAATGTCACCTATCCAGTGGTAAGCCGTTGTGATCCCCTATCCAGCTGTAATCCATTGTGAACCTCACATAGTGGTAGGATATTGTTTTCCCCATTCTATGGTAAGACTTTGTCAACCCAAAATGAGCAGTAATTCGTTTTCATCCATTCCATTGGGACCCATATCTCAGGTTCGTCCATGTGGCGTCAAACCAACCTCAGGCTGCTAACAACGTGTAATCCCCAGTATATCATCAGGTAGCTATCCTATGCACACACCCCAATCCTATACCCCATCATGAACAATGTGGACATTGATTCCCTTCCACAAGTATATGTAGGAGGTCTCCTCGAGGCTCCATCCCAAAATCATCATCGCCCTCGAGTCGAATCCATCTAATTCTCCATCAACTTCACTTAACTATCCATTATCCATCGTGATTCTTACCTCAACCGCCACATCCTGGTGATATCAAGTCAATTCAACTCCTTGCAATAGTGTTCCCTCCAGGGGTTGCAACCATCTGATCCACTATAGTCAGTTTTCCGATCAATCTGATCGGTTTCTGTTAGACGTTAAATTTACGGCCTACCCTGTGTTAACCATGGGAAGATGAAGAAAACCTCAGAGACATGCATGTTGCATATAATTCCCCGCATTCGATGTGGGATGCCTCGGGATTCCATGCCATCGAGAATCCCTATCATTAGTGGATGAAACCCAGATGCACCAGTGTTCTAGCATCCAGACACGCTAGTGATATCCAACGTGACTACTCCCCTGACCGAAGGTTGCTGCCCTAGCCAAACCCCTTGGAATGTCCAGACAGAAGGAGTGTAATTAAATGAAATCCATGAAGATATTACACTAGAAAGAGTTTCACGAGAAATATCATAATCAATAAGGGAGACCCAGACTATGTGACAATTTCTAAGGTGGAATCCCTATAAGGAAGAACCATCATCCCATCATCTTTTTTTGATCTTGGAGAAAACGTTGCCGAATAAGTGGCAGATGCCACCCACCTTTGGAAGGAGGGAATGTGGGGAAACAATCAGTGCATCCTCGTCATCCTCAAATAGATGGATGCATGTGCCCTGGGGAAAGCATTAGAAACAACTAAATAAGAAAAAACGTTTTTAAACGAATTAATGAGTAAGAATTTTTTATTATATAACAATAAAATATATTGAAAATAATAAAAATGGGAAAAATTTATTTATTATAGTGAGAAAATATATTAAATGAGTTTTGGAAAATGAATATATTTATTAATTATTATGAATAATATTATTCAACTGTTGAAGACTCGAATATTTTACTAAAGTTACTCTTTTAAATAATTTGTGTATAATTTATTCTTATTTATAATTGATTGAAACCATTAGAGTATTGTGATACATAATATTTTACTATCCAATGAAGATAATGTTTTAATTTTTTTGTTTAAATGGATTTCATGGTTAGTCTTTTTAGGTTTGAGATTGAGTGGCAATTCCCAAAAGTATTATTTTCATAGATAGTGGGGTTCTCGTTTTAAAATAAGAAGCTAAAAATATTCACATACCAAAAAGATAAGTTATGGGGATAATAATCAAACCACTATTTATGCTGTAAGTAATTTTATTTTTGGTTTTTAAGACATTAACTATTGATTTATCACCTTTTATATATTTTTTTATCTACTATGGTGACTAAATGTTTCCATTGACTATCATTGTTTTGAATAAAAATTCAATTGAAATTAATAATTATTTAATAAACGATGATTTCAAATATTAAATCCATTTTATTATTCTTAAATTTTAAATTTCATAAAAATAGTTCAGAAACCAAAATTCACTACATGTGGAAAAATTATATTAAAAACATAATTAATGTTCACTATAAATGGATTTTTTCTCACCCCATTTAGTAACAATTAAAAAATATTGTTATCTGAATATATATATATATATATATTATTGATAAAAAAATTTAAAATAATTTTCTTCTCTCTTTTAATATAATAAAAATATATTATATGTTAATCGAGTTCATTGGGAAATATATTATTCTATTATTAAATAGTTTTGATTAATTTCTAAAAAATTTATAAATAATTTTATAATATTTATTAACTTTTTATCACATATTAATAATAAATTGAAGTAAATTTAATAAATTAAATTTTATATTCATAATATTTAAATAAAAAAACCTATTTTATTAAAAACATTGTCTTCAAAAAAACATTTCATTTAAAAATGAATAATTAAATTAGCAGCCGACCATATTATTAAATTATGTCTTGGATGTTAGTTATTTTTTGATAATAATCATTCCTCTTATTTATATAAATATTCATACATATATCATTTTTCAAGAATCATACATCTAGTCTAAATACATAAATCCAAAAAATAGTTTCGTTACAATCAATTATTTTTCTCTATGTGACCTAAATTACTATTATCTTAAAAATGAATTATTTTTTTAATAATTATTCATTTAAATTTATTTTTTATTTAATTTAAGGTTTTATTATTGTAACTCATTATAGTCAATAGTTATGTTTTTTATATATATAATCTAATATAAAATTTATTTATTTACGAGAAATTTTAATCTAAAATAAAGTGGTGTTGAAAAAATAATTTATTTGCTTGAAAAACATCACATTACATTATACCAATTAAATTATTAAATCAATTTTTATATCAAATTTAGATAATTCAATATAGTTTATATGTCGATACATTGTTTTTAAAATGGATTTAGACAGGGACTACTTATCTATCATTCACTATTGTTGTAAATCACATGACTTTCTCAGTAGATTCAATACACTTTTAGATAGAAAAGTATTTCTCTATCCTTGGTATTTACTAGCTTATCAAATACAATGAACTTATTGTTTTTATTATTGTGTATGGATGGTTTTATTCTCACCAAATGGTTTTTAAATTAATAATTCCACCCAAGCATTGCATTTTAATCTATTATAAATTTTTAGATTATTATTTAATATAATTCATAATAATACATGAATGAGAACTATTAATGTTTACCCTATATTCAGAATATATTCATTATAATAAAATTTTATAAAATATTTTCAATATATACCTCATTGTTCTTCAAACATGGTACACTTCTTAGATATACCCTAAATGAAATCTATCTTTATAACCCCGTGAATATAATAATATGAAAGAGTGAGACTAGATGAACAGTAAATATAGACATATAATATATCAATAAATGGTCATTATTGAGAAATATAAAATAATTATTATACGAGAACATGAAATAAATTTCAAAATCATGTCCAAAAAGTCAATGATCATTAATAATATTTCAAGTAATTTTGATTATTCATAATAATTTTCATAAATAATAAGTGTCTAAAATCATTATTAATCACTCATGAGTAATTTGAAAATATCATAAGACGAAGAAATATTTTTCTGTAAACACATAATCATATAAAATCATTAACATGGTAAAAAATCACAAACATGATTGTCATTGTTTTCTTGGTTCACATCCCATTCCATATTTTAAATATCTAAGGTTCACTCAAAGGGCTGTTATAGTGGTTATAAAATCTTGTTGAATGGTGTTCACTACCTATTCAAGTATCTAGTACAACATGACATATCTTTCATTAATCATTCCTTAGGAGGATTATTTAATTTTCATCACACACATCACATAATAATATCAATAAATATGTGTTCCATAAGAGTATAAAAAATTATTCATATCATCAATCCTGGAAATAAAATTATCTTCATTAATATAAAATCTCTTAATAATCAAATAAACAATTTAATATATATTTCTTTTTTAATGGTTTAAATAAATTATAATTTGGCCATGGGAATAATTTTTTTAGGGATTCATCTTTCAATTTTCATCATTATAGTTTATCTAGATAGGGAAATTGGATGGAATCATATTTTTATATATCCATTGATTCATAACAATAGTTAAATTATTTTTCAATATAAAAATAATAACATTAAATGGTCATTTAAACCATTCTTTTAAAACAAGACAAAAATATCATTTTTTCTTGATATTTTATATAAAAATCCCTTTAATATTGTGAAAAATATAATCATTTAAATTAACTAGTAAAACATGAAATGGATGCTTCAAAATAATGAATGGTCACATTGATAGAAAACTACAATTATGTTTTATTTTGCTTAATGAAAATTAATATTTTCATATTTTTTTTAAATTAAAAAATGAATTAGTCCAAATTTGTTAATTTTAAGAGTTCATTTACCAATTACTAAAATAAGTTATATGTAATGGAATTCATATTCTTATAAATATTATTTCATGAACCATCATCGATTACACAACCATCTTGAACTAGATTCATTAATAACACAATATGAAGGTCATTATGGTTCCCACATGGATAACAACAGGAACTTGTAAAACCATGAAATAAAATTGAGAATAATTTCTTCACAAAATAACAGTGAAAAATATAAATATAAAAATTAAATTAATTGTATGTAAAAATATGTCAACACTAGGGTACAATAAAAAATTAACTGGAAAATGGTTTCAAATTCCACAAAACTCGATCAATGTACAAGTAAAACAATTAACAATCCCCATGTGAAGCTCAATCATATCTTGAATCTCATTCCATACTAATGAACATTATAGTCCCCATCTAGTGTTGTGTTTCTATTACTTATATTAAAGAATAAAAAATCTATATACCAAAAATGTTGTATGTGTGTTGCGAGAAATAGTTCCATATGGAATCCATCCATGTTCTCAATAAGAACAATGAATTATTTAATTTTTTACACATATAAAAAATTCAAGGTATGATATACATTGTAACATAGGTCAATTATAAATATATAAAATCAACCCTTTATAATGTTTATGGAAAATCTTAATAAGTTTGATTTCAAATAAATTTAGGTAACATTCAAACCCTATATTTCATGAATAATAGCAGGTAGTATTTTTTTCTTTAGGTAATATTGGATTAGGTATGTGAGAATCCATGTATCATTTATGTGATCAAAATTCCAATTGGTGTGTATTTTAACACCGTAGAAAAATACTACTGATAAAGTGTTGCATCATTGATATAGACACCAGACAGTAATTATGTTACTATGTTTCCATACTAAACAATTAGAGAGTGAATAATTATAAGAGATCAAATATATTGATGTATATATTCCTCATAATTGATCGCAACATAGTTTAGTATATCAAAATCATTCATATTAAACATTATCAATGAAACCATAAAAAATAATTCTCAAAACCATTTTCGTCAACACTAATAAAAGATTAAGTCCCGTATCAAATCCATAAAAAATAACCATATTTTATAAATTAATATTTCACTTATTCAACCAATTATAAAATTAATTTCAAATGAAAATAAAAAGCAGGATCCTAAGATAAAATGAAATCGTGAAACCACATTCCTCTAAATACATGGATTCCAATAATATCAAGTGATCTACATGAAAATTACCAAGGATTTAATAAGACCTATTATTACACTAAACAATCCATTCAAAAATAAGAAACTCTATTTTATTAATTATATAAAAATAGATGAGGTACGAACCTAAGGCATCATCATTCCCAAAATACACAAAATAATCATCGTAGACCCAAATAATAAATCACAATAACATGGATAATCTAATTGAAACCAATATAGATCTTTTAAAAACTCATATATATATATATACTAAATATATCTAATCAAATGTACCATTCCAATATTTATTTCCTAATATAGAATATCAAAATAATATCATCAATTAATGGGTAAAACCTTTGAAATTATTGATGTGGTGATCCAATATCAATTGAAATTGATCACTAAAATATTTGGAATCTAAAAAAAATGAAAGAGGAGTGTCTTAGGTAAGGAAACTAAATAGTAATGGAAAATGATGTTAATGTATTTTTATTCTATACTTAATGTAAATAAAATAATATTAATTAATTCATGTCTAATTGTTTCCACATTTTCTTGAAAGCTGTGCACTAACCATCACCCCATTCATGGATATTAGGAAAGTCATATGGTATGAAATCAAAGATTGAAAAAAATTCCACTATGACAATGATATCCCACCATCTATTTTTCATAGTTTATAGGTAAATGTCTATCATTTCTGACAAACCATGTGCCTAACTATGATCCCTCCTCTATAACTACAGAACATCATGCTTGGATTCCACGGATGACTTTCACAGATTTTCTGATCCATTTTCAACCATGGACATGCACATAAAAAAATAAGACTCCCAAAACTAACCCATAACACCCTAAAATATCCCCCAAAATATGATGGTAAAAATAATGGGTTTCCTGCCTTGAAATAAACACCATGATTTGAAAAAACTCCACACCATATTTCTTTATACTTGAGAAAATCTAAATTTAAGGAGGATGATCTAAAAAGGGATGAGGTAATTGGTCCCTTTTCATATAATCTCGATCCCATGTCCCATGTGAGTTTGACCTGTGATTCCATAAAATTCAAATATATTGTATAGTCAATATATATAGCCCATTTACATGATGATAAACAATATTAAATAGTTTTATTATTATAGAAATATAAATTTTTTCCAATTTCATCTCAATTCAATACATGCCATGGGTTAGGCTACTACATTTTGAATTGGGGAACAGGGAATCCATTGTAGATCAAGGAAATAAAATGTGTGAAATATGTTTTTTTTCCAAATTTTCATTATTTCCAATTGATTTCAAATGGTCCCACATATCTTGGGGTTATATTCCCTTCATTTTGGAGCAAGTAGTGGCCTAAATAGGAAAATAATTTTATGTAAACTATGTCTATGAATGATATCTCTAAAAGTTATTTATGTCGATCCATATAGGATTTTTAATAGTTTTTAACAACCATTGAATGATAATTAATGATTATGATATTCTCAATATTTTCCTAATCCAAGATCAGTCCTGTCAATTAGGATTCATCAACCTCAAAATAATCAATATGTGAGTCATATGTCCGGATATATAAAACATCAAAAAGTACCATAATGATGGATTAATAGTATCTATTATCATAAGAAAACTCAACTATGGATGAATTTCTATCCCATTAACCACCATATTCTATGATATAGACATAGAGAATATATTCCATAATTTTATTATCCCTCTCCAAATGCGCATCCTTCTTATGATGATATTCTATGTTAAACGTATAATATATCCTTATCCCCTTTTTTGGTTGTATCCAAAATTGTGTTGTAAAATGAGAGAATAACTCAATTGTAATTTACATAGTTTTCCTAATATGATTTATAATATCTTGGAACTAAAAAATCACTATTCATCCTATAATGTGTCATCATGAATTTTTATGAGTTCTTGTGACTTGTTCAACTGATCAATCTATACATAAATTACAATCTTACCATAAGGATTTTAATGTAACCCATCAATTAAATCCCCTTATATAACATTTAATTTAAATTTTTTCATACTGAGAGGAAGAATTAATCCAGAAGTATTTTTTTGGATATTCATATTCTATTGGCATGTATTCAATAAATATACTAAATCAATTATATCGTGTTTTATACCAGTCCATTGTAACTGGAATTTATTTACAAAAAAGTCATGATAGTGTAAGGGTGTTTAACCCACAAGGAATTAGGGAAATACTCCAAAATGGAATTCCATATGGCCAATTGAACAATAGAATAGTTTTTTGAATAAAATAATACCTTATAGTGATATATATCAATCATTTAGGGTCTCTTTAAAATGCAAGTATTCTATGGTATTATCAAACTCTTTATCCTACAACTACACCTAATGAATCATCTCAAAACATGGGGATGACAAAAAAACAATAGACAAAACACTTCCATACCCTTTCTCTATTATATCCTTCTAAATATATGAAATTATCACCATTAAGATACAAAAATGTTTTAAATGCATCAAGAAATTTTATGGAAACCTCTAGCTATTTGTGTCAGCAGCCAAATTACCCTTTCCAAGAGTATAACCAATATAGATGTTGAAGACCTACAAGCATTACCCCCATCATATCTACCAAAGAATTAAATATTTTTAATGAAATATGTTCCAAAAACTCTTAGGATTATAGTAAATTCTAAAATTCATCTTGAATATATATATTCTGCAAATTGTAATGAAATGAATAGTAGAATGTAATACTTATTCATGAGGAGTATTATTCCAGTAATATGAAAAAAAATATGTTATCCATAACAATCCACATGATCTCCTTTCATAATGACACATCCCAAATATACTCTTAGTGCATCAAAACATACTTTTTATATCTAACCACCATATTGTGTATTAGGAGTTTGAGATGTGGTGAATTGTCACTTTTTTTCATCAAAGGAGTCCAAACACAATGTATACCACAATAACATCACTATATTCCACGTGAGGGTAGTCAAATATGATGATTGTTTTGAAAAATCCATTGTAAATTTCCATTAACTCCTCGGAAAAATAGAATTTCATTACCAGTCTCAAAGGGACCCGTGAATAGACTCCCCAATCCCACCTTGAATATTTACGGGTATGGATACTATCACCAAGTAGCCATATAACTAAAATGGTTGGCCTTAGCCTATGTAGTTGTACTCACGTTCAATCTCTATGCCTAAAAATGATTAAATATAAAAACCAATGATCAGACATAAATTCATTGATATAAATCTCACAACCATAGTACAATAAGAAATAATTTAATGTAAAAAAAGGAAAATTAAAATCTCACCAAAAGAGTCAAAAAAAAACATGTCCAACATGAAATTACAACTGTAACTATTGTAAGAATACAGTAAGAACATGCCTTAGTATATCCAGTCTCACTAAACACAGTTTGGTCCTAGCTCATCAAGGACTCTGTCAAATGTTTAATCTTCTTCCCAAGACAAGAGAGGTTAGGGGGGAGCCCATGCATGGGTGTGTATAAAAATACTCAGTATGACACTCTAAAAATAGAAAGCACACAACAAGGGAAATAATTGAAACTCTAAAGAAGTATATTTATAAAGCACGTATAACATTAATATCATGATATTATCAAAAAATATATAATTCTAAATGTAATTGAAAACTTTAGTATGAAATCTTAGGACATCATCTAAAAGTCTCCACAATGATGTTGTCTAGGAGAACAAATTCCTTAGTATAGTAGCACATATTACATTTATCAAACAAGTAGTTATCATTGGGTCTTATTATAAGATATACATGTTTAATGTATGAATGGATACAATACATAGATAACCCATGGACATTTGGTGATATTAACAACTCTATTTTGATTAACCCTCTATGTATAAGGTCAACACCCTCATAGTGAATGTCACGATGATACCATAATCTCAAACTTGGGAACAAATGTAAAAATAGGATCTCACTCAAGGCCTCACGGAAGGATTACAACTACTCTATCCAAGAAGTGCTACTGAAGGGATCATAGTCCTATGAGTAAGAGATGATTCCAAACTACCCCACAGGTAGTGGATATTGGGAACATAAAATAATAAAAGATGATTGTAATATAAATGAAAATGGATAAAATAAACGTCTGATAATGTACCACTATTAGATAGGGCTACATGTATTATCCCTCGACCCGGGGTCCTACCCTTGTAAACGGACTATGACTCAAGTTGTTCCCATGTGTGTGTATAAGTACATAACATGTCAGCACCCTGTGTACTCTATCCATGATCCAGTACATGGGTATATCCCGTTTACATCTTCCCATTAACTAGTACATGGCGTGGCTCATGTACTTTTGTCCTTTCCCTATTGGTGTAAGGTAGTACACAACATGATTCAACCCATTTACTCCAACCAATATATGTTTACCCTCTAAGGTATATACCAAATCACTAGAAAGATACAACATGTCTTGTGATGGGGGTCACACGTATTATGACACTTAACTTCCTTTGAAAATAGAGCTTCCACATAGGGGGACCCACACATGTGTGTCGCTCCAGGTTACATTCCATGTAGAGAATGGTTTTCCCAAAACCCAGATCTATTATACACATTCTTGTATACTAGTCTTGCATTTGGATCTACTGCCATCATTTCCAATAAATCACATACAACATAGATCTAAGTCAACTGTAGTCGATCGTTGTTGGATTGTAATTTTCAGGGATCCCATTCATTCATGAATCACCAGAAACCTCCCCAACCACTACTCACCCTCCCTATCAAAATTAGTGGTATCTAAACCATTCTAATCCACTCACTACTACCCCAATTTCCCTTCCTTCATCTTGATCCCATCGATGATCTTTGATTTTGAACCATTGAACCATGAAACCGAAGTGTAACATTCTATTGTCTAGTACAATGTAAAACTAAAGTCCAAATAATGAATGATCGAAATGAATGGATATAGATGGGAGAAAAATAATGATAAATTACAAAAAGGAAAAAACTGCAGTCATGTTTGGATGTCCTCAATTTGGTGTTATTATAACTATAAAAGAATAAAATAAAGAAATTGAATAACTCCTAATAAAATCCCCACAACAAAACCCATCCCTCTATACGCATGATCCATATATCAATCTGTTAATTGATTAATCCATGTTCATCACAGAAATTAATAGTGGGGAATAAAATCAAATAAAACAAATACATATGACGATTAATATTTATCATAGAATAATAATGATGCGACATCGTAATCGTCAGAGAGATCCTTCGCTTCTGTTGAATGTCGATCATCGATCAATGATATCATCCACATTATTTTGAGAAATATCTTCACATGTTCTCTCAAAAATCACTCTAATTGATGTAGGGTTATGTGTTTAACCCTATTATTTCTTCATATCCATATTCATTTATAATATTTTAGGTCTCTACATCAAACGATAAATAAAATAATATTACATAACTATTTTATTTTTTTTATGCCCAGGATGTCTTTTACACAATTTCCCTAAACTGATTAAGGTTAATTTGGACCTTTGGTAAAACCTATTTTAGGAATTCAATGGGACCCTAGGGTTTTAGATTTGATCCCTCATATAGATTTATATCCACTTTTTGATGAAATATGCACACACATGCTACTTAATATATTTAATATATTTCCAAAATTTATTCCCTAAACAAAAGGCCTCATAATCCCACGCTATCTCAACACATGGGGTTGAAAATTATTAAAAAAATAAAAAATTGAATCAGGGAAAATCTGATTCATTACATTTTTCCAATATTGGAACTTTACATCTGTATAAATAAAAAATAAGGGCTAAACAATATGAATTGGGTACTGAGAAAGAATCTTAGACTCCCTCTCCCATGTTCTCTCTTCAAAGATTCATATTCTATAACTATTTTTGAAATAAAGGAATATCTCTCCCATGGATTTTCTACTCTTTCTGAGCCTTGACCTCTATTGGGTGCTCAAAAATATAGATCCATCTACCATGTCTAGCTTTCCCTTGTCAATAACTTTTGACATGATTCACATAACTCCTCAGTTGTGAGTCATGAAATATGTCATGTACTCGGTCTAATTGTAGAGGAAGTGCTAATTGATATTTCACCTCTCCATATAAATGAAGTATCTATAAAGATACAATGAATCTTGGGGATATTTTTCTAGGACATCCCATTCTACATAATACCCATCGAGGTGAAACCTGTCGAAGCACATGGCCTCATTACATGAACTCAAAAGCCCCTTTTCATATCTCCGTATAATAATTTTGACTTCTCTCTGAAATATACATCCACTCTTAAATTGTCTTCACATTCTCTGTAGTCACTCATACCTACATTGGGTCCATGAATGATGAATCTCTTATGCTAGTCAAGGAAATTGGGGTACTATTGGGTTTCCCCATAAAATTCCTCACATGGTTCCATTCCGATGCTGGAATAGTAGTTTCAGTTTTTTTCTATCTCCAATAGTTGTTGATTATCCTCTCAACTGGGGTCAAAGTCCAATATTCATGTTCATAGCATTTCCTCCAGAATCTGAATGGGCTTCTCAGTTAGGAAATTATTTTGGTGGTGAAATTCTATTCTAAAGAATAATTGAGTCCCAAAATCCTCATTAAAACCCCACTATAAATGGGGTGTGAACATGGAATCCTGGTTATGAATAATTTTTAACAAAACTCTAGGGATTCATAATGTCTTCTATATATAGAGGTGTATCATGACCCCAAATGATCTCTGCACCAACATTTCTATGAATATGGAAAACATGTTGAGTCAGTCTTTGATTACCCAATTAGAATCATGTCACACTGAAATATGTAAAATCAAATCATAGAGTCCATGAATATCCAATTCCACTTCTACTCTAGAACCATATGGACTTGAGATGACCCCAATGGATCTTTATGATCACCCTTCGTAGGCTGACATGTAAGGCATTAATAGACCAAATCTAAAACTCCTTTCATCGTCCATGGAAACTAAAGCACACATAATTAGTCTTAGTACATCTTTTACACAAATTTATCAACATCCAAATTCTATGTTATAAACTCTCTCAATACCTACTATACAAAATTCCCTAGTACCATCACACAGCTAATGAAATGAATAAAATTCTCCTCATATTTATAAAATCTATCAAAAGAATGTAAAATATATTTTTTCAGTAATTATGGTCTCATTGTCTATATACCTATGTTGTGACTCCATTACTCACAACTAGAGCAGAGGGCCAAAAAAATTGAATGGAGGTAAGATGCTCAATCTCCATCCATAATGTATAAATATAATAAGGAAAAATTATCAGACAGATATTTCAAAAACTGTGAACATGATCTCCTGCTAAGATAATTTTATACCTTGTTACTCTTACTAGGAGTATGGTAAATTTGGTTGTTATAATCCTAGAGGATCTTTAGCCATCACCATTATCTCAGGATAATATATTTCTAAGAGAATATATATTTGATACTTCTTGTGATCAAAGTAGATGACTAACTACTTTCACATTCGGTAGTGTCTCTATATCTTTAGTGTGAATACTACCATTGATAACTCTTGATCATGTGTCACATAGATCTATTCATGTGGTCTCAACAGATGTTAATCATATGAAGTGAGAACTTACCTCATCATGAGGACACAACCAATCCCAGTCCCTAATGCATCATAGAAGAATTTGTACTCAACACCCTCCACCAACAACCAGAAGATGGGAGCACTCATATGAATCATCCAAAACTACTAAAAATATTTCTGAAACTTATATATCTAGATGAATTTAGACCCATTTTTTCCAAATCATTCATTGGTATTTATATTCTAGTGAAATTAGGATTGAATATTTTTCATTATAGTTCCTTCTCAAGGATATTTCGTAACTCTATTACACTCTTGGATGGCTCCAATGATAAAACTACCTCAACCATGGAAGGGTCCACTGTCACTATATCTGATAGGATAACTTGTACCAAAAAATGGAGTATATGAATCTAAAACTAGAAATTCGATAGTTTCCTATAATTCTAGTTTTCACGATGTATGTCCAAAAATATCCACAACTGTCTTGTGTGATCCTCCTTGGACACTGAGTACACAAGGATATTGTTTATGACTAATACCATGAATTGTTCTATTAATGTCTAAATGATATAGTTCATGAGTCCCATAAACACTACGTGGGTATTTTCATGATGAAACGACTCACCAAGTATTCATAGTGACCATACAACATCTTAATTATTTCTATACTCATAGATGGTGATAGCCCGACCTATGTTCATCCATCAATAAAAATTCTGACTATCTCAAAAGATATATGATTTAATTTATATTTTATAGTGGATACATATTCTTCAAGGTAACCTGGATCAGGATAATGTATCCCACACAAGACCTCACACTCTCATTCTCCTTCTAGTAAAAGGAACTAGGGCTTCCCATGAAGTAACACTGTGTCTTAAAAACACTGCGTTTTTTGATGTCCTTTAATTGAAACCTCATATTGAAAATATCCACAAGATCAATATAATATTATGGGGAGTAAATTAGTGATTTACTTGGATATAGATCAATGCAATCATTTATCTCTTAGTGGGGAGGTAAACCATGAATATCCTTAGGGAAGACGCCCTCATTCTCTGTCGTGACTACATTTAACTGGGAACTAAATAAATACACTATAAAAAGGCATAGGATATCTAAATTTCGAGTAATAAACTGAAAACTCCAATTCAGGAGTCCATCCTATACTGTCTGGGTTTCCATTTCACCAAAAAGGACTTTTTGGTTCTTTCACCATAGACACACCACATCCTCTGCCTAAAATAGTCAATCATGGAATTATCCATGGATAACCTATCCATACCTAATAAGATGTCAAAAGGAATCATTGATTATATAAATAGATACTAAAAAGAAACTCTAACCTCTACGATTATTGTCACACTATTTGAAAAAATGTGTGATCACTGATGAATCTCTATTATTAGTCACCAAGTGAAAGGGTTAAGAAAAGGGCTCCACCGGAATCTATAAGTCTTCTAAAATGATGGTGGTACGAAATTAATGAATAGAAAATTTTTCTATAAGTAATAAATATAAGGTATTAAAGATAAAGGTTGTACCTAAAATCATACCTTATGCCTCTGAGTTATAAACTATGACTTCCTACAATTGTCCCTCACCCTATCCTCCTACTCTCTACTCCTGGTGTCGACCGCCTAATTGTGGTGGTAGTAACAACTCAAAGAATTTACCACCAACCACTCCTATCCCAGATCCTCTTTTATGTTTGAAAACCTACAATCATCTCCACTCCTATCACTGCCTCAACCATAGTGTCCAATCCATGGTCTCTCTACCCAAAGTATGATTGTTCAGACAATCTCATGCATGATTCCCCCTACCATCATACGAGTATAACAACATCTCCCTGGGAAGATTGTACCCACTGTGTGGGAAATAATCCAAATACACCTCTCTCATGTGACATCTAACTAAAATAAATTGTACATCTAGTTCCCTGGGATTGATGTTGACTCCCTTCTGTTGAGGTCTATACTCTGGTATGGACACTAATGTCAACCAATAATTATATCTTCTCTACCATGAAACTATCACCCATGATATATTGATCTGTCATCCATGAAAATGTATGTGCTAATATGTGGAAACCATTTTCCGGACCGTCTCTACACAAGCCTAGATAAATAGTTTGATCCTTAATGAACTAGTCATCAACCATATCAATCGAGTACCCGGAGAGGTTGGTAAACATAGATGAATACTCTAAAAACATTGTGATTCCCTGTTGGAGCTACATATTCTCTTATATACATAAAAATATTATTATATCTATTGATAAATCCTCTCTAAAAATACACTCAAACTATTTCTATTTGAGAGTCACTTCATTGTAATAATGCATCACCATGCCCCACCACCTCTCTACTAAGCCGTGAAGAACGTTTTCTTCCAATACCACCATCTTATCAGTCATTTTGCTATGTAGATAGAAAAATTAGGTCTAAAAATAATTAATGTTGTTATCCATCAATGGGTTAGGCTTTGATTAGATCTTTAATGGTCTCTAATTCTGAAACCTAGAATTTGAGCTCAACATTTACACCTCATCTGTTTGTACTATGTTCAATGCATACTTCTCTGTGGATGACAGTTTAGATGTGGAATGAAATGGGAATAAAATCTTTGGAACTGGCCCCAATATAGATACCTCACCCCTGAGGGGATCATCCCCGTGATCCTAATACTCAATCATTGTTGGCATACATTGTAAAGGATTATTGATGTAAATAAGATGTCAATAAACAATGAGTTAATATTTAGAATTGACCCAAAAAGGCAATAAAAACCACAACCCATTATTATATGATTCATGTATCATTATATTACCTTCAACTACATTTATATTGTATAGAGTAAAAAAAGGTGATTGGAGTCCCGGTGTACAAATACATTAACCGTCGCACTAACACTAAAGTCCCTGGCCTGATGATAGAACTCCAAACAGTAAGGTCTATTTCACGCGACCAATCTCACAAACATTAGTCATAATGTAGATCTGATATCTCTGATATATCTCTATCACAACCTGTACCAAGGGGGAAAATCCGTGACTCCCCAAGACTGCCTCCAATAGTCCAAGGGCTGGAAACTTGTTCTGAGTAGGAATATCACTGAGATGGGAGGCCTTAGCCTAAGTACTTACACACACACATAGATCAATAATTAAAAAAAATGAACAACCATGAAATTAGACATATAAATAAAATGAAAAGTGTATGTAAGGATGTAATAGAACATAAAAGGTTCAAACACAGGCCCCCAAAAAAGAGTCTAAAAAAATTCCATACTGAATGTATAATTCAAACTGCTGTCAGAATACCATAGAAACACACCATCGTCTGTCTGATCTAACTGATAACCCTATATTTATAGTCCATCAAGGACTCTATTACAATTTGATTGTATGCACAAGACATGACACATTCATTTGAAATTCGTGCATGGATATTTATAATAATACACAGTAGAACACCCTAAAACCATAAAATATACACAGAGAGAAATAATGTCATATCTACACAGTTATATTTCTACTTCACGTATAATAATAATATCTTAACATACTCAATAAATAAACACAGTCTAAATGTAAGACATAACTGTAGTACTCTAGCCAATGATTCGTTCTCAAAGATTCCACAAAGCACTCATATGAGAGAACAAACTCATGAGTCTGATAGAACTGATGATTTTTATCAAAGAAGTAGTGCTCATAGGGTCTCACCATTAGAGATACAGGCTGAAGGTCTGAAGAGATATGATACACATATGAGGATCAAAATTAAGGACATGGGGTGTTATCAACCAATCAATTAGGACTATCTTTTTAAGGAGTGAATTAATGACTGCTTAGTGTTGGTCATGATGATATGTGGAAATCAACCTATGGAATGAAGATGAATAAGGGATATCACTCTTGGCCTCATTTATGGATTATAAAAACTCAATCACAAAAGTCATGCTAAATGTATCATAGTCATTGGAGTATGAGACAATTCTATATTAAACCTTAGGTAATGGATAAGAATAACTTATGCTAAAAATGTGTCCATGATACTAGGGAAAAGAGATCAAATTCATGTTTAATATTGTATATGGCTTGTACAAGGGGTCACATGTAGTGTCCCTTAACCTCAGGTCTTGCCTGTGTAAACTAAACTAGTCTCAAATCATTCCGATGTCTATTTAAAGCACACACTGTGTCGGCTACCCGTATGCTATTCCAGTGTTTTAGTACATGGATTTAACCCATTTACTTGTGTTCATGTAATAATTAATGGCCTATATCGTGTATTTTATTCCATGAAATGTCTGCATAATGGAGTACATGAAATTATCCATCCCTTGTACTCCAACCAATGTTCATGTATCCTCAGACATACACACCATTTTTCCATGGATATGAAATACACCATATGAATGGGGTCACATGCCAGGTGATACTTGAGTTACTTTCAAACCCTAGCTACCATACATGGGAACCCACATGACGTGTGGCTATAGAGTCATTAAAGATCCATTAGAGAGTGTTTGGGAAGGTCACCCTCATATGAATAGTGATCAGATCATGGACTGATGATCAATGTGAAATAGAATTGATGGATCTTATGAATGAATATTAATGGACATTGGTCATCATGAACAAACAATCTGATTCGAGGTAGGGAAATTTTTTATTTTCATTTCATTCCTTATTCTTAAGTAATTCCTAGGGTAAAACGCTTGTTTTAATCTCAATTATTCCCTTGGATTTATGATCTCAGAGCATCTTTAATAGGAATTATTCATTTTTAGGATATTCATGAATGTAGTCTACATAATATATATAATATATTTCAAACTTTTATTCTAGGAAAATTGGTCCTTGGAATCACATGCTTTATCAAAACCTCTTCTCAAAAATAATCTATAAAATATTCAAAAAAAAAATACATAGAAAATAATATTCATTACATACAATGATATAAATCTCGAAGTCATGTATCGATTATTTCCACGATATCATAATTGAATAATTTCAAAATAATCTGATAATCTTATTTTTATAGCATGTGTCCATTGAACAAAAAATTTCGAATATAGTAATTTATTTTTAATAATTTTATTTATTGCTTGTGACACTTAGTAATTTATAAATTGTCTCATGTGATTCACATGATCATCCTTGGTCCTAATGCACACCATAATTTCATTGGCAAAGATTAAGAAAAATTTTCTAGGATATGAGTGAAATATATTGATCATCGATTCCATGAAAACTATAGGATAGATTGGTAGGAGAATTAACATAACATGCAACTCCAAATAGTTATACCATCTCCAAAAGGTGGTCATCTATGTATTCGACTCCTTGATTCTGATTTGGTGATACCCAGACTGAATAATAGTAATTTATTACTAAATTTCCCCTCTCAAGATGATCAGTAAATTAATCTATGCAGGGTAAGGGATATTTAAATTTTTATTACAAAATTGAACTTTTAAGAATCAATGCATATAGAAAGAGTTCGATTATGTTTTTTTTAAATTATCATAACTACTACCCAAGGTGACATACTTGAGCATTCAAATCATTTGTATCCTAAAAAAATAACTACAAATAATAGATATTTCAACTCACCTGGTGACATATAGTATGATGTATATGATGTAACACTGCGACCATAGTTTCCCAGAGTCAGTGCATTATTACATAATATTGGAATGATCACATGAGATCTTTCCTTGAATGACAGATTATTTTAGTATACATGGAAGTACTAGATACATACATAAGTTTTACATTACATTATGAAATGGAAACACAACAACATTGTTTACCCTTTGAGCACACTCATATCCCATAGACTATTACTGCAGGATAATCGTAATTTACATATTTATATCCTAGGAAAACTAAAACATAGAAAGGGGTGAGCTCAGATGATCAGTAAGGATAAAAATATAGAAAAAACAATCAAAAATAAAAATAATCATTTAAGAAAATGTATAAGACTAAAATAAAATCATTTTAATCATATACTTAGTCATAATATGGAAAATAAAAAATAAAATAATTCCCCTTATTTTTTCACATGGATATTCTACTAGTCAAGTAAATCACATGTAATATCAATAGAAAATTTTATAATGATGGAATGCATAATAACAGGTCTCATAATTACATAGTCAAGGCCTCATACCAAGACTGAAAATAATATTTTTTCAAGGAATTATTTCAACAGACTAGTTTGTCTCATGGGACCTACCGATGCATTGAGGAGATATAGCTGGCTCCACTCATCACTTACAAAGTCTAATGCATTCCTCATATGAAATGTTCAAACATAACATAAAATTTGTAATAAAACTAGCATATGGAATGTTAATAATTTAACCATAAACCATGAAGGGTATAAAGATAACCCATCCACAGTCAATCATATCACAAAATCTTCAATACAATATGGATGATTGGATCATAATAATGGAAATTCAAGAAAGTGTAAAATCCATAAAAGGATATTGACATAGTTGAAATAAAAACTATTTGAGAGAAATTTCTCTTTCTATTTTGAAATCATGTAATTATAAAAGAAAAAAATTATTTAGAAAATATTCTTATAATCTTATCAGGGATGTTTAGAAGGTTTTATAAGGGCGGAAAATATCGGCACCCACCATATAAGTTAAAAAACATTTGTTCCTTAATTATGTTGAAAAGGGCATAAAAGACCTTGTTTGGAAAACAAAAAAATGATTCCTTTATAAACATTTTATAAAAAGGAAAATATGGGTATAAATGAATTTAACCCATTTTCTTGGAAGTAGTAAAAATGTTTTGAAATAAGTTTTTAAGAAACACAGATGTGGATGATATAGAGGTCCTTTTAGGCACTCACGTTTAAACAACTTCGGATAATGAAGAGATTTTAGAATTAAGACTTACCTTGTACATTTCCTTGATAGAGGGTATGTTAACCTCCTATATAATAGTCAATTAAATTTTATTAAATTATATAGGAACCACATACCTATATTAAAAATCATATATGATCTTCTAATATTTTATTTGTTAATAATATTCAAGTAGTATCTTTTTTTCGGGTGTTAACTGATTCGTTTTCCATTATATGGTTTATTATGTAAGTCAAGTGTGTTATGGATAGGTAATATTTGATTCATATCTATAATGATATTATGATATAAAAAATTATATTTAATCAGAAAATGAATATTATTCTTCAATGATTACAATGTGGAATGAATCTCGTCGCATTCGTGGAAATGGTAATCCATACGTATGCACAAGCGACAACATCATTCTATTGATAGCGAAATAGTATGTTATTGGATGGTATATCATATATACAGAATGATTAAACTTTTATATTTATTATTTACATCAATTATTCTCATTATTATACCCATCAAAATAATGATGTGATGAATAATAAATTACACCACGGCGTGGAGACGGTAGGTCGTACGTAAGTACGTATGGTTAATTTGTCATTCATTGTAAGGATAGAATAATATATATGGTTGTACCATATTTTTAATAACATCGGAATAAGTATAAGGTTCTGGATTTTTTATTTTGGTATGGAAACAACAAAGTAAAAATATGTGGAAAAATAAGAAAAAATTTGAAAGTGGTGATGGAATTATTACCTCTTCTTCTGGTGCTTCCTTTTGATTTGATCAAACGAGAAACTTAGGTTGGCTTCATATCAAATAAAGGCCTCCAGGTTGATGTTGTGGTAGTAAAAAGGATATTTGAGTTGGTTTTGGCCAAGAAAAATGGATTTGAAGGTGTGAAATTAAGAGAAAGAGATGTACCATTTTATAAGAAAGATGAGGGTCACATTAGGAAAGGCTGAAAATATTATTTTATTATACAATCATATTTGGTTTATAATTGACCAAATATGATTTATTTAGAGGATAATGTGGGGTTATGTCGAACATCTCTCAACCAATTAGTTTTAGATAGGTTTATGTCACCATATTAACTTTATCTTTTAGATTTAACTTTTAGTTAAATAGTTTTACTTTTACCATGTTTTCTTGTAATATTATAATAAATTTCAAATAAACAGAATATAAAATTCCTAGAGAACACATAGAGGTTCATTATTGATATATATATACTTATCTATGTCCTTTGGGAAAACCTTATATTTTTTGGAATATTATATCACTTAATAATATAGTATTTGTTTTAAAAACTCATTTTTGTCAATTTGTTAATATTTAGTATTTGGGGTTTGTGAAATTCATAAGAACATTATCACTTAGAGAAAAATTTATTTAATTTTTTTAAAAATATTTTATCAATTAATAATATAGTTTTTGTTTTAAAAACTCATTTATGTAAGGTTTGAAACTATTTAGTATTTGGGGTTTATGAAAGTTATAATAAAAGTATCACTTAAAAAAAACATATTTAATCAACCCTAACATGTCATATTAACATATAAAATTCTTGGAATACATAAAAAGTCTCAATTAAAAATTATTTTAATATTTATAATTTCAATTTTTTAATCATTCAATAATAAGGTAATTATTGCATCAACATTGGGTTATAAATAAATTTAATTATTTTATGTCTAAAAAATATAAATAAAATACCAGTATGGAGGAAATCTTTTTAGCATCCTAAATAATATTAATAGTTGACACTATCTTCTGTATAACCATATATTAAAAAAGGATTAGTTATTAAATTCTGAATTTAATACTTTTATCTATTCTTTAAATATTAATAAATGTTCTAATCTAATCCATGTGGACCAAAGGGGTCATATTGTTTTTCCTAATGTTGATTTTTGTAGAAATACACTTATACAATAGAATTAGGACATGTGTTAGGGTAATTATAATATCATTTTTAACATTAATTAACCTATTAACTTTTAACCGTGGTAAATAAAATTCAAAAGTAACTATTCACCAAAAATTATTTTCATACATTTTAATTACGGATGTCAACTCTATCTCTTATAATTTTGAAATTAAATTCACATAAGTGATAAAATTTTGTTTTATGAAAATTTCTAAATGTGCCTAAAAGGTTGGTAAATGTTGTTAAAAGTTCAATAAAATGTTATATATATAATCTTATTATAAAATGACTTTAATAAATTAAATTGAACATATATAAGTATTATATTTCGATTTTGACCTAAAATAAATATAAATAAAATAACTAATTATTTAAATAAAAATTCAGTTTTAAATAATAACGTAGTGTTTTTCACTATTCATCCAAAAATTTAATGTTTTCAGAAAAATACCCAAAATTCACACTAATATAATTTTGATATTATGAATCCAAAAATGAAGTCCAATTTGAAAAATAAAATCTTTTAAATTTCAAATAGTGAGTATTACTATTCTTAATGGCTAGTTTGATAGGACGTGGTGTGCTAAAACTCCAAGTTGCGTATAACACAAGCTATTAAATTATTCAAAATGAAATGTACCGTGCAAGCCTGGGGTGTTACATTCTTTCCTCCATCAAATAATTTCATCCTAAAAATTTCTATAATACAACAACATAATATGATTTATGTGGTTTTCATCATAAGTACCTCCAGTTCCCACGTTGCCTCTTCGATCACATGGTTTTTCCCTAGAACTTTTACCAGACGAGTTGTTCATTTTTTCAAGACTTGTTCTCTAGTATCAAGAATATTGACATGCACTTCAAAATAAGATATATCAGGTTACAGTTCGTTTTCCTCATTGGTGAGTTCATGCGTTGGGTCAGACATGTATTTGCTCAATAGTGATACATGGAACACATCAGGAACAATGTAAAGACTTGGATGTATTTCCAAATGGTAAGCTACCACTAAAATTCATTCTATAATTTCAAAAGGTCTGATGTACCTAGGACTCAATTTACCCTTTTTAAAAAATCATTAAACACCCTTCCATGGATATACCTTTAAAAAACATGATCTCAAACATGGAATTCCTAATCCTTCCTTCAATTATCATCATAAATATTTTTTCCTACTTTGAGATGCTTGGATTTGGGTTTGGATAATATTAAAATTTTCTATTAATTCCTCAACAAGTTTTGGGCCTATGAGTTTTTTTTTCAAAAACATCATCCCAAAAAGATGGATTGAAACATCTCTTTCTATATAACGCTTCATACGGTGCCATCAGAATACTTGAATGGAAGATATTATTTTAGGAAAATTCTACCATAGGTAAATCTTGATCCCACATACCTTGAAATTCAAGTGTGAATGATATCAACATGTCTTCTAAGGCTTGAATAGTCCATTTTGATTGCCCAACCATTTGTGGGTTGTAGGCGGTGCTCAAATGAATTTCAGTATCTAGAACCTTGTGAAGACTTTTCAGAAATCTTGATGTAAAACAGGGATCATGATCAGAAAAAATCGATAGGGGTACTCCATGAAGTCTTACAACTTCATTAATATAATCTTGTTAAACATTCAAGTGGTAAATCATCTCTTATATAAAGAAAATGTGCTACTTGGTATGAAGATCAACATTGACCCATATTTCATTATTCCATCTAGGAGTTTTCAGTCATCTTATAATAATCTCTATCGTAATATCATCCCATTCCCACTTATGAATGGGAAGAGGTATAATGACACTTCCATGATGTTGTATTCAAGCCATATCCTATGGAAAAACTATACATCTTGACACATAATCAGAAATCTCCCTCTTCATGTTGTCCCACCAAAAATGTTCCTTCAAATCTCTATACATCACAGTGATTCTAGAGTGTATAGAGAAATTAGGGATATGAGCATCATCCAACAATTCCCGTATTAGATCAGGTATATTAAGAACACAATGTATCTTCCCAAATTCAAAAATTTCATCTTTATATATGAATTCAATAAAATATACCCTAATTTGTACCTTTAATTTTATTTTTAAACTCATCCTCAACAGTCTAAGAACTTTTTATCCTTTCTAGTAATGATGGTTTGGAAACCATTTGAAAATTTACTGATGATTCCCATCCATGATTTATCTCATATACATATTTACTATATCCATGAACATAGGATCCCTTTCAACTCTCATCTTGTTCAATACTCCATGTTCTTTTCTGCTCAAAGCATCTCCCACCTTATTTTCCTTCCCTTGGTGGTAGTGTATAGTGAAATCATAATATTGTTGTAGTTCAAGACATCATCTTTGCCTCATGTTGAGTAATTTCTATGAGAAAATATACTTCAAAATCATCTAATAAGTATATATATCACATTTTCACCATTGAAATAGTGTCTCCATTTCTTCAAAGAAAATATTAGAACTACTAACTCAGGATCCTTAGTGGGATAGTTTTTTTCATGAATTTGTAGCTGTTGTGATGCATAGGGAATAACTCTATCATTTTTCATAAGGAAAAAAATAATTCCCTTCTTTGAAGCATCACTATAATTAAAAAACCCCTCATTCCCTGATGGTAGAGTAATGATATGAGAACTAACTAATATTTTCCTCAGTTCCTCATAAAATTATTCACACTCTTTTTTACAGACAAATTTATCTCCTTTATGGGTGATCTTGGTAAACGGGTTATCCAATCGGCCAAAATTCTGGACGAAACACCAATAATAACCTTGATAAACCAATAAAAATGCATAACTCAGTTATAATTGTCAGTTCTGGCCATTCTTGGATTGCCTTGGTATTTTTAGGATTGATAGAGATTCCATCCTTCAAAACAATGTGTCCATGTAAAGAAATATCCTGATGCCCGAATTCCCACTTGCTAAACTTCCCAAATAATTCGTTTCTTTTCAGGGTTTTCAGAATAGTGACAAACTGATCATCACAGTCTTTGTATCTTTTTGTGTATAACAAGATATCATCAATAAAGACCACAAAAAAGTCATCAATATATTTCGTGAATATGATATTCATTAGATCCATGAAAACAGAGGGTGCATTTTTGAGTCCAAAAGGCATTACTATAAACTCATAATGCCTATACATAGTTCGAAATAATGTTTTTAGAATGTATTCATTATTCACACAGAACTAATGATATCCTGATCGATGGTCAATCACTGAAAAATATTTAGCTCAATGAAGGTGATAGAATAAATCATCAAGAAGTTGTAGAGGATACCTTTCCTTTATTGTAATAGCATTGATCTCCCTATAGTCAATTCACAACATCATTGATCCATGTTTCTTCATAACAAAAAGAATAGGGGATCCCCATGGACAAGCACTAGGGAAAATAAATCATTTATTATACAATTCCTCTAGTTATTTCTTTATTTCCACTAATTACACAATGGAAATTCTATAAGGGGTCATCGATATGTCCCTTGTACTATGAATAAAATTGATGGAAAACTAAATTTTTCATTCTGTAGGATGTTTAGGTAACTCCTCTGGAAACACATCAACATATTCTTGCACAATAGGTACGTCCTCTATTTGAACATTAATTTCCTCACCCATAGTTATTTCATTATTTTCCTCCCCAATAATTGAATTTAGTAGAGCTACTAGGTGTGGATCTCGATAAGAATCGTGTGGTGACATTTCTTCTCTAAAGATAAGGTACTCTTTATCATAATATAAAATTGTACCCTCCTTCTTCTTACAATAAATTTTTTCATCATGGTCTAAAATCGAATACATACTGAGGATTATATAAAACTCAATCATGGGTATGACAATGAGATCAGAAGATAAAGCATGTTTATATTCCCTAATGGGAACTGATTCACAAAACATTGCTGTAATGATATTTCCCTTAAGAGTTTTGACTGACAGCTTCCTTGTTAAATAAAACTAGAAATATATAATTTTCATAGAAAATTTGGAATATATGATATAATGAGATGATCCAGAATTAAATAATGTATTGGGTAAATTTGAGGAAACCATTAAATTACTTTCCACGATATCATTCTGAAAATCAACCTCAGCAGTAGAGATCACATAAGATTGTCCTAGATCCATTGGTTGTTTCTGAGGAAATTTTATTAAGAAATTAAGATATTCCTTTGCATAATTCCCTATTTCTATACAATTTTATCATTCTTCATTGATATCTACTTTCGTTCCCTTGAAATCACAAGATCTGTGGCCTTTTTCAGCTCACATGTAATTGAATTTCATTCCCATCTGGCAAGTACTGGGGTGTTTCTTTCCACATTTACTGTGGGGTGAAAATTCAACTTTTCCCTTCTTACCCTTATTTCCATTTCTAGACTGTTTAGCAGAAATCTTCTTCTCTTGCTTTGCTTTAAATTCTTAAGACTTATAGAATTCTTTTCTTGTCTCAATAGCACATGAGACAATATCATCGTATGATGAGAAGGATTGTGAGATTAATGCTCGATGGAGAAATGTTTTTAGCCCATAAATAATCAATCAATATTACTCCTTGGGTTACGCATATAATATGTTGTATGGCTTTCTATCCTAGTAATGTTAGCCTCATACTTTGTGACATTCTCATCCTCAGTTTTCCTCAAACTCAGAAATTGCCTTTCCATATCTGCTCGATGGTAATGAGGAATGTATTTTTCAAAGAAATTTTTTTAAACTCCCTCTATTCCGTATTTAAAACTTCTTTATCCTTGTTTGTGTTTTGAATTAATTACCACCATTGATCTGCATCTTCTGTGATTTGACAAATTTCCATGACAACTTTTTACCTTTCGCTACTCTACAAAGCATGGATTTTTTGTAAGAATCTTATCCACTGGTCAGCTACAAATTAATTTGTAGTCCCATTGAATTTTGGTGGTTATTGCCTCATGAAGCGGTATAACAATTATCCTCGAAATTATGGACCATGGTGCTCTATATTGGTAAGGTTATTATTCATAACCTGAGTGAGTTTTCCTAGTATGATTATAAATTTTTAGCACCAGTTGAATCACCATCTCCACTATAATTATCTTGAGTAGGTGGGAAATCCCTAAATAGATTACATGTATTGATAAAGATTATATCCCTTCCACAAGGCGCCATTTATATACAATGGAATACACTAGAATATTTTATGAATCGCTATATATAATTTCAATATAGTAAAATACCTAAAATAAATTGAACAATTATTGTATATATTGTCTTATCATAAAAACATATTTTCATTGAAAAATTATTTACTCATAAATCCTTCATAATGGTTTTTAATGAAAATATTAATTATCCTAATAATATCCCCTGGGAGTATCATAACCAAGAGTGTTGCAAGGACCGTTTTCATGTACCAGGATACCCCGAATCAATCCTAAAAATTGTTGTCAGATTTGTCACTTCTAGGTACATTTGTACTAGAGCTGCCTCTACATGATTGTATCCAGACAGGGATTTATTTCTTGGAAAACTCACAAAATCTATACATTACCTAAATACTGTGATGTTCTTTATACTAATCCATAAATTTTATCTTTGGGTGATGTTCTCCAATTAGGGTTTTATTAATCTAGCTTCCAAGGATTGTACTAAACATTCTATGATTGAAACTGTAACACCCTAGTCCTAGTTACCCAAAGTCGGTGCATTATTACGTAACATTGGCATGAACACAAGATATCAAGTCTCGAAAGACCGATTAGTTTAGTAGCCCTAGAAGTACTAGATACATACATATGTTTTACATTACATTATGAAATGGAAAATAGAAATATTGTTTCCCCTTTTAACCCACTCATATTCCTTATCCTATTCCTACAGGTTAATTGTAATTTACTTCTCCTCATTCTGGGAAAAATAAAACATAGAAAGGGGTTATCTTAGATTCTTTGTAAGGATAACAATATAGTGGAAGCTATAATAAATATGGATAGAAATTTACGGCAATGTATAAGCCTAAAACAAAAGGCTTATAAACATAAACTTCAGCATAATAAGGAAAATATAAATCAAATGATTTCATTTACTTATTCATATAGATGTTATACTAGTCAAATAAATCCATTTAATATGAAAATCCAATTTTATAATGATGGAATGCATAATATCAGACATTATAACAACATAGTCAATGCCTCATTCCATGACTACAAGTAAGATTTTGTCAAGGCCTTATGCCAAGACACCAGTTTGTCTCATGAGACCTACCGATTAATCAAGTAGCTATAGTGGGATCCACCCATCACTTACTAGGTGCAATTCATTATTCATATTAAAAGGTTGAACATAACATTAACATTCGTAATAAAAATAGATTAAAAAATGTAAATACATTAACAATAAATCATAATGGTATGAAATAACAAATCTACAGTCAACCATATAACAAAACCTTTAATACAAAATGAAATATTGAATCATAATAAATCAACTTCATACTAGTGTAAAAATCCATTTAAGGATGTTGACATAGATGAAATCGAAACTGTTTGAGATGAATATCTCTTTATATTTTGAAATCATGGAATTATAACAGTAAACCATTAATTTTTGAATATTCATATAATCTTTAAATGGATGATCCAAATGTTTTATAATGGTGGAAAATAGGTGCACCCACCGCATAAGTTAAAAAACATTCTATCCTTAATTTTGTCGAAATGGTCGTAAAAGGCCTTTCTTCAAAAACAACGGAATGATTCCTTTATATAAATTTTATAGAAACTAAAACAAGGGTATAAATGAATTTTAACCATAGTATAGGAAATATTTATAATGTTTTGAAATATATTTTTAAGAAACACAGATGTAGTTGATAAAGAGGTCATAGTAGATACTCACATATAAACATCCTCAGATAATGAGATGATTGTAGAATTCACCCTTACCTTGCAAATTTACTTGATTGAGGGTTTGTTAAACTACTATATAATAGTAAAATACTTATTATTAAATTATATAGAAACCAAATACATAAATATTATATCATATATGATCATCAAACATCTCATTGTTAATAATATTTCAGTAGTATCATTCTTTCGGGTGTTAACTGATTCGTTTTCTTTTATATGTTTTGTTACAAAAGTCATGTTTGTTAAGGATAAGATGTACTTTATTTATATCCAAAATTATATTAATATCTTAAACCTTATTTTTGATCATAAAATAAAAATTATTCTTGAATTATTATGATGGGGAATGAATATCATCACGTTCATGGAGACAGTAATCCGTACGTACGCACGAGTGACAATATAATTCTATTGATGGTGAAATAGTATGTAATTATATGGTACTTCCTATAAAAGGAATCATTAACATGTTATATTTACTATTTAAATCAATTATACTCATTACTATAACCATCCAAATAATTAAGTGTCAAATAACAAACTACACCACAACATGGAGATGGTAAGTCGTTCGTACGGGCATATGGTGACTTTTCCATTCATAGGATGGATATAATAGTGAATATGGTTGTAAAATATTTAAAATAACATCAAAGTAAGTATTAGGTACTGGATTTATTATTTTGGTATGGAAACAACAATGAAAGAGGAATTATAAGAAGAAAAGTTCATGGAAAGATGTGATGAAATTATTACCTCTTCTTCGGGTGCTTCTTTTTGATTTGATAAAAGAGTCCTTAGGTTGTCTTCTGATAAAAGTAAGTCCTCTAGTATTATGTTATGGTAGTTGGGAGGATATTTGATCTGGTTTTGTCAGAGCTAAATGTCATTGGAGGTGTGAAATTAAGAGAATGGGAAGTACCCTTTTATAAAAGAGGTGAGGGTAAAATTAGGAAAAGCATTGAATATTATTTTATTATACAATAATATTCAGTTTATAATGGTTCCATTGGATTTATTTTTATGATAGGAGGAGTTATAGGTGGAAACAATATCAAAAAATAGGTTTTTGTGATGTTTATGCCACCATATTATCCTTATCTTTTCGATTAAACTCTTAGTTAAATCGTATAACTTTACCTTGAATTCTTGTATTATTAAAATTAATTGTTAACAAACATACTATAAAAATAAAAGAGATCCCCAAGTGGTTCATTATTGATATATATTACCTTATATATGTTCTTTGGCCAAATATTATATTTTTATGAATATTATATCAATTTATAATATAGTATTGGTTTTAAAAATTCATTTATTTCAATTTAGACACTATATAGTATTTGGTTTTTGTGAAAGTCATAAAAAATTTATCACTTCGAATAAAATATTTTTAATAAGCCCTTACTTTTCATATTATGCTATAAAATTCGTGGAATACATCAAAAGTATCAATTTACAATTATATTAATATCTATAAAATTAATTATTTTAACCATTGAATAATAATGAAATTACTGCATCATCGTTGTGTCATAAATAAATTTAATTATTTAATATATTAAAATAATTAATAAAAAATAATTATGTAGAAAATATTTTCATTAGTATAATTAATATTTATAGTCTATTTATCTTATGTTTAACTTTATATTAAAAATACATTAGTTATTAAACATCAAATTTAACACTTTTATCTCTTTTTCAAATAATATTAAATGTCCTAATACAATCCATGTGGATAAAATAGAACATATTTTATTCCTAAAGTTTATTTTGGTCGAACTAAAGTTATCCAATAGAATTAGTACTTTTTTATGGTAATTATAATATCTTTTTTTCATTTAATTACCCTATTTACATTTAACAGTGGTAAATAATATTCAAAAGTTACGATTCACCAAAAAAAAATTCATCATATTGAACCACATTTTACATACTGAACTCAACTGTGTCTCTTATATTTTCGAAATTCAATTCAAAAAAGTGGTAACTTTATGTTTTATGAAAATTCGCAAATGTTCCTCGAAGGTGGGTAAAAGACATTAAAAGTTCAATATAATTTTATATATCTAATATTTTTATAAAATGACTCCAATGAATTAAATAAAAAATATATAGGTATTATTATCTATTTTTTTTACCTAAAATAAATTTAAATAAAATAACTATTTATTTATATAAAAATCGAGTTTTAAACAATAACGTAGTGTTTTCCAGTATTCATCCCAAAATAAATTGTTTTTAGAAAAATAAAAAAAATTCACCTTAAGCTCATTTCGGTATTCCAAATCCAAAAATGAAGTCCATTTGTAAAACTAAAATTAATAAAATTTCAAAGAGTGGTATTACTCTTCAAAACTACTAGATTGATGGGGTGTGGTGTTCTGAACTCTATGTTGTGTATAGCCAAAGCTATTAGATTATTAAAATATAAACATACCATGGAAGCTACAGTTGTTAGATATGATATCAAATATATTCCAAGAAATAGGCCATTAATAACACTAATTTAGTTTGTAGAGGAAAAATTAACAAGAAATTTTAAAACACAATATTATTTTCAATGACAATTATAGGAAGAAGACTACATAATTATTCAATTTTGTGATAGTATATTAAAAATGTATAAATATTCCACGATATGGAATTTGAGCCCTTTACTGACTAAACCTTATGAACCACTCACCTTGAAGAATATTCTTGTTCAGGTTATGGGAAATAAAAGGCATTCAAAAATTGTAATGATCAATATAATACTTCTTAAAAATTATGAAATACATTTAGATAATAAAATTGAAGCAATCAATGTTGATGAAATAAAATATTTGTAGCTGATTAATGACCCAAATAAAGAAAGAGAATGTGGTGAATAAAAATCCCAATCATTATTTCTTCAAATAGGACTCAATAATTACACAAAAAATTGATTTATATTTATTGAATATTTTAAAACATCCTTCATATGTTTTGATACACATTTGTGAGAGGAAATGAATAAAAAATCAGTCCATATGGTCAAATAAATGAAAATAATTCCTTAAAAACTTACAATACTCACATAAACATCCCTTAGAGAGTCCAATAATAATTATAATTTCTTCAATCAAGAGGCATTTTGGCTTGAAACCTATTTTTTTGAAGAATTTTTCTACAGAATTTATTTTCATCCTACAGTCGAGCCTATTCTAGAGAGAGAAGGAAAAAATGTTTCTCAAATCCATTTCATGTGACCATGGATTCCAAATGATTTAATGGTCATTATAGGAAAAAATACCCTTTATGTGACCATTTTTGACCTATTGGAAACATTTTTGGAGAATATATTTTTATGGTATTATTGTAATAATATTTCAATAATAACCATCTTTTTATCCTATATGAAATTTACTCTCCAAAAAATTTCCATTCCAATTCTCACTGGACCTACCACTAAAGATTTGAAGAACATTGTTATCCCCTACAAACCAACTAGGTCAATATATAAAATAAACACCACATCCATCACTTCAAAGAACGTGTTAAATATATTTATGTGGGATTGAGACAAGTTATCATGTTGAGTCCCATAAAAAACATTGAGCCTTTATCTACTCATTAGACATAACCTTGTGATCAAACATAGTGTGATTGTTGAAGAGATTTTCTTAATCTATTACAATATGATAACATTTATCATGTCAATGGAACCGCATGAATCATCATAATCTTATAAAATACTTCTATAATTCTTTAATAATGATAGAATTTATGCCTTTTAACTCAAAACCCTCATACTGAATTTCCAAAACAAAATAACCCCACCACCATTTACCCATGCCCTCTTACTTGAAAGCAACACACCCAAACATAAGGAAACCATGGGTATGTTGGATGTAAATTCCAAAACCAAGGTAATGTTGTAATAAATCAATTTTATATACTATAAATATTCACTAATTATACATTATAGTGTTATATTCATTCTAATAATATTATATAATTTTTCATTCATGTGGAAAATAAATTTATATCCCAATTGGGGTTTTATACATTATATGGTTATATTTATATTCTATATATCTAAATTATATAATTTTAAATTGAAAAATATAAATTCAATTTTCAATTCCCAATGTCAAAATTTTCTTAGGATGAATTTTTTATAATTTTCTAAAAACCATTATTTTTCAAATAAAATGTAAAATGCTTATTTTTATTAGAAAATATATTTTCTTTTCAATTATTTTTTGAAAAAGTATATCTTTTTTTTCTTTTATAATTCCTCTGGTAAATATTTTCTAAAGTTAAATATATTTATGGTCTTCTGGATAAATCTTATTCTTCAATTTTTTATAAAAAAAATATACCTAAATAGGTATTTTTTTAATAAAATTTTATTTCAATTAGTTCTATATTTTTTTAATAATTAATTTTGTTAAAAAAATAATTTTTATATTTTAAATATTTCTTATTCATTTGAAATGAATAGTTCCATATTTGTTAAATAATAACCCATTTTTCAATATTAATAGTAACAGTTAAATTTTTCTTATTGCAACAGTAAAGGTGAATGTGTTATGTAAGGGTAAAATTATTGTGATTAGGCTTCCAATTTATTCAAAAAATATTCTTCTTTTACATTAGATAATTCTATTTCATCCATATTCATCCAAAATTCTAAAATATTACCTTTTTCTCCATTAATAATTGATTTTGAACATTATAATATTTACATTAATAAGAAAGTTAAAAGTGTCACTCTTAAAATTTAAGAATACATAATAATTTGTGTCTAGGATAAAAACATCTTATTTTTACATCTAAATATTTATTTAATTATGAATAAAAATATATATCTTATTAATATATTTTTTATTTTTTGTGATGAAATAATTACCTTAGATGATTACAAAATTCCAAAATAGTGCTTGTACATGTAGTATATAAATCATGTAAATGACTTAGAAAACCCTAAATGTAATATTTTAATGATTATTTATAGTTTCTATTGAATTCTAATGGTAAATATGATATTTAATTAGATTTTATATTTATTTTAATTATATTTTTTATTGTTTTTTTTTCAATTTCAAATTAAATGAGTAGTTTTGAAAATGTTTTTAACAAAATTCAATTACAAACAATTTTTTATTAAAATATTTTAAGTTACCAATCCCTATAATCATCCATGTGAATGATAAATGAACTATCTCCATGAATGTATCACAATTAATTTTTCTTATCTATTTTTAATGTATGGTTTTAAACATATAATTAATGATTAATAACCGTACTTATTTTATTTTCATTATTCTATATATGGTGGATTAATTACCTCTATGACCACTGTCAACTTAAAAGGGTTATTTTGGACATATGGTCCAAATATCATCAGAACATTGAACAAAAAATTATTTGATTGGGTAACAGTATATAAAATTGAAATAAAAAATTAAAATAAATAATAAACATTAAAATATTTGATTATAAAGTAAATAATTAAAATAATTATATTATTTAATAGATTAGGAATGTACATGTTAATTTAAATTCAAGGTAAGGGACACATTACCTAAAAACCAGTTTTAATTTTTTATATTTTCATATTTTTTAATATTTTTCCTTCATAATCACTATCATAAAAAAATATTTATATAGGAGAAAATTAATTAAAATGTACACTCTTTTGGGATTTTTAATTTATTTCAATGGTTTTAATATTTTTGTAAATTTTATATGTAATGGATATATGAAAAAGTAATTTTTTTAAATTTATAAGAAATCAATGGATATTACCATATTTTTAACTATCATTTTTTTATTTGATTATATTACAACAATTCATTTTTTTAACAAAAAAATTCCCTCATTCCATTTTTTCTAGGTATTATCAGTAAATGATTCTAGTTGAATGGGTAATGAAATACTTAAAAATATTTTCTTATGGTTTTAAAGAATATTTTTAATAATATGAAAATTAATTTTAAAGAATTTCTCATTTTTGAAATTTTTATGGATCATAGTCATTGATTATAATGAAGGTTGAGCTCGATATATCTCAAGATGTTGTGTGGGTCACATATTAGTCATTGATTATTGGTGATCAGATATATCTCACAAATACACTGAGTAAAGGAACTAAGTATACTAATAATGTATCTCATATCATATTTTATGAATTTACCATGAAGGTTATTACATTTGGAAGAAATATATTAATGGTGATACAAAAATTATATATGTTATTACCTATATTTTTTATTTTTTATTTCTCATTGTTTTCATTGAGATTCTATTATTTTACAAGGTAAGATAAGTAACATAAAGTTAAATAGATGTTTTGTGTACTTATCAAAGATGAATTTTAAATCTTTTGAAAAGTTGTTCCTAAATGTGAGTACTCATTTATGATTTTTTATAACATTTATTATTTCAGCAATTATATTTGATGACAATCCTTGGGCAAGAATTTGGATTCATGGGTATAAAAATGTTTGTTTTGACAATATGTTTTACTTTGAGTGAGAAAAAGTTTTAATAGCATTAACATACAAATGGGTTTATCTAATTAATTTAATATATTACATACTGATATTATGATTCTAATAAAACATTTTGAAAACAATTATGTGGTTGTAGGGATATGTGATCACACCATGATTCACATCTTTATTTCAGACTTACACAACTATTTTAAACTATCTTTGTATTCAAAATTAAAAATATAATAAAAATTTGAACATATAATTTGATTCAATTAAATAATTTTTTCACATTAAAAAATGTCAATACTATAAGTTTTGGTGATTTTTGTATAGGAGGATGTGATTTGGAGGGCCGAAGATGATGTGGAAGGAAAATGTTCCAAAATTCCTGGAAGCCCATGGAAACATGTCTAATGTATAACACATTATGGGAAATCCATGAATCAAAATAGGATGAAATTTTTTATGATTTTACAAAAATTAATGGGATACATATCATCTGAAGATAAAAAATCCAAATTCATCTATCTGATAGACCATATTAACAAATACATATAGGTAATCAAATGTGCATGAATTAAAAATATAGTTATGGTATTTTGGAAATATCTCCAATTTAGGTTTTCAAATGATCTTCCAATTTGATATATGGATATTTAAGATGATTAAAAACAAATATTAACATTTTTTCAAAGTTTGTATAATTCTATTTATGAACCCAATGTTTAAGTCAAGTTATATCTGCAAAACATTGTTCCTAAAACCACATATGATTTTGGCAATCAAAGGGAACCATGGGCACCACATTCTCATGTTCGACAAGGAGAAAATGTGATAATATTTTGGAGACCATAAAGAGTACTCTAATACATTTGGAGGATCTATATCTTCCTAAGCTCATAGGGATTTCTCAAATGAATATATATCCAGCCAAGTTTCCTCCTCCTCTAAATGTTGGAAAAAACTGTCGGTGTTTGTTGTGAGAGAGTTACAGATCTTGTAAAGGGTGTTACATCAAATGTAATTCTAATTGGAAGAGTTATTTTGGGTTTGAAAAAATTTAATTAATAATTATGTAAATTTTTTAATATTTGATTTCTTTGTATGATTTAACTGAATGTAATTCTTTTTACTTTTAACAAATTAGTTTGATGTTTTGAGTGAGTAACCTCTATTATTCTGATTAAAAAGAAAAATATTCATTTTCTATCCCACTTATCAATGAATGAAATTTTATATGGAATTTACTATACAATGGATAAGATTTTTACCTTTTATACGTGACTGTTATGTCATGTTTTGAATCAGCAAGTATTGATTTAAAAGCTCTTAACATAATTGGTATTTTTATTAATTTTAACCAAATACTTCTTAAAAACCTGAATGAAAATATGAGAACAATAAAATTTCAATGTGTGTTGTGAAATGAAAATGATCCCTTTATCATATTTTTTAATATTATCTTGGTTATTAATCTATTAAACTCTATAAATTAAGTTATTTTCATATCGTTATTTTCATAAAGTTATTTTCAAAACCACCCCCAACGTTTAGTACTTTTTTTAAAAACAAACACTCTAAACCTATAAATGATCCTTGAGAGATGAGATAGGGTCTTCCCAGTAATATTTTTAATCTTTAATAACATAATAAATTTGAATTTTCATAAACATAGTCAAATTTTAGCATAATTTCTTGTAAGCATTTTAGTTTTTAGTGCATGTTTTAATACGATTTTGGTACATTTTTTGAATATTTATTTGTTTTATATTCTAAATTTATATATTTTTTTTTGTTCTGATTTATTTAATTGATATGTTATTATAATGACTGATTATACTATGGGATATTAAACACATTTTGAACCCCAACTGGATAGGATCCTACTTCAGTGATACCAAGATACACAAGAGATCCTTTTGCTGGAGGAAACCTAAAATATATAAACTATTACCAATCCATATTCTTCTTATATAAACCATGTGAAAATTAAAATAAAATTAAATAATATGGATGAAAATAAGAGGACATTAAAATAACTAACCTGTCCTAATGTAGAGATCCATCTCATGTAAATTCAAACAAAAAGGTGATTCCCCGAATTTTGAACTAAAATATGGTATAATGAAATTATTACCATTATTACAAGGAAATTCTAGAGTAGTCCCACATTAAAAATTAAATTAATTTCACACTACATTTTCTACATTAAAATATGATAACATGGATGAAGAATAAGTAATTTTTATGGGATTCCCTTTTTCATTATAAGTAACTTCAAAATAATAATTTTATTGTGTTAATTTCCCTATTAAAGGATGTGTTGAAATGAAATTTCTTTTTCATGAAAAAGTATTTACCTGTCTCTAGAATAAAATCTATAAGTAATGTAATTTGTGGAATAAGAAAATCATAAGGGAAAATATTACATGAATATTGGAAGCAATTTAAAAGGATTTTTTCATGTTTCTCCAACCAAAAAATTAAGTGATTAACTATTAAAAAAATAATATTATAAAAGTTTAAATAATATTTATTAAAACATGGTTTATGCTAATACATGTGGTGAACTTGTTGATAAACCCCCAATTCATGCAAGGACACCCATTTAAATCTTGTAATTGAACACAACTCAATTAGGTTCAAGTTCCATTATACCCATTAAAGGTGTATAAAAATGTGAAAAAATATTGAATTTAAAAATAAGTAAGACATGATGTATGAATAGTTACGTACACTTCTCTATTAACTTTATCTTTCCCAATCTAAATCCCAATATTATCCTCCCATCTGTTTTTGTATCTGTTCTATTTATATCCACTATTCTACCTAATGCCCTCAACTACGATAACCTTCTGAGAGTTATGAGGAAATATTTCTAGGTGGTCCTTATAACCAACCCCTTAGGAATGAACAATACTATCCATCCTACCATGTGTGGAAAGATAACCAATATTATAGTAATGGGGTTATTCAAACCAACATCAATTACAATGGAACCGACTAGAGAAGAGTAGTTATCCACCACCAACACCCAGAAGTCCCCAAACACCACAGAGAAGTTAAAAAAACCCCATCCAAAACCCAAACACAACCAAGAGGTAATGAAAAATAAAATGGCTGAAAAAACATCTAATTATAAAAAACCACCCAATCATTTAACCAAGACCTAAAAAACTCAATTACTATAACTTTATATCTCATTGTGTGAAATCAAAAACCATGGGTTTCATAAACTACCCTATCAACCACATGTCATCCCCTAGAATAGAAGAAATGTTTATTATATAACCCTACCTAGTGAAACATGACTTATATTCCAAATGACCCCTCAATTAGTTCTATTCCCTCTTAAGGAAACAACCATCCCAACCAAAAAAAATGGTTCAAATGAGGAAAACCCTTATATAGAGGGAAGCCCTAAAAAAATAGGGTTTTATTTGATGAATTTCATAGACCGAAAATTCATCTTCAATTTAATAAAATGTCCACCCAACCCAAAAATGTAACTAAACATGATATGAAAATTTGGTAAATATTAAAAAAAGTCTTGTTTAACGACCCCTTTATTAGTTGTTGTATATTTTGATAACATTCATGATGAATCTATGATACTAGTCGCTGAATATTTCATAATAGTGTCATATGTAATACTAGTTGAGAGATGATTTAAATGTTTATAGAAATAACCTTAAAGTTCATTTCTCTAGGAATGATTCAAGATTTTCTATAACCTATTGGTCATCGTAGGGATAATTTTTTTGATTGGGTCGGTGATCATCTTTTTATTGAGTAGTAGATATATCAAGATGGATAGGATGATTGTACTTGTAGTCTAGGAATGTTATGTGAGTTCCAATAGTATATACAAATGATTTTTCATGTTGAGATAAACCATTAAGAAGTAGAGGTTTTACTTGAGTTATTTTTCTGAGTTTTCTGACTTTTGGAGACCCCAACTAATCAGGTGGTCACGTTAGTGACCATTATTATCTGTGAAGAAGTTATTGGACCTAAATGTACCTATATATGACGTTCTTATGTTGATTTCACATTGATAGACCCAAGGAGAAAGATAACCTCTACTTCTTCGTAATCCCTACTCCCACATTTAATGTGGTAGATGACTAGTGTGAGCTTGTGGTGTGAATTTAAAACATAGGTAGGACCCCTCTTGATGGTTGTAAAGCTGGAAAGACATTCTAGGATTTCAATGGGTGTCAATAGAGGCCTATGTTGGTGATGTTTGATGTTATTTGGGACATTCAATAATTTGTGATGTTTCACCCACAAAAAGGTGTTCTTGGGATATGATTCACAAACTATGAGGGAATATTTGTGTTGGCCAATGAAGAGAGTTTCAAGGAGTAGAACATAATACACCTAACTTGTTTTTTGAGACAATTCAGATGTGAGGTTTATGAGTAAGTTGTTTTTAAGGAAAGAAGTGCATTAATTGAAAATATATCATTTAGTGGTAGTTTCTGGTAACCATGAGGCTATTGGCATATTTTAGGTGCAACAAACATCTTCTCTACTAATGGATTCTATTTTTTTCTATGATCACAAGACACATTCCATGAAATAATCCCATATTAAAGACCATGTTATAGAAATGGGGGACTTTTTTTCAAACATTGTGCTGGAGGATCCAAGAGTGAGGCTTAATGGACACCTATTTCTATCGATGGTTTGGCTTGACACTCTTGGAATAGGGAGTGATACACTCACATGAAATCCTTCTATAGAAGTAGTTGGAACATTCTACATTTTCATTAGTATAGGATTCTCGTTTACCATCGATGCTCAGAGGATTACTACCATTGATGGTATATGTTCCTCTAATTTGTTTGTATGATTTATTTATCCTTAAATAAAGTGTGATCCACATGAATGAATATATGAGAACATTCACACAATGTTACAGATTTTTCCTTATCCGTTGGGTAATATTATCCTTTTATCATTGAATTATACGTGATTTAATATTACTATAATAGTGGAGGAGTATATAAGAAATATTATTTAGGATGTTTACGATTTACCTCACCTAAAATAGTTTTCATCAATAGTGACATTCACCAAGGATGATCTCATATCTACCAGAGTATATCAAATGACTTCATGTAGCTATTAGAGATAGAGATATGGTTTTGGAAGTCTGTAGTGAGGTGGATTCCTAATATCCAAAAAAATAATAATTTTAGGAATTCCTTAGTTCTTTTCTTGAGAGGTCGATAATTTCATGATTTTAGGTGTGTATTGGTGTCAATTGAACTAGGTTATGTAAGGAAGAGTATCTCATCTCTAGAACCATTGATTTATTCTACCAGTGGATCATGGCAAATCGATTTGCTGAGTTTTACCTATTGAGGGGTTATCAGCCAATCTAGGTTCTAGTAGTGGATGTATTGAGCATGGATTCGAGAACTATTATGTATTTTATGAGTTCCTAGTGATACTTTTTGGTATAATTAATGCTCGAGTAGGTTTAAAAATACTCATGATCCAAAAACATAACTATTTTTTGATAGTATCATGGTAGCATTATTTGATGATACACTCATGTACTTAGTTTCATAGTTGGATAACATGTGAAAAAGGAGGATGGTGATATAAATTCTAGAAGAGTGAAAGTTACATAACTAGCCTAATTTATTCTGTTCATGATTAGATTCCCCACTTCCCATGACATTTCTTCCGAAAAATGGGAGTGAAGATGGAAACTATAAATACTAATATTTTGTGACCTTAAAGGTCACCAAGGGAGTATCTATTGTAGTAGATTCCCATAGTGAGGTCTTCCATCCCTTGTTGTTGATCGAGGTTAAAAAGTAACTGTTCTCTTCTCATATGATAATTTTTTGTTGATAGTGGTATAAAATAGGGAATGTCGATGTTTTTTACCCTTTCGCTTATTAATTTTGTAAGTGAGTGATTACTTCAGAGATTTTTTCACCACATAGTGCAGATGAGGAGGTGCATCCATGACTCATTTTAAAAAACTGACCTGGGTATGCTGGGACATGAGATTTGAGATTCCATTTTAAATGATGTGGTGGAATCTTTAAATATAAGATAAATATCCCTCATGTTAATGTTTTTCCTTGGATTTATGTTTTTTTTAGAATCAAAATAGAACAATTTATTGAGCTTGTGGGAGTGGGATAGTTGGATGAAGACATAGTATCCCCACCTTCTTCCTTTTTATGTATTTTAGGTTCAATGTTTTTAAGAATATAACATTGTTGTGAGTTGGTTTTCCATTGATAGATATTGGAATATTTCTTGGAATATTTTTAGATCCATGTGCTGAGACAATGGGTGATTTGGAGGCCTAGTAATCCTAGAGTTCAATTTATAAAAATAGTATATATATTTAATATCCACCACATGATGTTTTTATAAATAATTCAATATCCCCTGAAAAGATTCATGAATAAAAAGTTTGTTACAAATATGGTATATAAAGTGTAGGCTTTACCATAGGTATGACATGTGGTTAGTTGGCATGGGACCTTTAGATGCGTTTTGAATTGGAGACCATATTTCATTCAAACAAATACAAATTGTTTTTATGAAATTACCTAACAAAATCTTCTATAAATACTATATTTTAAAAAATTTACATTTTTTTAACATACCCTTTCTATATCTAATATGAATAGGAGATTATTATTCATTGTCCATCAATATTCAAAAAATAATGATGATTAGGTCGAGGACATTAGAGATATGAACAATAAATGTATTAGGAAAATCTCCCACATAACTAGAGGATGAATTTTCAACTAAAAAACAATCCATTATCATGTTATAGATTATCAATTATTTTTTTCACCCAAATTGACAAAATTGACTGAGCATGAGTAATTATATAATTTTGATCTGTGAAAATTGATCTTTTCATGAATCATGTAATTTATTGATTATATTGGTCCAATGAAATTATATAATTTTTGTCACTGTATTTATATATTCATTTACCATGAATGGTTTGCCATTTATGATATATGTTTTTATTTTCCCCCTTTATATTCATTTAGTTATTTACGATTGGCCAATGGGTTCATGGATCTTCATTTATAAGGATGGTTTGATCATGATCAATACCCCTAATTTATTACCGTTACTCAAATGACACAAGGGTTGATGCATTGTGGAAATATTAAAGAACAATACGGATGCAGATTTATTTTGAAAAGATTTTATTGATTTCATAGGTTTGGGTGCATGATCGAGGATGTGATCAAGCTGCATCAAGGACGGGTATTGAAAAGAGGTTGTTTCAGATCTGATCAATGATCCCCATATTCCCTATCGATTTGTGGCGATGATTTGTATTATGACTAGATCAGTTTCTATTAGAGGGAATGTGGTGGTATCATCGTGGTGACATCTTGGCATTTAAATTCCAGTGACTGGATGATTTAAGGGTCGCTTCCCATTATGGAGTGTGGAAAATCTAGATCTGAGAAGGAATAAAGTATCATTATTATTAAAAACTTTTATTATTAAATTGTTATTTCTATTATCTATAATAAAATTATGAGAAATTAAATTTTAATAATTGTAGGATTGTACTTCAATGGAAGAAGAAACCTACTACATAAGATGTTTTATGAGTACAATATTGTAATTCCAAGATGCCAATTTTCATCCCATTAAATAATATTAAGAAAATAATAGTATATATAAAAATGATGGGAGGGGGAGTGGTTCATTTTACTCCTATGATGTAATAAATAATAACAATATTTATCAGGTGTATGGAGGGGCACTTTAAATGTGTGAATATAAAGGGTGGTAATTGGGTGTGAATCTCAATTGAATAAGTTTTAAGGGATAAAAAATAAATAATGATAATATAAAATATTTTCTTTTTGGTGCAGAATAATTTATTCATCCACAACTTCATCATGTGATGTTATATTGATAATACATAAATGTTATCGTGATAATGGAATTGTCATAGTTGATTCAAGACGAGTGATTTATACATTTTTTGGATCATGGAATGGGTCTAAGGGGATCCCATTAATAAAAGTTATAATAAAAATTATATTATTATTATTATAAATATTATAGAATCTATTTTCTAGCATAACTCCATCATACGATGTCTAATTTGAGAACTGAATATAGCCTTATATCCATGATATTGGGGTGGAATTTTCAATACCAATGATGGGTACTTTTTTCGAGTTTGTGGCTTGGGCCCATTATGAACCAGTCATGATTTATACATTTAAATAAGTCCTTCCCACCAGGTTATCGATTTGGGAATGTAAATTTATTATCCCATTAATTTTCCACTACGATCACAAGGGTGTGATCTATTTGGTTGTATGATTATTTTTGTGGTGGAATATAAGTATAATTTTATTTTATCATTTGGGAGAAAGATGAGGATCGTGCGATCCTCAAGATTTCCAGACACATACACCATGTACTATAAGAGTACCTGTGCATCCCAAGGGTGTATAGTAATATCCAGATACATGGTCAGGTATGAGATAGGGTCATACACCAAGTGGACCACCAGATGTGAAATGTTTTCCATCAAGGACATATTCTTATCAGATCTTATTCACATAGAAATAGATTTTGGCTTGATATGAGCTTATTGAGAGTAGTTTTATACATAGAACTTGATGGTATCCATTTTAGTGTATACTAGTATTATATTTGCGAGTTAATGAGCCTGAAGATTCATTTGGTGACATTGGATGATGACTATGATCAGGCTAAATATTCGGAGGGTTAAAATAAAGACGTGCCACTCCACAATCACCTCAATGCATGGGTCAAAAAAACAGAGACTGTACTACCCTATCGTATCAGGGTAGGGGTCCTCCATACACATTATGAAGATTGAGATTGTAATCCCTTGAGGAATTAGAGCTAAAATCCATTTTCTATTAATATGTTACTCCCCTACTGCATCTGAGGATGGGTCTTCCATTACCATTATAGAGATAGAGAAGATACTCCCTTCTCAAACATGGGTGTGGGTCTTTTATCCATTTTTATTCTAATCCCTTATTGAATCAAGTCATGAGTTCTCCATAAATTTTTTTGTAGATATAGATGGAACTCATTGGTTTAACCAACGCATGTGTCCTCCATGTTTTTTGTGTAGAAACAAATGGTACTCTTTTGCAAAACCAAGGTATGGATTCTCTATCCCTGGAAAAGGTACTCCCATTACACTCTTGGGTATGGTTCCTCCATAATCGTTTTATAGGTATTTATTGTACTCCCATGTGGTACTATGGTGTGGGTCCAATATCCCAAAAGATGGAACTCCCTTTTCACATATGGTCGTGAATCCTCCACACTCATTGTGTAGAGACACTATAAACCCCTATCCTACTGAAGTGTAGGTCCTCTATCCAAAAAAGATGGTACTCCCCAATCATTCAAGAGTGCATGTACTCCATATTGTTTCATTAGATTGAGAGGTGAGATACTAGTCCTCGATGAAAAACAATTAGATTCATTTTAATTTTCATTGGCCTTACCTCATCTTTGGTGAGGGAGATCAACTTTCTCTCTCAAGTGGGATTCATTTTGAACATATCGAGTTTTTTGTTGTGGATTTTTTCTTATAATGATTTACATACCTTATTTTTTATGATCTAACGACATATATAATGACTTATATCACTACTCATCAGTTTTTTGGGTATCTTACTAGGTATGTATATACTCACCCTTATATAGGATTTCCCCAAACATGTCATGTATTACAAAAAAAATTAATATAGGTCAACGATGAATTTAGAGGAGAATATGGATACTCATGTTCATATTCTATTAATGTTATTTGTCCTTGGAGATATAGATCCATACTAGATAATCATTTACTATTATTTTCATTTTCATATCGGTACATATTTTCTAGTTTGACAAGAATTTTGCCAAATTAATATTCAAATTACAATATCATATTCTATTGTATTCCATAGTGTTAATGAGAAGAATGTATTTTATAGAAGATAATATTATCTCTTATTTATCCCTATACACATAAGCTTCGAGTTGATTCAGTGTGTGTGTTCATGTACTCTTAGAAAAGGCCTCCAATTTTATTTATGCCTTCATCACTTGTTACTAGCCCCTCACCAATGGAGTTTTTATAGGGGTAGTTTTGACTTAGCCTCATATCGGTCATGCATGCCTTATTAGTTCGAATCAGGAGAATATAAAATATTATAAAATATATGGGGGTTAAATACCAATAAACATACAATTTCTCTCAATGAAATTATAACATAGATAATAATGAAAATAAATGTGATTTTATCATAATCTCTTACCTAATTTCTAACATGCTTTATACAAATTAAAATATCATATGTAATAAATATATGTTTTCTATACATACATACATACATATATATATATATATATATATATATATCTATTACAATACCATTTTCATAAATCACATCCAATGTGACATTTATTTATAATTTATAATTATCCCTTAATTCATAACTGCTCCACTAAAGTGAACATTCAGATAAAAATTGGTATATCTTCTCTGTATGTTTTAGTTCAATCATTCAAATATTGTCTAATTTTTCAAGATAAAAAAAATCAGGAATATTAATTATTTTATAGTAATTAGTATTCATTCTATTTTGTTTTCTATATATTCATATAATGTGGTGATTAAATATGAGTCACATTTCTATATAGAGGTAGATATTTGAACGTATACATGAGTGGTCATTTCATTATTCGATTGATGGAAAAAATTAATGGTAAATAATAATTATATTTTCATTAATAATAAATATCACACACAAAAACACACACAAAAACACACACACATATATATAATCTACCCTTATTATTATCCATGTATATTGTAAATGAAATACAGGCAACATCTCATATTATATGTGGAAGATACGTTTTACGCATGAGAAAATCTATCGGTTTGAAAAGGATGGGAATATAAAATGTAGATTATTTCTTATAATCTCATAAGCATGATTAGTCATGATATATAATATATAAATAATACATCTATCTTATAAAGTTGAAATAAAAGGTTTTGATAGAAAATTAATCATATTAGTATATGATGGTGACTGTCCGCACGTACGCATAAGATAAAATTTGATTTCCCATTTTAATAAAAATAGTTGTAAAAGTGTTATGTCATCATCATAATGAAATATAAGTATATTGAAAATAATGGGGACATAATGATAGGATTGATATAATCAGGTTATATACGGTGGAATAAGAAATAATATTGAATGATCTTGATTAATAACTATACATATTCTTAATAAAACATCTTTTTGGTTATACTTAATTCCCATATAAGATGTTATTATGGTCAAAATATTACATATAGAAAAATGATAGAGATATTAGATATGCATTTTTTAGGGATGTGAATATCTAAGGGGGTCTTCACTACTATAATCGTGATGAAATTTTTTGACATTTAAAAATTCATGGAGAAGGAAAATGGAATTTTTTAGGTGATAAAAATATATTAATGTCTTAATCAGGTCAATATTCTCCCAAATGAGAAATCATAGAATATGAGATGATATGGTTTCCAAATATAACAATAAAATGTCACTTATTTTAGTTTTTATATCATTCAAACCCTTATTATTTTAGTTTTTTTTTTCAAATTTGACTAGATTAATCTCAATCCATGGAAATAAAAAAAATTCAATGAAACTATTAATATAGGAAAAAATGAATTTTAACTGATTATATAATTTATATATTATGATTCAAAATATTGAAATTTTTTTATCATATTAAATTTATTTTTATGGATGATATTAATTTTAAAACATGCATGTAAACAGAAAATAAGTTTTAGAAAAAATATTTTGTGGTATAAAACTGAATATAATTTCATTAAATTCATATTAAATAATACCATAACGTTTTTTCAATATTTAAGGAATAATAATTACTACACATTAATTAATATAAATTTCCAATAGAGTTTAATTTAATTTATAATAATAAAAACACAATTTGGGCATAAAAACATTTTTATGATAAATAAAACTCCTTATTATAAAATTTTTGTTATATTATATGATTAAATTTAGAAGACATAGGTTTTTATGATTAATCACTTATTCATGACAATTATTATAATATTATAGTGAAATTATTTTTCAACAGTGATCAATGCTTTTTAGTTAAAAATACAGAAAATATTGAACCATAAATTTCATCGAATAATAGGTCAGTTAGATACAACCTGTTCTCATTAAAACATAGTTCACAACGATAAATTTATATCATCACAATTATTTATAAATATATTTCATAATATGTTTAATCATATTCATACCATGAAATCCAGTGACTACGTTATAAATGTATATTGTATCACGATTTGTTTAGATTTATTGTTTCATTAAAGAAAGTTACATAATTATTCAATATTATTTCAGAATAAATGTAATTAATAAATTGAGAATTTATATTCTACCCTTCATTAATTTATTTACACCCACTAAATGTGATCAATATGATAAAAAATGAGGATAAACATCATCATTATATGATTGGGTTCTTATATAACATCGTTGAATTTACGAACCTGGTTTTTTGCTGTGAAATTATTTGGAATATTCGTGATGTTATTCCAGAGCATCACCTTCAGACGGAGTGCGATTCCGAGCCCTGGTGTGGCCGAAATTAAATTTTCAGTGCATTCACACTAGAAATTAACAATAAATGGGATAACTCCTAAACCGTGATCCGGATTGGGAATCCGTGTTTATGGATGGGTCCGGAATTGAGTGTTTACCCTAGGAACAACATAAAACTTGTCGGTGCGGGATGTTTGGACCCCTCGCTCACTTTCGGAATGTTAAACGGATAAATTAAATAATTAATTTATTTGTTTAAGGGTGAAACTCAAGTATCTCATAAACAATGGCTTGGATTGGATGATCGAGGTCACCTTTGAGTTCAGAATGTGCCGTTTACCCTAGGAGGGGTATGAGTTTTGCGGGCGCGGGCCATCTGTGAAAAATGGCCCAAGGGGCATTTTGTAATTTGGCAGCTTGGGGAGTTCAACTTTATAACATTCAAACGGAAGCTCGTAATCAAATTTTGAGACCACCTTTGTGCTCGGGAGGTCGTGTTTACCCTAGGAGAGCATAATCTTGACCGCGCCGGAGGTTTTGGATGTGGGTGTTTTAGGGGTTGGGACTTTTAATTAATGAGTTTATTTATTTAAACTCTCCCTCCTCCCCTTCCTCCCCATTGAACCCCCCTGGCGAAACCCTCTTCACTCTCCTCCTCCACTCCGGCGAGGCACCTCTGGTGAGGCAACTCCGGCAAGGCAGTGGTGCGGCAGCAGACTCCCTGTGAAGCTCCGGGCATCACCCAAGAGGTAGGATGGTGCGTTTCGTTTTTAATTTCCCGCACCATGTTCATCCTAAAGTTGTTTTGTCTATTTTCCATCAAATTTGTAATCAAAGCCCATGAATGATTATTACATTTTATGTTCTTTCCATCACTTATTTCGGAATGGAAAATCCGATTTCGGAGATGATCACAAATGCCCGCTGAAGTTTGCGGGTTTTGGAGTTTTTCGGCGGCTCACGCGGCAGCCCGACGAGCGATCCCGGCGGCGACAGTGTGAGGCCGAGCAGAGGAGGCCGGGGTGGTAGGGCTTCCAGGGCGAGAGGGCCGGCAGCCGGGGACCACGATCGAGTGGGCTGGCGGCCGCGGCGTCACGGTGGAGCAGAGGCCGACGAGAGGGCGTCGACTGAGGACGTTGGTGAGGGGACAACCGGGGTCGCAGGCGAGCAACCCCGTGGGGAGACCGAGACCCCCGTGACGCGGGTCTTTGTATGGAAAAGAAGACTGGCCGTGTTGGACAGTCGGTGGAGGAGGCGCCTGCACGGCACGCGTGCGAGGGCCTCGTGGGAGGCGGCGAGCCACGTGCGGCGGCGCGCGGGTTCGGCTGGGCCGGGCCCAGGGGTAAACCCCCATAAAATTTTTTGACGCGCGTAACTGTTGATGCGGGCATCCGTTTTGCGCGACATCTGCGGTGGCCCGGACCTGACATTGTGACGGACTCTTCGAGGTGGTTCTTGGAGTCTTAACTTCCAAGAATAGGGGCTCAGGGGCACGACACGTGCGTAAAACAACTAAGTGGGCTTCTAGGGAATTCTTGTTTTGGACGGCGCGGATGCGTCTGACGTCTGTTTTAAGCGCCTTCAGTGGAATTGGGACCCTGGAACCAAGACGGAGCTTACCCGGGGTTGTTTCAGGCATTGAGGCCGAAGTTAAGGCATGGGCCCCATGGCCCGACTTTTGTGTTGCGAGCAACGTTTACCAACTTTCTCATCAGGCGTCCATTCATGGCATGCGAGAAGTCGATTCTGAATGTTTTTTCGAGGGGATTGCAATGGTGTAATCCTCCCACTCTAATTCAGCACGATGGTATGGGGTGCACGAGGGCCATTTGGGCATCAGCGGTGATTTTCCATCTCTATCACTGGGTGACCGTTTTGGACAATGGAATAGTCCACCTTGTGTTCTTTTTCGAGAGGATAACAACGGTATGATCCGTTCATTGTGTTTCGGGATCGGGATGTGGGTCCCACGTAGCACCTCTCATGTGTGGTGCTCCGAAATGCATCTTTTTCTCTGGACAACTGTTGAGCTCAAGTGAGAGGTCTTTTTGACGGGTTTTCCCGAGGGAATCGCAATGGTGCGATGCGCCCGACTGTTTTCAGATCCGAGGCTCAGGATCATGGGAAGCCATTCGGGCATGAGGCGGTGTTGGATACTTTTCCGTTGGATATCCGTTGGAGGTATGTATGTATACGATCTCACATGTTTTTCCACGAGGATTAAAACTGTGTGATACGTTTGGTGGTGCGGAGCCTCTTGCGCGATCTTGTTAAATGTGGAAATGTGAAGGTGCCCGGGGGGGTTCTTCTACTGTGTTTGTAGTGGTCCTTGGAATGTGATCGCATGCACTCCCGTGTGAGTGAAGTAATGCTCGAATATATGTGGTTGGTCACGCCCCAGTCGTTGAGGCAACAAGATGGAGATGTTATGTCACACCTTCGCATTGACGTTGGGTGTCGTGTGCATGATAGCCCTTGGGATGAAAATGAGGTATACCCTGGGTGTATATGGGAGCTCTTGGAGGAACATGTGGTTTTTACCTGAGACCGTTTGTGCACTTGGTTGGGGATTGACTTGGGGCCACATGTCGTGTGGGCCCCATGTGCGTGCTATGTTCTTCTTTGCATAACATTGATCTCCCGTGACATAGAGGGTCCCTCAGTTCTCGTTTGTTGATTACCGAGGTTGTGTTTTTCCCTCGACTCTGTGCTCGATGGTTTAGATCAGCAGGGTTGATTGGTTTCCCCTGGTCTTGTTTCGGAGTAATATGGTTGCACGATACCCACTCCGTGTTCAGTTGACCAGTGTTGTACCATCTAGTAAAGATGGCCATAGTAGTTCTGGGTTTACCCTCCAATGGGGCTGGGCAGTGGGTTTCTCATCGACTTCGTAGGGTTTACCGACTAGAGAGACTAGGCAGTGGGTCACCCGACGACTCTTGAGGGTCTACCCTCTAGAAGGGCTGGGCAGTGGGTCGCCCATCGTCATGTTTCATATCTACCCTTCAGCAGGGCTGGGCAGTGGGTTGCATGTAGACTTGTTCAGGGTTTACCATATAGAAGATACTAGGAAGTGGGTCACCCGACGACTCTTGAGGGTCTACCCTCTAGTAGGGCTGGGCAGTGGGTTGCCCTTCGTCTTGTTTCGGGTTTACCCTCCAGCTGGGCAGGGCAGTGGGTCCCCCGTAGACTCCTTCCAGGTCTACCCTCCATCATGGATGAGAAGTGGGTCTCCTGACAACTTATTCCAGGTTTACCCTCCAGCATGGCTGGGCAGTGGGTCGCCTGATGATGTATTATGGTTTACACTCCAGCAAGGCTGGGCAGTGGGGCACTAGTTGATATTCCAGACTAAGTCCTTTCTACTAGGTTAGTCTATGGATTTCCTCCGTGACTACTGGAGTGGGACCCTTGTTTGTACGGTTCAGTGATGTGACAACTTTGACCATGAGGAGACCTCTCGACTACGGGGTACTGACGAGGTGTGGTTTGACTTTACCCGGAACTCTGAAGTACGAGGGGAACTTTCCCCACCGAGACACATCCTTGAGACGCAACCTAAAACTGTGCGGGCGAGTTAGTGCCACACAAAGAGGATACTATCAAGCCGCGGTGATTATATCCCCTTGACTTGCGGTTCGGGCTAGATATGCGGGATGCTGGGCATCAGTGGTGTTTAATTCTGAGAATGATGGCGACTCTCTTTTCTTGGGATGAGCTACGAAATGAAGATCCCCTTACGATCTTGTTCGGGCTTCTTGTTTGAGGATATGGTTATGTATATATCTTGTTTTGGTACCCACTTCTTGGGTTTTGGATTACTCTCCTTCCAAGAGAGGCGAAGACGCGCAGGGTATGCCACGTGATTTTCGTGTCTAGCTTCCCGTGGTTGGATGAGTCTACTTTCCTGCTATAGGTAGCGAAGACTCGACAAGAATTTCATCTTCTCACCATTTCTAGCTTCTTGTGTCTAGACGATTATACCTTCTTTCCTCTTCCTAGGTTGAGCTGGAATCTTCATTTTTATATTTACTTCACTTTCGGTTGTACTCCTTTACTTTCCCTATTTGATCTACTGCTCACCCTTTGGTATCTCCTTTGTTTCTCCCAAGAGCCTTCGTGGTATCCTACTAAGTATTTTTATACTCACCCCTGATTGAGATTTTCCCACACATATTGTGCCCTTGCAGACGATAGATAGGTTGGTATTGACTTCAGTTGAGCTTATGAGTTCAAGAGCGTGGACCACATGCGGTGGTCGGAGTCGGGTTCTAGGTGGAGGACCCTTCCAACTATTTTCCATTCTATTTACCTATTGCTGGGTTGTGGAACTTTTTGGTTGGGCGTGTGTTTTTCCCCATTTCTTTTATTTTTAACTTCACATTGTACTTTGTATTGTTTAGAGGTCGATGCACATTTGTGGTTTATATATAGCAGTTTCCCTTTTTCATAACTTGTCTTTTCTTTTACTCTGCACATTTGCATTGAGTGTGCTATGTGTGTGTGTGTGTACAGGTACTTAGGCAAAGGCCTCCCCGAGTTTTTGTGCCTTCGATGCTAGTCACCAGCCCCTAGCCTATGGAGGCAGGCTTGGGGTAGTTGCGGCTCGAGCCTGGGTATGGTTGGGTTGTGACATCGAATTTCAAAATTTCTAAGAGAATAGTAAAAATTTTATTTTTCATGATCCATATAACTTTACCTGTATGATATAATATTTATATAGGTTTTTCAATTTCATGAGGATTTTAGAATATATATACAAAATATTAGTTTGTAACTTGTGAAGGATCGTGAATGTACATAATAATGGGAGATAATGAAACACATATTGTACTTGAGAGTGGTTCTACTGATGTTCCAAGTGATAAGAAACCATCCTAATAAGACTAATATTTTCAAGGGATTGATATTTCTAGTGATCAAAATGTTGTTTATTCATATTCCAGAAACCATATTCTATGAATATATATTCTATAAATCCTATGTACCCAACATCAAACTATGTAGCTCACTAATAATTGTGAATATATATTTCTTACAAACTCTGAGCTATGATAATGAGTTATTGAATGATTCTAACATACATTTTCATTTCCTCAACTGGATTAGAACCAAGATAACTTTTTCCCCATCACCATCAGGTGACATGGTAGTTATGCACGTCCTTCCAAATAGTGATATCTAATAAGAAATATAGAATATCAGTTGAATTTTATTATATTATAAAAAATTTAAAAATTAAAGGGGTTAACCTTTTAAAACATAAAATCCATTTGATAATGATATAAACAAATATTCAATAGTTTGAATGGTCCTCTTAAAACCACATAAATAAGGATGAAATACTGTGCCAATTTCCAAATCTATGTTAAAATATTATTGAAATATTCCCTTGAAAATCAAGGTAAACCTCATATCAGTGTCTCAAAAAATATAATATGGTACTTTGTGAAAGATTATAGATTAATTTATGTATATACTAACAATATTATATTATATAAATGTTCTCTAATTATAATTAAATATGATGACTTTATATGGTGGATGGCTTGAAATGAATGTGAATTATTCCATTTATATTTTTTTGGGATTCTGATGTTGAAATACATTGTAATGTTTTCTTAATACCATTATGGTATGGGTGATTCTTATTAAATACCCTATGAGTTAAATATATAACCTTTAAAAAGATTTCATACCTGGCATCGAGATACCTAGACTACAATATACAGTTTCATGTCCCCCCAAATCATCTTTTAGATATTTACAAAACTTCATAATTTCAGGATAATTATGGAATTTTGATCTTTAAGAATCATCAAACTTTTCCTTCTTCAAATATTTTATTAATGGGACACATATATGATTTTGGAAACTTATCATTCCCCCAAAACCATGGTTAATCTTTATAACATGTCTACAATTATTCTACTATTCCATATCCTCATCTTTTACCTCTTTTGAAAAAAATAAATTATATTTGAAAATTATTCATAAATATATATGATTTTTAAAAATTCCTCATTATTTCTTGATGAATCACTTAAAAATTCATTATAATTGGATCTCATTCAATTCTCACTATAAAAAATGAGCATAGACATTACAACTAAGAGTATATCTACATTATTTACATATCTACGGTTGTAATATATTGATTGTTCATAATATATGATCCATTACAACAACATATATTAGAAAAAATTAAATGATTTAAATTTTAATATCTAATTTATGATTTTATAATCTGTTTATATGTAACATTGTTTTTCATAAAGATAATTCATCCATATTAAAACTAGAAAATTATTACTGTTATCTCCAAATCGTGATTTGTGGGATTATTGTCCATAATTTTCCTTTGGTGTGGTGAATAATCAATTTGAATATCATTTTACAACTGTAAGTAACCCAAAAAATTATTTTATATATCTCTATAAAACATAATATCATCTATAATACATGGTAGCACAAGAAGAGGTGCACTAACCATCCTTTTTTTTCAACTCCTTTTAAATTCCAAAATATTCATCTATTGAAACAGACATATATTCCATTAATATTATATTTGTTATTAGTATAAATTTTAAACATTAATCCTTCAAAAATATTATTTTGTATCTACCCAATCCTTAAGAGAAGAGGATATAAATTACGTGGGTTATTATGGGAAACTTCACAAAAACATTTATCATTGAAGGATCAATAAATATATCCTCACTTGAGATTATATGACCCATAAATGTATCTTTCTGTAAATAGTATTAACAATTACTAAATTTATTAGATATATTATATTTGAAAACCTAATTCAAAATAATCCAAAAAATATTTTAATTTACATCATTTATCTTTGAATAGTTATGAATATCATCTATAAAGACTACAAAAAATTATACAAGAAAATCTAAAATAAATATATTTCATATATTCATGATAATTGGAGGGATATTGGTAACTCTAAATGGATTAACTTTAAATTCTTAATTATTATACATATTATATAAATATGTACTATGTATTTACTCTTTATTTGGAATCAATTGATGATATCAAGAAAGAAGGCCAATCTTGGAAATGTAATGACCTCTGCATAATTGACAAAAAGATTAATTAATATATTATTGTGGATCATAATTTTTCAAAGTTAACTTATTATGTTCTAAAAAATAGATGGATTGAGGAATTAAACAATGTTTTGATACACTAAATAAATATGATTACCTTCAAATACATTAACTTGTCTCATAACTTTCTCCACACACAACAAAGACCATAAATGAAAAAATGATACATTTTTTATTAGAGAAAAATATTTATTTATCAAAGTGAAAACATAGAATGATAATAATGTTGAAATATTATTAATACCCAAAATTATGAATAATATATTTATATATATTGGAAATATGTGTTAATGTTTATAAGAACAATATATAATTAGTCAAAAAATATTTATCTAGATTAGTGTATATAATGGTAATAATCTAATTAAATTTTATTTTATTTTATATTCATGAATCATATGATAAATTTTAAATTATGAATAATATTAAAATCATGGGAATAGAATTTTAGGTTTTAGATGATGTGAAGTAAGAATAAAATTTATTCATATTTTAAAATGTAACAATTTTATTCAAAAGAAGATTTTAAAATTTTTGGAATTTGAAATTAATCAAAAATAACATTATTTTTGAATCCCCAATTTCAATATTAACATAATTTTCGTTTTTCTTATTTTTGTAAAAATGTTATTTTTAGTAGAAAAATACATATTTCATGAAACATTTAAATTTTATGACATAACCATTATATCAGAATGAACTATACATTTATAAAGAAGTTTATATAATCAATTATCAATTTTTGGAATATTTTTTTCCATTTATATATAACAATTTAAATTTAAATGCAAACTATTGAAATTTTTATTTGTAATTAATATTTTACATTAAAATAAAATATATTTCAGGTTTTTTCTTTTTATTAAGTATTTTTCAAAGTAGGTTATTTTAGATATTTCCATAAATAATAACATAAATTATTATTATTTTAAGAATTAAATTCATGTAATTTTATTTTTATAAAACATAATATTACATATTATATAAATATAATTCATAGAAAATTTATTTCTCTAAATAATGTTTTACTTTATTAAGCGTATTTACTTTAAAAATAACTTTTCAAAACATTAGAAACGTAATTTGACAAACTGTTTTTAAATTTTTAATTAAGTTGTATCAAATTGGTATATATTTTTTATTATGATAATTATAATTAAAATTGATTACTAACAATTTATAATTTATTTCCAAGGTAAATTTATGTTTCAGTAAAATGATAAATGATATAAAATCCATAAAACACTATTATTTTTATAAAAATGAGTGTTTGTGGTGTGTTTTGATGAAAATCAATTGAGTCTCCAACATTTTGTATTTTTATCCTTTGACACTTGAATAGTAATGCTACATTATTGAAAATTTATGTGTTACACAAAAAATTTCAATTTCTTTCACTTATACATGTGAAACATTTTAACCACGTCATGGATCACCTATCAATATAGATTCTCTAACAAAATATAATATTTTACTCCTCCTAGAATAATCTCCCATTTTTTTAAAACTCAAGTTCAACATTAAAATGCATAATTCCTTTATTTTTAATGATATACCAGAGGAATGTTGAAGTCCCTAATGTGAAATTTTTACACTACATTTTATTTATTCTTCATTATTTGTGTTCGAATTTATTCTACCCAAACTAATATAATGATATTATTATCAAATCGTTATATGGTTTAGGAGGTATGTGAGCCCACTACTATAAAATATATTCAAAAAATAATTGTTAGAATGATGAAATTACAAGGGGAATTACAAAAACAAGTATTTACATCACCAAATGCCTCCACGTATTCAAAATATAAATGCTACTTCATAACCAAAAAAAGGACATTAATGAGCTGGTCTCCATGACATCCCTATTGGATAGAGCATCAACAACTAATTTTGTTTCCCTATAAACATGTGTAACATAAAGGGAAATAAAATTCACAACACTAAGATAATTGGTCTAGTATGGAAACATTCTCAAATAAACATTCATGGATCACTCTATAAGGATTTCTATAACAAAACTCGATTCAGACAAAATTCATTAAAATTGTCAACCATACATGTAAGCATATCTGACTACCTTGATCATAGCACATAATTCAGCATCAATAGAATTAAAGTTCCCAATAAAATGATATATAAATACCCTAATAAGGTACTAAATATTACGGAAGGCACAACCCCAACTTGAGGGTCTCAGATCACTTGAAGCTACCACATAATCAATAAATTTCATCCTCCAAAAAATGGAGGAATTCATCTGATTAATTTAACAACCAATGGTTTTTTTTACCTTCTACTAAAACCAATAAGTTTCATAATAATTAAATATGAGAATTCATTATACATTAACTGTAGAGACCCGAAGCCTGACGTACATAGACTTTACATTACTTTTGCGGAATACTTAGTACATAACAAAAACACACACACAAGGATCGTAATAGTTTAGTGTCTTTGGAAACTCGGAATAAAATCTTCTAATCGTGGGGAAAGATCTTCAACATATCCCATAAAGATCTTCCTTTTTTTTTACCTAAAACCTTTCTTTATATCCTGGGGAAAAGAAAACATAAAAGGGTGAGCTCAAATGCTCAGTAAGGGTAAACAAAAGAAATATCAATCACATAATTTTCATAAGAACATAACATTTTTTGGAAATCTTAACCTGCAAAAGAGAGCATAATTTCATAACATGGGATAAATCATAGTAGTGAAATGAAATCATAACTTAAAACATTACTCATTGTGGCATACACACATAATCATAGAGAATCATTTCTTGTTAGTCAAGACTCATTGCCAAGACTATCTTAGTGGACAAAGTCCCTTTCTGAATCGAGTAATCCTCGTTTCAGTCCTGTTTCACTGAACCGGTATAACCTACCATTCCAGCCATGTCTATCTCATGAGATATAAAATCTTTACCCAATGCATTGGAGGGAGATATAGGTCCCACCCATCTTATAATGAATCCTTTCTTATGTGTGCCACATAATCATAAACCATACATCATAGCGTAACCCATGTAATAAAAATGGGATTCTTAAACAACATGACATCATAAAACCATTCAAATAAGATAAAGGAATTCATAAACATAATTCCATCACAACATAGTCAAAACAATGTAAAAATATGGATAGAAACAGAACCCTTTATTATCTTAGATGGAAAATAATTTTGATAAAACACTTGAAATGAATTCTTGAGGAAAATATCCTTTCTTCTTCAAAATCAATTTCTTTTCACAAAACATCATGAAACTTTAAAAGAAAGAGATTTTATTAAAAATAGTCATGAAATCTTTTGTAGGAAGCTTCATGAAAATAAGGCTTTATAAAACCGTAAAAATCCGTTCGTGCCGTTTAAGTTTAAAAAACATTCTTCGTACTTTTGTCGGAAAAGTCAAAAAGTACCTCGTACGAAAAACGACAAAAGATTCCTTTCATATCTTTTACTAAAAACTCACCGAAGGGTAAAATTGGATTTAAACAATTGTAGGTTGTTGTAAATAACATTACATATTGAGGAAACATGGATGTGGATGATAAAATATACCCCAGTAAATTTCAAAGTACAAACAATCTCGGATAAAAATGAGATTGTGATATTTCCCTTACCTTAGGTCCGATTTTCTTCGTATGTGTCCGAACCTCCTCTTCTTTGAAGTGCCTCTTTGAGACCTCCTCTTAGGGCACTAAAATTGGTCTTTGAAGAAGACCAGAACCTCTAGGATGTTGCTAGGGAAGTGGAGAGGAGAAATTGGCAGGGGTTGGCCGAGCTTGAGTGCTCAAATTGGTGTGAGGAGGAGGGGGAGGAGGTGTCCTTTTATAGGGGAGGAGAGGGGCACCTTAGGAATTCTTAAAAATATTAATTTATAATAAATCCAACCCCACTTAAAAACCTCCAAAAATGACTCATATTCGAAGCTTAGATGATATAGGGTTGTAATCTCATCAACCAATCAAATTTAGACATGTTTGGATCTTATTTTAAACCTTATCAATTAGATTTAACTCTAAGTTAAATAATTTGACTTTTACTGTGTCTTTTTGTTTTCTTTCACTATATGGTTAATACACTTACTATAACATGCCAAACGAACCCCAAATTGTATATTATTAATACATATATCCTTATCTAAGTCATTTGGCCGAACCTTAGATTTTTAGGAATAAAATAACAATTAGTAATATAATATTTGATTTAAAAACTATTTTGTGTCAATTTTGACACTATTTGATATATGATTTTTGTGAAAGTCATAACAGAATTATATGTTCGAACCAAGTTGATTAAATCATCACTAATATATCATAGTATCCTAGAAAATTAGTGGAATTCATAAAAAGTCTTAAATTACATTTATTTTGGTATTTATATTATCAATTATGTCAATATTTCATTAATAAGATAATTACTGCATCATCTTTGTGTCATAAATAAATTATATTATTTGATGTCTAAAAATTACAAATAAAAGACCATCATGTAGAAAATCTTTTTAGCTTTCTAATGAATATTTATAGTCTAATTTATCTTATGTATAACCCCATATTAAAAATGATTTACTTATTAAACTTTGATTTTAACTATTTTAACCTTTCTTTAAATAAATTAATAATAAATGTCCTAATCTAATCCAAGTGGGCCTAAATGGTCATATTTTATTCCTAAGTTTGTTTTTGGTCGAATTACACTTGTCCAATAGAATTAGGACATGTGTTAGGGTAATATTAATATCATATTTACCCTTAGTTACCCTATTTACTATTAACCGCGGTAAAAAAAGTAAAAAGTTACTATTCACCAAAAATTATTTTCATCTCATTGAACCACATTTTAGTCCTTGATATTAACCGTGTCTCTCGGATTTTCGAAATTCCATTCACAGAAGCGGTAAAATTAAGTTTTATGCAAAATTCAGTTTTTAACCTACCACTTAGTAGTTTCACTATTCATCAAAAATTGATGTTTTTCAGAACAATGCCAAAATTTCATCCCAAGCTATATTTCATATTCCGAATTAAAAAATGAAGTCTATTTTACCAAATTCATAACATAAAAGTTGCATTAATTAATTTTATAATTAAATCCCGCTGTTAAAACAAATAGCGTGTTTTTTAAGAAACAATATCTATCAAAAGATTGACACTTGTTTATGTCTAGTTTAAATGTGAAATTACATCCAATGACCAACATTGTATTAAATTGTAAAAATATATTCTAAATATACTTTAAAACCACTCAAATTAATAATTTATCACTATTAATTATTTCGATTGAAAAAGTTGTTTTTAACTAAAATTTAGTAATTTTCACTATTCATCAGAATATGAAAGTTATCCGAAATGTACCAAAATTTCACCTTAGGCTAAATTCGATACTCCGAATCCAAAAATGAAGTTCACTTTGAAAAATAATATTTACATAATTTCAAAAAGTTGTTATTACTATTCATAACGGCTAGTTTTAATATTATTTTAATAGCATATCGTTGTTTAGTGAAACTCGGTATTGCGTATTACACACGCTATCGAGGAAGGTCGTGATTGTGTGTAATGCAAGGCAAGTCAAGAAGGTGTGTTGTGCAAGCTTCTTTTGGTGTAGCGTACAACACAAGACATTAATAAAATTAAAAAGAATATTTTTCATAAATTCTCGGGTTGTTACATTCTACCCCCCTTAAAATGAATTTCGCCCTCGAAATTCGTCAGGATTATAAATGGTTTACTATTCGAAAGTTTCTTTAATAGAAATCCACATCGTAAAAAGGAATATCAAAACCAATCTTTAAAAACAAAAGTATGAAACGTAACGGTTACCCAAATAAACTAATCATTGGGTTTCCACATAGGTGAAAATATGGATATGGAAGAGAAATCTAAGCATCATGTTCTGATGGAGAGTGGTAGAGAACATGGCTATGGAAAAGCCAGTAATCACAAATCCATAGATTTGTGATGATATAAGGTACCATCTGATTCATCAGGTATAAGAGAACTAGGACAACATTTTTGGTTTTCAAGATCATTTCCCTAAAGTTAAAGAATTTTGAATTAGAATAAATACTTACTGTATTTTGGTACAATCTCACTGTTGTTCGTGCCTTTAACAATTTCCACTTCATCTCTTAAATAAATGAAGTTGAATTTGTTATTCATGAAGTGTTAGCAGATCATGTGATAGAATGACGGGTCATTCTATCTGTTTCAAACAAAAGGTTAGCAAAATTATATACATAAGTCGATCTATAGTGAGATTAATCACATATGGACTTATACTTCATATATCATACTGCTTAATATAATAAAACTAGTTTTTACTAAACAGGGACTTCCTGTAGGCTAGTGGTAGGCGATAAAGGCCAGTCGCACTTCGGTTGTGGGTTCGATTCCTACAGCCTTGTCCGAAGCGATGGGATGTCGCCCGTCCTGCAGGTTGTCCTTTTTTCTAAAACTACGTTACTATAACATCCCATCAATAATATCGAAAATCTTATATCCTTAAACAATACTAACTTATGTCCAACATAATCCAGTCTAATCTTTAGGCTTATACATAATACTGCAGTCCACTCTCATAATATAATGACATCGATTACCAGAGATTTAATACTGTCGTTGATCCCCACATATCATAAGATATGTCTTGTTGGTCACATTCCAAACATTCAAAGTCCTTAATCGTGTATTCTCTTGAATACCTTAGTGAAAACATGAGTGCAGTTAAAAGTTAACACTTTCCACATACCAAAATCCTCAAAATTCTATATACTCAAACCATGATATCACTTAGTCCTTATATCAATCATGAGCTCATGAATACTGTTAAACATTTCATTTTCTCGTTTTCCCTTCATTATGCGCATAATATCTCAATCACTTTGAATACCACATTAGACCAATACATAAATATTCCAATATTCCAAGATACAACATTATTTTGGAATCCCATTACATAAACACTTAATCATTCCACCACATCGTTGTCATATTCAACATTTCCAATAGTGATCGCATGTGACTTCCCTTTGTCCTTTGCCTTAAGCGGTTGCTCATGTCGATCATCACTAACCCTTGGATTAGGGCAATTATTAGCATAATGCCCCATCTCCTTGCACTTGAAGCATTGAAGTGTTGGCGGTGCGTTCTCTGCAGTGTTTGCTTTATCATTAGAAACCCTTTTTCCATTACTTCGACACTCAGCTGCTCGATGACCTTCTTTTCCACACTTAAAACATTTTCTAGTCACTTTTAGACAATCTCCACCATGCTTCTTTCCACACTTTGTGCATAAGGAAACATTCATCTTCTTTTCACCATTATTCTGAGATTTCTCCTTGAACTCCATCTTTCGTTTCTTGTCAAAACCATGAGATGGATATGTAACACCAACTTCCATTTCTACCTTGATAGCACAACGCACAATTTCTTCATAGATACTGAAGTCTTTTATAGCTAATGCCCTTCGAAGACTTGGTTTTAAGCCACAGAAAAATCGATCACCTTTACTTTCAGGTTGGATGATAATTCCAGAAGCATACCTTGCAAGTCTTGTAAAATTTGCTTCATAGGTACCAACAGATTCATCGTCCCTTTGCTTCAGTTCAAGAAACTCTTTCTCCATCTTTGTTCGAAGAATACGAGGGAAGTACTTATTGAAAAACAAGTTCTTGAACTCGTCCCATTCCATGGACTCAATTTCATCTCTTGGCCTCGTATTCTTGATAAGATTGCACCATTGATCAGCTTCACCTTCCAAACGATATACTGCTAAGATGACTTTATCATGTTCAGAACATTGAAGAACTGAAAATATCTTTTCAGTAGTACTGATCCATTGTTCAGCCACAAGTGGATCAGAAGACCCACTGAAAGAAGGTGGTCGTTGCCTCATGAAGGACTCAATAGAATATTGTTCCCTTCTCTGCTCATTTGGAAGTCCAGAATGATTCATAGCTTGTGTAAGTATAGCAATAAGATTTTGCACTCCATCTCCCATAACATTTGTTTGTTCAGGAGGGCAATCATTGCATTGTCCATTGCATTGATCAACACGGTTCCTTCGGGTTCTAGCCATCGTCTAAAACCCAAAAAGAATAGTGTGAGAGGCAAAAATCATGCTAGGGAAAACAACATAATAAAGGGGGAGTACCTTCAATATCCAACATCTTAGGTTTAATTCTATGATTGTTAGCGTAATTCTATTACTATAACCTATACGTATACTTATCCCTAGGGACATCCCTAGACATACCTTAGAAATATCTCTAGGGATCTCACTAACGTTTTCGCATCCTAGTTTCCAAAGGTTGACTAAACCTTTCCTCTGATACCAACTGTAGAGACCCGAAGCCTGACGTACATAGACTTTACATTACTTTTGCGGAATACTTAGTACATAACAAAAACACACACACAAGGATCGTAATAGTTTAGTGTCTTTGGAAACTCGGAAAAAAATCTTCTAATCGTGGGGAAAGATCTTCAACATATCCCATAAAGATCTTCCTTTTTTTTACCTAAAACCTTTCTTTATATCCTGGGGAAAAGAAAACATAAAAGGGTGAGCTCAAATGCTCAGTAAGGGTAAACAAAAGAAATATCAATCACATAATTTTCATAAGAACATAACATTTTTTGGAAATCTTAACCTGCAAAAGAGAGCATAATTTCATAACATGGGATAAATCATAGTAGTGAAATGAAATCATAACTTAAAACATTAATCATTGTGGCATACACACATAATCATAGAGAATCATTTCTTGTTAGTCAAGACTCATTGCCAAGACTATCTTAGTGGACAAAGTCCCTTTCTGAATCGAGTAATCCTCGTTTCAGTCCTGTTTCACTGAACCGGTATAACCTACCATTCCAGCCATGTCTATCTCATGAGATATAAAATCTTTACCCAATGCATTGGAGGGAGATATAGGTCCCACCCATCTTATAATGAATCCTTTCTTATGTGTGCCACATAATCATAAACCATACATCATAGCGTAACCCATGTAATAAAAATGGGATTCTTAAACAACATGACATCATAAAACCATTCATATAAGATAAAGGAATTCATAAACATAATTCCATCACAACATAGTCAAATCAATGTAAAAATATGGATAGAAACAGAACCCTTTATTATCTTAGATGGAAAATAATTTTGATAAAACACTTGAAATGAATTCTTGAGGAAAATATCCTTTCTTCTTCAAAATCAATTTCTTTTCACAAAACATCATGAAACTTTAAAAGAAAGAGATTTTATTAAAAATAGTCATGAAATCTTTTGTAGGAAGCTTCATGAAAATAAGGCTTTATAAAACCGTAAAAATCCGTTCGTGCCGTTTAAGATTAAAAAACATTCTTCGTACTTTTGTCGGAAAAGTCAAAAAGTACCTCGTACGAAAAACGACAAAAGATTCCTTTCATATCTTTTACTAAAAACTCACCGAAGGGTAAAATTGGATTTAAACAATTGTAGGTTGTTGTAAATAACATTACATATTGAGGAAACATGGATGTGGATGATAAAATATACCCCAGTAAATTTCAAAGTACAAACAATCTCGGATAAAAATGAGATTGTGATATTTCCCTTACCTTAGGTCCGATTTGCTTCGTATGTGTCCGAACCTCCTCTTCTTTGAAGTGCCTCTTTGAGACCTCCTCTTAGGGCACTAAAATTGGTCTTTGAAGAAGACCAGAACCTCTAGGATGTTGCTAGGGAAGTGGAGAGGAGAAATTGGCAGGGGTTGGCCGAGCTTGAGTGCTCAAATTGGTGTGAGGAGGAGGGGGAGGAGGTGTCCTTTTATAGGGGAGGAGAGGGGAACCTTAGGAATTCTTAAAAATATTAATTTATAATAAATCCAACCCCACTTAAAAACCTCCAAAAATGACTCATATTCGAATCTTAGATGATATAGGGTTGTAATCTCATCAACCAATCAAATTTAGACATGTTTGGATCTTATTTTAAACCTTATCAATTAGATTTAACTCTAAGTTAAATAATTTGACTTTTACTGTGTCTTTTTGTTTTCTTTCACTATATGGTTAATAAACTTACTATAACATGCCAAACGAACCCCAAATTGTATATTATTAATACATATATCCTTATCTAAGTCATTTGGCCGAACCTTAGATTTTTAGGAATAAAATAACAATTAGTAATATAATATTTGATTTAAAAACTATTTTGTGTCAATTTTGACACTATTTGATATATGATTTTTGTGAAAGTCATAACAGAATTATATGTTCGAACCAAGTTGATTAAATCATCACTAATATATCATAGTATCCTAGAAAATTAGTGGAATTCATAAAAAGTCTTAAATTACATTTATTTTGGTATTTATATTATCAATTATGTCAATATTTCATTAATAAGATAATTACTGCATCATCTTTGTGTCATAAATAAATTATATTATTTGATGTCTAAAAATTACAAATAAAATACCATCATGTAGAAAATCTTTTTAGCTTTCTAATGAATATTTATAGTCTAATTTATCTTATGTATAACCCCATATTAAAAATGATTTACTTATTAAACTTTGATTTTAACTATTTTAACCTTTCTTTAAATAAATTAATAATAAATGTCCTAATTTAATCCAAGTGGGCCTAAATGGTCATATTTTATTCCTAAGTTTGTTTTTGGTCGAATTACACTTGTCCAATAGAATTAGGACATGTGTTAGGGTAATATTAATATCATATTTACCCTTAGTTACCCTATTTACTATTAACCGCGGTAAAAAAAGTAAAAAGTTACTATTCACCAAAAATTATTTTCATCTCATTGAACCACATTTTAGTCCTTGATATTAACCGTGTCTCTCGGATTTTCGAAATTCCATTCACAGAAGCGGTAAAATTAAGTTTTATGCAAAATTCAGTTTTTAACCTACCACTTAGTAGTTTCACTATTCATCAAAAATTGATGTTTTTCAGAACAATGCCAAAATTTCATCCCAAGCTATATTTCATATTCCGAATTCAAAAATGAAGTCTATTTTACCAAATTCATAACATAAAAGTTGCATTAATTAATTTTATAATTAAATCCCGCTGTTAAAACAAATAGCGTGTTTTTTAAGAAACAATATCTATCAAAAGATTGACACTTGTTTATGTCTAGTTTAAATGTGAAATTACATCCAATGACCAACATTGTATTAAATTGTAAAAATATATTCTAAATATACTTTAAAACCACTCAAATTAATAATTTATCACTATTAATTATTTCGATTGAAAAAGTTGTTTTTAACTAAAATTTAGTAATTTTCACTATTCATCAGAATATGAAAGTTATCCGAAATGTACCAAAATTTCACCTTAGGCTAAATTCGATACTCCGAATCCAAAAATGAAGTTCACTTTGAAAAATAAGATTTACATAATTTCAAAAAGATGTTATTACTATTCATAACGGCTAGTTTTAATATTATTTTAATAGCATATCGTTGTTTAGTGAAACTCGGTATTGCGTATTACACACGCTATCGAGGAAGGTCGTGATTGCGTGTAATGCAAGGCAAGTCAAGAAGGTGTGTTGTGCAAGCTTCTTTTGGTATAGCGTACAACACAAGACATTAATAAAATTAAAAAGAATATTTTTCATAAATTCTCGGGTTGTTACATTAACCAATTTTATATTTTTGAGTCAATCATGGTTTCTCTATGAATTGTATTAACTCTACTGTTAAATGAGGGGGTTATGATCCTCAAAACCTAACCCATTTTTTTCCTCTAAACATTAGAGATTGTAGACACTATAGCCCTGAATATGGGATCATGAATCTACTCACTATATCCCATATTAAATATGGATGTAATCATCTCATAAATGCTTCCAAAATAAGTATTGTAGTTAAAAATTACATGAACATATTTCCAAAAATTTCAAGTGAATTAATATAAAATGAAAATGTGATCAATCATATCTTTAGGATGAAAACATAAGTAGAAGGTATTGGAAATATGGATTCTTGTATGATTGATGAGTCCATATATAGGTATTATATGCATGTATATTTTCCAGAACTAGATAAATACAATATGTGGGATATAGAGAATCCTCTATCCCATCATCTACAAAAGCATGTTTATAGAACCATGACACATATATTTATAATAGTCCACTATAGTGAAAAAACCATTTAGTTCTTTTATCCAGAAAAGAGTCTCAAATTCATTCAATTTATACATGATAAGCTCCATATTTATAATAGGAGGAATCATGTCCTCAATATTATTATTACCCATAATGACAATAATGGTTTCATCTTTCACATATGTAGTAATATACACTTACACCTTTATTGGACATGAAATTGTTGGAGTACTCCAGTAATTCAAATAGGGAAACTTAAAGACCATCAACCATGATAATAACATTATGTCATTATGATCCATGTTAATAGTTGTAAAAATAGTGGAATGGACACACATTGAATAATCATTATACAATCAAAGAACAAATTTGGTGGCATGAAACTCTAATTAAGTGTTTTTAGAAGAAATATGACTCTATGTTGATTTTTTAATTATGGTCTCATTGAAAAGACTAATATCATTAATTCACATCCCTCCCAAATCAATAGGTCGATCACAATAATTCTAATAAAATATTATATATTTCCTTTCATGAAATGAACAAGTAAAAATAAAATTCTGAATCATGATATAAATTCATTTAACGAGGTCTATAGTTCATATGTATAAAAACAATTTCTGTGAAAATAGAAAAGTTTTCAACAAATTGACCACAGATATTCTACATTCTCCTAACATTGTATTTCCTTTTTATGTTATTATTTTGTTGATAATAATTTGGTAAATACTCATTTAATAATATCTTCTATCCTTTCCACAAAAAATTGGCACCCCATGATAGGTAAAAGAGAGGGAACCTCTCCTAATAGTAAGACCCCTTTCCCTCATGTTCTCCTAATAGATTCGAACTCCCCCCTCATACAAAAAAAACTATGTATTCTTTCAAATAACCTGACCAGAAACATCTATATAATTAAAAAAAATATTTCATGGAAGATATGGAAATATTTTCATCTGAATAAAAAGGAGAATATCATTAAAATATAATAGATTTTAGGGTGAAATGAATCCTCTTCCAACTTGAATTTGCGTATAAATACTAGCCTAAACAAGATCACTGAGACCAAAACTTATTTAATTCTCATCATTAGAAAAGGGAAGACCCAATAATGTATTTCTTTACCTTACCCCTCTATTGCACTAGATGAAACCACTTGGGAGCCATCGACCAAAATATAATACATGGAACTTTTGAGGATTAAAATAACCAAATTGATAAAATTGGAAGAAAAAAATGTTTAATAAAATTAGAAAAAATAAAATTGCACATAATTATATCAATGTCCTTGGATATGTCAATATTCCAAGTCATATTACCATCTTTAAACTTTTTCATCATGATTTTGGAATATTCTGTAGTATTGTAAAGAAAATTTAAAATGCCAATACTAGGGAAAAAAACAAACATATATTCATTAATAGAACCCTTGGAATTGTCAGACATTCAAGAAATTAGGATTTTACTAATGAATTTTTTTATTGAATTCACAATAAAAGTAGGTCTAAGGATTTTAATGTCCAGAAAAATTTCTTTTTTTAGAGTCAAATAAAAAATTAAAGAATTTACTCCTTATGGCATATATTCATTATCGAATAATTCTCAAACTACATTGATAACATTAAAATGCACAATGTCCCACTTGAGAGTAAATAATTTATTAGTAAATCCATTAGGTCCAGCAACACTGCCAATATTTTTAGAGAAAATGGAATCCTTTAATTTATTTGATTGAGGAATTCAACATGCTTCTTATTATGATGATCATAAATGTTATAAGCAATATTAATGATCATTTTTAATGTGTTTTAATCTTATTTGTTCTTAAAAATTTCCTCTAAAAACTAGGATATAACATTTGAAATTTTATTTTCTGAACTATACATAGTCTCATTAACATTGCGTGTGGTGAGGACTCTTCTTGAATTATTGTCTCAATACATGTTTCAAAACAACATTGAGTTCATTTCTCATTCCTTAATCCACATGAAATTAAATTTATTCTGAATTAGAATACCCTTAAGTGTAAGCTGATCATCTATAATGGATAGAGCTTACAACTCCTCCCTATTGGAAACTTATAATTTTTATTAACTAATAAATAACGAGGTGATTGATTTTTAACCTCATAGATATCTTAATAAATCATTGAAAAAGAATCATTTATCTATTTATTCAGTTATTCTTTAACATGTTTTACTCTGGTGACCATTGCTTGTAAGGGACATCCAAAAAAATCAATCTTCCCCAGATCCAGAATAATTTCCCTATATATAGGCATGAAATTACAAGAATTCTTAAACATTAAAGGTAATGTAGACAACATTTATTTGTTGATAAAACTATCAAACAAAAGGGGACTTTTTTCAGAATGTAACTATAGAAGTGTGAGACCAATTAAATAAAAATAATAATTCCTATCATCCCATTTCAAAGAGAATCTATCCAATTTGGTGGCATGCCTACCCTTGATAGTATACATGATCCATGTAAAATCGTCTCCAACCAATGGGACTTGAACCATGCCAAATTTAACCTCGAAAAATTAAAATTCAAAATATTATTGTGAACAAAAATTATTACCATTCCTTATAGAAGGTCTTTTAACAAAAATTATGTTACCAATTATAGTCGAATTCTGACGCATACTCTAAGAGATGCATTTAAAACTTCTCTAAATAGATCTTCTTCTTGTATGATGGTTGAAAACATAAACAAAAGTAATATAAAAATTAGTACCATTCATGTTAATGGAAATAACTATGTACTGCTGATCTTCACTATAAGAATTAAGAATAATACTATAATTATTTGGAACACATAAAGGCTACAAATCACCATCAAACTGATTATGGGAAACAATGGAATAACCTATTGAACTCTACATAAAAAATATACAATTATAAAATTTAATTCTTGGTTCATCCATGCTAATAAGGATGGGATTGGTTGTAACAATATAATGTTTTTGTGTGATGAATATGGGAGAATTCAAAATATCACCCAAATTCCAAAAAAAAAATTATTTAGATTTGGATATTTGGTTCGAACTTCCATTAATTTTCCCCCTACCCTTTTCTTGTTAGATTTTGGCGGTATCCCATATTTCCTTTTATATGTAGTATCACTTTTTTGGAGATTGTTACCATTAGTGGCTATAATCACACTCTCTCTAGACTTATCAATGTGCATATCAATTGAATTACGAATTCCAGGATAAGTAAATATTTATATACCAACATAAGATCTCTCCATGGGGGAAATCGTTCAAATAGAATGTTCAATAACATAGTGATACCTGAAAATACAATCTACAACATTGTCATATAAATTTTCCTAAAGCTAACATGTATTCTATGAGGGAGCCTAGGAAAAATCATCACCATCAACTAGGAACTCATTCACAAGTTTATCATCACAAATTGCTGCGACATGTTTATCCTTCAACATGATGACCATATCTTTTATTTCATTATAAATCTCATGAATCATATTATCTTCTACTACCCCACTCTACAATATGAAATAAACTCGAAAATAACCTTTTAGATATCCAATTTAAGCGTTTTTTCATATATACATTCCTCTTTATTCTCAATTGTGTCACCATACCCTAACATATCAAGAGTCTCGAGACCTTATCTTCTTCATATTCCATATTAGCCAAACATTTCCTTATGTTATCCAATGATATTGATAGAACTTCTTATTGTTCGGTGTTCTGAACATCCTTGAGAATCTCTCCCTTCTCAATAATATCACCATAGTTCTTCAAGTTTCTATTAATCTACCTCCAGTCCCTATATTTAGGAACCTCATTTACCTTCTTTTGGATCGATCTTCAAATGTTAACTGAATGAGTCAAAATATTCCATACATCACAAAATGGAAGAACACACTCATATTACACCTTTACATTAATCTTATTATCATTGGAATGAAGATTAATATAATCATCACACTTAAATTACATATCTATATCCATTAATATTTGAAAAAAGAAGCCGAGATCACCATCCGGGGTATGTTGATCTAGCCTGATAAGAGTAGATAAATAGTAGAAAAGATCATTTAGAATCTTGGGATGTTAATACAACCAACTCATTCTGTGAATCCGGACCCATATTTCAGCATTAGACTACATTCAATTGAGAGGAATAAAATCAATATTCTATTTAGAGACCCTTTAAACTAGTATTCTAGGAAGTATATTAACCACATTCCATGCCATATGAAATCCCCTATGGAAAAAAGATAATTTGAAAATACCCCTTATTGTCAAAAATATTTTCCCTTCGTGGATTCTCTAAAAATGAGAAATCTAGTTATTGTGATCAACATAAGACCGAGGCATATGTCCCTTCTCATTAATTAAATAACCATGGGATATTTATGATATGATCAAAATATTATCAACATTAATTTAATCATTTAAAACATGTGTACTAAGAAGATAATTGATTTTTGAAATTATGTAGTGTTATTACATTTATTATGTTTAATACTACTTATTTAATGTTCTTATATATCAGTGTAATAATCCTCAAATATGATCAATATGTTTCAAGTATAATTATATTACAACAAACCGTCTTATAATAATGTATATAATCAGACTACATGAATGTATTTGTTAACTAAAAACCAAATTGAATAATACTATGAAATTATATCATGGATGAATATGGGTAATAAAATATAGGTGTTATATGATATAATTTTTTAAATAATTATTATATTTGGATATAATGTTTTTATATTAATAATTAATTAATTAATTAATATATCACCATTGGAATATCAAAAATCATTAAAACATGGTTATTATTTCATTCTTCTTCATGAATAAATAATATAAATATCATGAGTTGGATTTAAATAAATATTTAATTATTCATCTTAAATAGGAATTTTATTTTTCTATTACAGATGATATTTTATAGAAGAATAAAAATGAAAACTGTTATTATGAAAAATTTATAATTATTAAATACTATAAACAATGGGTTTTAAAAATCATAAATATTCATATATGGGAAGACTATTTATGATGTTAATAAAAAGTGTAAATTAGTGTGGTTATGAATTCAATGATTATGGTTTAAATATTTTGGATAATATTGGTTAAAATATATTCATTAAATATAGGAAAAGTGGTATGGGTTTTTTTATAAATTCCTCTATTTGATATTTTTTTGGAAATTAATAAAATATTTTAGATTTATTATTGTATATACAACCTATATTATATATAATATCATGAATAAAAATTTAATCATGGTATTTAATGTTTAGTTACATTCCACCACTTTTAATTAAATTTTTATTGATGCCTTAATTGTTTACCTAGATATAATTACGACTCTTTGAGACAAGTTACATGTAATAAATCTTTTTGAAATCTTATGGTATTTTTTTGATTTAATGTCTTATGAAATTTTTATAATTTATTTCCTTATATGACATGAGATTTACTATGAAAATCATCCGACCTTATCCCAGTGTATATTGATGTAGTTCTTTCCCTAGTACTGATGAATGTTTTCAATAAATTTTCATGGATTGTTTTCTGATCATTCATTTAAATTATTTCATATAAGTTCTTTATATTATATTGTTTTAATTTATTTTATAGTATTATCTCCATATTTTTTAGGGTTATACATCTCTTCAAAATAAACCCTTTGTGAAATTGTTTTCACTTCTTGAGGGAATACCTTTTAAAATTATCAGATTTCATTATCCAGATAGATTATGACCATGTTGTTCTATTATTGAAACTGTTATACAGAAATTTGTATATATATTTTCAGCATTAAACAAAATATAACCAAATTCTAATGATGTCCACCTATATAGGATGATTTTCTACTCAAATAGGAAAAATATTGGAATTTCATTTTTTTTTATTCCAATACATATGATTATTGGGAAGTTTATTACATATTGTTTGATTATGCCAAATATTCTCATATATTGGTTATGATAATTTTATATTTTATTTTAAAATATGTAAATGTATTGAAATTTATGACGGTTATTGAATACTAATATAGGATGATTATATAATGTGTATATATTTTTCTTATACATCAATCCATGTTTGATTTAGTAGAATGATCCTCATGGAAGGGTATTGAAGATCTTAATGAATATTTTGATTGATAAAATGTACATAGACATGTGAAGTTTGGGTCTATTAATTATATAGAGTCTCAAGGAATAAATTTGTCTCATGTGAAAAAATCATCAATATTTGTTTTATGCCTTCCCAATTCAGTATTATTTCTAGATTGTCTTCCAACAGATAAGTAATCATCATAAAAAATGGAATTGATATGTGGTTTTTATGGTAAAAATTTATAAACCAACCATTATTATAATAGTGTATTTTTTATAAATGATTTCATTTATTTTTATGTATATATTATACACCCATTTTCATGTTGAATATAGATTCATTTTTTATACATATTCTCAGAATAATATATATTCTGTGTTTATCCCATGTTTTAATATATTTGTATCCCTTTCTAAGTGTTTTATATAACATATTATTATATTTTAATTTTCATTTGTAATTAAGGAAATTAGTAGACCATCAAAATTTATAGTGACATAAAATGTGAATACATTTATTTGATATGATGAATTCAATATATATATATTAATTAGTTTGATAGGTAATGGGAAAATGTATATTTGATTCAAATAATGTAAAACATGACATTATTAATTTTTATAAATTATATTGTTCTCTAAAATTGAAAATATCCATCTTCTTTAAAATATTAAAAAATTATTTGGATATTAAATTTTAGGATGGTTATGTCAAGGATTTTACAGCTTGTATAAAAGAAACTATTTATAATATGGGTTTATGAAAACCTGATACAATAGTTAATGTGTGGGGATTCATAATTTCTATTAATTTTTTTTAGATAATTATGAAGCTTATTATGTTTTTAAAGGATAATTTATAGATAGATACATTATGTTTGGTTAAAATTTCTAAGATATAGATGAAAATTTGGAATTGTTGATAAATAAATTCAAAGTAAATAATTCAAATTTTATTAAGAGATTATTTAAAGATAACCTCTGTGAAAATAATAATAAAATATTTATTTATAATGTATCATGATGATTTTTTTGAATAATTATAAATTATGTGTATTTAATACAAATAAATCCATGTATGGATACTGGCATGTGGTTGCGTATTTGGCATAGATGCACCTTGGGGTAATCACCTCAAATGTTATTATTGAGAAATGAATCAATTATCATTATAATACATGATGAGTGGAATTAAGAAAACACACCAAGATAAAAACTTTTGGGAGATATTATGAGGTTAATCACATTAAATTTTCTAACTCATAGGAAGTATTTGATAATGTTGGGAAAAAATATTTTTTATAACATAATAGAATAATGACCATTAATAAAAAATTATTGAACAAACAAATTCATAAGTTAAACGGATAATATAATATATTAAAAATGAAGGAATCATAATGGAATAATAATTAATACTAGTGGTTTTTATTAATATTTTAGATATTATCAAAAGCATTTTGGTGTCAGTGATTGGTTGAAACCGCATCACACAAGTGAACTCGATAATGGTTTTTACCTAGAAAACATAATGTCTTATAACATAATAATGTAATATAATTATTTGGATAAGAGTCTTATATTATTTCTATTTCGGTGTAAAATTTTATTTTACGAATATTTCATGCTGCATTTATATATATATTTTCTAATTATATTTAGTTATTTTCAATAGTGAGTGATATCTATTGATAAAATTATTTTATATTCTATATGTTATAAGAATTATTTGTCTTATAAAATAATTATTTTTGAATAATATTGTTTTAATTTTAAAGAATGTAAATATACAGAAAATTGTATCAGTGACTCTGAAATGTTATATGATGAAAATGATAAATTTTGGGGATAAATATTAGAGAAAACATGATTGAGGTATGGATAACTCTTAGGATTAGATAACACATAATGTTGAGAGAAGGACAGTTGTAGTTGTGTTGAGGGAATAGAGTTAAATAATAATTGGGAACTACGTAATTAGTAGTTTATTATTATTATTTTTTGAGAAAACCATATCCTTTTTTGGAGTATTATATTTATTGTCTACTGTATGAAATAGTGGTTAATAAGATTTTATAGTTAGCGATGGAGTTGATTTATGGAGTAATAAATAATTTCATAAAGGATTAATTTCCAATATATTCAAAATGATATCATAATGGTATGTTATTAGGTGTTTACTTTTATGGTAAATACATACATGGTAATATTATTTTTGGAATGACTATTATTTTTTTTGAATGATAGTATATATTTTATTGGTATAAAATTAAATAAAAATTGGGATTAAATTTTTATTGAATGATCATTGAAATATTGGATCATTTATTATACAATAGGATAATTTGTATTAGATAACCCAACTTAATGTTACATTGGTTGATGAAATAATGATTTATGTAAAACTATGATTTATATAGGATGAACCGAACGTTATACAAGTTGAGATAAATGAACTATATTCTAGGATAATATTTCTATAATGTGATATATCTTGAGGTCAATATTTCCCTTCATAATTAGGAAATTTCACTTAGAAGGACACTTAGTATTGTTAAATTTTCAGATTATAGTAGTGGATAGAATCTGAATAAATCATCGATGTGAGGGATAATATAGACATTACCGTAGTGAAATACTATTAGAATAATATATAGAGTGAAAATATATTTGTGTATTAAAAACCAATTATCATAAAAAATTATGGATAATTTAAACATAGTCGATGCCCATAACACAACAAGTAAGGGAAATATAGAGTCTCATTAATGACTTGTGGTCGATGCTGATGATAAACAAAAATATTGAAATTCCTACATTCGAAAATTGTATGTTAAAACTAGTATGAAATAAAATTAAATGGATGGTTAAAAGATATGTGTCTGGAGTTGGAGGATATCAGACACATGAGTGAAATATGAAAAGAGAAGGTTCAAAATAATGTTGCATCAATCACAAAAGTATTGGACATTTTATTCCATGGAAGATTGGAAATGTCCACCAACATCCATGAGAATAAGAAAAAGTCTATATAAATACTAATAATGAATCATATAGTAATTTTTCACTCTTTAATTGCTTGTTTCCAATATCATTTTTTATTAATAACTACTGGATATTGTGTTATAAATAAAATAACATTGTAATATGATTATCATATAAATCCAATTTTGGGTATGCGGGGATATAATATTTATTAATCAAGATCAACATACCATAATAGAACTATATGTGAAATTATGAATGGTTTATCTCTTTTATAAAGAAAACATAAATATTTATTGATAAAGGTTATCCCAATTGTCAAATAATACCACAATATTCTATTAGGCTATGAAAAAATATTATTTCCATTATGAAATTACTGTAATATTATGTGTATATATATATTAAAATAATTTATTTAATGGGGGATAAAGTAACACCCTAAAAGACTAATACATTCTATAATTAAAAAATTATTTCTTTGATATTTTTTTTCCACAAGAAAGAATGAACGTAAATGAATCTGTGAAATATATTAAAATCTAAAAATGTTTAAATAATATTTTTAAAAACCTAGTCATTTAATTTTCAGTAATAAATCCGAGTAACCAATTTGTGGTATATATATATACATATATATTAACAATTACTTTTAATACCAATGAAATTCAATTACATTACGTAATATGAAAAAGAAGATCATTTATTAATTGAAAAATTATTCTTCAATGAAAATTTCTATTTATGAGATATGAATTACTCTTTCAAGAAACATATCAATTATGATTATTTTTTTACATTAAAAATATTTCAAAAAAATATTTTGTTTTTTGAGTGGAAATAAGAATTATAATTGTAAATATATTAATATGACATAATTTAATTAAAAAAATGAAATTTTAAATTTTTTAATTTTAAATTAATAATTGCGAACATCACATTTGAAATAATTCAATTAGAAATGAATTAATCAGTATTTTATATTTTTCTAAAAATGAAATATTTTTGTTGAAAACCATGGATTTCAATAAATATTAAATTTTTATGATAATTATATTATATTATAATGACCTAGATATTTGTAAAAAAATCTATAATATATAAATTTGATTAATAACAATATTTAGTATAAAATAATCCTTTATATTAGAAAAATAAAGATATTTTTTTATAAATAATTAAAATACAATTTTAATATAAAAACTACTTTCAGTCTTTCTCTTTGTAAGTATATATGCATTTTTTACTTTTAGTGCATGAAATCATTCAGTCTGGTTGTTGGATGATTATTAAGTACTAATCACCATCATGTGTGGATTCGTAATTCCCTTCAAGTATATGATGGGTCATGTCTAGTATATGTTTTTAGTGGAGTCTCGGTTGATTCATTACATTTTGGTATCAGTGGATGTTTTTCCTCACACCTGAGAAGAAAGTAGGCTTGAGATAGGATTGTTGGGACGTGAGAGGTTGGTTGTGATGATTCCATATTGATCTCATTCCATGAAGAAACTCACGTTACCATGTTATTTAGGGATATGTGTCTCATAATTTGAGTTCATGATTTCAAACATAATTTTTATTTTGGTTGTCTGATTATAACTCTTATTTTTCCAAATTTTTGATGACATATTATGTTCATGGTTTGTAGTGCAATGCCTATGATATATCTTGACAAGGTTGCATATGTGGGTGTAATAAGTTTCTCTTGAGGGAATATACCTTTGGATAAATCATTTTAGAGACTATCATGTGTGTAGTTCATGTTATGGACTAAATTATACAAAAAACTATAGAACATAGTTTTTTCATATATCTATGATCTACGGTATAAATTGACTTAACTAATGATTCATTTTGTGATAATCCACCACCCTTTAGAGGTAAAAATGAACCTCATGAGGTGAAGTTATTGACTGGATAGATCAATTAGTCTTTAGAATATAAGATTCACTTATGAATATAATGCTGAAGTATGGGGATTTTAGACTCAAGCATCCTATCATGTGATGATAGGATTCCCTAGTAAATGAGAATAAACATGTGGGCTCAGTCATGAATGGTTTCTAAAATATATTCCCCATTCAGTTCTATCCAATCTATCTGATGATAGTGATGTCATTGATATTATTATCCTTCAAATAAATAGTTCATTCTCTTTTGGTATACACCATTCAGTATATAGTGTTGGTTCATTTTTTCTAGATCTAGTAATGAATAATCAACTGAACTCTTAGAAGTACCTTCAGGGATCACATTCGGATATCATACCTTATGAATTTATGTTCAATCATATACCTATGAAAATATGATATATAAATATATTATGGTAGAGGTTGATATGGTAGGCAAGGTTGGTAGGTCTACCCCATCTATTCAATCCCTTAGATGCTTCACTGGTGCATATGGAGGGAATAAATTGTTCCTTGTGCACCATATAATTAGTGGTAGTAGTTCTCAACAAGATATTCTACCACATAATTTTTTACATCCAGAATTATACCCTTCGGGTCACTAAATATAGAATTGTTAGAGACACTACGAATTCTTGTTCATTCCAACAATGATCTGTAACTATTGTGGCAACTAAGTATATCTAAAATAAATCTATCAAGATATATTATGCCTCAATATGGTCAGTGATCAATGGATCCAAATATTATTGCAGTATTGACATATACTTCTTGGACTATATGTATCTATCCATGGGCCTTAGTATTTAATCACTTTAATGAAATATATGAGTTTCTGGTGGAGGTGGAACTGGTCCTAAAAACTATGATAGATACCATATTTATTGTATATTATATAGTGGCATAAATATTTGATATAGGTGGATACCACTATTTTATTTATTCTTATTTTTCATTATTAATCTTACAATGGATATCATTTATTTTTTTTGTGTTGTAAGGGAAACCTATTTGGAAGCAGAATAAGAAGTGGTTTCAATTACCTTTTTGATCACTATCGATATATGATATTGTGTTTGTTTGTGATTTCCTAATTCATAGTCTAGATCTATTTGATAGCATCATTAGGATGAAATTTATTATCATTGACCACAAAGATATTGATTCAAATCATCAATATTTATTTTACTACAATATAAATTAATGATATTAGGTGTTTCCGGGAGAGTGGGACTTGAGTTTTGGGCATTCTTGACCTTCTTGACCTAATATATTGAGTATTATGTCTAGTATTGTAGTCATTCAAAAAGTTGTTTCTTTTGAAGTGGATAAACCTATTTCCATTCAGTGATTTACTGTAACTTTATCAACGTATTATTGTCTCTTCCCCCATCTATGGAGGTATAGGTAAAATTTATATGGCATTATATACACAACTGATGTTGATACAATCTTTTTTTATTGCACCAGTGGATAAGGAAATGTTTAATATTCAGTTGGATTTTAGGAAGGACAGTTTATTCGTTCACCTAGTGTATCACCATTGGAATCATGTTTTCACTTTTTGAATAAGGGAGATGATTCAGTCCAGTTATACATTGTCTCTATAAAATTGAAATAGGTAAAAATTAGAAATATGTACCTTTTACCCAGGAGGATTTCATGATTGACTAGTTAATGGGGGAAATATAGGTTTTGAATATAGATATTTGATATATTTATCATCAACTATGAGGTTAGGAGTCTTATATACAAAATATAGATTACATAAGTTGGTATAGGTGTGACGAAAATCGTATGACTCATTTTGTTCCGACTAATGCACATTCAATTTTTATGGCTCCGAGGAATTTGATATTAATCCAGTATCTCGATACATTTTTTACTATGTTCTTGGATTATGTTTTTTATTATTTGGCTGCTAAGAGTGAGAAATAGAACTATATGCGTTTGGTTTTGTGAATATATATTAGCCAATGCTTTCTATCGAAATTCTTTAAAATATTGATTCTTGATTCATAAATTTATGTTCTTAATAAATGTTATTTTAGATACTGGATTATATGTTGATCATGATAAGTTGATGGTTGTCTTCTGGGGGCCAGGTAATTAGCATGACATTTCACATTCTGTTTCCCACTATTACACATGCAAATAAATAATGGAATAGAATATTCTTCTCACATGTTGCATCCTTGTTTGATGATATCATGGAAAGGGAATGAGGTTCCCATAGACATTGTTGTTAGATTACCTTATACTTCATATATGAGGAATTTTATCTGTGTGGTGATTTACCAACAAGAAAATTGACTCCTTTCATTATGATATAGGACAACACTAAATTTTAACCTATGATTATGTTGTATGTGATTGGGGTTTTTGAAGTTAGATTGGGTCCCCATTAATATTGTCTTAGAAAAGGATACTAGGATTAGATCATGGTTTTGGAATTTTCTTTAGGAGGAAATAGGGACTTAATCCATGTTGAGTAAAACATTTAATAGATATACATATGGTTTGATAGAGAATGATTTTCAGTTATTTGAGGATATTCTCCACAAAAAAATTTATATTTTTAGTGCATTAAGGTATAACTATCTGGGAATGATTGATTTTTCATAAAACAACAATTACCAATCTTCGATCAAAATTTCTCCAATCAAGTATTTATATTGTTTCCCATACAAGTGACCTCTTTGGTAGGAAGAGGTGGTCGAGGCCACTCTTTTAGTATCATGTCTCATTTAGGAGATGGTGATGAGGAATCAAGATATACATCGACATCTAGTTCCAACATAGTGTTGGAAGAAATTGTATTTGGATCATCAAATTTATACTTTGGAGTTATCTGTTGGTGACAATGACATTTTCAATGTATCTCCATAGTTAGGTGACTATATTTTTGAAAAATCGGTAATATTGGATCTTAGATATATTACAATGTTTGGGGTCACAATGTAGGTTGGGTTGGTTACATATCATTAGAAATTTCCATTTGAATTATGGGTATTCATAATGTTTTCTATATATAACAACTCAGAATATATCATTGTGATCTCTATAATGTTCTTAAATGTGAAGATGTTGAGTTAGAGCCAGTTTATCCATTTATAGTGAAACAAAAGCTGAGGGTTCAAAATCTATAAAAAATAATTAATAGGGAGTCTATTATGTTGGTCATACTATTATAGAGACATTTATTAGATTCTCCCAACAAAAGGGGCATGAAACAACAATGATGGTATATTTTTTCTCACATCTTCCAGGAGCTCCATTTTACACGTGAATTCCCATCGGTGGAATGTCTTATTATGGAGTGTTGGTACCATCTTGTCACCTTATTTTTGGTATTATTTATCTTTATATTTTTTTCCATATATTTCAAGGTGTTGCATAAATTTTATGGATAGAAATCCTTCTAGGTTAATATGACATAATGAATGTGGAATTGGGATTGTTTAAATTAATGGAGTCTAAATATAAAATTTTAAAAGGATGAAGAGGATATACATTGGGGGCCATGAAGACATTGGAAATTGTATATATTTATATTCAGAATTAACCTGTTAAAATCATTTATATCATGAACTATTTACCCAACATGATTCAATTACTGGAAATATGCCATGATATGTTTCAATTCATGAAAATTTAAATTCCATGGGTGTGGTTCCCATCATGAATATGTCGACCATTGTTATTATTAATTGAATTTGATTCTCTTTTAGTGTATCATATAAACCATGATATTCAAATAATTAAAAGGTTTCATTTTATGAATGGGTTTGGGATTGAATTTTGAACCACACATCACACATTTTTTAATATTCATTCACATATTAGTCTTCTTTTCCAAAATTTATTGTACATCCCCATTAATATTGTGTAATATATTCTATTTTAGGTAATTTAGTAAAGTAATTAGTCATCGTTGTAATGCCCTGACCATAGTTACCAGAGTCAGTGCATTATTACCGAACATTGACCTAACACGGGGAATCCTGTCCCGTAAGACTGATCATTTTAGTAGCCTTGGATGTAATAGATATATTCATAAGTATTACATTACATCAGGAAATAAAAACATTAACAACATTTTCCCCCTTTTAACACCCTTATATCCTTAGACTATCCCTACAGGTCATCCATAAAATACATCTTCACATCCTGGATAAAATAAAACATAGAAAGGGGTGAGCTCAGATGCTTAGTAAGGATAAAAATATTGCGGGAAGTTTCATAAATAAGCATAAACATTTAAGGTAATATATAAGACTAAAACAAACCCCTTTTAAACATAAACTCCAGTATAATATGGAAAATATAAAATCAAATAATGCCTTTTACTTTTTAACATCGATATTCTACTAGTCGAATGATCACATGAAATATCAATAGCCACTTTCAAAATGATGGAATGCATAATGATAGACTTCATAACCTCATCGTCAAGGCCTTGTCCCAAGACTACAAATAAGATTATGTTAACACCTTCTACCAAGACACTAGTTTCTTTCATGATACCTACTGATACATCTAGGAGCAATAGCAGACTCCTCCCATAACTAACTAAGTCCAATGCATTCCTCGTATGAAATGGTTTAAAAATAACATAAACATTCATATTAAAACAAGCATAAAAAATGTGAATAATTTATCTATAAACAATGAATGGTGTAAAATAAACATATCCACAGTCAAACAGGACACAAAAAATTCAATAAAATATTGAATATTTGTTTCATAATAAATAATCTTCAAACAAGTTTAAAATCCATCAATGGATGTTGACATAGATAAAATGAAAACTATTTGAAATAAATACCGCTTTTTATTTTCAAATAATTTAAAAGTAACATAATTATAGAAGTTAACATTTTTTCGGGAAATATTTTTATAATTTTTTATTGGAAGCTTCGATGATGATATAATGGTGGAAAATAGCCACACCTTCTGTATAAGTTAAAAAAGGACATTCTCACCATAATTTTTTCAAAAAGGTCATAATGTACCTTGTTTGGAAAAAAACTTAAAGATTCCTTGCAATAAAATTAATAAAAATTCAAACATGGGTATAATGTATTTTAACAAATAGTCTATTAAATAGAAAAAAAGTTTTGAAATACATTTTCAAGATTCATGGATGTGGATGATAAAGAGGTTCCAATAGATACATACGTAAAAACCACCTTTGATGATAAAGAGATTGTGAAATAAACACTTACTTTGTATTTAACCTTGGTCGAGGGTACATTAACGTCATGTATAATAGACAAATCATTGGTATTAAATAATACAATAACTATATAAATAAATATGATATCATATATTATCTTTTAAGATTGCTTTGTTAATAATATTTATGTAGTATCATCGATTTGAGTGTTAAGTGATCTATTTTCCTTTATATGGTCAGTTACGTAAGCCTAGTTTGTTATGGATAGGATTTACTTTATTAATATTCTGAAATATATGAAGTTCTTAAATATTATTCATAATCATAAAATTAAATTTATTATTGAATGATTATGATGGGGAATGAATCTCATTGCATTCGTGGAGACGGTAATCCCTACGAACACACGAGCGACAATATTATTATATTGATGGTTAAATAATAGGTAATTCGAAGGTATATCATAAATAAAGAATCATAAAAATGTTATATTTATTTTTTAAATCATCTATATTCATTAATATACCCATCCAAATAATGAATTGTTTGAATAACAAACTACACAACGACATGGCGATGGTAAGCTGTACATACGTACGTATGGTTCCTTGGTCATTAATATGATGGATAGAATAATTAATATGGTTGTACCATTTTTTTAATAGAATAAAAGTATATATAAGATGCTGGAGTTATTATTTTTTAATGGAAACAACAATGAAAGGGGAAGTGGAAGAAGAAAAGAACTTGAAAGAGGTGATGAAATATTTACCTATTCTTTGGGTTCTTCCTTTTGATTAGATAAAAAGGGATCCATAATTTGGGTTTATGACCATAGGACAGCCTCTAGTATGAATGTAGGAAATTTGGAACGATATTTGGGTAGGATTTATCTCATCCAAATGGCTATGGAGGTGTGAAATTAAGTGAAGGGGAGTACCATTTTATAAGAGAGGTGAGGGTCAGTTTTGGAAAAGCTTGAAATATTATTTTATAATAATATCATTTTTGGTTTCTAATGGCTCAAAAATGATTTATTCAGAGTCTATGGTGAGGATGGGTCGAAATACTCTCAACCTATAGGTTTTAGACAGGTTTAGGTCAACATATAAACTTTATCTTTTTGATTTAACTCTTATTTAAATAGTTTTACATTTACCTTGTCTCTTTATATTTTTATATTATATGGTTAATAAACATACTATAACAATCCCAGAGATCCCCAAGTGGTTCGTTATTAATATATATAACCTTATCTATGTTTTTTGGCCGAACCATTTACATTTAAGAAGATTATATCAATTAATAATATAGTATTTTATATAAAACCCAATTATATCAATTTTGACACTATTGACTCTTTGGTTTTTATGAAAAACATAACAACATGATTAATTCGAAAAGAAAATAATTTAATCAACACTAAAATGTCATAATATCCTATAAAATTATTTTAATTCATCATAAGTCTCAATTAAAATTTATTTATATATTTATAATATCGAGTTTTTAATATTTCATTAATAAAGTAATTACTGCGTCATCATTGTGTCATTAAAAAATGAAATTATCTATTGCATAAAAATAATAAATAAAATACCATTATGTAGATAATATTTTTATCTTTATAATGAATATTTATAGACAAATTTATATTGTGTGTAACGTAATATTAAAAACAGTTTAGTTATTAAACATTGAATTTAAACCTTTGAACTATTCTTTAAATAAAACAACAACAAATGTCCAAATATAATCCAAGTGGACCAAAATGATCATATTTTATTCCTCAGGTTGTTTTTGGTCGAATTACACTTATCTAATAGTATCTGAAAAGGTTATAGTGTAATTATAGTATTAGTTTCACCCTTAATTACCCTATTTTCTTTTAACTGTTGTAAATAAAATTCAAGATTTACAATTCACCAACAATTATTTTTAGCTTATTTCCTACCATTTTACGTGATGATGTCTACCACGTCTCTCATATTTTTTGAATTCAACTATCAAAAGCAGAAAAATTAATTTTTATGCAAATTTGTAAATTCTTCTAGAAGGTGTGTAAAAGACGGTAACAAGTTCAATAAAATATTATATATCTAAACTTATTATAAAATTAATCCAAGTAATTACATTGAACGTATTTAGGTATTAGGTATCTATTTCTACCAAAAATAAATTAAAATAATATAACTAATTATTTAAATAAAATTTCAGTTTTAAACTATAACGTAGTGTTTTTCACTATTCATCAATAATTGAAAGATCTCAGAAAAAACAAAAATTCACCCTAAAATAATTATGATATTCCGAATCCAAAAATGAATTTTGTTTTAAAAATTAAAATTTATAAAATTTCAAAAAGTGGGCATTACTATTAATAACGGCTAGTTTCATTGGTCGTTCACTACTACAAATATGGCCTTTATCAGTGATAGAAAAGTCGACTAACAGTGCTAAAAAAGCGTTGTTAATCGAGGTGAGGATAAAGGGGGGTCCCTTTTATCAGCACTCCAAAAAGCACTGATAAAGGCCCATTTTATCAACGCTCACAAAAAGCATAGATAAAAGTGGAATTTTATTAGCACTTTTTTTAGCATTGATAAAAGTTGAATTTTTTTTAAAAAATAATAATAATATATTTTTACAATTTTGGTGTGCTTGAACAGCGCTTGAATGGTTCCCACCACCATGGTATCCCATGCATGCCCTAGGCAAGACCCACCCGACCCCACCCACATTTTACAATGTAAGGTAATTCCCTACACCTGCGCACACGACCTGCCTCTACCGTGATTTGAACTTGAGACCTATTGCCTACGCGCCTAAGCCATTACCACTCCACCATATTGCTTTTCATTTCATTTATTAATGTGTCTATTTATTTATATATATATAGTCATATTAATATATACATATATTTAATTATATTCATATTTATATATATATCCATATATTAATATATATATATATAGTCATATTAATATATACATATATATTTAGTCATATTAATATAAAAATATAGTTAATTATATTAATATATAGATATATATGTGTGTAACAAAATATATTTATATATATATATATTTATATATATATATAGTTTTAATTTTTTATCTGTATCTCTATTTTTATATTCATATATATTAATATATATTTATAAGATTAGTTTTAAATACATATAAAAAATATGTTTTCTTATATGTGTTTTTATAAATAAATACATAAAGACATACATATATACAACAATCACATACAAAGATATATATTATATGTATACCTGTAGGTATAATTATACATATTTAAATATATTTAAAAATATTATATATTAATATGTTTATACAAAAGTGCTATAAATGAGGTCTCAAAAAACCTAACAAATCGCGGTCATTGAAAAAGACTTAACATCTTATCCGGGTATCTGTTTCAGCTTTGCGAATATTCAAACAGAATCACATGGAACAAACTATGATAAAACAAGTTTTGGAGGCCGAACAGACACACAAATCAGATGTTATGACATTTTTAAAAAACGTTTCACAAGGGTCCAGACATGGAAACTGAGCTTCGGAAGCCTTCTTGTGGTTTTTTTTCTATTTTCAGGTGCTAGACGTGACATAGACTATGTATGAGTCAACCAGATGTGTAGATATCTTCACATTATTCTATATGATATGTGGTATATCCCAAACGGACAACCGAATCTAATGTTATGGTTGTTTGATGTTGGACCTTTTTTTAGAGTGCTATAACTGATATATCTATCGTTCCTCTGATCTTGTAACACATTCAACTGGATTTGGTCATCACTAGTTTTCTGTACTTCGATTCTACTGGTCTCAGTACACAAACTGAAACAAAATTTATTCCTATTTTAGAGAGTTGCTGGTTTCTTAGGTTTTTAGGAGATATGAGAGTTGCAAAATTTCAAACGACAATGTCATCTTCTCCGAGTGTACGTTTTGGCTCTACCACTTATCAAATCAAAAATCGTGAAATGTTACACACTCCAATGATAACTAAAATATCTTCTCATGTCCTTTTAGGTTCAAAAAAGACCAAAAACCCTCTTAACAGTCATAAGTTTTTCTTAGGGGGTCCCCTTTGCTATAACATCTGCTCTAGGTGTCCGTTTTGCATCAGCCACATATCAAATCGAATCTTAAGACCAGACCAACACTATGTTGACCAATGTAACACCTTATCATATTTTCAAAGGTATAAAAAATTCCACAATCCTTACAAATGACCATAATTTTTTTCTCTGGGGTGTCCATTTTTGGTCTTCGACATATCAAATCGATATAAACCATATTTTGAAAAATATTTATTTTATTTATTTCAATATAAATATAATTATATATCAATATATTATTTTTTATGAATTATTTTTTGAAATATAAACATTTATCAGCTCTAGGAATAGATGCACTGATAAAACTACCCTTTATCAGTGCTCCTAAAAAAGCACTGATAAAGGGGTCCCCTTTAACAGCGCTAAGAAATGAGCTGATGAAGGGTCACATTTAAGAGTATTTTTTATAACATTTAAATGTTCCATTTATTAGTGCTTTTTTAGAGCTGATAAAGGCCCCCCTTTATCAGTGAATTTTTTATCACTGTTAAAGGGGTAGCGCTTCCTTTACAACATTTTTTTTAGTGGTGGTGTGTTAAAACGCCATGTGGCATACAATGAAAGATACAGTATTATTTAAATGGAAACATTTTGTGGATTCATGGGGGTTACATTCTCCCCTCTATAAAATAATTTTGTCCTCAAAATTTCTAGTATATTACCGCATAAAAAGATTTGGGTGATTCTTCATCATAAGTTCCTTGATTTCCCATTTTTCCTCTTATATCTTATGGTTTTTCCCAAGAACATTTACAAGAAAAGTCGTCTGGTTTCCCAGCACTTGTTCCCCAGAATCAAAATTTTTGGAAAGCTCTTCATAATAAGACAGATCTGGTTCAAGTTCATTTTTCTCATTGGTGAGTGTATGCATTGGTTCTGGTGTGTATTTTTTCAATAGTGATACGTTGAACACATCATGAACATTGGAGTGAATTGGAGGCATTTCGAAATGATAATCTATAGCTCCAATTCATTCAAGAATTTTGAAAGATCCAATGTACCTAGGATTCAATTTAACCTACTTTCCGAAATGTATAAAACACTTCCAAGGAGATACCTTAAAGAAAACATGGTCTCTGACATGAAATTCTAAATCCTTCATCCGGTTATATGCATAGCTCTTATGCCTACTTTTGGAATCTTTGATGTGGGTTTGGATAAATTCCACCTTTTCTATTGTTTCCTAAACACGTTATGGGCCTAATAGTTTTATTTCACCACATCATCCCATCAAGTTGGTGTAAAAAATCTATTTCCCTATAACGCTTCATATGGTGCCATTTGAATACATGAATGGATGTTATTATTATAAGAAAATTCTGCCATAGGTAAATATTGATCCTACATAACTTTAAAATCAAGTGAGAAAGATCCCAACATATATTTTAAGTTTTTAATTGTCTGTTCTAATTATATATAAGTTTGAGGGTGATTGGAAGTGCTCAAATGAAGTTCTGTATGCAGGAAATTCTAAAGTCTTTTTCGGAATTTTGATATAAAACGAGGATCATGATAAAAAACAATCGACATGGGTACTCAATGAAGTGGTACAACTTCATTAATATATAGTCTTTCCATACGTTCAAGTAGAAAATATTCAATTATAGCAAGAAAATGTGTTGACCTGGTAAGGCGATAAAAAATGATCCATATTTCATCATTCCTTCTAGGAGTCCTTGGTATCCCCATGACAATGTCCATCTTAATATTATCCCATTTCCACTCAGGTATGGGGAGAGGTTTCATGACCCATCCATGATCTTTCCTTCTAGCTTTCACTCATTGAAAAACAATACATCTTGAGACAAAATCAGCAATGTCCCACTTCTTTTTGTCGCACAAAAATTGTTCTTTCAAATCAGTATACATCTTAGTGCTACCAGGGAGTATAGTGATATTGGAGCTATGGGCCTGATCCAACAGTTACCTTTTTAGATCAAGTATATCGGGAACACAATGTCTTTCCCAAATATCAAAACTCCATCTTTATATATGAAGTCGATCAATATCTCGTCGTTCACAACTTTTATTTTGTTTTGAAATTTCTCATCATCAGTCTAAGTACTTTATATCCTTTATAGTAATGATGGTTTGGAAACTATTTGATAAATAATTGATGTTTCACCTTCTCTTATTATTACCATGTCTATCTTTACTATATCTATTATATATTATCCTTCTCAACTCTCATCTTGTTTAAAACTCCATGATATTATATGATCAAAGCATCTTCCACCTTATTTTCCTTCTGCAGGTGGTACTGTATAGTGAAATCATAATCTGTGAGTAGTTAAATCCATCTTCTTTGCCTCATGATGAGTTTTTTTTTGAGAAAATATATTTCAAACTCATGTGATCAGAATAAATCTCCCATTTTTCAACATAGATATAGTGTCTCCATATTTTTAGAGAAACAATTACAGTTTCTTACTTAAGATCATGAGTGAGATTGTTTTGTTCCTGAATTTTTAGCTATTTTGAAGAATATGTAATAATTGTATCATTATGAATAAGGAAAATACCATGTCCTTTCATTGATGCATCAATTTAAATAACAAACCCATGGTTCCATGATGGTAGAGTCAAGATAAGAGAATTGAAAAATCTTCTCTTCTTTTATTAAAAACATCCGTCACTCTCTTTTGTCCAAAAAAGGTTACCCCTTTAAGTATTTTCTTGGTTAATGGGTTATCCCACCGAGAAAAATTCTGGACAAAACTCTGATAAAAACATTCTAATACAATAAAAATGTGTACCTTAGTTATAATCTTCAGTATTGTTCATTCGTGGATTTCCATGGTCTTTAAAGGATCAACAGAAATTCCATCCTTAGAGACAATATGGCCAACAAAAGAAATCTCCTAAATCCAGAATTCACACTTTCTAAATTTTCCATATAATTCATTTCTTCTAAGATTCCTTAGGATAACACACAAGTTATTATAATGATCTTAATATATTTTTCAGTATACCAAAATATCATCAATAAATACCACTACAATTTAATAAATATATTCCTTGAAAACTCTATCAATTAGATCCATGATGACATAGGGTGCATTAGTCAATCCAAAGGGCATTGCTGTAAACTAGTAATTCTCGTACCTGGTTCAAAATGTTGTCTTTAGAATGTCTTCCTTCTTCATGCACAACTTCTGGTATCCAGATCAAAGGTCAATCTTTGAAAAATATTGAGCTCCATGAATTTGATCAAATAAATCATCAATGTAAGTTAGGGGATACTTGTTCTTTATTGTTATAGCATTGATCTCTCTGTAGTCAATGCACAACCTCATTGATCCATCTTTCTTCTTAAGAAAATGGGCAGGGTCTCCCCATGGGGAAACACTATGGTGAATAAATCCATTATTACTCCATTCATCTAGTTCTTTATTTAGTTCCACTAATTCTATAGTGGTCATTCTTTAAAGGGTCTTTGATATGGGCCTTGAACCAAGAATTAAATCAATAGAAAACACAATTTCTCATTCTGGAGGATGTCCAGGTAAATCATATAGAAACACATCAACATATTCGTGAAAAATTGGTACGTCCGCTATTCAAAAATTATTTTCCGAACCTATAGTTATTTCATTATTGTCTTACCGAATGATTGAATTTAGTAGAGCTACTAGGTTTGGCTCTAGAAAATAATCAGGTGGTGACATTTCTGCTCTAAAGATAAGGTACTCCTTATCATCATCAAAAATTTGAACCTCTTTCTTATTATAGTAAATTTTTTAATTATGGTCAAAAATCCAATCCATTCTGAGGATTTTATAAAATTAAATCATGGGTATAATGATGAGATCAGCAAATAAAGAACATTTATACTCCCTAATGGGGACTAATTCACAATACATTGTTGTGATGATACTTCCCATACGGGTTTTGACGAATGACTCCCTTTTTAAGTCAAATTGAAAATATATAATTTTCGTAGCAAATAAGGAAGATATGAAATAGTTTGTTGATTCAAAATCAAATATAGCATTGGATAAACATGAGGAACCCTATAAATACCTACCATAACGTCTTTTAGAGCTTCAACCTCAGTAGTAGTGATCGCATAATCTTGGCCTTACTTCCTTGGCTGTTTCTAGGGTATGTTTCATTGGCGCATAAGAAATTAATTTCCGTAATGACCCTTTTATTAAAAATTGTAGCATTCAACATTGACCACCCCTTTCTTCTCCCTGCAATCACGATCTTGGTGGCCTTTCTCACCACACTTGAAACATATTCACATTCCCTTCACGAAATTATTTGGGCGTTTCATCCAACATTTACCATTGTATGGATATTCAAGTTTTTTCCATCTTCCCCTTATTTTCATTTATAGAGTGTTTAGTAGATATCTTCTTCTCTTTCTTTTCATTGAAGTCGTAAGACATAGAGAATTTATTTTCTATCTTGATAGTGCATGAGACAATATCTTCGTATGATGAGAAAGATTGGGAGAATAATGATCAATGGAAAAATGGATTTAACCCCTCAAAAATCGATCATTCTTACTCCTTGGGTTACATATATAATCAGCTGCAAGCCTTTCTAACCTTGTAATGTTATCCTCATACTTTACGACATTGTCATCCTCCTTTTTCCATAGAATCAGAAATTTTCATTACATATCTTCTCAACAGTCAAGTGGAAAGTATTTTTCTAATAAAATCTTTTTAAACTACCATAATTACATTTTTGATACTTTGTCATCTTCCATTGTGATTAGGATTAATGACCACAATTGATTTACATCTCCCATGAGGTGATAAACTGCCATGAAATCTTTTTCCCTTTCGACACTCCCTAAAGCAAGATATATTTTCACTAAGGAATTTATCTATTGCTCAACTACTAATGGATTTATACACCCCTTGAATGTTGGTGGTTATTACTTCATGAAGTGGTCTAACATTGATCCACTACTTTGTGGATCAGGGTGCTCCATACGGGTAAGGTTATTATTCATAACTGGAGTGAGTTATCCCAGTATAGTTATAAGATGACCAACACCAGTTGCATCACTAGCTCCACTATAATTATCTTGAGTATGATGGAAAAACCTACATGGATTATGTGTATTTATACGGTTTACATTCCTTACACTAGGTGCCATTTCTAAACAATGGCATACACTAGAATAGTTTATGAATTGTAATACATAATTCAAAACTTGTAAAACAGTTAACATAAATTGAACAGTTTAGGGATATAATCCATAATCATAAATATGTTTTCATTGAGGAAGTATATACTCTTAATCCCTTAATTATTTTTTGTAAATAAAATTATAATTATCCTAATCATATCCCTCGGGAGTGTCGTAACGAAAAGTGCAACAAGGCCCGTTGTCGTGCACTAGTTCCCATTCAAGTCTAGCTCAAAGCGGTGTTTTCAGGTTTTACCCCCAGGTACATCTATACCAGATCTGCCTCTACCTTCTCGTATCCAGACATAGATTTATTTCATTAAAAACTATAAAATTCTCTCTAGAACAAAAATACTTGGGTGTTCTTCTATATTATCCCTTAAAGTCTATCATAGGGTAATGTTCTCTAATCAGAGTTTTTCTAAATATAGCTTTCCAGGATAGTACTAAACTTCCTCTGATACCAACTATAACACCCCGAAAATATTTACCTAGATTTGGTGAATTATTACATAACATTGACATGTTACAAGATGTCCTAAAAAACTGCTTAGTTTAGTATCCTTGGAAGTACTAGATACATTCATAAGTTTTACATTAAATCATGAAATAAAGACATCAACAATATTTACAGCCTTTTTAACACACTTATATCCTTAGCCTATCCTTGTAGGTAAACTATAAAATACTTCATCACATCCTGCGAAAAATAAAACATAGAAAGGGGTGAGCTCAGATGCTCTGTAAGGAAAACTATATAACAAAAACATTCCTAAATAAGCATAAACATTTAAGGCAATGTATAAGACTAAAACAAAAGCTTTTTAAACTTAAACTTCAGCATAATATGGGAAAGATAAAATCAAGTAATTCCATTTAATTATTCACACGGATATTCTACTATTTTAATAATCGCATTCAATATCAATATCAACTTTCATAACGATGGAATTCATAATGCCAGATTTCATAACCACTTAGTCAAGGTCATGTGCCCAGACTACAAATACGATTTTGTCAATTCCTAGTTCCAAGACACTAGTTTCTCTCATGAGACATACCTATGAATTGAGGAGCTATAGTGGGCTCCACATGTCATTTACTATGTCCAATGTATTCCTCATATGAAAAGGTTTAAACATAAAATAAACATTCCTATTAAAACATGCATACAAAATGTTAAAACATTATCCATAAAACATGAATGGTGTAAAAATAACACATCCATAGTCAAACATGTCACAAAAACATTAATACAATATGGAATATTTGTAACAAAATAAATCAAATTCAAACAAGTTTAAAATCCATCAAAGGATGTTGACGTAGATGAAATGAAAACTATTTGAAATAAATACGGTTTCCTATTTTGAAATCATTTAAAAGTCACATAATTATAAAAGAAAACATTTATTTTAAAATTATTTTAGTAATCATTTATGGGAAGCTTCTTAGATAATATAATGGTGTAAAATAGAAAAACCCTCCATATATGTTAAAAAAAGACATTCTTTCCTTAATTTAGTCAAAAATATCATAAAGTTCCTTGTTTGGAAAACGATGGAAAGATTCCTTTCATACCATTTATCCAAAAGTCAAAAATGGTATAAATTACATTATCATATAGTATAGTAAATATTAGAAAAAATTTAATACATTTATAAGAATCATTGAGGTGGATGATTAAGAGGTCTCAGTAAATACTTACATAAAAACAACCTCGAATAATAAAGATATTGTGAAATTTACCCTTACCTTGTACATTTCTTGGGTCGAGGGTATGTTAAACTCTTTTATAATATTTAAATAATTGTTATTAAATTATAAAATAACTATGTACATAAATATTATAACATTTATGATCCTGTAATATTTCTTTCTTCATAATATTTTAGTAGTATCATCGTTTAGGGTGATAAATAATATGTTTTCCTTTATATGATAGGTTATGTAAGACATGATTATAATGGATAGGATGTATTTTATTAATATAAAAATTTATATTAGGTTATGAAAAATTATTTTTAATCTTAAAATTGAAATTATTCTAGAATGATTATGATGAGGAATGAATCTCACATTGTTCATGGAGACGGTAATCTTTACGTACGCACGAGGGACAATATCATTATATTGATGGTGAAATTATTTATAATCAGATGGTATATCATATATAAATAATCATTAACATGTTATATTTATTATTAAATTAGTTATACTCAATATTATTCCCATCCAATTAATGAAGTGTTTGAATAACAAACAACATCACGACGAGGAGACTGTAAGCCGTACGTACGCACGTATGGTGAGTATGTCATTCATATGATGGATAAAATAATGAATACGGTTGTACCATTTTTATAATAACATCATAGTATAAATAATATAATTGATTTTTTATTTTATAATGGAAACAATAAATAAAGAGTAACAGTATGAAGAAATGAACTTGAATGGGGGGATGAAATATTTACCTCTTCTTCAGGTTCTTCCTTTTGATTTGATGAAAAGGGATCCATAGGATGGATTTATAAACAATTTAAGGCCTCCTGTATGAAGGGAGGAATGTTGGGAGGATATTTGGCCAAGGGTTGGCAAAGCCAAATGGCTTTGGAGGTGTGAAATTAAGATAAGAGAATGTACCCTTTTATAAGAGAGGTGAGGGTCACTTTAGGAAAAGATTGAAATATTATTTTATAATAAAATCGATTTCGATTTATAATGGATCTAAAATGATTTATTTAGAGGATATAGTGTTTATGGGTTAAAAATATAACAACCAATAGGTTTTACAGATATTTTGGTCACCATATTAACCTTATCTTTTAGATTTAACTCTAAGTAAAATAGTTTCATATTTACCATGTCTCTTTGTATTTATATATTATATTGGTAATAAACATTCTACAACAAGAAAACAGAACCTCAAGTGGTTAATTATTAATAAATATAACCATATCTAAGTACTTGGGTGGATCCTTATATTTTGAGGAATATTATATCAATCAATAATATATTATTTGGTTTTTGTGGAAATTATAACAGCATGGTTACTTCAAAAAAAATATCTTTAATCAACCCTAACATGTCATATTAACATAGAAAATTAGTGTAATTCATCAGAAGTGTCAATTTAAATTTATTTTGATATTTATAATATCAATTATTTTAATATTTACTTAATTAGGTAATTACTTCATCAACATTGTGTTATAAATAAATTAAATTATTTAATGTCTAAAAATTATAAATAAAATACCATTATGTAGTAAATATATTTATCTCTCTAATGAATATTTATATTAGAATTTATATTGTGTTTAACCCTTTATTAAAAATGGTTTAGTTTTTAAACTTTCAATTTAACACTTTTAACTTTTCTTTAAATAAAATTATAATAAATGTCCTAATCTAATCCAGGTGGACCAAAATGAAAATTATTTATTCCTAAAGTTGTATTTTTATGAATTACACATATCCAATAGAATTAGTTCATGTTTTAGGGTAATTATAATATTATTTTTTCCCTTAATTACCAAATTTACTTTTAACCATGGTAAATAAAGTCATTAGTTATTATTCACCAAAAATTATTTTCATCTTATTGAACCGCATTTTACATACTAATGTCAACCGTGTCTTTTGGATTCTTTTAAATTCAACTCATAGAAGCTGTTAAATTATGGTTTATTCAAATTTTTAAATGCTCTTACAAGGTGGGTAAAAGACAGTAAAAAGTTCAATAAAATTTTATAAATCTAAAATTATTATAAAATGAATACAATGAATTAAATTGAACATATTTAGGTATTATGTATGTATTTTGAACTAAAATAAATTAAAAAAATAACTAATTATTTAAATAAAAAGTAGGTTTAAAAAAATAATGTAGTGTGTTTAACTATTCATCAAATATTGAATGTACTAAAAAATACCAAAAATTCACCCTAAGCTAATTTTGATATTCTGAATCAAAAATTATAGTCCATTTTAAAAATTGAAATATATAAAATTTTAAAAAGTGGGTATTACTGTTCATAAATGCATGTTTTATTGGACATGGTGTGTTAAAACATTGAGTTGCGTACAATGAAAGCTACTTAATTATTCAAAGGGATACGTACCATGGATGCTTAGGGTGTTAGAATCGTGGTGGATGTGTTTCATCTCCCTTGTAAGCGGTATTTCTAATTCATCTTTTTTTTAATAGTACCACTTTTGATTTTTTTTGACATGTTTATCATTCAATTATGTTATTATTATCCATTTCTAGACTAATTGTTTCATATTCTTCTGAGTGATGGTTCTCGAATTCTTAGGTTGTGGAGGGATTGTTTTATATGATCTATGTGTGACCTGACCTCTCTAAAAAACATTGTTATTTTGGTATATGTTTCTGATATGTGGGAATCATATGGAGAATCTTTTTTTCTACTCTTTGTTTCATCTGATAGTTTTTGATCTTGTAGAAGGCATGTGGGACCAGATTTGAAGGTAGTAGGTTCAATCTGAAATTTTTTTGGATGAACCATTAATTCTCAACTTTATATAATTTGGATTATCAATAAAAATGAATGATCTATTGGTTTATTCATGGGTGAAATGGGTATTTTATAACATTATTTTTTCCACATGATTTAGTAAAAAAATTGTTTTAAAAAAAGTATTGAAATGGTTGTGTGAAATGATTTTCAACTATGGGTATTCTAAAATTGTATGGAAAATGTAGCACATTGAATGTCTTGGGTACATGGGTTGATGATGTAGTAATATGCCTCATACATTGAAACCACCACGGGGTTCACTCGTGGTGTGTTCCATTACTCCCATGGAATGTCTTTCTAGGGTCCAACTAGACCTATTATGCAGTTCACTTTTTGGTGTGTTCTTGTTATCTATAAATTTAATGTATATGTCTATAGATCGGTTGAACATTAATTTCAATGTCTTGGTATGAGTTTTCTAGCCATATTGACATTTAGGGGTAAATATTTTTATATCCCCTCTTCTTTATTCTAAATTTTACTATTTGGATTTAATTACAAGCTATGATATATGTGATATACTTTAAAACTATTCCATATGGATTATTAATAAATATTGATAAATGGGAATATTTTACCAATATTTGGATATAAAAACAACCTAACTAATTATCATTACTCAATTTCCTTAAATTTCTAACTTTTTGTAAATTTTTATAGATAATTTTTATCTAACTCTTGGGTGATACACTTGTCAGTCTGTTAGATCACACCCTACATACCCCTTCAGCAGTGTGCATAACTTGTTACATCTATTGATGCACAGAAAGGAAGGGTTCCATATTGTGTTGGAATGTTTTATATTATCCAATTTCGTTAGATATTGGTGAGATACATTGAAATCATCTACTTTTTACATGTATTATTTATTTCTAGTTTTGGGATTTATCCTGTTTTTGTGGTCTCATACATTAGAGTTTTTCCAGTTATTTTTGCATGGTATCACTTTTGTTGTTTTCTTTTATTTATGAAAAATATTTCTGTTGTTATATTCCATTTTATCTTCTTCTTTTTAGGATTATATGTCATATTTTCTGATTTGGGTTGATAGAAATGATTCCCTTTATAAATAAGTTGTTTTCTTTGAGTTTTACTCGATATCCCATTAGGATCGAGAATACCCTTCGGATGTGTGATGGTTTGGGTTAATAAACAAATTTTTTGTATATCCATGTTAGTTATTTGAATTCCCCAAATAAGTTCATCATCACAAGAATAATTCATGGAAAAATCAAGCATAATACATTTCTTCTTAATCAATGTAAGGGAATCATAGGAATAGGTGAGGTCAAATTCTCTATAAAGTTAAGTAAGGGATATACATAGACATATCAACTGAAAAACGATATGAGAATATAAAAAAACATTTCAAAATAATATCCTACAAATCAAAGATCATTATCTTAGGTCATGATATACATATTGGTAGTTTATATGACATTAATCATATGTTAATTAGTGAACATGAGAAATGATATTATAACAATAAAATTATACAAGTGATTTTAGAATATAAAATAGAAAATAATATCATTTTCATCATCATTGAGGATCATTTCACATTCAATATTATTGAAATCAAATCACGCCATAAACAACATTAATTGTTAGCCATCAATCCCTATCCTATTATAGTGGAAAAAATTTCTAATTGATCTAGTTTCACTATCACTTATAGTTTTTTTCTCCGTAGATTTCAATATTTACACAATACAGATGAGAGTGATATTTGTTTATGTAACGAACCTAGTCGGGCTTCCATAAAACCTCGCACATAACCTAGTCCAATTCAAGTCCTAATATGCATTCCCCAAATTATTGGGCTGGTATCTGGAACCGAGTATCAAATATATCACCTTTGGAACAATTAATCCAAATAATAAATTAGGATCATATAATGAGAATAGAGCATGGATAAAACGATATAACGAGAAAATAATAAAAACATCAACAGAATCTATGTACAATGACTACTGAATGGAATAGAAACTACAAAAAAACTAACCAATTAGACCACTAGGATCTCCACCTGACCATGTGTTCTCCACCATCCCTAAAACAACCTGCACTAAAGGAACACCAGAACTAGAAACCTAAACCTGATAAATAGAGAAGGTCTACAGATATAGAGGGTCACAATTAGGATGATATTATAACAACATAGTAGGTAATCAACATAGAATACCTAAAATTTCTTTTATAAAATAATACATTACAATTTTGTTCAAATAAATTTAGATAATAGGTTTTTATCTTTTTGATGCAGAAAACACAACATTCCAATAATTCGTACTTTTTAAAATAACATACATGCAACCTCCCTTTTGAAAATAGATTTCAATTTCAATGTCCCAGTTTGAAAATCCAATTCAAAAAGATGAATCGAAATTAGTTGATAAAACATATTTTTTATGAATAATGAATAAAATGCATAAAGGTTTAATTTAATATTGTAGAAAAAACAAGGGCATCAAAATAAAACACATCATATAGATAGTAATCATTTTCATTTTCTAGACATATCTGGAAGAAATATGTGGATATACTCAATTTGGACTCACCTATCGACATATGGTGACACACCACAATCAATATCCAAATGGCCACATTAAACTAACAATTCACATGGATTCACTAAAAATCCAATGATTACCAACCTGTCTAATTGGGTCTGATAAGAAACTATTTGTCGACCCTCTTTTTTATTCCTTGGAATCCTATGAATATAGTACATGTTGACTGGAAAGGTCATCACACCTATGATAGAAACCAAAAACTGAAAACCAATATTCTTGCCTAGCCCAAACTCTAAAACCACCTACCTAATGACCCTCTCCATAGAGGGTCTATAATTTAGGATCCCATCCCACAAAAAATCATCCATATTGTCAACCATAAAAAAATCCACATCAAATTGAGTAAAATTTTCAAAAATATATTTTAAATTACTAAAATTTCTATTGAAGTATCCAAATAAATTCCATTTCTATACCATTTCCAATATCATTTCCAAAATCAAGATTAAAATATAACATTTCCTAAAAGGGTGGTAAATGGGACTTTATTTCATTTTAAAACCAAAATGCACTTCGAGATGCCAAAAGGGCCAAGTTCATGGAAACACATTTCAAACCACATTTTGAGATCACATGGAAACCAATAATCATTTTAATAATCATAGCTTCTTTATAAGAATCATATTATTAATGAATAGTTAAAGAAGGGAATATGTGGGAGGTATTTCTTTAAAATCATTTGTTTTATGGATAACATCATTTTAGAATGACATTTTCATTGTTTGTTCCACTTTATATCTAAACTCCATGCACACATGGATGGGCCCAAATCCAATGGAATATGAGTTTTAGTAAAAATCACTAATTGTTTTATTCAAAGGAACAAACATTGTACAAAAACCTATTTAAATTAAAAATACATAAGTACCATACCCAAAAAAACTGACCAGAAATCATTATACGACCCTATTTAAAAAAAATAGAATTTCCAAAACGTAAAATAGGGAAAAAATATCAAAAACACTAAATTCCACATCAGAATATAAAATTACATTTCATCAAACACCTTGAACACATATACATTTAAGAATAATTTAGAAAATCCATTAAATCCCATTTCTCAAAAATTCCCATCATGTGAACACCATAGTAAATCAAGAAACCACATAAAAAGAACGATTAAAAAGTTTTATAGATAATCTAGGAAATATCAAGAATCAATGTTATCTTCCAGAAAAAAAGTAATTGAAACACCAACTGCAATGTCTAGAGGATAAAAAGAAACTTAGGAGGGATGAAGGGAAATCCTCAAAGAAAATTGATGACACCCTATAATATAATAAATCTCACCACAAATCAACCTTATCCTCTAGGTTTCATCCAAGATAGAACCCACCATAGAAACATTGTGAAACTAAGAAAGAAGATAAAAAAGTGGAGAAAATTGAATAAAAATTAAAAGGAAGCTTACCTAGGAATCACTGAGGGCATTCAATGGTGGAAGAAGAGAAAGGGTGGAGGGTTTTTTGGATCCCCTAAGTCCTCATATGTAGGGAAAAGTAGTAGGAATGATTTTTTTTCAAAACAGAAGTGGGGAAATATTGGAATTTTTGGTGTTTGTAGATCTACAAAATAAGTATGTTTTGGCCACAAAGTTTGGAAACCCCCCATGCTAACCCTACGCACCCTATGAGAGAGAATAGAAAACATAATGGGTTGTCCCCACAGTTTAGGAAACCATTCTATAAACATACACAATAATTATATCATAAATTAAATAAACCATTATATGATTTCCATGTGGTATCCACTAACCGTGCACAACACTGGATCCATTCTCTTGCCAGAAAAAAACAATATGCACAGTTACTCCTTGATCTCACATGGTTTTAACCAAACCATGATCATATGGTGAAATGAAATTAGTGCAACAGGAAAAATAGTTGGAAATGACCTCATTCTCACATGTTTCGTGGTATGCACTCAAACCATGAACATGGCCAAAAAGACACAAAGAAATTACAAATCTAAAAATTCTTCACCTAGAATTGAACCTGACCCTCAACTAAAAGAACCAACGTCAATGAAATAATAGAATAAGGGAAAAACAATTTTTCTTTTCATAATTCTCCCAAAAAAATATTTCCTTCCCCCATTAATTCACTAAGCTAAATGAGGCACAAATATGAGCTGCAACCCGAATGAATCAAAATTACACAACATGTATCTATGTAACCAATCAACTCCCCAAGTCACACTTGACCTGCTCTAAGGAAAATATATTACAAGGGAACCTCTAAAATAATTAGTGATACATGTTCTCTCCACCATAAGAACCCAAATATTAATTACCAATTTATGGATTTGAGACAACAAGATATTTGGTGGACCTCCTCATTATTTTGAAATCTATTTGCATAATATAATCATCGTTGAAATTCTAAACCCAAAGTCACTATTATGGACCCCCATACACAAACCACACCAAAAAATCCAAAACGTACCCCAAAAAACAAAAACCCTAATTATAAGAATCATAATCCAAAAATTTAGGAGAAATAAATTTCATCAAATCCATATGAAAATAACATATTTTATGTGAGAAAAAACTGAAACCAAAACAAAACCAAAAAAATCTAGTCACATGTAAGAATGTACACTAATCAAAGACACACAATTAAAATGTAAAACCCATTAGGATTACAATGAATGAAACCATACAAACTGAAAAAATAAGAAAATACAACAACTAATAGAGAAAAAAATATTATCTTGATATATTTCCACTACAAGGATCCACACACCACTAATGATCCACGACCATGCCAAAAACTTCACTCTCGGGCCTATGGATGGACCCTTGATGTCTTTATTCACTCTATTCACTATAGTAATGAGCTAAAAGCCTCTAAATAAAGCATAATTTTCTACAATAATCACTTAATGAACTTCTCCAAAATACCAAAACTTCCACATTGATGAAAAACATTTTGAGGATTATGATAGGATGGCATCGAAAAACTGAACTGACCACACCAAAAGCATGTCAGAAAATGGTATTATGATCAATTAATCGGTAATGATGATGTAAATTCTTCAGAAATGGATTCCTCTAGAACACACACATAATTATATGGGGAACCATCATGGGTGAGAAATACCCCCAAAACATTTCGGAGACTAACTCAACTAAAAATCCTCTTCAACCGAAATCTATAAAAAAAATTCACTATATGGGAGAACATGATACCTAATCCTTGGATGAATACTCCTCAGAAAGAGATGGACCATCAGATGACTTTATAATGGTACCTCTAGTGAAAAATTAAACCATCTTGTTAATCTGATCAACATAGTCCTTCCCTGTCATCTAGCCTTGTTGATAACCCAACATATTCTCCAATTTTATGTCCATCATATCCTTCAGTATGAACCATTATATAAATTTGCTATTAAATAAAGTGAAATAAATTAGTCCATTAATGGTGATGGTATCTTCACATCCACTGATTCAATTCAAGACCTTATAGAAAATAATGAAGAGCATGAACCCTAATATCATCCTGAGTTAACAATAACCTGAAGACAACTTTGACATCCTAAATCAACTTTGCAGCATCTAGTAGACCTCGATCACTAAGGAAGACATGAAAGGACTGCTAAGAACTCAACTATGCCTCACTATTGAGGTCCTGGGTATTGATAAAGGAAGAAATAGACCCACTAGAAAAATTATGGGAATTTATGGGTTTAATACTCTAAAATAAGAAATCATAAAACCAAAATGAATATCCTTATGAAAACTCAACCCAAATGTCATAATATACCAAAAAACGGTTCATAAGTGAAACTTCAAAGACAAATAAAAAAACCTCACTCAAAGACCACCTTTTAGATTCAAAATTTTATGTCCCTCTCTATCTAATACCACATCCAAAATTATAGAACACATTTAAAAATCCAACTAAAGCAAAAAATTATTCTCTTACAAAAAAACCCATACCCAAAATCATTTTCCATTTTTAAAAACTCCATTTACAAAAACAATATTCATTTTAAAAGCCCACTCAATCTATAAGTCCCGGAACCTGATTCCACTAAAATGGATATCTGATGTACTCTGTTATAAGGCCTTAAGAACACCTACCCATATGATAGAGGCTAGCCACTACTAGTGGGGGTTTAGGGTTTAATTGTTCAGAGACTATGACCTCACATCAGAGTTATAAAACAGAATATACAGCTATGTATCATACAAAGAAGTAAATAAATAGAGTTTGGATGTTGTAAATATAATAAAATTAGACATGTTGTTATAATAAATAATATGTATATTAATTTCTAACGAGATACTCCAATCATACAACACTACTCACCAAATGGTCTGATCATACAATTACGAGAAAACAAATGAAAATGAAATAAAATTAAAGGAATATAATACTAACTCCATTCTAGACCACATACCCAATCTATGTACATTTTCTAACTACACCATCCATATCATAAGAACACACCCAAGTGGATATGATTAAACAAAACTCTGGGACTCATCCCCATATACTATGAAACTATACTCAATATAAAAAGAAGACATCAAGCCTATACATACACACATGTGTGAATGCAGGGTTATAAATATTCTTAGTAGTATTCCCAAATGATGAACCTATAAATAAAATTCAATATTTTCATTAAAAGTAAAAACTCTATACCTAACCATGAAACAACTAAAATCATAAGTAAACCGAATAAATGTGAATCCAAAGTCGATCCCTGGATCTATAATCCATGTCAACTGGGAAAATTCCTCCATGGAAGTATATATCTATACATGTATATATGTATAGTCCCATACCGTTATACATGTAAAAATATATGAATATTCATGGGTAAGGTGAATAAATTAACATAAATTCAATCATCGATCCTTGGTTCTATAATTCCAATCACCTAGACATCATTTGAATGTTTATTGAGTTGGAAATCATGTTGATACTGTAATGCATCATTAATTTTATCTATTGGTCTATAATCCCCATTAAAATATTGCTTGTTTGTCCAATTACATAATAGAGTCATAGCAATCTACATCACCATAGGGGCTACTCACCTTAACCAAAGGTTCACTTGTACTCACCTCCAATGAATATAACAGTAGATCAGAAGGATGTATGGGTAGACATCTTAGAAATGGTCAATAACAAAGATTATATTCTTCTAAATACATATAAATCGGTCCCAATTTCAAATCCATAGCACCCACTCTGAAGGCAGTCATGATATTGAGACCTAGATGAATTATAAGGGCCTGATTCTTAGGAAATATGTAAGGAGGTATCATTGTTATCACTTTATTTCTACCACTATATGTACATATTTTAATGATAATAATAGGTGTGATATTCCATGATCAATAACCTTGTTAAAAATGGTTTCATAGGCCTAATCCTAGAGAGAATGTATGGATATTCACATGTTATGAAAAATTGAGGAGACCGTAGTCTTCTTTTAAAGGCCACAGGACGAGGTGAGGATTATCATCCACTATAGACATAAAGTATATGAGAGTGTAATCATCCATCAATAACCCCAGGTTGAGGAGAGTGTAATCATCATCAGCAAACCCAGGAGACTAAGATAGGGTAATCATTCTCATCATATAGATTCTTTAGGAGAGAGGGATCAACCTCATGAATTGGGATACCGGAGTCACCCTGGATCATCATTAAATGGGACACCATTCTTGTATATAATATTATGCTCACAATTAAAATTCCAAGATGCACCTTTGTAAATAAATATAATATAAATCAAATATACATTCTCAATATACATATCCCATGTAGTACCTCTCCATAAAAAATTATAAAATTTTATATGGATATGGAGCCTGATCATAGGAAATAACATTAAGGAATCCGAAAAAATAATAAGATAGATCATATGAATAATTTTCATGAATACGAAATGGAAATAATGAAACATTTTTTAAGGATCATCATCCACCAATAAAGAATCATATCTATTTAACAACACTACATCATTAATAACCAAGTCATATTATAACATAATATGAGTGTGGATGAACACCTAGACCCACAACTACTGCCATAAACCCATGGGTTTATAATTTCAAAATGGGTCCTATTATAAATACCATCACCATTAGTACCAACACCTGATGTACTATCTCGGGATCGGTCAATCATCATGGAATCCACTGTCCCCTTAATTTAAAAATATAGAGGCTTAATACTATGGATCCTCACTATATACATAAAAATGAATGCATCCTACCTGGGATACCTATCTAAAATGGTATGTGGATTAATCCTACAAGGTATCCTCTATTGGTATGAAAATTGGGGAATCCTACAAGGGATCATCACAATGGAAGGTCAATAGATAAAATCTACATTAGATCATCATAATAATACATAGTTGACGGTTTCCTAGTATGGATTACCTAGGACAACATGTCAGAAAACTCATCCCACATGGGAAACTTGGCAACATGAATAAGATAGAGCCATCCTATAGAATATCATAAAGTTGGAAATGTATACCGAGGAATCCAATAAGGATCCTTATAAAAAACAATACTGAAAACCACATATTCTAGAAGGGAACATATCAAAAGGGATACATAATCAATTGAAATGACACACAAGAATTATTCATGGGGGTTTCTCACATGCCATTCCAGATAAAGGTTTAACTCTTAAGAGACCACTAAAGTCAATAATCATTGTAAAAACATATCCATTTATGTAAAATCCACAAACACCCATTTTTAGTCCTCATAACACTTCATGGCTTTCACTATCATGATCTTTATGGGAAACTACTCATAATTGACTAATCATGGGTCCAATTAAGACCACATGGAGAAAATAAACAAAAAAACCCCAAACAATGTTATAAAGGGTTATTAAATAAAATGTCCTGTTAAGAACATGATGAGAACTCCCATATCCCCACATTAGAGTGTACTCTAGAAAGTCATTTCATATAAATTCCGATTTAAATGACATGTAAGATGGGTACACAGTGTGTACCCTACATGGGGTACATGTCTATGTCCCCCACATGTCCTAGCCATGTATTGGTCTATCTATGTACCAGCACATGAAAAGTTACCCACAAATGGACTGGTCATGTACTGTACATGGCTATATGACCCCTACATAGAAGAGTATAAGTACATGGCATGTAAACCCTATACACACTTTATATTTTTGAAATTTCATATTCCCCAAAAAGGAATAACCCATAGCATGTGTTCCTTGAACAACATTCCACATAGATGAGTCTTCCTAAATAAAAAATTCTCTAAAATTCATGAAAACTCTATTTTTCCCACACACAAAATAGATCGAAACAGTAGGTTTCATATGAATAAATAAAGTTTATTTAAACATGATAAGAAATAATAAATGGGGATAAATGGGAACACATAAAAACACCCTACCTTTGGGAGGAAGATTCTGAACCTTCTCCCATTTCAACTATCTACGATTTGTATATGCGAATTTGGTGCATCCCGATATCAGTAATGGTACCCTTATTTCTCTCCCTCTACACTTATCTCCCCCTCTATCATTTCCTCAATCAGTAACTCAATAATGGAGGGATTCATGGGGAAATCAAGAGAATCCATAGGAGAAAGGAATAAAATCTAATGAAAATAAATAAATGGAATAAAAAAAGAAAATAAAGAGTAAAGGGGGACCCAGATAGTCCTAACACCCAACTTATGTTCATTCCCTGCCTAGGAAATACTCCCCATTCTGGAATCAATAGAATAAAATTATTCTCAATGTAACACTCCAATCAGTAGATAAGGATTAATGAACCTTCATGAACCTATTAATATTTATTTCATTAATTATTAATTATTAATTATTAATTATTAATTATTATTCTAAAATTTTAACTGCTAAGAATTACACAAAAAATCAATATGATGGTAAGAACCATATTATAGGAACAAATTAGGTGGTCAAAATAATTATACCGGGTCATTTTCTTAGATAAATGGCAATTTTATCCCATAAAAGAATATAATAGAAAAAAAACTCAAATTTCTGCTAAAAAGATTAGTCCAAAATATGAGATCATATAATATCTGCACCATAAACAATATCATCTTGAATAATACTTAGAGATAAGAGTATCATCTAATATCTCAACATAAGAATCTTAAAAATAATTAATTCTAAATTTCTATCCACCAGCCTCATAACATCCACAACCGTCTCCTATATAGAATACATTTATGTATTCTTGATCGAGTGCTCCCCACATTGGGAATACCATTATCAGCATTTTAAAACCAAACACAGAGCCAAACATCCAATGATAAACACTAAATTTCAACTAAAAATTAGGGTCACTACCTCTAAATCACCAATGTTGAACTCACCACCATATGCCTTACGTTGCACCGTTTCTCAAGCACAACCTCAATTGGTTATTCTTCCTAAATAAAAAGTACATTTAAAAAATAAACGATTCTCGGTGTAGGAAGATTCTATATGAACATACTCATGAATATTTCCAGATATAATATGATAATCTCTAACTAATATTACATTGGGATTCAACATAAATCCATGTACAGCTCTTCCAATCCATGCCCACATCAAAATAATAAATTTCCATTAAACAAAAACTGACACCACATCTCCACACATTGAATGTCCAGGTCCAACCACATGTCCACAATATCTTGGTACCTAATTTATAATTTATTCCACCTCTAGCGCATATTAACATCCATCATTAAAACCACAACTCATGAGAAAAAATTTCAACAATAGGTCTTGAAAATATTTTCCTCATCTCTCACCTAACCACTCACCAATTTAAAATCAAACTATACCACACACTTCTAATGTGTACCATATGACATGACTCATATTAATGTGAGTCACCCATTACATGGATAAAAGTAATTTTCTACATGAAATATTAGTTTTAACTATAATGAACCATCCATGGATCTACTCTTCAAAATTAGGGGCCTAAGCTATAACGATATTTTTTCATAACATACACCACCCGACGTCATCCCAATCATGTGAATTTATGCATTCTATGATGTCATTTTCAATAGTATAATCACTAGTCAACTTGGGAAGACACACAAATAGTCCTACCCATCAATTCTTGACACTAAATTACTCAATGATCATATAAAAATAAATTGGCATAAAAAAGCCTATATCTCAAAAATTATGCACATACCATTCCTTGATCTCAGAATGAGTGTACAACTAATCCCACAACATAAAAGGAAATTGAAAACATGTTTCATCTTATCTCATATAGTTAACTTTGAAAAAAACAGATGTCAATCGATAGGGATCTATGTCAAAACTAAGGGTCTCTAGGTCTCCCACATATCCCTACTAATTAAGTCTCTAACTGTGTCACAATGTCTAACAACCTTTACCAAAAGATCAAAACTTTTTGAAGAATATAAAGATATCAAAAACATATGAGGGTAAAAAAAGAAAGAATAGACTATAATGTATTGATACTCACCAAGAATTATCATAAGTATCTTCTCATTGGTGTTCGTGATACCAATATAGTAAAATAGATTGAACTAAAAGTCACTCAGAATCTATATATGGTAATAACCCCTCAAGGTCATGTTCAAGAGAAATAAAGATGTATCTATTAGAATATAAATTAGTGACCAGACTAGGAAACCATAAATGGAATGATACCACCAAGAGGGTATAACATATGTAAATAATGTTCATATTGACCAAGTAGGGATATTGTACCACATGTGCAAGAGGACTGAGTCTAAAGCCTCACTACCAAATGCCTTAATATAGATCAACAAAACCATCCATCCTAATGATATATATATATACATGTATATATATACGTATGACCAATAAAAAAGGTATCAGACATGAATAAAAATCACACACTACCATGTGCATATGATAAGACTCCTAAGTTCCAAATATGATGCATGTGAGGCCTCATTCCTTTCCTATCTATGATTCAAAAAAACCTCCCAAACCTCTTATGAATAGGATAATAGATGGAAAGCCACAATAAATAATAACATCCACACAACATGTGTGAATCTTAATTAGAAAATCAAATACAATTATAATATTAGAAATCAGAACAAAAAACCCATAACCCTTACAACCAGGACATATTACTAAAAAAACTATTCTCGAAGAACCAGTTCGATATCCATTACAGGTTATGATGTATTCCTAATAATCCTCTCTATAATGTACCAAATTATAATTATCAAGAAAATAATAGTTCTAATCCCACTTTATAACATCCCAAATTGGATTCCACTAAAACAATTCTCTGATTTGGTTGGTTATGAGGCCTCAAGTGTGCTTTCCTGTAGCCAGAGGATTATGAAAAGTTGTGAGGGCCCTGGGAATGATAGTGGGGGATAATTCCCTCATATTAGATTTTAAAGAAAATATAAATAAATATTTATCATACACATACGTAAATAAATCGAGTGAGGAAGATGTAAATAAATTGAAGTAGAACATGCTGTAATAATAAATAAAAATTATATAAAGGCCAAAATAGAGATTCCATAAAAACAATACGGGTAACCCATTGGGATGAACATACAGTTATAAGAAAATAAAATAAACTTAAATAATCATAAAAGATCTAATACTGACTCTAGGATATAGCACATACCTAATATCTAGACATAATCAAATTGTGTCGGCCCGATCAAAAGAACCAACATGAGTAGGTCTACTTGAACATATACCATTTTTCTAAATCATTATGGGCTATGCAATAATTAGAAACATGAAACGAAGAAAAAAATCCTACACATACATATAGGTGTATGTGAATGGGTTATAAATAATCTCTATAGGGCACCCCTATAATGAACTTATAAATAGACTTCTATAAATGCATGGAAATAAAAAATCCTTAGTGTAGATGTGACAGAATCCAAAAGATATGTAAATATAATAATCCTATATCACAGTCTAACCCTTGGTCCGTAATCTCAGCAAAATGGGAATGTTACATATTGTATTTCCATATCTATATGTGTATAAATTTATATTCCAATACATATACATATATACCTAAATATGAATATTCATGTGAATGGAGAATGAAATAATATAAAAAAATCAGAAGTCAAGACATTAGTATGTATCCCCGATTACTAGGGCATCCTTTTGAAAGGAAATTGAGATAGATTTCATACCACTCAATCCATGTATCATTAATTAAATATATAGGCCCATAATCCCAATCAACATATATAACTTTTTTCCAATGCTATAAATTTCTCTTAGCATGATATGTTACCACGAGTTTTAGAAGTTTTGAACCTTAGTTCTCCCATACTCTCCTTCAATGACTATAAAAATGGATTACATGGGATTAAATATGAAAATAATTTAAATTTTCGATGGTATGGATAATATTATTCTTAGAAAATTTAAATTCTAACCAATATCTGAGCTTCAGTTCCCGGTCTGTAGGTGGTCGTGACATTAATACTCATATGAACCCTACATGTCCGACCTGTTATATGGTCTATTAGGAGATATCACTAGTGAGACGTCATTCCCAATGCGGTAGATCCGTATGAGAATGTTAATCAAAGGTGTGAGACTCTATGCTCCACCAACCTCATTTGAAAAGGGGTTACATGCCTAATCTTAGAGAGAACAAGTAGTGATCCAAATTACATGGAAAACCATCGAGAGCATAGTCATAATCCATATGCCATGGGTCTAAGTGACTGCAATAATCCTCTATATACAATAATATGAAGAGTTTTTAATCATCAACTGACAGCCTCATGTTTTGGAAAGTGTAATCATCATTATTTAACACATGAGTTTAGGGGAGTGTAATCATCCTCATCACATAACATATCAAGTAGAGTGTGTTCATAATAATTAAATGGAAGAGAGGAATCATCCATGAGTAACATTTATATGTGAGCCATGACCGTATGTTATAGTTGGATCAATATCTATATTCTTGGAAGAACATATTGAAATCCCAATAATATAATAATTAAATATATAGGCTTAAAATCCAATTCAATGTTAAACATATTTGTTTAAAAATTAAAAAAAACATGGATCAGAAGCTGGATACTGTGAAATCACATATGGGAATCCAAAAAACATAATAATTTGGATACATGTAAGAACATATAGACATCCCAAATGGAAATAATTATGCCCCACATCATTCTCAACAACCCCAAACTAGGAATCACCAATGGCTTTTAATGGTGTGTTAGTAATAACCGATTGAAGGTATAAAAAGTGATGGTGAGCAATCTCTTAGACACACTACTGCTACCACTTCCGATGGAAATTATATGTTTGGCATGGGTATTATGGTAAAACATTCTACCATCACTACTCAAACATTTTATACCAACTCATGGTTTTTCAAACATCTAGTAACCCACTTGGCCTATTAAGTCAATCATAGAGAATAAAATTACTTGGGATCCTCATGGTATACACATAAAATAGGTATCCTAGATGGGATCACTAGATAGAAAGGTGAGATGAGGAATCCTATAAGGGATTCTACAACAGTAAGAAAAATAATCTGTCCTACAATGGACCATGAAAATGTAAAGTGAATAGAGGAATCCTAAAAGGGATCCTCAGAATAGTACATCGGTGAAGGGAACCGTTAATAAATTCACTAGGTCACCATGTTTGTAAAGGAATCCAATAAGTGACCCTTGTTAATAATATGAAAATAGAGGAATCCTACACTAGATCCTATAGTTCGAAATGTAGGTAGAATAATTATGGAGGGATCCTCAGAAAAAACTAAACACATAGACTCTTAGGAAGGAAGGAAATATCTCACAATTGAGACATCATCAAAGGAAATGGCCATAAGAATTGGTCATGGGGGATGGAAAATGGCCCTTCTCAATTCAAGGTCTCACTCTCAATAGACAACTGAATTCATTTATTGGAGGGAGAAAATCTTTTATTACGTATAAGCTCCAAACATCCATTAGGAGTCCTCAGAATGCTTAACAAGTTAATCCATTAAGATCTATTTGAAAAATACTCATAATGGACCAATATTTTCTCTAATTAAAACTCCAAGGACAAAATAAATAGAAAACACAAAAAGTTTATAAATTGGTAGTATGTTGTATTCCTCACAGAGCACACGACGTGTACACCTGATGCCCCACCTAGGTGGGTACTTCAGCTGGACGGGGCATGTAAATGCATAAGTAGAAAAAATGTACGAAGGGTACATGATATTTTCCCTGCACTGTGAACTTTATTATTTCCCTCACATGGCAGTGAAAGGTATTTTCCTGGCCTTGTACAAGTAAAACACTTCTGACTTACATGGGGTCTTACCGTGTACTCTACCTGACCACATGCCCGATATACATGTAGCCTAGATGGGTACTCCGCTACACAGCCAACTAAATTTACATTGTGTGTATATAGCATACATGGTGTGTACTTCAGAAAGGTCATCTTCTTTAAAAAAGGAAAAACACAGGGTGTGTGTTCTCTAAACCACAATCCATTTGTATGAGTTTTACCAAATGGGAAACACCCCTAGCTGATCGAACCTTCCATTTTCTTCCCAAAAACAACAGATCAGACCATCTGGGGTCATAATAATCAATATATGTGGATTTTAACTTGAAAAAGTTTAATCTATGGTGATTTAGAATATAATCAAAAAATAGACTACCATTGGGAAAATCTGATGAAGCTTCACCCCTTTTGTGGTCTATAGTTGTCGCACGACAATATAGAGAGTCCTAAAATATGCAATGATACCCTTATTATTCTCCCCATAATTCTCTCTCTAACTCTACCTTTTCGAATATCAGTCACATTATGATTGAGGTCTAAATAGGGTGTCCACAAGAATCTAAAATGAAAATGATGAGAAGAATAAGAAAAGAAATAAAATGACGAAAGAGAAAAAATGATGAAAAAGAAAAGGGGGACCCCAGAAGGGCTCACCTCCCACATAATTTTATGCCCAATCAAGAAAAAACATCCCATTATAAAAACAATACTAGATACTAAAACTCAATATAAATTTCTATTTGAAGGATAACACAGAATGAACCAAAGTGAATATATTAATATTTATTTAAATAAATATTAAATAGTAAAAAAAATTCTTTTATACGAACATCTTGAAATTAAATCAAACACATGTACTGGGGTAAAAACCTTATCCTAGGATAAACTTAGTGGCAAGAAAAATTTTCTAAGGCCATATGATTGGGGAAAATTAAATTTCACCCATTACAAGAATCTGGTAGAACAAATTACGAATTCTGTTAAAACAATTAAACCAAAAACACGAGACCTTATAAACACATACTAGAACAAAAATATAACACACAAAAACCAAAATCCAAAATCCATGAATAGGGAGCTAGTAGCGATGCATTAGCTAGAAAACTGGTTAGTGGTCCATGCCACATGAATGCACCGACCACTTGAGGGACCTTAAACCATTCACATTGTCCACACGTGGGTCACTACCTCAATTTATCGTATTGTACATCACCAACTCACCCTCATATTAATTCCTTATAGACATAATGAAACCAAAACAATGTATCAAACCCCAAACTAACCGTAGAAAGTAGATGACCAAAATGAGCAAGAGTTAATGGAAATCTTCTCAAAACAACCTATTGAGTCCTAATAGTAATAATATAGAGTTTACATAAGAACCTAAATAATAGAGGGGTCCTATAATACTATTTATCATGAACCAAGAAGGGTTTATATCAAACCCTACAACTGACCCAGTCTTTGACATGGTCTAAGAGGCATTCTCAATCCCCTAGGGTTGGTGATTTGTGTCAATCATCAAAGATATAAATGTGGGAAGGATTTAACACTAAAAAATGAGATTAAATTTCTTATATTAGATCTCATAGAAAAAAAATTAAGTGAACATAAATAAATACATCAATACAATATAGCTACAACCAAAACTTATAAAAATAGAAACTATAATAAATCTAAAACCAACCAACTCGATCACTAATTTCTCGATAGGGAAACTTTTTCACCACTATCCACAATCCATACATCTATAAGAAAACAACCAAACAAGAAATATACACTTTCAAAATAGCTCATGTATACCAGAACTGAGTTGAAAAAGTTGGGTGTAAGATTACAAACTCAGATGGTAGTCACTAAATAATCCACAAATTTCCTTTCCGAAAAAATACACTAACATTGGTTTGAGATACATTTTTAAAATATTGTTTTATATTTTCAAATAAACAAACACAACATTCTAGGAAATACATATTTTAAAAACAAAATACATGAGACCTCCATTATAAAAATAAACTTTTCTTTAAATTTCCAACTTTGAAAACCCAACAGAAAAAATAGAAACAAAGACTGGCGATAAACATATACATTTAGAAAAAACGATAAAAGAAATACATGCATCGACTAATAGAGTTTGGAAAACTGGTGTACAATAATAAAAATTAACATACATATAGTAATCATGGAAATTTTATAAATATTTATAAAAGAAATTCTTATATGTACATGTTCAGTTTTCACCAATCAAGGTATTGTTCTTCACCATAGTCAATAACCAACTACCAACTCTAAATAGGCCAATCCACTGGCATGTTCCACCTGGAATATCAGGAAATCCTAGGGGATCTGTAGGTCTACTAGGATTTTATTATAAATAGTCACTCAACCCTATTAGTGATTCCCAATAATCTAATGATAATGACATATTGAGAATAAATAGGTTCTCAAATGCATTACTCAAACCAATAACCCTCATCCATCATTCCATCCTAGTCCAAACACCAGCACCACCTATGTGATGACCCTCTCCTTAGAGGATCCACCATAGAGGTTCACATCACACATAAAATCATCCAATGTGCTAATGGGGCCTAAAATTCCATTACTTTGAAACCAACATTCTTAAATACATTTAAAAATACTAATAGTTCCATCTAAATTTCCATATAAAATCCATTTCTAAATGATTTCCAATATCATAAAAAAATTGAGTTTAAAATATCACACAATCCAAAAGTGTTCCAAATATGCCTGTATCACATTTAGGAATAATGTGACCCTTCAAGATTCCAAAGGAGCTAAGCTCTAGAAAACACATTTGATACAAAATTTTGATATCTCATAGAAAAAAATAAATTCATTAGTTAAATTGGGATTTTTATAATAATTATTTGTAATGAGAAGAGTTTAGGATGATAAGGATGAGGCATGATCATCTTTGAAGTCAAGGGTTTTAATTTGAACATCAATATAGAATACCATTATCATTTTTGTACCTCACCATGTTTCCATTTCTATGACACATCGGTAGGCCTATATCCAATGGGAAAAATATTTAAATAAAAATAAAAAAATAACTTATTTAATGAAAAGAATATAATGTGAATCTAACGTAAGAACCCATACTTATGTACCATACTTCAAAAGCAACCAAAATCCCTTTATAAGTCTTAATTAATAATCAAATAGAATTACCAAAACATAAAAAAAAAGAAACCAAATTTTTTTTGTTTGTTTAAAATACCATTTGAAATCTCATAAAATACCATGAAAACATATAATTATATGCATAATTTAAGAAATCTTTTACATCCCAGATTCTCACCAAATTAACATCATTGAACACTAACAAAAATAAATCAGCCTCGTAATAATCCTAACATATTTTTGAAATAAAATAAGAAATATAATTCATCAATGGAATGTTTTGGAATGGAAAATAATGGAGTGGCCTTCCTCAATGTAATTCAGGTATAATGAAAATTTCAAAGGGGGAGGAACAAAGACAAATATAAAATCCACACACCCTAACATTAAGGAAATCGTACAACACATCAACCTAAGACTATAGGGTTCATCCATTAGAGATCCCACCAAGGAAGAACCAATAATCTATCATGGATGATGAAAAATATGATAACGTTGTAAAAATAAAAATAATCTTTACAAAGATACTTTTAGGGGTTTCAATGGTGTATATATATCAAGGGGGAGGGTTTTTTGGATCACCAATGTGTTAATAGGTCGAGAAAAGTTGGATGAATCCAATATTTAGTTAAAAAATAATAGGGTGATGATGGGAATTTAATTTTTTTAAATACATGTACAACACTCATGGTTTGGAAAAATGGTTTGACAAACAGTGGATCAACTATTCCCACCCTACTAGATTGAAGGGACACCTCAACATTTTGATCACACAACTTCGGAAACTATGCTCCGACAATGATCCATGTTTCTCTCAAATATTATAGAACCCTATATATGATTGATGCATGATTTACTCTAATCGTTCTAAAGTCATGTTACATGCCCTTGAAAAAGAAACAATCTGCACAGTCACACTTTCGACTCAAAGAGGTTTTCACAAAATGTTCCTAGGTCTTGCAAAAAAAAACCATGAATGAAGAAACACAACTATCATAGATATTAGACATAACATTCCACATGGTTAGTCCTCATACTATGTACACAAACTATTCATAATCCAAAAATATTGATAGAAAGTACAAACTATACAATTTTCCATTGATAAATCGAACCAAATCTCAATCAATATAACCAAATTTAATGAAATAATTAAATTATAGATAAATAAAGTTTAGTTTGTGATAGTACCAAAAATTAGATAATAAAAATCTAAAAAATCTATTCGAAAAGATCATAAAATAATCATTATATAAGAACCCATGAAATTAAATTGTTTTCATAGGCATTATATTATATCAAGACTCATTAAAAAGAAATGGGGTTATCAAACATTTCATCATAACATAACGCATGGAAAAGAAAGGGTTTTCACAGATACCTATTTAGTAATATATTAAAATATCTAGATAAATAATAAGGATATTATAACATGATATTATCACCCATAAAGGATAATAATATCTAGAGGATGTTCTCATTTAATAATAGATATTCCCTAAAAATAATTTAAACCTTCCTAATTAATTTTGAATTCCCATTTGAAAAAAATGTTTTTAATATAAAAAAATTACAGAATATTAAATAAAAAATTGCCATTGAAAATAATTTTTAGAACATACAATGGATGATTTAAGAAATGGAATTATTAAAACTATAAACAATTCCAACAGTGTTATATACATTAAATATATTATTCCTTTAACATTTTTTATAAAAGTTTAAATCACATAATTTATAAAATGAGAAGAAGATTAAATTTTTTAAAATTCAAATAAGAGTATCAAATAATTTGATTAATATAAGGATTTTTTTAATATCTATTATAAAACATTAATTTTAAAAACATATTGTAATGTACCAGAATTTTCCATGTATTATTTTAATATTATATGGGAATTATTTCGAGACCAGACTCTGAGACGGCGTGCAGTTCCGAGGCCCAGTGAGCTCAGAACACGTGTTTGAATTTAATTTAATAATTAAATTACCCACGCATGTGTTGTTCCTGAAAAAGTGGATAACTCTCGAATGGGTGCTCAGATCAGAAATCTGAGCACAACGTTGTGTTCAGAACAGCGATTTTATATTAGGTGAGGCCTAACTTCGGCCACTGCAGGTCGGTGGTGAAATCTTGTTTTTGGACGCAAAGGTAATAAAATATTTAATAAAAATATGTTATTTCTGTAGCGAGATATTTTAAATCTTTTTCTTTTATCCTCTATAAATATAGGATTGCGCCATGGTCCAGGGTTATAAACCCCATAACTCTGAAAACCCTTGGCGGCTCTGGAGGAATCCCCCAACGTGGCGGCAGCGACGTTCTTAACGGATTTCGACGGCGACAATGATGCGGCTAGAGGATCTTCGCCGGCAAATGCAATGAATCTAGGTAGGATGTTGTTGTGATTTTAATTCTTCCCCGTTTTTGATTTCCACGACGAATGCGGACTACTCCACGAACAGATTAGCCCGCGGATCGATCGTTCTTGTGGGATGGAATTCTGCAGGGATTTGTGGGGAATTGATTCATGAATTTTGTTTGGTTTCGTTCAACCTTCTAACAGTGACGATCCAAGATTGACACGAACATCAATCGAGGTTCGTCCCTCTCTATTTTTTGGCTGTTCTTCCCCAAATTCCCGCGTTCTTCGTGAGTGTTCTTCGTGTTCATCACGGGGCGATGAACAATGGATCGTTGCGCATCCGTTCTGCGATGAAACGATTCCAAATTGAAGGATCAACACCGTGGTGGTCTTGAGTAGGTGTGACGACGGTTTCAGCAAACTGATCGAAGCGGATCGGAGGAAATCGTTTTTCATGTGATTTCCATTCGGATGGCCGGAATCAGATTTTGGAGTCGACTGAAGACCTGAAACCCACAGATTGGCTTCACGGAGACGAGGCGACCCGGTATCTGGAGTTTCAAAGTGAATAGACGACAGAATAGAGATCCGAAAGATCGGATGAGGTGCACGGAGGAAGACGCGGTTCTGGAAATTTTCTCGACTACATGCCCTGTAGTATGGGCTACACGATGTGTGTTCGTCAGTAGGGTTACCTGGCATGTACTCCGGGAGTACACAGACATAGAAAGGATACACGACCACAGACACGCCATGTATACCCCTCCCCGGCTAGACCCGGCCAGATACACTGGGTACCCCTTGTACTGGTACACGGGCAGGCAACACGGACACGAGAAGAGACTGTGTACGGGCACATGGCCAGCGTACACGAAGCGATCCCAAGTGCTCAAACACGGCATGTGATTTCTTCTACACGCCATGTAGTTGTTTTCTATCCAAAAAGCTGAGTGAAATGGGCCGATTATGCAGGCAGCACCTGAGGTCAAGGAACACGGCATGTACCTTTTTTACAAGTGGTGTAGTTTTGTTTTACACGACTTCAACGAAGGACACTGGCCGTTCACACGGGCAGTACCCGGGGTCAAGTAACACGGCGTGTAACCATACTACACGTAGAGTAACATTTTCTTCATGTATTGAGACACTTGCCTTCTGTGACATGGACTAGTTCATAGGGTTCGTACCCTTGGTAATCCCCTGAAGGTTCTGGCATCACCTCCTTTATACTGGGGTATGATCCCTTCACTAGACCTCCCTGAATAGAGTTGTTGGAATCCCCTCTGTGAGACTTAGAGACGAATCCTCTATTCATTCCTGGAACCCTAGGTAGAGTGCTTGGTATCAACGTGACCAACTTTACCCAGGGGCCGATCTTCTGCTTAGCGGATTAGCTCATACTAAGTTGTCGGAATCACCTCATGACATGGCTGTGATCCTCATCTGAGAATATTGTTCCCAATGTACTTGTGGAGTGTGTTCTCCCAGAATGAGTACTTCGTGCCTCTCTCTTCAGACCTATGAGTGTGTCCTCCCGATGGTGTGCTTAGTGGAATCTTTGAGCGGGATCCTAGTGGCGGTTTTCGATATGGTCATTTGTGTTTGAGAATATCTGGATATTCTTGTTATATGTTTCATAGACATATACTGTGTAGATATTATTATACCTTTCTTTGTGGTATTTTCCTTTTTTGTATTTCCTTTTTGGTTTTCGTGGTTTCCTACTAGGTATTGTTATACTCTCCCCTTCACGGGCTTTGCCCGCACGTGTCATGTCTTGTGCAGACGAGCGAGCCTTTGACAGGATTCAAGGTGGACTAGGACCGGACCATGTTTAGTGAGATTAAACCGGCCGAGGTGTGTTCCTTCGGTGATAGGTTGCATTATTAGGACCCTTTTTCTATAGGTTGGTCATTATTGCAGACTTCCTTTTCAGTAGGCTTGTACATTTGGCCCGGGGTTTTACATTACTGTACTTTACATCCCTACCATACTCTGTGGTTGGGATTTTAGTGCATGCATATATATTTTCTTTTTGTAGTTTTTACTTTTTAGATTTGTGGGATTGGAGATGTGTGTGTGTGTGTGCATGTTTATAGTCAATGCCTCCCATGTTAGTACCATGCCTACTCGGTGCTAGTCACCAGCCCCTGGCCTATTGGAGGCGGGAATTGGGAGTTGCGACTCGGGCCCCACTGGGACTGGTCGTGACAGAGTGGTATCAGAGGAGTTTGGTTCTACCTTAGGACCGAGAGTTTGTGAGTAGGTTTGGGGCAACAGTGTTAAGTGTTTCGAGTTTGGCTCTCAGGCCAGGGACCCCAGTGTTGGTGCAGCGGCCGACATATCCATACACCAGGACTATGATAACTTTTTTTCGACTCGGAACATGAAAACACTATTTACATGGGGGAAAATAATGGTGCATGCATCATATAGGAATGGGTTGTGGTTTCCATGTCCTTATTGAATCATCTCTCAAGATATACTCACTGACTGTGATACATCTTATTTCTTGAATAGGATGCCTCCGCGATGTGCACCCGCTAGGATCCAGCAGTTCGATCACAGGATGACCCCGTCACTGATGAAGCTTCGATACAGGGACCAGATCCACCAGTTCAACCACCAGGTGGCATGCCAGTTATCCCGCCCCCTGTGGAGAAGTGTTTAGCGCCTCTTGTACTAGTGGAGGAGGAGCGCAAGCTGAGCGCACTCCATGAGTTTTAGAGACAGAGACCCCTTAGGTTTCTAGGTGAGCCTGACCCTCAGGTAGAAGAGGACTAGCTTGAGTCAGTGACCAGAGTCTTCCGTTTGGTCAGGACACCAGCAAACCAGATGCTGATCCTGGCAGCGAGCCTTCTGCAGGGCTCGGCAGGGCGATGGTGGAGTTTGGTCATCCAGACTCACGACGAGGTGACTCATGCATGGTCGTAGTTTGAGCGTCTCTTTAGAGAGGAGTTTTCACTGGTTACCCAGAGAGTAGTAAATATACATGAGCTTCTTCAGCTCCAGGAGGGAACCATGACTGTGACTGACTATTCATCGAGATTTACCGACCTCTCGCGGTACTCGATGGATATGGTCAGAGATCAGTACTTCAGAGATCGGACTTTTGAGTGGGGATTGCGCAGAGATATCCAAGATAGAATCATCCCTATGAGCATTCCTACTTATTCTAGGGTGCTTGAGCGGGATTTGGTGGTCGAGAGCTTCCTGGCGGAGCAGGGACAGCCGACAGTTGTTAGTAGTGAGCGAGCTGGAGCAGAGACCTTAGCGGTAGGGAGCCGACGTTAGGGTCCCAGGCATGGGAGATGTTTCCAGAGAAGATCCCAGGACTGGGGATCAGCCATGCATGGTTCACAGGGCGCTTCCATCCATCCTTGAGAGAGGCAATGTTACTCATGTGACGGCAGGGGGAATCTTTCTCGAGATTGTCTAACCCGCCGTACTACTGACCCAAGAGCAGTGGATGGACCACCGAGTCAGAGTCAACGTGTGGAGCATGCAGATCCACAAGGTGGCGGACGTGGCAAAGGAGTTGGGAGAGCAGCTGGAGGTGGTCGGTGTTTCGACCCTTTACTACCACCACCCCCATGAGGTCCACCCCAGGCTCAGGGAGCTGGTGGACAGAGGTTGGGACAGCTGCAGGCGGTAGAGGCTTATGACCCAGGTACTCCCGGAATGATTAGAGGTACTATATATATCTTTTCTACTTTAGATTCCGTATTGATAGACACAGGTGCTAGTCATTCCTTTTTGGCTTCTTATCTTGTTCGAGACCTTGAGATTCCACTTGAGTCGTTGACTCGACCCTTACGCTTAGAAACACCAACTGAAGAATATTCAGAGATCACACACCTTTGAAGGCAGTGTGACCTGACCCTTGGAGGGGAGAGTTTCGGTTGGAACATCTTGGTGGTAGTGTTGAGGCCTTACGATGTCATTCTTGGCATGGATTGGTTATCCACAGTTCATTCCCAGATTGATTGTTTTAGGCGAAGGGTACGGTGTGTCCGCATTGATGGAATGGGGTTCTCTTTTGTCGGTGAAAAAGAGACCCAAGTAGCGTAAGATAGACTCATGCATAGAAGGGCACAACCGATTTCACACTAGTTGTCTAGCCAAGCCTTTAGCGCGGCACATGCTATGAGTTTCCAGTTTCCAGCAGTGGTGGATGAGTACGAGGATGTCTTTCCGGAGGATGTCCCCGGTCTACCTCTCCGTCGAGAGATAGATTTATGCATTGAGTTGCAACCCGGGACGACCCCGATATCAGCATCAGCTTATCGGATGGATCCTACAGACCTTCATGAGATGAGGATGCAGATAGAAAACTTGCATAAGAAGGGCGTTGTGAGACCCAGCGTTTCACCCTGGGCGGCCCCAGTGCTATTTTCCAAGAAGTAGGATGGGAGCTTGAGGTTGTGTGTGGATTACCGGTGCTTGAATCAGGTGACCGTGAAGAACCGGTATCTACTGCCGAGGATCGATGACCTCTTCAACCAGTTGAGAGGGGCACGATGGTTCTCGAAGGTTGATCTATGATCAGGATATCACCAGTTGCGAGTACGAGAAAAGGATATACCGAAGACGACTTTCAGATGTCGCTACGGTCACTATGAGTACTTGTTGATTCCCTTCGATGTGACGAACGCCCCGGCAGTGTTCATGGGACTCATGAACTAGATCTTTCAGCCTTATCTAGACCGGTTTGTGGTGGTCTTAATCGATGATATCCTCGTGTACTCTACGTCTGAGGAGGAGCACGTGAGACACCTACGGATGGTTTTGGACACACTCTGAGAGCACCATTGAATGGGAAACTCTTGAAGTGTCAGTTCTGGTTATAGGAGGTCCACTTTCTGGGATATGTTATCTTAGAAGATGGTGTAGCAGTGGACCCAGCAAAGGTGGAGGTAGTGCTAGCATGGGAGCCACCCCGGAGCGTGACGAAGGTGTGGAGTTTCCTTGGGTTGGCGGGCTACTATCAGAGATTCATCCATGATTTCTCCAGGATTGCAACACCCTTGAATGCTTTGACCCGAAAGGGAAAGCCTTTCGTATGGACCGAGAAATTCTAGTAGGCTTTCCAGTAGTTGAGACAGAGTATGAAGAGTGCCCCGAACATGAGATTACCAGAGGAGGGTGTCGAGTACATGGTGTTCTGTGATGCATTAGGAACCTGGCTGGTTTGTGTCCTGCTGCAGAGGAAAGCGGTGATTGCCTATGGCTCACATCAATTGAGCCCACACGAGAAGAACTACGCGACCCATGATCTTGAGTTGGCAGCGGTAGTCTTCACATTGAAGATGTGGCGGCACTACCTGATGGGCGAGCGGTTTACCATCTACTCTGATCACAAGAGTCTTAGATATATCTTTTCTTATAAGGACCCGAATTTGAGACAGAGGCGATGGCTTGAGTTCCTCCAGGATTAAGACTTTGAGATCGTTTATACTTTTGGGAAGGGGAATGTGGTGGAAGATGCTCTCAGTTGGAAATCCAGTTCGCAGTTGCTGGATGAGGAAACAAAGTAGTTGGCCTCTTTGCAGTTGTCCTTCATGGATGGAGATGAGGGAGATTAACTTTAGCCGATGGTTGTTACCTCTCCACTCTTATAGCGAGTCAGGGAAGCACATCATGAGGATGATTTCTATGAGACTCTATGTGCTCAGATATCTGCAGGTGATGCTGCTGATGGATATTTAGAAGGAGGGGAGCATGTTTTCCTTTTTCGAGGACGCACGGTAGTACCAGTGACGTTGCGGGAGGAGGTTCTGGGGGAGTTCCATACATCTCCTTTGGCGGTGCATCCAGGTGTAGAAAAGATGTACCATGACCTCTGACGTCAGTTCTGGTGGCCAGGGATAAAGAAGACTGTGGCAGAGTTTGTTTCTCGGTGCCTTACTTGTCAGCAAGTAAAGGCTGAGCACCAGGTGCCAACAGGTTTGACTCAGCCCCTTAAGGTGCCAGAGTGGAAGTGGTATGGGATATCCATGGACATCGTGAAATATTTACCATGCACGTCCAGGGGACACGATGCCATCTGGGTGATTGTTGATCAAATCACCAAGTCAGCCCACATCCTAGCCATATAAGAGTAGAGTTCGGTAGAGATCTTGGGATGCCTCTACGTGCAGGAGATAGTTCAGCTTCATGGATTACCATCCACGATCGTCTCAGATCGTGATGCTCATTTCACATACCGGTTGTGGAAGGGATTTCAGGAAGCTTTTGGGACTCAGTTACGCTTGAGCACAATGTTTCATCCCCAGACTGATGGTTAGAAAGAGAAAACCATCCAGGTCCTGAAGGATATGCTACGAGCTTGCATACATGAATTCGGTCATAGATGGGAGGATCACCTTCCACTTGTTGAATTTTCTTATAACAATAGTTATCATTCCACTATTGGTATGGCACCATTCGAGGCTCTATACGGGCGAACATTCAGGTCGTCACTTTGCTGGACGGACTCGGGAGAATCATCACTCATGGGCCCCGAGATGGTGGGAGCTACTACAGAGAAGGTGCAGGTCATCTAGGAGAAGATGAAAACTGCACAGAGTCGGAAAATGTATTATGCCAACCAGAGACGGAGGACCTTGGAGTTTAAGGAAGGAGACATTGTGTTCCTTCGGGTCTCACCTCGATGGGGATTGCAGAGATTTGGCCGAGGCGGCAAGCTATCTCCGAGGTTCGTTGGCCCTTTTCAAATTTTTAGTAGAGTTGGAGAGGTGGCGTATCTCTTGGCTATACCTCCTTAGATGGACCAGGTACACAACATCTTCCATGTGTCTCAACTACGGAGGTATGTGCATGATCCATCACACGTCATTGACTGGGGCGAGCTGGACATCGACGATGGAGCGACCTTTGCTGAGTACCCAGTGGAGATCGAGGATTGGCAGGAGAAGATCCTTCTTGGACGATCTATTCCCTTGGTGCGTGTCTGTTGGCAGCACGAGAATCTCTTGGAGAGCACGTGGGAGCGGGAGGCCCAGATTCGCGTGCAGTACCCACATCTTTTTGAGTAGCCCTTGTTTTGGATTTTCGGGGACGTAAAAGCCCTAAGGTGGGTGTGATGTAATGTCCTAGATTTTTCCATGTATTCTTTTAATATTATATGCGAATTATTTCGAGACTAGGCTCTATGATGGCGTGCAGTTCCGAGCCCCAGTGATCCCGGAACAAGTGTTTGAATTTAATTTAATAATTAAATTACGCTCGCATGAATATTTCCTAAAAAAGTGGATAACTCCCGAACGGGTGCTCGGATCAGAAATATAAGGGAACTGTTGCATTCAGAACAATGATTTTACCTTAGGTGAGGCCAAACTTCGGCCGGCGTGGGTTAGTGGTTAAATCTAGTTTTTGGACGCAACGGTAATAAAATATTTAATAAAAATATTTTATTTCTGTAGTGAGATCATTTAAATCTTTTTCTTTTATCCTATCTAAATAGAGGCTTTCACCAGGGTCCAGGGTTACAAACCTGATAACTCTAAAAACCCTTGGTGGCTCTGGTAGAAACCCCCAACACGGCGACATCGACGTTCTTAATGGATTTCGACAGCGATGACAACACAGCAAGCATATCATGACCAGAAAACGCAGCGAATCCTGGTAGGATGTTGTTGTGATTTTAATTCTTCCCCATTTTTGATTTCCACGATGAAAGAGGACTAATCCAGCAACAGATTAGACTGTGGATCGATCGTTCTTGCTGGATATGATTTTTTGGGGATTTGTGGGGAATTGATTCATGAATTTGGTTTGGTTTCGTTCAACCTTATAACGGTGAAGGACCAAGATCGACAGGAACATCGATCGAGGTTCTTCCCTCTTGATTTTTTGTGTGTTCTTCCCCAAATTCTCCGGTTCTTCATGAGTGTTCTTCGTGTTCTTTGCAGGGTGATGAACAAAGGATCGTTGCACATCCGTTCGGCGCCGCAACAATCCCAAATTGAAGTATCAACATCGCGGTGGTCTTGAGGAGGTGCGACGACGGTTTCGACGGACAGATTGAAGCGGATCGGAAGAAATCGTTCTTCAGACGATTTCCGCTCGGATGGCCAGAATCGGATTTTGATGTCGATTAAAGACTCAAAACCCATGGATTCGGCTTCACATAGGCGAGGTGACTCGGTATCTGGAGTTTCGTGGTGAATGGACAACAAAATCGAGATCCGGAAGATCGGCCGAGGTGCGCGGAGGAAGACGCGGTTCAGGAAATGTTCCCGACTACACACTGTGTAGTATGAGCTACATGGCATGTGTTTATCGGTAGGGTTACCAGGCATGTACTGCAGGAGTACACAGACATGGGAAGGAAACAAAGAAATGGGCAGAGACAGTGTACGGGCACATTCCCAGCATACACGGAGCGAACCCAGGTGCTCGAACACGACGTGTGATTTCTTCAACACGTCATGTAGTTGTTTTCTATCCGACAAGACGAGTGACACGGGCCTGTTACACGGGAATCACCCAGGGTCAAGGAACACGGCGTGTACCTTTTCTACACGTTGTGTAGTTTGGTTTTTGCACGGCTTGAACGAAGGACACGGGGCGTTCACACGGGCAGTACCCGGGGTCAAGGAACACAACATGTAACCATACTACATGTTGTGGAACTTTTTCTTCAAGGATTCAGCCACTTGACTTCGGTGACTTGGATTAGTTCTTAGGGTTCGTACCCTTGGTAATACCCTGAAGGTTCTGGCGTCACCTCCTTTATACTACGGTATGATCCCTTCAGCAGACCTCCATGAATAGAGTTGTTGGAATCCCCTCTGCGAGACTTAGATCCGAATCCTTTTTAAATTCCTGGAACCCTAGGTAGAGTTTTTGGTATCGACATGACCAACTTTACCCAGGCGCTGATCCTCTGCTTAGCGGATTAGCTCAGACTGAGTTTTCGGAATCACCCCATGACTTGGATGTGATCCTCATCAGAGCATATTGTTCCCAAGGTACTTGTGGAGTGTGTTCCCCCGGAACGAGTACTTCGTGCCTCTCTCTTCAGACCTAGGAGTATGTCCTCCTGATGGTGTTCTTAGTGAAATCTTCGAGCAGGATCTTAGTGGCGGTTTTCATGATGGTCGTTTGTGTATGAGTATATCTGGATATTATTGTTATATGTTCCATAGACATATAATGTGTAGACATGACTGTACCTTTCTTTGTGGTATTTTCCTTTTTTGTATTTCCTTTGTGGTTTTCGGGGTGTCCTACTGGGTATTATTATACTCACCCTTGCACAGGCTTTTCCCGCACGTGTCGTGTCTTGTGCAGACAAGCGAGCCATTCATAGGATTCTAGGCAGACCTGGACCGGACGGTGTTCAGTGAGATCAGACGGGTCGAGGTGTGTTCCTTCAGCGATGGGTTGCAGACTCAGTACCCTTTTTCTACAGGTTGGACTTTGTTGCAGATTTCATTTTTGGTGGGCTTGTACTTTTGGCCTAGGGTTTTACTTTATCGTACATTACTTCCCTGTCGTTCTCTATGATTGGGTTTTTAGTGTATTCATGCATCTTTTCTTTTTGTAGTTTTTACTTTTCATATATGTGGGCTTGGAGATGTGTGTGTGTGTGTACAGGTTTATAGGCAATGCCTCCCATGTTGATAGCATGCCTACTCGGTGCTAGTCACCAGCCCCAGGCCTATTGAAGATGGGCTTGGGGAGTTGCGGCTCGGGCCCCACTAGGACGAGTCGTGACACATATAATCGAACAAAAACCATTTTCAACTGAAGACTTATATAATATATATTTTTATTTTAAAATTTTAGTTTTGACCGAATGGGTAGTTAAAAATAGGAAAATGAAATGAAAATATGTATTATAATTAGATTACTGGATTAGAATAATGAAATGTTTCTTGAGATATAGACCATATATTTTCATGTTTATATTCCTGATGAAAATAGTCTTGAAAAATTATGATATTTCAACATAAAATTGTTAAAAATTTGTTATTTTTTAAATCATAAGCAGCTTTAAATATCAACATCAAATAAAACATTAAATATCTTTAAAAAACAATATTTTGTAGATATATTATCAAAGGTATGTGTATATTTCTCATAATGTATTATTGTTGAATAATATATCTTATGTTTTTAAGAAGGAAATTTTAACAAAATTTCCTTACCTTATATCACGATATCCTTCGTACATGATCGAACCTAAAATATTACAAATAAAATTATATATATATATATATATATATATAATATTATAAATCTATAATTATATATATCATAGAATATATGATTTACCTATTTTTTTATTTTATGTAATTCTTTGGTAAAATATTGTTTTTGGTAATAACTCTATCATTTTTCCTATATGGGTTGATTTTTTATTCTGGATAATTTTACATTTATAGTGATTAAATAATTAAAATGATGTTATAAATGATATAAATATCATATATACTAATTTTATGTTTATATAGTAATCCATTATAGTTATATAGTGAAATTGAGTTACACCATTCAAGGAAATGGTATATCGTACGTACACATGAACAATGTTGCCATTTTCCTAATGGATCGAATGAAATGAAGGGAAATAGTAAATCACACTTATGTAGTCTTTATTATTTCATATTTATAATATTTATTCATTAATGTTTTCTTTTTTAACATTCATTTTAAGGTGGAGTGAAAAAATAATGGCATTACTTTGAGAGGCGATTTCCTTCTATATAAAAGAACAACATTATCATATCCCCATGGAATGGAAAGTAAGACTTAATATGTTATATAATTATTCTATAAGAATAATAAAATCATAATAATTATATATAAACTATTAATTAATCATTATATCCTCTCGTGAGAGGTGGTGATTGAAATTGGTTATCATCGGTTTGTGGGGGGGGGGGGGGGACACCATTCTATAAAAGATTGACTCGTTCATTATCCATTTGAGGTGAGATGAGAAATATTTCTGTAATTCAATGATCAAAATAAAATTATTTTATTTTATTTATTATGAGGACATTTTTTACATGCATTAATCATATTTTAAGGTGGAATAAGAATAAAAGAACACATGATTGTGAACTTTTATTGTTCTTTAGTGAGCCTCTTCATGAATATACCATAAACATTTATAGAATGCATTTATAATCAAAATAAGTCCTATAATATTATTTTAAGGAATTAAATAATGGAATTGATATTTCATTTTACAAAACATTTATACATATATTTTTGAAGTGAAGAGGTGAGGGGTGGCCTTGAATAACTAGCCAACGGGATAAACATGGAAATTTCAAAAAGAATAATGTGCACCAAAATTTCTGACATGAAAAAAGGATCCAAAATGGGTCATTATAAATAATTAATGTTGATAAATTTTAAATATTTATTTCCACTTTTTAGGATAATTTTTTATGTCATTTTGATTTTTAATAATTTTATTCATCCACCTATAGACTAGGTTTATCTTTCACTAACATAATTAAATTAAACCCTTTTCACTATACATAATGTTAAAAAATAGTTGATATTATTAGATAATATTAATTATATTAATTATGAATGTTAAATCTATTTTTAATAATTCAATTCATATAAGTGGAACTATGTACTTTAAAATTGATCCCACGGTCTGGATGAAAAATGGTTTTCCAAAGAGAAAAGATTCAATAGTTTTAAAACTATTTTATCAATATTCAATATGAAATTTATTTCAATGACATATATTGGTTTGATAATTATATAATTTAACTAATTATTCTTTTGAATCCATTTTTTAACAATATTTAACCTTATGAAATCTTTGAACAATTTTTTTTCAATTAAATATATGATTTTTTACTTTAGGTAAAAAAATAATGGTTTTCAAGAAAAATGAAAAAAATCACCATAATAAATATGTTTATTTTTAATTCCAAAAAATAAATTTATTTTCTTAAATTAAATTCTCTATATTTTCCAAAAATTATAATTATTAATAGTTTACTATATCTAATATAAGAATTATTTTAGAAAATATAATATTTAAATGATATAAAGCCTTTATTAAATATTAATTTATTCTTTATAAATATTTTTTCTTTATATAAAACCATTATCATATTATATATAATTTTTTTTAATTCTTATTCATACTTCCAAATTTAATTTCTATGTCAAAATGGAATGTTAAATTGTAATATTAATAATATATTATAGCTTGTTTGAACTTAGTTTTGTCTGTAGTTCATGCTATCAGAGAAATTAAATTAACATGAAAGAAAGATATTTCATAAAATCTCTGGGTGTTAAATAACCCCCCCTAATTTTTATTCTACCTCAAAATTCATTCACTTCAGAACAAAACTCTAAGGACACTTATTCATTATTAAATTCTCATGTTCCCACATAGCTTCCTCAAACTAGGGGTTTCACAAAATTATCTTGACTAGTTATGTTGTATTTTTTCACATAAAATTTTCAATATAATATATAATATCCACCATTTTTTCATAATAAGAAATATCATTTTATAGTAGTTCAATATCAATGTTTAGTAAATGTAAATGGTCAAGTGTTTTTATCTAAAGAGGGATTATTATATTACATTTTGGACATAGGAGATTCCTGGTGGATGAACCAAAAAATATGCTACCATCTTGATAAAATCGATAATTTAAAATGGTAATATATTCACAGGGTTTAATTTCCCATTCTTCCCTAATATAATTACCTTCCTCCAGGGAGGTAATATTTAAAACCCATTTTAAAAAACATCAAATTATGGATTACACCAGTGATTATTAGAATATCTTTTCTAACAACGTTGTGTCATCCTCATGTGTTGTTGAGTTTAATTATCCTTACCTTCCATTTATTATGATATCTAAGATTTAAATAGTTTAATTTTTATGAATTTCATTCTAAAATTATTGAGATATACACTTTTTCCTGATGAGATACTCATAAGGATCCATATAATACATGGGTAAAATATAATATTTTATTATAAAACAACTATATAAAGGTGTTTATCCCATTAATTATTAGAATAAATATAAAACCATCTCAACATATTCTCTATGGATTGAATTTTCCTCGCAGACTAACCATTTGTCTGTGGTTGATACACATTAATAAAATATTACTCTATAACTTGATCATTCAAACGAATTTTCTATAACATTGATGTAAACCTCATGTCCTAGTAAAAACAATGGAATTTGGTACTCCACTAAATCTTACCACATCATTAAGGTATATTCTATAAAGACAATTCAAATACAAATATTTTCTAATATAGTGTATGGTTACTGACACGATTAGTCGATCAACCATAGCCCTAGTTGAATTTTTCCATATATACAGCTTTGGCAGTATGATGACAAAAAATGGAAATGTTTTTTGATTTCTTTTCAGGTGTGGGTAAAAGTTGTAATATCCCAACACACTTTTGTAAATTTACATTTACATGCTGACATATTAGGTATCAATTTACAAATACTATGATATCTCTCTTCACTCCATACAACTGGAAATTCACATTCAAATACCTTTATATCTTCATTGTTTTAATATTATTAGAAAATAGGGATATTTTAGGCTCATAGAATATATCATTCTTACAATATGGTATGGATTGAAGACATAAAATGTAACACCCGTGTGATTTTTCAAATTTTATTCGATTTAATTTATTTGTTTGAAATTTTTCATTTCACAGGACACTAATATATATATATATATTAACTAAGTTAAAATATATTTTCAAATTAAATACCCACTTGTATTTCCCTACATGCCATAATATCTTGGCTTGCACTATAAGGAACACCGACATGGCGTACAATGCATGCAACACTAAGTTTAAATAAAACATCTATATATATATACAATTAAATGAGATAATTATATCATCTCCATTATAAATAGTTATAGTAATATTAATAAATAATTTCCAAATGATGTTTAAATTTGTTTTATAAATGTAAAACATATTGATAACGAAAGATGAGACTTTTGGTAAAGTCCTTTTATGATAAAAATATATTTTTCTTGAATGGGAATATTTTTTAAAACAAAATAAATTTTAGACACGTTTATAAATTTAAATTGATAAAATAAACATAATTTTTTAGTTGAGAACATGAAAATTTTCCAAGGGTGAATTTTTGGGGTTTTTCTAAGATACACCATTTTTGGATGTATAGCGAATTATACTTCTTTTTAGTTAAAAAATACGTTTTTAAAATTAATTAGTAATGATATATACAATTTTAAATATTTTTTATGGTCATATTAGATAAATATTACATCTATTAACACAATTTAATTAATTATAATCTATTTCACATAGAAACTGAATATAAAATATTAAAAAACTTGTGAAATTTTTCCTACATTATTACCCTGTTAATACATCCCATCTGCGGGATTAACACTAATCATAATTTTTCCACATTGGGATTTAAATTTAAAAAATCTAACATATTCCACTGTATTCATTTTGGTATTTAATGTCTAATATTTCCTTGTTAATTTTATTGCAAAATGATTAGTAAGAGTTATTATAATTAATCACAGTAGTTAAGGCCAAATTAAGCTTAATTAGAGACTAAACCATAAATTTAATGGCCCAAATGACCTATAATAATTTCGAAAATGATTTTTCTGTCAATAGTATGGAAATAAATCTTCCATTATTAATTTTGGTTGGTTTTTATGACTTTTTATGTAGCAATATGTTCACACAAAATTTGTTTCTTAAAATTCCATGTTAGCCTTTTTCCTTTCCTATAAAAGGCCACCCACCTCTACCCATTCATGGAACCTCTATAACATTTTACATTAGTTTAAAATATTCCCATGTAGCCCCCAACAATACTCCCTTAGACTGTGAATCCATACATTTGGTATAAAGCTTCTCAGCGAAGAATTTTCACACAGAAAAAAGGAGCTACCCTATTTAGAGGTAATGTCTTCTTTCAAGATCCATCCATTTATATTTTTACAAAATTTAATCTATTAATTCAATTAATATGTGAAAAAAAAAATTATATTACATATAATATGAATTTTTTATGAAATGGTTCTGATATACACTTAAACACCCCACCATCTAATGGATGTTGAACATACTGTTTCAGTGTATGATGAACGACTACCGCACTAAATCATGATAGTTTATTTCACATTTACCATCAATAATTGTGGCCATTATTATGGAAACTATTTTTATATTTGTAATCTATTATATTTATTGTTTCTTCAATATTATGTATTCCTTCTACAACACACATATTTTTACCTTCCTTTTGGTGTTAATAGGATAATCGCGTTTGAGGAAGTGTGGACTACAACCCCCTCAATGAAATGTAATTCATTCACACACAATATGGGATTTACAAAGGATGGGTTTTGTGAAATTATATTATATATATAATATAATCAAGATTACGTAATAACTATGTATATATGTTCATATACATTTATTTAATTTACATACATTCTTTCAATACAATAATAATAATGGAAAACAACATTCCAACGTACATCATTATACTAGAAATTATTTTAATACAAATATAATAGATATACCTGATACTTTTATGATGTTCTACATTCTGGAATCATGATATTGGTAATAGGATCAATGATATAACAAATTAAGACACATGTGAAAACAAAGAGAGTACAACCTGAATCGAAACCTTAACATTGGATTGTTAACAACCAGGTAATATAATGTCATAATAAAATAATATATGGAAATAGATATAATAATATGATACTATAAAAGATTTATAATTATCCTATATTTTTATATAGTAAGCTTGTATGATTACATAGGGTGTCTAAACATAAGGTAAGGAAATTTCATCTCACAATTAATTTTCATGAGATAAAATTTATGTTCGCCACCCATTCCTTTTTTGTGGTGTATGTAATTCCAATGACTGTATTCTATTTTTCCTGAAATTAAATTTATGGGTATTAACATACCTATCTTATGATCCTTATTTCGTGGGGTTAATGTTTCAAAGGTAACCAAATCAGTAATAAATAATTTGTCTCAATTTTTATTTTTGTGACTCTTGTTTTTTTATAGGCCTAAAATCTTCTTCAAGATACATATACATATATTTCACATTAAATTTTATGATTATTAATATTTTCATAATTTTATATGATTCATTTAATTTCCTTTCCATACATGGAGAGCATGATCCCAAGAATAGAATCCATAAGATATTATTTAGACAATCTCATTTATTTTCATGATTGTCTATGTTTATGCTTCCATTGATGAAATATTATAATCTATATATCAAAAATATTTTTGAGATTCCTTATACTATTTAATTTCATCATATAATCATGTATTGATTCCATTCTATACTCTTTTATACATAAGATATTTAAGAATGTTTTATTAAGAAATGCCAACATTAGCCTCCCTTCGGTCGGAAATCTATGTTTTCAAAGAGAATTATACCATTTCCTTATAAAATTTTAAAAAAATTACCCTTTCATTCTTTGACAAATATCATCAATGGATTCTTTTTATTACATTCAGAAAAAATCCATTCTTCCAAATTTATTTACTGTGCCAAAGGAATGTGCTTCTAACTTCGTACGACATGTATATATTTACCCAATAACATTCCTTTGAATATTCAATTTAATTATTGAAAGTATAATCCTTATAAATTTATTAATATTAATTTTCAAGGTAAAGTGTTTTAAAAATTGTTTCCTGTCTTTTATATATGTTTTCATGGTATTTTTAGAGAAAATAAATTTTAAATGGTTTTAAATATTAACAAAACTTTTTCAGAGATGAATGTATATTTTCATCATGATAAATTTTTGAAAGATAATTAAAAACTATTTTCCTTCTTTGATGACATTTTTGGATGTTACTCATGCCCTTTTGGTCATTCTTAAAAGGTTCCATTCATATACTTTCTACAAATGGGTTACACATAATTTAATGGTCTTTCTGAAACCTATTTCTCATTCATATTGTATATGTTTATGAAATTCGTATCTTTTTCATTGGTTATGATTCGATTACTTGGTAATGAAATGTATCTATTTTCCATAGGTTATTATATGATGAAATTTTAGTGGCACCCATTTCATTTATAGGTTGTAATTTGACTTTAATAATTACTATATATTTTTATGGGTCATTATATGCTGACTATTTTATTATCTTGTGGAACACATGTGAATGATTCAAATATGATATGGGTGGGACTTATATCTTCCTCCAAATAATTTGGTAATGATAAGTTTCATATGAGCTCAATGGGAACACAAGATGTATCCCAAACTCAAAAATAAATACGGTGTATGAGTTATATCCCAAGCATGAAAATAAATAGGGTGTATGGGTTGTGTCCCAAGACCCAAAAGAAAGAGGGAGTATGGGATTTATACCATGTGTGAAAAGAAAGAGGGAGTATAGGATTTATCCCAATACTAAATAACAAATGGTAAAATGGTTATAGCCCAAGCCTGAAAACAAGAAGGTAAATGGGTTATCCCAAACCGAAAATAAAGTGGGTATCCAGGTTTCTATCCAAAGCCTTAAGTAGGTACACGAGTCTTATTCTAGGAATAACATGTTATAATGGTTTTGGTAAGTATCCCTGACAAAAATGTTTCTAATCTTAAATGTATGCCACAAATCCTATATCTTATTCCATTTTTATGATCTCATGCCTCAGGATATTTATTTCCTTATGATTAATATATTATGAACTACCAATATTTACCCCATAACTCATTCGTAGGCCCTTTTATATGAAAAGTATAATATCCTAATGTGACGATAAAATTATAAATCTATTAGGTTCGTGTTTATGCTTATATGTCTCCCTTGTTTACCCTTATTGAGCATCTGGTCTCACCCCTCTCTTTTGTTTCATTTATCCATGTTTTAAGGACGGTTTATAGGTAGAAGTAATAAAAGTGGAGATATTTTTTGGAGATGTTTAAGATATTTCAAAATATTAGATGATTGTTTTTCCATGTTTCCATATACATTTAACTATTATAGTCCGTCAGCTTGTATTTTTGTAATTTACTAAATATTCATCTAAAAGAGTGTAATATTAATGTATGTTAAAACTAGGTCTCCCTAAATGGCATCAAAAGAATTTTTTATTAAACCATTGGAAACTAGGATAAGAATATATTAGTGATATCTCTCAGTTTATTTCTATATATTTTCCAACATATGTCTCCAAGGATAACTATAAGGATGAGTTAACGTTTAGGAAAATGTTAGGTAATTTTAGTAAAGGAAAGAGTGAGTGGTTTCCCAGCAATACATCCTTGCCTAGATACTAAAACTGGAAATGTAACTATCACATATGTACCTTGGGGTAACAACTCAGATAATATGTTCAAATCTTTACTTAAGGAAATCTAGTACATGACAACGAGCCTTGCATTGCACCTAGTTTTACACTCCCAGGTGATATTCTTTAGGAATTCACAAACTCTTCATGAACAATCCTGAAGGATTTAAATATATATTTTATATTAGTAACATAGGATGATCCTAGATACTCATAGATTGAGGAAGGTGACCAGATTTAGGCATCCTATATGTAAATATTTTCATGAATATAGTTTTATACTATGATAAGTAATGATCACACAATGATTTCTTGTTTTGGTCAATAGTGAGAATTAGAAGAAATGTGTTTATAATTAAATGTTTTAGATATGGAAATTATGAGCATTATGTGAATCGATATTTCAGGAATAAATTTTATAAAGAGAATCAGTAAGGTGGTGTGAGTATTGGTTATAATTTTTAAGATAAATAGACAGCAAATGACTTATGTAATGCATGTGACACACATCCTGTATTTTTCAAATTAACCACAAGAATCATGATTTGAATGAGGATGAGGAACCTTAGGACATGATTTATATTTTATATTCTAGGAAATAAGTATTAAGGAATAAGTTTATAAAGACTGAGTGATGGATAATGATTAAGGATTAACTGATGATGTATTTCTGTTTTGGAATTCAAATATTATTTTATATGAATCAGGAAATATATATGTATTTTTTGTATAAGTTATCAATAAATAATTAAAAGGACGTGTTGAATGGTGATAAAGACATATAAAATTGATTTCATGGGATGGTGATACTTTTATTTAAGGTAATGTAACCCTTAATTAATTTCTAGTATTGAGATATTGTTATTATGATAATGTGATAATGGATATGAATAAGTAAATTATAAGGTAATGATTACCCAAGAACTAATTATTGAAAAAGTGGTCTATAATAGTAAGGATTATGTTTATATATTCTTGGATTTAAAGAATATATCTTGTAGTGATCTAAATACATAATAATAGATGTTTTTCAAAATTGTTTATGGTAATTAGCATGTTTCAAGTGAATAAACAATGAGGTTATTCAAATGTTTCGAATGTGAAATACATTTGGTAATTTTTGATACATGGGTGATTAATGATAGGATGATTCCATAAACATCTTTATAAATCCCTTAATTTCCAAATTTCACTTGGGTTATGAGGTTAGCAATTTTTGGAAATATTAATTTAAAATTTAGATTAAGTTAGTATGTTTGAGGTGTTATCTTCCATATAAGGAATTATGAATATTGGATAGCCTGTTCAGACTACATTGTGTGGAGGGTAACTAATGAAAAATGGGATGGCTTATCATGGAACTCGTGATTTTTTAGTAATTTAGTAATGAAAAAGTAACATTATTTTTTTATAAAATGAGGTGATGTGGATGAACATAAAATAATGGGTGACATTATCTATAAATCATGAAAAAATAACTTTTAATGAAAACTATTAACCTTTTATTAAAACAAAAAATGTGGTCATATACCTATGTTTTCGATGAATCAGAAGTTCCTTTGGTCATTTCAGATTTATGGATTTATTATTTTTAACTTTAAAATAACATTGTTATCTATCACTCTCCATCAGAACATGATGGTAATATTGTTCATCAATATCCATGTTGTAAAATTCCACCTATGTTCCCCCATGTGGAAACATATTTATATGTTACTTTGGATAACCATTATGGTTCCAAATTAAACATTTAAAGGAATATTTTAGTATCCATTTTTATTATTTGGATTTCTATAAATTTAACTTTAATGTATTAATCCTTCGATAACAGAAACGAATTTCAAGGTTGAAATTCATTTTAAGGGGGTAGAATGTAACACCCCTCGATTTTATGTATTTTTTTCAAATAAGTTTATCTTTTTGATAATTTTCATTTCACATGACAGAATATATATATATATATATATTAAAACTCATGGTATAACATTTATTTTACACACAATACCAACTTGGACTGTGTTACATGCAATACAAACTTATCTTTCACTACAAGAAGCACTAACTTGTAATACGATGCACGCAACATTGAGTTTCTATGAAACCACATTACATATATATATATATATATTTAATTAAATGATATTATTATAACCTCACCATTAAAAATATTTATAGTAATCTTCATAACTACTTTGAAAATAATTTTTATAATTTTTTCATATAAATAATAAATATTAATAATGAAAGATGAGTTTTTTGGTAAATTTTTTATGTTAAAACATTTTCTTCTCGAATATGCCTATTTTTAATAATAAAATTAATTTTAGACTCATTTATAAATTTAACATGATAAAATAATCTTCATTTTTTAATTCATAACATTTAAAATATCTTAAGGTGATTTTTTTCTGAATTTTCTGAGAAACATCTTTTTTTGATAAATACTGAATAATAATGTTTTTTAGTTAAAACCTATGTTTTTGCCTAATTAATTATTAATTTTAAATGATAAATTGAAAAAAATTATTGTTATATTAGCTAAATATTAAACCTATTAATTAAATTTAATTCACTATAATAAATTTATCATTGAAACCGAATATAAAATCTTAACAAACTGTTGCCCATTTCATAATTTAAAACCCTGTTATTAAATCTCATCTACATGATTAGCAATAATTTTAATTATTCATATTCCATTATTTGAATTTAAAAAATCTAACATAAAACATTATCCTAAATATATTATTTATATTCTAATAAGACCATGTTAATTTTTGACCAAACTAATTACTAAGAATTATTTAAATTAATCATAGTATAAAAAGACAAATTTAGCATAATTGGGGAATAGAAATTAATATTAAGGTCCCAAATTAACTACAAACTTCTAAAACACCCATTTTATTTCCATAATTTATCCATAATACTTCTATCCTTGAGTTTGGTTGGTTTGGTATGGCTTTTGTTAGGTAAAAAACATGTGCACACCAAATTTGTTTCTAAAAATTCCACGTGAGTCCTTTCGTTTCCCTAAAAAGGCCACCATCTCTACTCATTCCTCACACCACTCTAACCATTTATGTTATTCCACGATCTATATAAGTATCCTCCCAACAATCTTCCCTTCGACCTTGAATCCTCCCTTTGGTCAGAAATCTTCATAAGGATGCCTTTTGTCCCAAAAAAAGGAGTTACACAATTATGATGTAACATCTTCTCTCAACCTCCTTCCATTTATTTTCCTCCAACCATTATTACATTATTTTGTGAAAAAACAAGTATGATTCATATAATAATATGTTTCTATGAAACGTTTATGGCTTACACTTACAGACACATCTATATAATGGGTGTTGAACTTATTATTTATGTGTGAGGAGAACCACTGCATCACAAAATGATGATTCTTCTTTCTCATTTACCACCAATCATAGTGACCATTGTGATAAAAATCATATTATATATTTTATTTATGATATTTTTATATCATTTAATATTCTATATTCCTTTTACACCACATGTCTTTTTACCTTTTATTTGTTGTTAATATGATAATAACAGTTGAGAAAGTGTGGACTACCACCCCACAATGTGATGTGATTCATCCACACATCAAATGGAATGTAATAATTATGGGTTTAGAGAAATTATATGGTTTATATAATATATTAATGATACTGGATTAATTATATATATATATATATATAAACATATATGCCATTTATATACATTCTTTCAAAATAACAATAAATACAGGAAAAAGCATTCATGCATACGTACAACTTACCATCTCCATGAATGGTGTATTACTTCACAAACCTAATTATGATATAGATTATTATAATACACATATACTAGATATACATGGTATTTATTTCATGTTCTAGATTCTGGAATCCTGATATAAGTATAAGGATCAATGATATAACAAATTATGTCACCTGTGAAGAAAAAAGTGAATATTACCCAAAATGAAACCCTAATATTTGATCATTAACTAGATGGTAATATTAGGTCATAATAAAATAATATATTATAATAGATATAATAACCTGATTCTATAAAATATTTACAATAAATTTATATTTATTATACTAGAATATTGTATTAGTATAGAGGGTGTCACAACACAAGGTAAGGCGCTTTCATCTCACTTTTATTATTCATGACATAAATGTTATGTTCGCCAATCTTTCATTTAGTGTACTGTATGTAATACCGTTGATTGTATTATATGTTTCTTTTTATGTAACTTTATGGGTTTCCCAAATCCATTTTATGATCCTTCTTTCACGGGGTTTATGTTTCATAAGTTACCAAGTCGAAAAAAAATTGGTCTCAATTTACCTTCTTTTAGACTCATGTTTTGTTATGCACCTAAAATCTTATTTGGGATGAATATAATTAAATTTTACAAGAAATATAATGAATATAAATTCATTTATGATATTATAATATTCATGTAATTTCTATTACTTTAAATGATATCATGATCCCAAGATACTAAGTTATAAGAGTTTATTTAGACAATCTCATTGCTTTTGGAGATTGTTTTTGTTTATTATTCCATTGATTAAATATTATGATAAATATCTCAATAATATTAATTAGTTTAATTATCCTCTATTATTTCATGATATAAACATGTATTGGTACCATTATATACACATCAGTACATAATATAGTTAAGGTAGTATTATTATTAAATTCTGACTTTACCCTCCCTTCGGTAGGAAATATATGTTTTCTAAAAATTGGTTCCATGAATATTATACCATTAGACAATTGTATTTTAAATACATTGTTATATTTTTCTATTTTACAGATATTTTCAAAGAATTATTCATGTCACTTTCAGAACAATTTATTCCACCAAACCTTTTTATCTTGTAAAAGGAATGTTGTTTTTACATCGTACAAAATGTATAGATTTACCCACAAACATTCCATTAATGATTCAATTTTATTTTTAAATGGTTAATCATTAAGAAATTTTTTTAAAAGTATTATTCTAGGAAAAGGTTTTAAAAATGGTATTTAGTCTTATTTATATATTATCATGGTATTTTAATAGAACATTATTTTGAAATGGTTTTACGTACTACCAATACTTTTTCAAAGAAGAAAGGAAAATTTCCTCATGAAACGTTTCTGAAAGATATTTCAAAACCATTTTTCCATATAAGATGAAATATTAGGATGTTAGTCATTTCCTTTTTGGAAATACTCAAATTGTTTCACTTAAATCCTCTATATAAATGTGTTACACGTAATGCCATTGTCTTTAGGAAACATATTTCCCTTTCACATGTTATATGTTTGAGAAATTAATTTCTCTTTAATGGGTTATGATTTGATGAGACGGTTTTGAAACTAAAATATTTTCCATTGGTTATGACATGATGAAATGTTAATGATACCCATTTAATTTTATTGGATATTATTTGGTGTTTATAAGAATGATATATTTTAATGGTTCATGATATGATTATGGTTTTATTATATCATTACACATGTGTGAATGATTTTACTATGAGATGGGTGGAACCTATATACCCCTCCAATGTATTGGGTAATCATAAGATTAAATTTGATTAATGGGTACATGGGTGGTAGCCCAAACCTAAATTGAAAGAGGGTTTTTGGGATGTAACTTGAGTGCAAAAATAAGAAGGGCATATGAGTTTTATCCCATTCCTGAAAAGACAGAGTGTGTATGGGGTGTATCTAAATACTGAAATGAAAAAGGGTATACAAGTTATATCTCAAGACTAAATGAATGGGGATACTTGGGTTGTATTCTAAGCATAAAAAATGAAGGCAAATTTGTTGTAGCCCATGTCTAAATGAATGTAGGTACACAGGTTTCTAGCCCTAGCCTGATGTACGTAAATAGGTCGTAGCCCAATCCAAACATGTTATAATTGTCTTAGTAGGTAGCCTTCACATAAATGATTATATTCTCACTAGTATGCCACAAATCAAAAGTCTTATTCCTTAGTTATTATTTCATGAATCATGATGTTTATTTCCTTATGATTCATGTATTATAAAATACCATGCTTTATCCCATAACTGCTGTTTATGACCTTTGATATGTTGGGTATGATATCCTAATGTTATTATCGCATTATCATACTACTATTTTTATGTTTAAGCTTACATGTTTCCCATGTTTACTGTTTCTGAGAATCTGAGATCACCCCTTTATTATGATTCTTTTTCCATGTTATGAAGAAAGATTTTAGGTATAAGTACTAAATGTGGAGATATTAATTGGATATGTTGAAGATCTTTCACCATGATAGAATATTTTATTACCATGTTTCCAAAGACACTAAACTATTACAGTCCTCTAGAATTTATTTTTGTAATATACTGAATATTCATCTAAAAGGATTTAACATCCATGTGTGTTAATCCTCTTTCACTATTTAAATTGGTCCTAAAAAATGTGATTCCATCAAAATTATGGTTTAACATGGAAACATTTCTCACCGTCTTTTGTAGCTCTATATCATTATTCTATACCTATTTAATCTTCACATGGATATATGATTGAACATTAATATGAGAAAAATTAGATTTATCCCATTCCTTCAAGATTTCTACATCATTCCTTTTCAAATAATGAAATATTAGATCCTTTTTATCCACATCATGGATAACATGGAATGATTATTTCTACTCAATCCATATAAAACCTTGTTCACACTATGAAGATTGAAATGTATTAATTATTATTAATCAATAATTATCTCTAACCATATCCTCTATTGAATTCTCAACACATTCTATGTTAATAAATACTTTACAGATTTGTTTATATTATATGTATCACACTTATAAAATTAATGATAATTCAACCATATCTTTAATGAAAAAAATTTCATAACTAACTCAAATACTTGAGTTAGTTAATTTTTCTCATGAAACTCTAATTTTCATTATGAATAACCTATAACCATATCATTCTGTATATGAAAATATACAAATTCATTATTGGTGCATTAATTAATTCATAAAAACCATGTCCACTACATTTTAATGAATGATCACATATATTAACTAATAATCCATTTAGTTCCTTTAAATTTTTATCACATTAATTATATCATGGAACATGGATCCCTATCATGTAAGCATTGTGATTCTATTAGAAAATAATGCTAAATAATCCCAAAACCATTGATAATATAAAACAACAACATAAATATTTGGATAGAATTAACTTATGTTGGTTTGGTCCATCATTCAAATTCCTTTTTCTTGGATGTATCCTCCGATATATCCATAAATGAGTTTACATGATCAAAAAATGAATCCATTTTAAACCAAAATTCATACATTGTTAATTTTTCATGCGAATTCTCTTTTATTGGGAGCATCATTACAATTATCAAGTGATCATCATTCTATTCCATTACCATTGAATTATTAAGAATAAAATATATAAAGACAACCAAAATTAGATAAACATCAGTTATATATACTTTGTTCCTAAAATCCATGAATATGATGGTTGAATTAGTAAGGAAAAATGGTATTATAATATACTTGTAGTGTATACACCTTGTACACAATGCCATCTTGGGTATATCCTTCTTTTTAACCTCAATTTATGATTTCCTGAATGATGTTTAATCATTAAAAAGTATTAATCAATCCATAGTTGATCAAACTAGTCATCATAAAGGATAGATGATACATGTTATTTTTCTATGATCTTGTTCACCACTCAATAATCAATGTAATAATTCATTAATCAATCTATATTTTTTATAATGATAATGTGAGAATACCATGGAGACAAACAAGGATAAATAAATTTCTTATCATGATTTCATTGAGTTACTTATTTAATTTATGAAACTCAGAAGATTACATTATATAGGGATTCTATGAAATAGGTCTCAAACAAAATATATAATTTATTTTCCCTAGATTTATGTATATATTTTAAAAATATATGGAATTATTTTGAGACCACATTCTTTAATATCACATAATTACAAGGACCGAAGAACCTGGAATGGAGTTTTTAACTTTTTTATGATCACATAATTAAACGTGCGGGCAGGTTTTTATAACTTTTGAACCGGTGCTCAGATCGAATATCGGATGGCCCTATTGAACTCGGAATTCCAATATTCACCTAGAAATGATTTAAGTTTGACCAACAAGGGTTAGACAAAAATGTTAATTTTTAGACTTTTGTAAAATAAGAAAATAACTTAAAAAGTTATTTTATTGTTCTTTCACTCAGTTGAGCAGTGGACAGTGATGTTGCGGTGTGGCAAAGAGGCAAAGATGAGGAACATCAATGGAAGGTCATTAATGGGTTGTCTTTATACAACATAATATCTATGATGTTTCCTAAATGAAACAGAGTAACAATGCAATGACGCGTCATAAGAGAAACACTATGACATGTTTCTTTTTTATGGAATAACGACTTGGAGAATTGAGGCTTAATTGGAGTAAAACTCTTTAACAAACCAATGGTGAGTTTTCTATCCAATGATTAATGATGAACACTAGAAAAATGGTAACAAATTCGATGTTTTTGGAAAAATAAAATGTGTTCCATGTGCTTATCTTCAATTGGAGTTTTATTTCCTTGTGTTGCGACAAAATATGTCCTCAACTGGGCACAAAATGTTCATGGTACGACTCTGCATTTTTTTTGGGGGTCAGTAAAGAGGCGCCCAAGCTACCTGTGCACAATCACTTGCGTGCCACCACGTTGAAGCTGATTGAAGTGATAATTTTGGATACATCCTAAATGTGTCACCCTTTCCTCTGCCAAAACACCATCGTCGCACAAGGTACATGCACACCCCTATTTGGTGTTCAAGTCACTTGCACGCCCAACTTACTTCGCCCAAGGTCGCTTATATTCCTATCAATGGACATTAGGGCCCCATTTGTACTGAAAAATTTCCTTGTATTCCAATTGTTTGTCTGGTCGCCGTACTACTTCTCCCCAGTCTTCCGAAACATTCATGTTAGTTCTTCAACACCTTGAGCAGAGGATTTAAGGGAGGATCATTAGACTTAAGTCATTCTAGTGTTTGAAAACCATAACACTTATTCACCTAAATCTCCCAACCTCCCTAATTCAGAAATACTTGTGTGACTTCCATTCCACTTACATGAGCTTGAGCACCCCACTTCTTGGATCACCTATGAATACTCTTGAAGTCTCGAGCAAGGTATCACCCATGTATTACCATACATACTGTTCGTCGTTTAACTGAACATCAGGTCGCCCAAGGGTACATGTGCGACCATACTAACACGCCCTTCTCAACTTGGGAACCCCTCTTTGGTTCACTTAATCTCTTCACTCTCTTCAATTTACAAGCCATCAAGCCTTCGACATCCATTCATGGCAAGGATTCCTCTTCATTGGATCTATTGTCTGAATTGGATTCTGTTGAGACATCCACCAAAACCTCCTGACTTATCAAATCTTTGGGAATGTCACATCAGCAAGTATCTTATTTTTGTTTGTATTACCATAGATAGAGGTTTCCCAAATTTTCTTCACAATGTGATTATGATTCATAGAGTGTCTGTGGGTTTGTATATCCACAATCACATGGAACTTTCTCCTAGAAATAGAGCTGGGAAGTTCCCGGTTTGGAGGAGGATTGGGTCCTAGCATCTCCCTTCTCAAGGAGGCGACCTAGAACCTTAGGTCTATGGTAGGGAAGGTATAGTTCAGGATTACTTTTCATTTTATAGAATAAATGAGAAGTATCCCTTCCCCTACCATGATCAATTTTAATGCAACGAGTTTGCCGTAAGCCCCTATCTTTTCTTTCAAGAGGTGGCATCATTGATCCTCCTCTCATATTCGATGCCAAAGACCAAAGAGGGGTGATCACATGGACTTTTGTTACCCATTCCCTCTCCCGTTACACTTTGTTATCATGGGAATCCATCGTGGAATATGCCCCTCACCTTCATCCATTCTTTCTTACATTGGATCCTTGTCCAGTGTAAGTAGAACAGAGGGAATGTTCGTCGCCTCTCCCTCTTCCATCAGCGGGGGATTAAAAATGTGATGTCTCATTGTTTAATCGTTGACACCCTCTTTTTTATCACACAGATAACGACTCACGTGGGATTAGTGATACGTGATGGTTACAACATGTGCACAAACAGTCATTGGAATAAACTACGAGAACTATGATTCCCATCATAATCGGGATACGTAGGAATCCTTCTCAGGGCCCAAGCTCATTGGACATCCTCCTTAGGAATCCAAACCTAATTCCCAGAATATGGGAATCCTCTTCCATAATAATCCCTAGATTAAACCACCCTTGTCATCAAGACATCATTTTCAGAAAGTATACCCAAACTCATCTCTCCTAAAAGACAATACTCTCCTATAAGACTTATCGAACTATATGGACCTTGATTCCCATCCCCATGGGATATGTAGGAAGCCTCTTTGAGGTTAAAACCCAACACTTCAAATAAACCTTGTTCTCCTTGTGCCATATTCCCAAAAGGGACTGATTTAACATGGAAAACAATATCCTTTTCATGTTCATCAGGCTCTTTCGGCCTAAGTCCCACAATAAGTTTCAACTAAGAACCATCCTCTTAGAGGTACTTATCTCATGACCTTAAAAGGTATGATGTGTCCCATTTATTGGAACTGAACAATGATGGTTCTGTTACCTTTATCATGATTAAGTAGGTAGTCTATCTTATAGGCACAATCCCAAAATCAAAACCAATCCTTCGTCTCCCTAAGTGACAATAAAATTCTAGAGTGCCCCACATAGTGTCTTAAAAACCTGTATCATCAAAAATGTTGAGTAAAATAATATCTTAATAGTATATTAGAGGATCCCATTGATGGAAAACCTCAAATACATATGGATATTTCAATTAATGAAGAACCTTGAATGCATACAGATGATTCTAAATTTTACAAATGTTAATAAGTGATGAAGAATTCCATGGGGTACATATGACATACATGGTAATTTAATAAGGATTCAGGAAAATATCTTAAATTTAAAAAGAGAGTCCTATATTATACAATAATTCCCCCCATAATGGTGTGATAAGTCTGACCACCCATCCTCATGACCAATACATGTTTTTATGTATTGTAAAGTTCAAACTTAACAAACTCCCGCCTTATAAAAGCAATTTTTCTTAGGATATAGAACTGTTGGAATTTTCTAGTTCATTGAATAAATCCAATGGAAAATACTTTGAAATGGTGATCGTTAAAACTATAAAACAAGTTTCAAGAAACTACAAAACAGATGCAGCTTAATGAATGGTGTAGGAATGCAATGAATGCCTTCGACTTTTTGAAACATCATGGGAAAACCACTTCAACAACGAACTGCTTTGACGCAGGGGATTTTTTTTGGTTTGTATTTTCCCCATATATTTTTTAGATAAATATCATAGACCAAACAACAATCAGGTTTATCCATGGATTTTTTTCTCTTGCAAGAGGGTGATGTTTCTGGGACATCTATTTGAAATTGATTTTTTTTGAAAGAACAACCATCCTAATCATCTTCTATTTTAATGTTATAACACATATGTATTGGGCTGAAACAAACAAGTTCCGACCCCCTTACCCTTGAGAATTCTTCGTGAATGAATTTTTTAAATGGTAGTATGTGAATTTCAAGGCCTTAGAAGTGAAGGAAATACCCCACAGAGGGCGTAGGTGTAGTCGAAACGAAGAACATACCACTAAAGTAGACCCAATGGTCCATGGAGTATTCTACTGATGACTGGCGGAGGTGTCTATGGGAGAGTGGTTGGGTGCTCCGATGGTGCGCTGGTATGAGCACTATGGTTGGCTCAGGCCATGATAGAGAAAAAGGATTACCGACTGTGCCGACGGCCGGTGGTGGCAGACGCAGTTGGGCAGCTGCATTGGTGGAGTGGGCCGTGTTCTTCAGAGGCATGTGGTCTTCTAGAACATGTATAAGTTTGATTGATCAGTTTTGATGACCACATAGTGAAAATCCAAGATGCTCCATGTTTCTAATATGGAGGTAATGGCCCCACGTTGAATGCATGGCGAGCAGGGGTGTCCAATACGGCTTTCAGCTTCATCCCGGCTAGGCAGACCAGGCATGGCGTTGGTCAGACCCACCAGTTAGACATAACCCATGGGCCAATGGAGTGGACCCAGGTTGTGCCAGGTATGGGTTGGGTTGGAGGACCTATGTCGGTGTGGGTCGATCCAACCGGGTTGGACCTGACCCGGACACAACCCGACCATTTTTGAGAAAATTTCAATAACATGCAAATCCAGCATCCAATTAATGTGTCGTTTACGTAGTTGGGACCCTTGTGTCTACGAGAATATTTTTTAATACTCTATTGAGGATTTAATGGATGTTATAATTCTAAGAATATCATGGGGATCATTTATATTGAGATCAAGCGTGCTACGTGGAGAAACCATGTGGTTGGATGAGACCTAGACACTGCTAGAGAGCTACCCTATCTGGGTCAGATACTATAGCCTAGTGGGAATAAGCTTTAGTGTGACCTGGAAATCCCATAGTGGGGATTAGATTCTTTTTTACCCGACGGACCCGTGGTACTCGACATGAGATGTTTCTTAGGTATGGCTATAGTGGGAAGCAACTTCTGTGTGACCCGGTATGCCCACGGTGGGGAGAGGATTCTATGGGATATATCATACCCATAGTAAATATCAGGGATGAGTACAAAAGCAGTCATAGGTTAGTGGGATGCATCTTCTGTGGGACCTGGCAAGCCCATTGTTATCATTGAGGAGGAGTTCTCCAACAGCCGGGGTGTTTGAAAATGTGACTAATGGTTATACATTCATACTCTAGATCATACCTGGTATGAGATGTCTTAATCAGTGATCATGTACGGTTATCATGATTGGTGGTTTGGTTGTGGATCTCTTTGATCTACTTCTTGGTTTCTTTGGGGACCCTACTAAGTGTTTTGATACTCACCCCTGCATGGGTTTCTCCTGCACATAATGTCTCTGGTGGAGACAACCGCCACCATGACAAAGGAATTGGATGCCCAGGACCTGATGGTGCCCAGCTAGACCAGGAAGACATGACATACTTCTATGTCTTCCAGATGATATTATGAACATACCCATCTTTTGGGGTTTCCAGCAGATGGCTTCCTGAGTTTCTATTTTGATCTTTCCAATTTTTCAGTATGTCTTTTGTTGGTTTTTTATTCTGGAACATTTGACTTTTAGTGGTACTTGTACTCATTGGTTATTTATAGTGGCACTATTGTTTAAATTTCCATATTTAGGATTTGGAAGTGGGGTTATGTGTTCATGTACTCGGGAAAATGCCTCCCACTTGCAGGTTGACACTTTTAGTGCTAGTCTTTAACCCATGGCCTTCAGGAGGTGGGCTTGGGGTATGTCATAGCATGGTCTCCGGGGGACAGGTCAGGAAAAAGTGGTATCAATGTTGTTCAGTTATACCCTAATGATCGAGATTCTATTGGTGTGTTTTGGTGAAATAGTGTTGAATGTTTATATTTCGAGTTTCAGATTCAGGAGTCCGGTGTTGGTGTAATGGTCGACGTATCCATATACAAGGACGTTGAATTCGGCTTTTTTGATCAATACATGAAAAAATAGGTTGTATAAGTGTCTCGTTATGATCTTCTTGAATAAGAGTTATCTCACTATGTATAATTTTTATAATAGGGAATTCCATGATCTTTTTCAAGATGCATCCACACAGACAGTTAGCTAGGCTTCTGATACGTGATTTTGTGGAAAACCTGACTATAAATGATGCATCAGTTCAGAGACCAGTGCTAGAGATGGACTCATTGGGTGGGGAACTAGTGTTGACAACACCCATTAATTAGTAGTTACAACCGGTGTTACAGATAGGGTATGGACATAAGATCAACTCCTTGCATGTGTTCCAGAGACAGATCCTTAGGTTGCTGATGACTGGCTGGAGGATATGATGTGGGTCATCCCTATAGTGAGGACACCACTGGAACATATGATGATCCTATATGTTATAATTTTTTAGGGTTCTTCAAGTAGATGGTGGAGCCTAACAATTTAAACTCATGATGAGACGAACCTCTCTTTTTCTAACTCTGAATGAATATTTTTGGAGGATTATTTTCCAGTGATCTTTCACTTTGTGGGAATCATGAAGCAGATTCACCTATAGAAGGAAATCCTGTTAGTGGATAAGTACTCTATAAGGTTTAAAAATATCTCTTGCTACTCCACATTCATGGTTTGATACCCTTTCTTTAGGGCATGGACCATTGAGTAGGGTCGCAGATGAGAGATCAGGGCATCCATTTTGTCTCTCAGCATCCCTACTCAAGTTGGGGTGCCAGTACGATCCCTTCTTGTAGAGAGATTCATGGCAGAGTATGAGCCAACAACCAGAGCCACCAGAAAACATCAGGCGGTAGAGTCCTCACTGGTGAGTAGCAGCAGCAGGCAAGGGGACCCAAGAAGTTTAGATATTTCATTGGAAGTACCCCAGAATCGAGGTAAGTGGTATGTGGCTCTTAGAAAAGAGGGTGTCAGTTGGGAAACAAGTTGTGCTTCACGTGCGGTGGGTAGGAAAACCTGTCTCATGACTGCCCAACTCACCACTCAAATGATCTGCATGATGTTGAGGGGCCTCCAATGTAGATAAAGAGGTTTTAGTGAGGAGTTCTGCTGGGAGGCAGACCTAGGATGGTAAAATGCCAAGGAGAATCCAGAGGATACCTGTTTGAGGTGCTACTGCCACCTCCACTAGGGTGGTCCACCATGGGACGAGGGAACCGGAGGATAGGGGAAAGGCCAGCTTCAGGTGATGGAGGGCTACAACTATGGTTCTCCATAGATTATAAGAGGTATAATCTATGTCTTCTCCCACCGTATCTTTAGTTCTTATAGACACAGGTTCTAATCACTCTTTCCTTGACACAGACCTCGTTTGGGGACCAGATATTTCATCATATCTGTTGGCTTGATCCTTATGATTAGAGACACCAATGGGAGAGGGTTCGATGATTGCATATTGGTTATAGTAGTACGAGATTACTCTAGAAGGGGAGACCGTAGGCTATGATATTTTATTAGCGTCATCTAGGCCTTACGACATCATCTTGGGTATGTAATGGCTTTCTATAGTCTATACTCAGATCGACTATTTTATTTTAAATGTGGGGTGTGTTTGCAAAGATGGGAATGAGTTTTTCTCTACCTGTGAAAAGGGATGTTTTTCAGCACAGGATGGACATCCTTAGAGGACGGTGCAACCTATCACTCACATGTTGGCCAATCCCACACTTTTTGTGGTGGATGAGAGGATTCCAAGCATTCCTTTATTGGTGGATGAGTATGATGATGTATTCCCTTAGGATGTTTTGGTACTACCTCCTTGTGGGGTGGTAGACTTATTAATCGATTTGTATTTGGGTAATACACCAATATCCACACTAGAATATAAAATGGAACTCACTAAACATCATGAATTGAGTGTACAGTTGGATGACATGGAGGAGAAGGTGTTCGTAAGGCCCATCGTTTCAACATGGGTAGCCCTAGTGTTCTTTTCCAAGTAGGATGAAAGGATCTTGAGGATATGCATGGTCAATTGGTGCCTGAACTAGGTGTCTATGAAGAAAACGTATCCACTACAATGGATTATGACCGCTTCCATAAATTGTAAGGAGAAACATTTTTTTCAAAATAGGCCTCATAACATGGTGTCACCAGCTTCGGCGACGAGATGAGGATGATCCAGAAATAGCCTTTAGATGCTAGTATGGCCACTATGAGTTCTTTTTGATGCCCTTTGGGGTGAATAATTCGCCAGTAGTATTCATAGAAGTCATGAGATGGATCATCGATCCTTAACTCATTCATTTTGTGGTTGTCTTAATTGATGACATCTTGGTGTACTCGGTGTCGGAGGTGGAGCATGATACACACCTGTGTATAGTCCTAGATACACTCTAAGAGCTGCAGATATAGGGTAATCTCTTGAAGTGCTAGTTTAGGATTAGGGAGGTCCACTTTTTAGGACACATCATCTCAATGGCTGGTGTTGCAATGGATTCAATGATGATAGAGGTAGTGCGTTCTTGGTAGCCACCTAGGACCGTGACTGAGGTGTGGAGTTTTTTTTGGTTGGTTAGATACTAATGGAGGTTCATGACCAAATTTCCCATTGTAAAACAACTTTTATAAGCCCTGACATGGAAGGGACAACCATTTGTGGTGATGAAGAAGTTCCAGAAGAGTTTCCAATAGCTTAGGCATATAATGACAAGTGACCACATCTTGAGACTACCAGAAGAAGGAGTTGGGCATGTAGTCTTCTACGACACTTTAGGGACCAGACTGGTTTTGTTCTAATATAGGAGTGATCATTGATTTCTTAAGGTTCATGGTATTTGAGGAAACTATAGTATAACTACGTGACCCATGATCTAGAATTAGTAGTAGTGGTCTTTAATGTGATGATTTGGTGTCACTACATGATGGACGAACAGTTTACCGTCTACCCCGTCCACAAGAGCATCAAGTATATCTTTTCATAGAATGACCTAAATTTGAGTAAACGGTGATGGATGGAGTTCCACCAGGACAATGATTATGAGATAGTCTATACTCCTGAGAAGGGGAATGTGGTGGCAGAAGCGCTCAACCAGAGATCTCCTTTATAGCTTTTGAGTGAGGTGATAGAGAATCTAGTGGTGATGCAAATATCCTTTGTGGATGATGATGGATCACCTTACCTATAATCAATGATATTCACTCCCATGCTCTTACAACAAGTTAGGAAGGTACAACATTGGATGTTTATTAAGAGGCCCTACGTACTCAATTATCCTCATGAAATGGTCCAAATGGATTTTCAATAGGTGGGAAGCACCTCTTCATTTTAAGAGGATGCACTATTGTACCAGTGACGTTATGGGAGGAGGTGTTGAGGGAGTTTCATATATCATCATTGGTGGTATATCTTGGAGTGGAGAAGATTTACCAGGACCTCCAACGTCAGTACCGGTGGCCATGGGTGGAGAAAGTGATGGAGAATTTCATTTTTCGATGCTTCACTTCTTAGTAATTATAGACTGAGGATCAGGTTCACACATTCTTGGAACATCCAATTGAGGTACCAGAGTGGAAATGATATGGTATCATCATGAAATTCATTAAATTGTTACCACAAAATTATAAAGGCCATTATTCTATCTGGGTGATCATTGAATGACTCACCAAGTCAGTTCACTTCCTACCTATCTTGGATTTGGGATCTGTAGAGGGATTCAGGTGCCTCTATGTCTTGGAGATAGTGTGGTTTCACAGAGTTACTTTGATGATCGTATCAGGCCTTGATGCACACTCTACATCTCGGTTGTGGAAGGGATTGTATGAGTTGTTTAGAACTCAGCTTCAATTGAGCATATCATTTCTCCCTAAAATAGATGGTCAGATAGAGTGGACCATAAAGACCTCAGAGGAAATGATTCATGCTTGTGTCCTTGATTTTGGTTGTAGTTTGGAGAACCACCTGCCACTATTGGATATTTCGTTAAATAATATCTATCACTCTAACATTTGTATGGCACTATTTGAGGGCTTGTAATGGTATCCATGAAAATCACCTCTTTTCGGTACAGACCTTGGGGAGTTAGCACTCATGGGTCCATAGTTGGTAAGAGATACCACTGGGAAGGTGTAGATCATCCAGGAGAGGATGAGGACTGCATAGAACAGACATTTATCATATACTGATAGGAATAAGAGACCCTTTTCATTTTAAGAGGGATTGAATGTGTTCTTTTGGGACTCACCCCGACAAGGATTTCAGGGATTTGGTTGGGGCTGTAAGTTATCTCCGAGGTTCATCAGAACTTTTCAGATCCTGAGAAGTGATGGAAAGGTGGCGTACCATCTATCTCTTCCCCCTCTGATTCATCGGTGCATGATGTTTTTTATGTGTCGTAGTTGAGGAGGTATTTTCATGATCAATAACATGTCATAGACTATAGTAACATGGACAATAACAATGGAGTGACGTTTTCAAATTTCTAGGTGGAGATATAGGATCAATATGAGAGGGTCATTCATGGATGGTCGATTCATATAGTTTTCATTTGGATGAATCACTAGAATTTGAAAGAGACCACATGGGAGAAGGAGGCTCATATTCGTGCTCAATACCCCAATTTGTTTTTATTATCCCTTGTTCTAGCTTTTGGGGACATAAATCCCTATGGTGGGGATAATGTAATTTCTCAGAATTTCGGTATTATTTTTTTAAATTATACTGTATTATTTTGACACCATAGGATTTGACGGAAAGTGATTCCAAGCCCCTGTGATCCTAGAATGGTATTTTTTACTTTTTAAGTTACTTTATGTAATCTTTCAAGTGGGGTTTTAAAAAATTTAAACTAGTTCTTGGATAAAATTTCTAAAGGCACCGTTGAACTCAGAACACTGGTATTTTCCTAGAAAGAATATATCTTTGACCGAATGGGGTTTGATAGAAGAGTTAATTTTAGTAATTTTCTAAAAAAAATTAATATAAAAAGTTATTTTATTTTTCTTTCACATTGTTGAGAGGTTGATGGTGACTTTGCGGTGAGAAGATGAGGCGATGGCGAGGCACATTAATGGAAGCTTCTTAATGGCTCATTTTCCTATAGAATAACAGCTATACTGTTTTGATAAATTAAACAGTACAATGATGCAATGTCACAGTGCCACAAAAACACTGCGACATGATTCCTTTTTATGGAATTATGCATTGAAGAATTGAGGTTTAATAAGAAGATACTTTTCTGATATACCATCGAATAGTTTTCTCTCTAATAAAGAATGAAGAATGATGGTGGAATGTTAACATCTTCAATGCACCATAATGAATTAAGCCAGAAAGAAATGAATGACTTCGACTTTGTGACCCTTGGTAGGAAGACCGCATCAATGTAGAACTAATTTGAGTTTGGGGTTTGTTTTGGATCATGTTTTCCCCATTATTTTTTTAAACTATTAATGTGGACTAACCTAAGAAGTGGTTGATCTGTGGATTTCCGACTTGTGTGGGCAGGTGAGGTTTCCAGAATATCTATTCAGGGTTGAATTTTTGTTGATAGAATATCCTTCCTTAGCCTCCCCTGTTTTAAACGTATAATGTGGAGGACATGGGATGAAATGATCAAGGCCTTACCCCGCTCTGTTAGGAGCATTCTTGGTGGAAAATTTTGAAAATGGTGGGAAGGAAATTTCAAGGCCTTCGTAGGGGGGTAAATACACCACAGAGTCTATAAGCGTAGTAGGTGTAAAGAATGGACCAATGGAGTGGACTTGGTGGTCTTCAGAGTATTCAACCGGTGACCAGCGACAACTGTCTGTGGTGGTGCACCATGACGATGCACGTGGAGGAGCACCATGGCTAGCCCAACCCGCAGTGGAGCCATAAGATAGACGGTTGCGCTGACGGCAGGAGGAGGTTGACGCGGCCTACAATCGTTGATCGCGTTCTTATGAGAAACGTGGTCTTTGACCGCGTGTGTGATTTATGTAGACCGTATAATGCCAAACCTAGATACTTGATGCATTTGTGCTAGAGGTAATGTCTCGGAGTCAACCACAGAGTGAGCAGTGGTGTCAGACGTGGCTTCCAGCTATGTCCTGGCCTGGTGGACCGGGAAGGGAATGGTCTAGACCAGCCCTATCAGGACAAACCTGCTTAGTGGGCCAGGCTAGACCCATGGACCAACAGACCAGAACAAGGTCGGGCTAAGTCTGGGTCGGGTCAGCAAACCCAGATAGGGTTGGAAGACCTGGGTTGGGTCAGTCCAGCCCAGTCAGACCAGAACCAGCATTCCCCCTTTAGAAAAAACACTAATAACATGCAAACAGTGAGTATTTATGACGATCCATTTACTCTGTTCAGACCCTCACAATGAGGAGGAACTTTTGGAAAACTATATAGAGGATTTCAAGGAGCTTGGAATTTGACGAATGTCTTGTGGAGTAGTTATTATGAGATAAAGCATGCTATGGGTAGAAACCATGTGGTTGGCTAAGATATAGATACTTTTGGTGAGATAAGTTGTGTGGATCATATACAATGACCCAATAGGAAGTGTATTCCTTCTGATCCAACTGGACCATGATGGGGATAAACTTATTTTTGACCTGAAAGACCCACACTACTCGACAACAGAAGTACCTCAATATGGCCATAGTGGGATGTGGCATCTGTGTGACCTGACATGCCCACAATGGGGAGAAGCTTCTGTGTGACCAAGCATACCAATGTTACTAATCATAGATGAGTATGAGAATAGTCTTAGGTTACTGGGAAGAAGATTTTGTGTGACCTGGCAGGTCCAATATACTCATTGAGAAAGAGTTCTCTAATAGCCGAGGTGTTTTACTATGTGACTATTGGTTATACCTTCCTACTTTAGAGAATACCTAGTGTTATTTTTATTTATACATGATCATTATTTGTGATCATGAATTTTGTTTGGGTAGTTCATATATTTTTGGTCATTAATTGTTTGTTTGGGGTCACTAATGATTATTTTGTTACTCCCCCCTCCACGGGCTTCACACACACATGTTGTGTTTGGTGTAGACGAATGCTTCCATGATGGAGGAATTGGTGGATTAGGACCCGGTGGTTCCCAGTGAGATAAGGAAGATGAGAAATTATTCTACCCCTTCTAGCAGCTACTCTGTAACTACACATCAGTTTGGGCTTCCTACCGATGACTTCCAGAGCTTCCTTTTTTTACTTTCCTATTTTCCAGTTAGTCTTTTCTTGGGTTTCTATTCTGGACCATTTGAATTTTACTTTTACTTGTTATAAGTGGTTATTTATAGTGGAATGCGTTTTTACATTCCCAAATTTGAGATGTGGTAGTGTGTGCGTGCATACAGGTACTCAAGAAAATGCCTCTAACATGAAATTTGACGCCTTCGGTTTAATTCACCAACCACTATTCTTCGTGAGGTGGGGTTTGGGGTATGCCATGGAATGACGCCCAGGGGACAAGTCATGACATGAAATCTATTAAAAAAATATGACTTCGTGATTTGGGGGATTAATAGGCTACTCTTCGGGAATGATATCAATAAAATACCACAAAAGACATATCATATATTTGGGTTTATCCACAACAATATGAGATTCACACCACTTTTGAATGTGAATAATAATCCATACAATATATGTGATCTACATAAGAAGATAATGTTTATCATCGAAGTATATTTGATGATATATGGATTTGGAATATAAAATTTGACTACCATTCATTAACAAATGATTTGTGAATTATGCATTGAAATCCAATTAGGCCCAACAATAACAAAAAATTCTACTAGGGGACTAATGATAGGATTTTCAGTAAGTATATTCCTAAAAATATCAATTAGAGTTGAATCATATATGTTAGATGTATTATCTCACCATTAGGGATTTTCATTTTCAAAATCTATATATAACCATTTTGGTGGAATCTAGATACCATTAGAAAATTCCTCAAATATAAATGAATATTTTGAACTAGAGTAAAATAAAACATTAGTTGTTATAGAGTGGGTGTAAAGTGTACCTATCAACATTTCTTTATCACAAAACACATCTAAAAAATGTTGAAATGATATTACCCATTTCCACTCATCTAAATAGTTTAAAAAAGTTCATTATGATCAATAATATTTAGATTTGGCCACTAATTAACATGCTGACCATACTACTGGTATTTGAAGAACTGGAGTATAGTTGGATCATTCTATAAATCATTATATATTTTTGAATCATTAGTAAATTTCTTTCCATATCTTCAGTATATTAATTTATGATTTCCTTACAATCGACACTAAAAACAATTACCATTCTCCTTTTGGAAATTTCCATCATGTTTCTTTCCACACTCCAATTATTATAGGAAAATAATATTCAACACATCCTAGTTCTTATTATTTCACATTAACATCATCCTTATTTTATTATCAATAATATTTTATTGATATGAAAATATAATATCAATTTCTACCTTGAGAGAACGTTGAATAAAGTTTACATAGCTAGGAATGTCCCATATAGATAACACCTTTTAGAAACATGGTTTTAATCCAAATATGAATCCATCATCCTTACATTAGGATAGGCTGATAAATATATTATCATAACTTATAAGAATTGTAATCTTTTACTCATAGGTACCAACATGTACATCCCCCATATTCTACATATCAGACAATTCGTTCTAAATTTTCTTACCCATAATAAAAGGGTTGTACATATTGAAAAATAATACCTCAAATACATCCCACACAATAGAGTCAATTTCATCATATTGACTTGTTTTATTGAAGTGATTCGACCATATATCTCTTTATCCTTTCAATAAATAGATATAAAAATGAATATTTTTTTCCATTACACAGGATAATGGAAAATAAATTTTTTGATTTAATGACTAATTGATCAATTAATGGTGGATTAACATACCTACTAAAATATTGTGGAAATTTCCTCATGAAGGTATCAAAAAAATGTTATCCCATCATTATTTTCATTAATATGTTTATCATGATTCATATCTTAATAAATTTGTGAGAACATAGGAATTATACAATAACAATTGGTTTTAAAGGAGGAAAATCATATGAGTTTCCATTTCATTCAGAAGTAACACAAATCCTTGAGGTTTTATTAAATGACTAAAACCAAAAATCATAGTCAGGGAAATAATAATCATTGTGGGAAAACAAATTACCATAAATAAATAATTTATTTTATTTTTAAATCATAACAACATCTATTAAATCTATTAAGGATATGATTTAAGATATTTTAATAATGGTAATAACCTATCCAAATCCTTCATGATTGTTTGTGTATTAAATGAATATTTACAAATGTATATCCCCTCAGAGTGTCATACCATGTACACAATAATGATCATTATTTTGTATAATTTAACACTAAACTAAATCATAGTGTACCTTTTTCAATGTTATTATGACTAGGTACATCTATTATATAACAATATCCACATTTAAAATCCATGTAGTTATTTATTTCTAGGTAAAGGTTATAATATATTTCTTACCAAAAAATTAGGATTCTATCATAAGTATTAGATTATCCTAAGGGTTCTCACTTAATTTTTATCAACCTAGTTTCTAAAATAAAAAAAAATATACTTTCATACTAACTATTAATCCATAGGATTATCATACAATGATACTACATATTTTTTTATGAACATTCTATACATTACCAAAACACATGCTTCTGAATCATAATGAAATTGTTCATTCACAAAAATATATAAATAAAAGACTGGTTCATAATTTAAAAACATCATCTCTAACTATGTTCTCAATAAAAATAACCATTCTAATAAAAATCAAATATAATGTATTTCTTCAGAACCTGGGGAAGGGTATTATAATAAAGGGAGATCTCTGATACTCAGTAGGGGTAAATAAGGGAGATAAAAAAAATAACTGAGAAGAATTGTATGAGAATATTATCACTAAATTTTAAATCCATAACCTTCATATAAAAAAACATAATATTGGTTCATGGAAAAAATGTTTTGAATTTTTTAAGATGTGAATCCTAAGGGAATCAAAGTATATGAACCATTAGGGAATAACAACCCAATAGTAAAAAAACTTCAGAATAAATATAATTATTTAAAATCATTCCCATTATACTCATGGATTATTACTACATCTATTATAGTGTAATGGTTTCAATTTGTAAATAATAATAGTTGTCAAGGTACACTCTAAATACTATCATAGTGGACAATGTCCCTTAATATAATACATTAACTCTTGTTTCTAGTCATATTTATCTCATTATAATTTAATCCTTACCCAGTGAATTGGAGGTATATATAGGTACCACCCATAACCAATTGATAATCATACCAATGTGTGAAAAAAATATTGTAAAACCATCACTATTCTAGGACACATGAAAAGAAGTGGGTTTCATAATCATCACATCATTGTATAATACCCAGAAAGGAAAGAGGTTTCATATACATCTCATGCACTAATAGACTATATAAATGAAATGGTTTTCACAAATATATCTTGATCATTATCATAAAACATTTGGAGAACTAAAAATAATGACACAACATGACCATATCCTTAGTATAATATAAACCACACCAATGTTTATTATTTTTGATGAATAAAAATTTCATAATAAAATCATAAAAACATTCTTTAGAAAAATATTCTATTCCATTTTCAAAACACATCTTTAAAATATAAAAAACAAAAAAAAACAATACATAAAAATATTCTTTGAATATAATATTTGAAACATATAACAGAATCATAAAAAGGTTGGGTGGTCACGATGAAAGAAAAATGTGTTCATGATGTTCAATTTAAAAATAATATTTCTTAAATTTTTTAATTAATATAAGAAAAAAATAATTTTGAAAACAACAAGAAGATTCTGATTAATAATATTTTTGAAAAATTAGACAAAGGAATAAATAAACATAAAATATCAAATTTTATTTAAAATAAAAACATTTTTTTGATATCATTGTTTGGGAAGAAAAATTATTATTGAACAAAGTGAAAAATAATATAGATTATTCAAAAAAATAATATTTAAACAAATTTTTTACATAAAAAAGAAAAAATGAAAGGACAAAATTTTATTTTAAATAAATAAAATAATTATAATGAAAAACATGAGTTTCTTGAGAGATGTGAGAGAGGTGTCATAAAAGTTAAAGAATCAAAAACATTATAAATAAATATATTGATAAGCAATGAGATTGTATAATGAAATATTTGCCACTTTGGAATGTTTTGGATCATAATAACATTTATGGATTATCATGAAATGATTCTCAAAATTTGATGAATATATCAATATTCCTGATATAACTTGTTAAATGAGTGTATAGACACCTAAAAAATGATGATAGGTGACGAAAATATCTTATTTCCCAATGAAAAAGATCTGAGGCAAAAATCCATTTCCATATCTATTGATTTCCATCAAACACTATAAAAAAACTGTATAATAAATATAAATTTATTATTTGAATATGGTTGAACCATAATCATTTGTATCAAATAATAAATTATTTCTTCATGACATTTTATTAACTTTTTATCAATAATTACTTTTTAAAAATCATTACATTGTTAATAACTAATTTCTTTTTTTATGTCTAATTTCATCTAGTATTTTTGATCTTATTACATTGATCAGGAATAAATCATATAATGAAACTTAATAACTAAATAAATTTCTAATATATTCATTATATATTCGTTTTTAGTAATCTATTAATGTTAGATAATGAAAATGAGTTACAATATTTTTGAAGGTGGTGTGTTGTACATACACAGGAACATTGTTTCCTTTTCCTTGATGTGTAAATACAATAGAAGATAAATTTTATACGCCCATTTTATTGTTATTATATTTTCAAATATATCACATATATAAATTAAATTTATATTTTTTATGTTTCTTTTTTATATAGTAGTCTTCCATACAAAAGAGATACATTATCATATCCCACTAAATGGAAAGTAAGAAAGAATATGAAATATAATGTTTCAAAGTGTATAATAATATAAAAATTATTTTATATGACCATTTAATACATAAATATATATTTGTTATTTTTGGTTAGGGAAAATGAATAACTTCTGTTTGGGAGGATGTAGTCCGCCATACACAAGATCCACGGTTTCATTACACATTTGAGGGAAGTGGAGAAAGATGTAGGACATTAATTTTATTTAATAATATATTTGTATTAGTAATATATTATGGTTTATATATTATAAAAGTTGATTTATATTTTATATAGGTGAATGAAGAAATTAAATTGATTATTTTTATGAATTATACCTCTTATTCAACAAGCTTATTTAGGTTTATACACAATGAATTCAAAAGAGTGTTTCTGAATAAAAAAAGAATTTTGGATGATATGATGGAAATGAAAAATTTAATTGCGAATGAATTGTTTAAACCAATGTGTATTGGTATGATAAAAAATATAATAGACGTTGTGACCTTTTATATGTGGGGGAGTTGATATAGATGGATTTATTTATGTGAATAAAGTGCACCCATATTTATCAAGGGACAGTTGGATCCAAAATGAGTCATTAAAAAACCATAGAGGTAATATGGTCAATATATGGACCTAATGTGTTTTTTGAATATTTTTCTAGATAATTTTAACATATATAATTTTACTTTCACCCCCAATAAACCATATTGTTCCTTAAGGAAGGAAATTAAATTTTCTATTATTTATATTCATCATGGTAAAATATTAATAAGACCTTATTAGGTAATATGAATTTTTTTTATTTTAAAAATATAATCCACTATTATAACTTTTATTTACAAAAGTGTCATAATTTAATTTAAAATTAACTAGAATAAGTGATCAAAGAGTTCTTTTATGAAGCGAAATTATTCAAAATTTTAAAAAGCATTTATATAAAAAATTAAAAAATAAATGAATTATAATGACTTATATTCGATTAATCATAATGTAATACTTCAAATAACAATTTTAAAATAATTTTAATAAAATTTAACACTATAAATAATGAAAATGAAAATGTAGTTCTCAATTAAAATAAGAATTCTTCAGTTGTTACCAAACAAATTAATATATTCATAAAAGTCAAAAAAATAAACATTGTGATAATATTTACATGTTGATTCAAAAAAATATGTTCATTTATTCAAGTAATTATTTTATAGGATTCATAAAATACATTATGATTTTTTAACAAAAATCAGTATAAACTGTTATAGAGAAAATAGAAATTTTGAATCAAAACATTCATTCACAATTTTTTTTGTAATTTTAATAAAATGTTATAAATTAATATAAATTATAATTATTATATGAAAATGTTGTTATTAATATTCATAATTTAATTTCTAATTAATAGTTCATAAAGTCCATGGAAAATGGTGATAAAAATTGTATATTTCAGTTAATTAGTAGATGTTTATACATATTGCTCAAGCTGTCAATGAAATCAATTAATTTATAAATTTATATTTCATAAATTACTAGGGTGTTAAACATATTATTATATACATGATTTTTAACCACTATGATTAAAATATTATGATATTTAATCATTATTGATGACATTCAAATCATTTCAGAGGTCTTATATATCACAAAATAGACAAAATATGTAAACCTCATGATTGAAAGTTAGTTTACAAAACTTTAATATGATCCATGAACAATAAAACATTGTTCTTGAGGGTTTCTATATGTATAATAATAATTCTATGGATTAGGATCATCTTTATTTATATAGAACTATCTAATAAAAATATTATAAATTTATATTTGAATATCTAGAGTCTTCATGTTGTTTTAATGGTAATTATGTTATTATAAATTATCTCCAAGTTATTATTATTAAAAAATAACAAAATTTAGTTATAGAATATGGAATTTTCTAATCATGTGTTATAATTATTTTTTTATTGTATTATTGACCATACCATAAAAATTATAATTTATATTACACTTATATTTTTCCAATTTTAGATTTAGTGGGCTATTCTATAGATTTTATAATATCAATGTAATTTTTAATTTTGATATGTATATAGATATTAATCGAAATGGTACATGAATTAGGAGTGCCACATGCTTAATATATGATAAGTTATTATGAGATGATAATATTTGGAAAACTGAATTTCACATCTTGTTGATTTAGTCACATAATAATGCATGCATGTACATGTTTTCTTCATTTGGTGTTGGTTTATAAAACTAATCTTTTTTTTCATGATATAATTTATTGTTATGTTTTTATAAATGTTTCTATATTTTATAAATTCTATGGGTTTTTATACATCAAGGGTATCATTTCCCATATAGGTTTATTTTGTCTTTAAAAACTATATTATATACTATGCAGACAGTGATTCATTCTTCGCCTTCATTGCATGTCTTTCACGGACATTATATTCAGTTACCTTGGAATATCATTAATTAGTAACCTGAATTTCATATTATATGCCTTATACATCAACCCAACCAAATTATATAATTTTAATGAGGAATCATGGAAATTATACCATAAATCAATTCAAAAACCCTATCATACAATATTTTCCCCTGAAATGGAAAAAAATTCTCCACTAAATTACACTAACACATTGGATACTCTATATAAATGATAATATAAGGACACATCAAAAGATACAGGTCACCCAATAGTGCTTCTTTCTCCAATTATATAGGGGAAGATATGAGAATACTATGATATAGGATTAATAAACCATCTACAATTACAATATCAAGACATAATTTATTTAATATATTTATATATTTCCAACAATAATGATATTTTTGAAAATTTTCTAATTAATAATTTTTACAAATGATATATTTAACTACATCACCCTTTCCGTAGTTATAATGAATTTTAATACATTACACTTTCTTTAGGAGTACAATTCACAGAATGGGCCTTGATCCAAACAATTTCTTTCCTAGAGACCATGTAATAGGCTACATGACCATTGGTCTTTTGGGAAAAAATATATATAATGTAATAAATAAATTAGTTTGGCGGATTATCCCTTTGGGAGTGTTATGACCTACCTTTTATTATTGTGTGTGTGTGATGTATGTGTGTTTTATGTCATTATACTCTCAAAAACCTATTATAATATAAATCCAATATGGATGATATATAATTTGTACATTTATGTGTCATAATAAATTCAAGGTCTCTATCTATGATTAATTCTTCATCAACTCTACTAAATCTAGTGTTTATAACTCTATATTATTTGTAATCAACAGAAATAGATTTTTTTCCTAATATATTAAAGGAATTGAATAATGATATCTAATATCTAATTGAATGATATACCTAACCTCATGGTCATTATAAAGAACTATTACTTGGTCTTATAAATAATCAATCTTCACTGGTTTCAACCCAAAATTATCTGATAGTGTAAATGTTCCCTATAGACTTATCACAAAATAGTGATGTTATCTCATGATAATCCAATTAATTAATGAATAATAATACCATGTTTGCTTCAATATTTATAATATAGTATATAATATTGGAAAATTCTCTCTGATGAAATCAACCCTATAATATTTTAATCCTCAAATCCATAAAGTATATATAACTACTCATGACCTTCGTAACCTCTATTCTATTGACACAGTTCAAAACCTCACAATCCAATTATTGTATATAATCCAAAATAATATACTTTAGTTGATATTTTGGGATTATAGAAATATATATTATTCCTCTCATGAAACCATAATTTTCGTTTCATTCAATACATTAATCTTATAAAATAATTAACATTTGATATTGATGTATATGTATAGAACATTTATGATTTTTTTCATAAATTAACATAGTTCTATATGACTTTTTATGTCATATTGGATATAGGTTAATAAACAATTCTATACCCCATGTCCATTCAGGGAAAGAGTAATCTAAATGAATATTTTTATCTTTATATAAGAGGAAAACATCCATTTTTTAATGTTTATGATAGTTCATAATAAGGATGAGGAAAGGATTATATACCCCACAAATATATGAACTGTGCACCCCTAAAAAAGTGAAAACTCTACCATAAGTCTAAAAAGTCACACTACCTATCTTATCACTTCACTCCATCAATTCACTCATATAAATATTGTTTTTTTAATTATAATATTCACACACACATGAATTAAAAGTCATTGACCCCATAGATGGTTTGTATGATATAGAAAACATATGTAGTTTTATCTATAGTCAATAAAATATTTAAGTAATATCAAAATAATATTTTCAAATATTTTTAAAACACTAATAATTTAAATCACCAATACATTTTATCAATATATTATTTTATGACTCAGTCTATGTTATATTAAATAAATAGTCTCAAAGAAAATTTTTATGAATACCAAACATTACAAATATATTCTCATCACAATGATTAAAAATATCATATTATTATAGTGTTATATCTCTAGTGGAATTATATTACATGATCACATGACACGTTCATGTCCCAAAATATTTACAAATATACTTCCCAGGCCCACCTCTAATAAACCATGGTCTTGAAACCATCATTGAGATATCTAATAAATACACTTTTATACATACCTTTAATTGATACCCATCACCTAGTAACATGAAACAAAATTCACCATAGAATAAATTAAATATCTATAATATAATTTATATAATTTTTAAATGAAAAATATGTTAATAATATATTATAATCTATTTAAATGAAATACCACATATATAATAACACAAAAAATAAACATAAAAATATATAATTTTCAATTTAGATTAAATTATTTTCATTTTTTCAATGCAGACTCAAATCCATTAGCTAATATATCTGAAATAAATATTTATTATATAATATTACCAAATAAATTACATATTCCTCTACATCAAAATGGGAGAATAAAACATAGATGTTCACATGTAGGGTTGAGAAATTACTTTTATTAAAATGTTTCAAGAAGTTATTTTACATCTATAATATTCTAGTTCCAACATAAAGAGTCAATTATAATAATAATATAAAACAAATTAACACATATCTATAGTAAAATACAATAATATATATAAATTCTATTCAAAAAATATTTTTCCCATAACTCACCATCCTCATGTTTACAAACTTTTAAAAAATAGTAAATATGAAATATTTATAATATCAAGCCAAATAATATCAGAATATGATGTTTCTCCCATGAAATATATTCATGTATATGTTTCCCATAATAGAATCTATCTTTAAAAGATCATAATATAGTCATTTTTCTATAAGATGGGTAACTATTCCATTTCTTTATCTATTAGTAGTACAATCATATGTATCCCCTGTTGAATTTTAAAACACAATTTTTCCATATATAGATGGTTTTCATATAAGATTACATTTCCCCAATAGCCTTCCTCATATAAAAACATGGGATTATTAGTGAAAACAATAATATTTTGTAAAATAATATATAATTATATTATCATATCACATATCCAATGATAAAGTCTCCATCCCAAAAAAATACAAGGAAGTGACATTTTCTGATTCTATAGTAAATCATATATATTTAGCTTCCCTTAATCCTAAATCTATGAATGAGATATGAATATATATTCAGATCTTAATCATCCAAATGAATCATAGTTTCATGATTCAAAATGAATGTAATAACCTTTTTACATATCATCTACCTAAAACCCATAACATTTGGATAGAATCATAATTGTCTCATGTGATTTTGAAATATTCGGTGTCCAAATATAATAAGTGTAGAAGATAATAGGAACTCAAGAATAACATTTTAAAACTCTAAGGTAAAATAATATCTCGGAATAAAATAAATAAAACAATGCTTCAATATATTTCTAACCAATGTTAATATTTTAGTGTTGTTAATTACTCTAGAATATCATCACCGACAACATTTTTCAACTAGTAGAGTATAATACCAATATATAGTGAGGATAGTTATAAAATGAAAACAAATATATCTTATAAACTTATTAATATCTAATATATTATATAAATGAAATTCCAATATTAAAATAATTATTCTTCATATAATATATTTAAATTTTTATACCCTTTATAAAAAAAATTTAAGTGTATGTAAATCCCATTTATTTAATTATTTTTGTCAACAATGTTTTGATAATAAAAATATTTTTCAAATAGTTTAATTTTTAACAACATCATAATATGCATCCCTGACACTATGAACAGGTCACAATGTCATAATCATTAATTATGAATATGGAAATTTGTAATGATCTATAATATAAAATAATATCATTTCTGATTTTATTCTAAATGGTCATCATCAGTGGTATATATCATCAATAAATCTATCTTAGTATTTCTCATAATCCAAAAAATATGATCATGCACATCTTAATACATAAAAATATTTTCTCGTAAAATAATATTCATTGGATATTTATATTATAGTATAACTCATTTGTCATTACAACCTTCCTTCAATAAAAATAAATTTTAAGATGTTATATTGTTAATAAATATTCTTATATCAATATTTTAAATAAGTCTTACCCATGGTCAGTGGATCCATGTGAAGTTTTAAATTTTTTGACATCACAAAAGTTGTACTCAAAATACCTTCATACATATCCTTGTAGGAAATCAAATTTTATAACAAATTTATTCTTATGATAATAAAATTATTAAATATAATTCATATTTTTGTGATAATAAATAAAATTTATACATGATGACCCTCATAATTTTCATTGGTTATGATTTCTAGAATATTAGTGTCAAATTATCTAAAAGATCCAAAAATTCTATTTTTATGTTCTTAAATGCATTTATAAAACTCATCATCATAATACTCATGTAAAAATAATCAGGATTGGGTATTAGTTAAAGTTAAATGTATTTTGAATAAAAAAATTAGTCATTTATCAATAATGATATAGTATGGGGTCTTTTAGAGGAATCATGGATAGTTCATTCTATAAGGTTCACCTATTAGATATTGATATTTAATCTATTATCATAATTTCATGAAAATTATATCACAGAAATATCATCATCGAAATATTATAATGAAACATTATTTTCATAATTTGATTTAGTGAATAAATTTTGATTATCCTTATTATTTAAGGTATACATTTTAATTTTTATATAAATATCAATTAAACATAAGTGTTTATCCTATTTAAAATCATTACACAAGAAAATCATTTTTTATTTATTTTATATAGGTTCTATAAAATATGAAATTGGTGGTTAATATAACACCACATAACTTAATCAAAAAATAATTCCGTGATATATAATAAGGGATTCAATTATTTAAATTTCAACGAACATTTACTCTTAAATTTTATTATAACTAAGAATAATATAATAAATATTGGAAATTCACACATAGAGTTTATTTTTCGAATTCAAATTCACAATTATATTTATAATCATATATTATTCAGGAAAACATTTCATCATTCAGAACCTGTCAAAATTAATTTTTCTAATATCCATACACAATGTCATGGAAAATGAAAAAACTTTGAAAATAAATGATGCAAAAAATATCATTTTAGTATATAAATATATATATAAAAAAGAGAATTCCTTTTGAAAATTAATGAACTCCATTAACTAAATTCTCATTATTTACGAAATAACCCTTTATCTCAAAATACGAATTACATTCAGAACAAATCATCTTAAAGGTAAAATTGTTTTACAAAATGTTTTCAATATGATCATAAAGGAATACTAACAATCTTTAATGTTATATCAAATAATACGAGAACCCATTAAAAAAATTAATCATTTAGAATATCATAAATATTAAATTAATCATGGCATTAATAAAAGTTTGTTCATTGATCTTGGTAACGATTTTTTTAAAAAAAAATCAATATGTGTAATTTAAAAACCATGTTGATATCTCATTAATTTATCCTTAAATAAAAATTTATAAGAACCATTAAAATGAAAACCCCATAATTCTTAATTCAAATATTTTATTCTAGAGTAACTTAATTTTTGGTAACTCTATCAATTTACCCAAAAAATGGAGAGATATATCGGGTTGTCCCACTATTAGAGTATCACCAAAATCCATTATTATTATATAACATTTCCAATAAATATATAATTAGAAAAAACATAAAAAATAATGGATTTACATAATACTATGACATCATATGTTCATTTTAACATATATTTAGAATCAAAATTTGAATTTCTGAAAAAATGATAACAGTCATAACTCTTTAAAAAGTTTATAAAATGAAAAAAACTAAAATGATTTGAAAGTGATATATTATTTCAGAAAAATAGAAACATATATTGGATTTTTTGATAAGATAAAATTTATATTATATTGTAGAAAAGAGAACATAAGGTAATTGTTAAAAAAATATTGTTTTTTTACATTGGTAAAAATAGTCAATGTGGATCTAATATAAAAAATATGGATTAAATTGAAAAACAACAATAAAATTTTATTGATTTATGAAAATGAACTCTAAAATCATTGGTCTATAATAAAAAGTATTATTAATTCCTATTGATGAACAAGGACGTTCTGGGAAAAGAATTTTAAACATTAAAAAATATGTTTTAAATTAATATTTTTTATAACATTTGTGTAATTTTAAAAAAATGGTGTCGAATGAGATACCCTTTACGGTATCTATAAATATTATAATTTTTGGAAACACATATTAATATAAATTCATATGTATGTCTATTACATAGTGAGAACATACGTGTAAGATTTAATATGTATTATAAGATGGTAATTGAGAAGTGAAATCCTTTACTTAATCCCCTAGCATGTGATATCAATCATTTACATTTTTGAATAACAACAATTTTTATTTTTTCAATTGATAAATAACCTTTTACATGTTAATTAACTAATTATTATTATTATTCATATTTCATCTATTTGTATTATTCCTTTTGTTTTGTAAATTGTTAGGTTCATTTCTTATATTTTGTGGATTTTTAGTTCAAAATCTCCAAAAATCATTGGTAGGATTACCATGGAAAAAAGGAATATTTATACATAATATCAAAAATTAAAAAATTTCATAAATATGATCACTATACAATAAATATAATTTTAGTACTATCTGTACTAGTAAAAAATTATAATGAAATCACATTATATTATGGATGTTGTTGTCTACATATATGCATGATAGATTTATGATTTTTCAATAAACCAACGATTAATAAATAAAATAATATATTATCATTAAGAATCAATAAATATGTAATAATAATGTTATTCGTTCATTAATTTCATATTTATATATATAATCAATTGATGTGATTTTGGAAACCCAATTTATCAAATTTTGGATGTGGTAGTCCAAACATACGCATGAGTGATCTTCTCATTTTCCATTATATAAAAAAAGAGATGAAAAGGTTTTGAAAATTATTAAAATTTAATTTTATTATAATAGGGATGCTTATTTTGTTAAGTTATAATGCTTATGAATATTTGTAAGTAGGTATACGAAGAAATTAAATAAATGAACTTCATTAAGAGTTATACATATTCTTTGGAATTCCTTCTATGTAAAACACATTATTCGTACTTGGAAGGCTTTTTGGAGAGATGATATTATCTATATAATGGTCAGGAAGTATGGGAATCGATTTTTTTTGGATTGATGTACCTAAATGGATCAATACATGTGAGTAACGTAGTAAAAGTGGTAGCGTTTTTAAAATGAGGGGAGTCTCCCTCTTATAATTTTTATAAACATGTAAATATTATAAATAACTAACTTATGTTTAGGTGGAACAAATATAATCCAATATAGAATCTAAATTTATACTTCTACAAATTATATCTTATATTTAGAATTATAATTTCATTTTACAAACATATCATTAATTTTAATAACTAATTATCTTCTTTTAATCTTCAATGAAATGATATCTTTTTATCATATTAACTATTAATAATGAGTTAAAATAAATTTGAAAATAAATAAAACATGAAAAACATAATTAGAAACTATAATCCATTTTCACCATTTAATTTTGATATATGTTAACAGTTTATTTAAACACATGTTCCAAAACCACAAAATTTTTTTTATAATCATGTGTTCTTATAAATAAAAATAAATATATAGATAAGTATAATATAATACTCATAATAATGGAATTAATTATAGAATTCATAATAAAGTGATTCATATTTTTCAATTAAATTAAATCAACAAAATAAATATAAATTTATTTATTTATTGATGTGATATTATATTATTCAAAACAAACTGCATTTTCTACTATTCCAAAAAAATAAAACATTTCAGAGAAAATATGAAAATATTAAATATGCAAATATTTTATATGATTGCTAATTTTTTTTTTCAAAACAAAAATTCAATATGTGTGATAAATTATTTTTTATATTAACAAAAAAAATTTAATAAAGACTATTCTTGAAAAAAAAATATTTTTTTATATGCAAATATGAATTTATTTTCATTTAATGAAAAATAAACATAATTAAGTGAGTATTAATTATTTTAAATAGTTTTATTATTTATCATTTCATCAGAATTATTTTTTAATAGTGATTAATAAAATCCTTTAATATAAAAATACTCCCTCTACAAAAAAACCAAATTCAGAAAGGGGTTTATTTTACCTACAAAATATTTCAATCTCTTTTATATGTAATTAAAAATGATCTTAGAGTTAATTTTTCACATAATTATGTAATAAAATTCAATATATATTTATTAATATGTTTGATCCAATCCATTATTAAAAAATCATTTCCTATATCTTGAATGAAATATATAATTAATAAACATCCTATAGTTTATAATGATATTTTTTTATCAATGTTGTGTTTACCTTATTAAATCGAATAAAGTATTATTTAATGAAAATTTCTTTTAAAAAAATATCATCTAAAATTACACACAAAAATATTACATGAATACTCAAAATTTTATCTCTTGTTATATAGAATAATTTTAAATCATCTCCCAAAATAATTCAATGGAGTGTAAGATAAATTTTATGTAGTTTAATGAAAAACTAGTAAACCCATATCAATTTATTTTATATTTGAAATTTTTATAATTCTATGGTTTTGATAGGTAAGCATGTCATTTCATAAATATTTCATCAATAAATTCATTTAACATTTTTAAAAATGTACTTTTGATTGAGTGTCTAGAAGAATACATTGATAATTGGTAAATTTATTAACCTCTTGGTTGAATATATGTATTTTGTTAGTATCAAGACATATAACATTATGTAATATACATACATGATTTAATTCTATAACATATGTGTAATTTCGTCTATTGTTTATGTTTCAAAACATTTTTTAATTATTTATTTCCATTTATATTTCAAATGATGAACATTTCTGGCTATGTGATCTAGAATTTACATTTAATGGAACACAAGATCCAAAAAAGTTTAACATGTTATTACAAGTAAATATTAAAATTTATTTTAGCATCCTGGTAACTGATTATAGGAAATTCTATTACATTTTATTGATTTACACATTAATTGGTTATGTATGTGGACTCTAAATGATAGAGAACATTTGATGAGAAAACTGACCTAATTTTCACATATGTATATTTATTTGAATTAATGGAGTATGGGTATAAATGTGATAATGGACTTGTGGGGTTCTCTCCATGTTTGGATAACGATCGACTTGGTTTATGTTTTTTGTAATGAACATAATTTTTTTAGTATTAGGGATAACTTCACATTTTGTAATGTGTGTATACAATGTGTATGTTATATAGGAAGGATTCTATTAACCTGGTGCATGACATTAAGGGAGTACAATAATTTTAAAGGAATCTTGGTGTGTGTGGTAAAAATAAAATGATTTTATGAAAAAGTTATTTTTTTCTTGCATATTTGACTAACAAGTATTATATGATTAATAAAGAGAATTCAAGAAGTCTAAATTTCACGAAAAAGAATTTTGGGGTTCCATAAGTATGATATCGTATTTTATTCATCCTCATGTCTTTTTTATCTCAACCTATAATGGTTCATCAGTTATCATGGGAGTCTATGTTCCATCTGAAATGATTCATTCAGTGTTGGATCATCAGGGACGTTTCGTTGAAATTATCCAAAAAAGAAATCCTTTCTTCTTATTCATTATAATAGATAATGGTAGTTCTATTTTATTGTACTTTTGGTTTTGTTGATCCTTTGTGATTTTTCTTCATCATTTATTATATATTTTTAGTGTAATTTTGTTTTGGGGGAATTTCTTTTTTTTTTGTTCTATGATGGGTGTGCATTATTGATTTATGTTTTGTTTCCTCTTCTCCTAATTTTTTTTGATAAATTGGATAACATCTAAGATGTGTTGATTGATTATATGGGATTTGTTCTCACTGTTGGATTTTTTTCTGTAGTGGAATCTGTTGTGGGAATCTTCAACCCAATATTGTTTTTGGATATTTTTCTATAGACTATGTTAGTGAACATATTTACTCTTATTTTTGATTAGTTGTTTTATTAAATTAAATGGAGAGATCTGAATGATTATTTTGTGGAACATTGTTTTTTATAAAATATGGTTTTAAACTAGTCTTGGTATTTGAAAATTCTTTTCAATGAACTACCAAATGGATTTTTAATGGTTTTAAAGGGACTTGTTAGAAATATTTGGTAGATTACTTGATTGTGTGTTAATATGGTTTATTATCTTGATTTATATTTCAAGTGGCATTATGCTTATTATATTGTATAGGTTAGGTATGAGTGTGCTAAATTTCCAAACAAATTGTGATCCAAGACATAATGTGACATGTGTTTCTTCTTTTGGCATAGACTATTTTTTCTCTACTGAGAATTTTATATGATTTCTGATGAATGATTTGGATTATTTTTACCTGATATATATTTTTTATAAATGGTTATGAATTTATTCAATACTTAATTACATTTAGTATTTTTAAAAGTAGATTAAGGTAAATTTATACCATTTTAAGATGATTTTGATTAAAAATAATAAAAATGCCTTATATTCCTTAATGATGGGAATGAAGGAATTATTATATAGAGAATTGATATAGAACTCATGTAGGAGACACTACTATGTTTGTTACCTCACAATATCCCTACCTCGTTAGAGGTGTGTAGACTTGGTTATGTCTTTTGATGTAGGGAATAGAAAGGAATTATGGTGAGGTAGTGAGGTTTTCTGTTAGCTTAGTTGATTATAAATTGATGAGGTTATGAGATTCTACCCACACTATTATGTGGAGTATCCGGGTCTTCAATTTGGTAGCCAATTATGGATAGACCAATACTTTGAGACTGTTTATACTTTTGAGTTGTTTTGTTTTCAATTTACCTTTTTAGTTGTGAAATATATTTATATTTTTCAATTTTATGTTATTGACGTGTTGTTACAAGTGGTTGGAAAAATCCATTTTTTTATTTGTTTTATAATGCCAGTGTGGTAGTGCAAAACCCATAGGGATTGGGAATTCCTATCGGGTATGTGACGTGTCAGGTTTGGTACCCTTTTCACAGTTTACCTAGGTTGGTTCATTTTATTTTCAATTAGAGGATGTCTATACTCAAGATTCTTATTTGGGATGTTTTGTATATGGATGATATTATTTTCAGGATTGAGAGGTATGTTTAGAGGAGTTCCAAACTAGCTCTTTCCATGAAAAAACTCACATTACCATTTTATTTTTGAATGTGTGTCTCATGTTTTGAGTTGTGATGTTATTAATAGTATTTTCAAATGGGATATCGGGTTTCAAATGAGATTGTTCTAATACCTGAGTAGTTATTATTTATCATTGTGAACTAGTATGCCTTTGAGACATATTCCGTGAGTTCCACATGAGGGTGCAACTGATTTTCCTCAAGGTAATCCTCTTATGGATGCAATCTTTATCTAATATATCATGTCAGTAGATTTTGTTTCTAAACATAATTTTCCAGAAGTTCAAAATGTATCTATTGAGGTACATCCAATAGCTATAGGATAAAGATATCGACAATGTAAATTAGTGCATGATAATCCATCATCATTTAAATATATGAATGAACCTAAGGTGGTGGATGACTATCTTGAAAAAATCGATCATATCATTCAATTATAGAATATACAAAATATTATCAAGGAAAATTGTATAAAAATTATAATTGATTATAATAGAATGTGTTGGTGGAATTCTATGGTGTAGGGGGATAGATACGTGGGATTAGACTTAAATGGTGTGAATACACACTTATTCTAACTGATTTTTCAATGTTGTTGAACAAAAAAATTTGATGTAGATCCTATCCTTGCAATATCGAGGCCATTAACAATTTGTGTATAAAAATTGGTTTGATGTGTTGGTTTTTTTTCACTAGTGTTTGTGAATAATGAAAAAAAGAACGCTTATAATTAACAACATGTTTTGATAATGGTTATTAAATAATAGGTATTACTACTGAAGATTTTGACTTATTTGAAGATGGTGGATATGGATATGATAGAAGAACTGAATATGGAAATCATTGTTGTGTATTTGAACCCTTATCATATATATAGTTTCTATTTTTGATGTGCGCTAAGGAAAAAAGGAACATGAAAGATCACCACATGAGTGGTGCAGGTGGTTCTCTACAACAGATCTCCTCGGCACCTCCAGTTGTAGATAGTGGTCCACCTCTAACATACTATATGTGTGGAAATTTTTTATAGAACAGATGTTTATGCACTTCAACTATAATGATGTTTAATAGTTTTTGATGATATGGTCATCTATAATGTTTTTGTAAGACTATTTCTACTCCTCAATATTCCAGATCATATTGGATTTAATGGATACCGTGGTTAAACCATATAAATAAATGACTATAAGACTACATCCATAGTCTTTAGGAGTGAAAAAATATCACAATGTAGATGGGTCTCTAGTGTATGTATCTTCGATTCCAGGACTAGTGAATGGTACCATCATTATTACATTTTGATAGGAGATTCTTTATTTGAAAAATGGTTTCCCACTATATTATATCTAGGTGTTTTGTTTATATGAATAAACTTCTCATGGAGATATTTTCCATTTTTATAGAGTTAGAATCACATTTTGGGAAGAGGATAATGCATGGGTTTTAGTGTCCTCTATGCACATTATTGATAAATGATGTAGATCTAGTGTAAAATTTTCTTATAATCGATTTATATATATTTTCATCATCATTGGTATGGATTGACTTGTTTCTAATTGAGCTGAGGTTGATTTCTATTCATCATTGTGTCTTGTTTCATGGGAATGAAGTGAGATCACATGTGATTTAGGTAGAGTGGGATCTGAGGTTTTCTCAGCAGGTCATTACACCCTAGTTCTCATGATTTTATTGTCTATAATAGAATATGTATCTCAATAAATTTCATCTATTTTTGAACTTTCTATGTTTGTTTGGGAAATTCCATAGGTTTTTCAATAAGATTATCCAAGCATCATCGATAAGAGGATGTAAATTTTATCAATGAACTAGGTATTGATTCACCATTAATATCAATACCTTCATCTCTACTAGGAAAAGTGCAGCTGAAATAGCTCAAGATCCAGTTGGATGATTTTGGGGTGATGGGTTTTTTCACCCTATAGATTCATGTTGGGAAGTCATATTTAAATTTTTCAAAAGGCTAACGGTTCTCTGCAATTTCCCATGGAATATCTGATGTTGAACTAGGTGATGGTATATTACAAGTATCATTTTTCCCATGTAGTATATTTTTTTTCCTATTTATATGGGAAAAGTGGTTTTTGAATGCTCATATATTGTTAGGTTATCATCAGTTTAGAGTTTCGAATATTCATATATAAAATTAAAATGCAAGGAGTATGTGTTTTCATTACTCATAAATTCTAATGACAATTTTTATGAAAAATAGACCTATATTTATTTGTATTTGTTGAATTAGATATTCCATCAGTATCTTGTAATTTTTGTGGGGGTTTCCTGAGCTAATATTTTGGATTATTTTAGTTCTAAGGTTGATAATGAGAACCATCTATGTTTATATTTTTAAATCATGTGGTGTCACCATTTTTATGGATATTATCCTAACTAAAATTAAAGGATTCAAGAAGTGATATTCTTCGGGCATGTGATTACTATGCAAGGGTTATCAGTATATCCGGAGATGTTAAATGATGTTTTTATGGTATGATCCATTGAATTCCTATGATATTTAGATATTCATAGGATGTTTTGGATACAATATAAGGTTATTCAAGTATTTCTCAATGTTGGTATCACTTTTGGTATATCATACTAAGAAAGTGTTGAAATTCATATGGAATTAAATATAACAATATTATTTCAATGAATGTAAAATAATTCTGACATCGACTCCTATATTGATCTTACTTGATCTTAGTAACGGGTTTGCGGTTTTCTATGATTCATCAAGAATAGGATTCAGTTGTGTGCTCGGATGGCATGATCAGGTGGTATTTTTTGTATCTCTTTATATTTGGCATCCTATAAATAATTAACCAAATCATTGTTTTCATCTATCCACATTTATATAGCTGAATATGTGTTGGTGGCTCTATCATTTTAGAGAATGGTTCACAATATTTTCTAACCATAATATTTTGATGTGTATATTTCGTCATATGTTCATGAATCTTAGATAGAGATGCATGGTGGAATACCATCACACGTTTGAATTTAATATCTCTAACATTAAGAGGTATGAAAATTATATACATATGAAAATTGAATAAAAATTACATCATAAGATATTTTTGAATCTAAGGAATATTGGTACCATATTAGGATTTTTATCAGCTACATTTGGATGATTGGGAGGAGGTCTTAGGTATGGTTCTGAGCAGTGCACAGCTATCATATTCTCTCCCTTAGTCAATTATGCAGTTTTAGCACTATGATGATGAGTTTAGAAGAATTGGAGATAACATATTTGGTTTGGAGACTATTTTTGGTTGTTATATATCATCAATAGGTATTTATAGTTTTTTGAATTATGTTTCAACCCAACAATAGTGTGGAGTAGGTTTTTTTTTGTTATCAAAGTTTACCATTGGTTTTTCATTCAAGAATTGTGATGATATGTTACGAAATGAGGAGATGATTCTAATGGCCAAGTATGAAGTGTGAAATTATGGATTATGTGTCCTAGTGTTACACCTATAAATAGATAATAGAATAAAATTTTAAAGAATATGGTTTACTTTTATATATTTCTTTCTCTGTTTAGAAATGGTATGTGGTATCAATCGAATTATTTTTTAGATTACAATTGAAACCCTATGGTGAATTGAAATTTGGGTGGGGATTTATTACATGATAATGTGAGATAATTTTATTCCTTGTAGGTACACCACTAATGTGGATGATCTAGTAAGATGTATGTGAAGTAATTTGTGAGGTTACAAATATTCCTTTTTCCATTTTCAGAGAGGGAACCTAGGTGTATTTTTTGTTTTTGGAGAAGTCTCTATATGGTGATAGAAAATCAGGTCAGATTAATTATTTCTGATAATATATAGATATACAAATACAAAGATACTATAATTTAGAATTTTGAAGATATATTGTGTGATAGATTCTTGAATTTTGGGTGCTCCTTGTAAAACATTCTTGGATTAGTTGAGTTTTCAATAACATTAAATATCTATTGTCATTCATGATGTCTCATATCAAATCTTTGTACGGTTTTGGATAATGATAATCCAATTTTTGGGAATATGTGGGTGAAGATTCTTTTTTGGGACTGATTTTTTTTCAGGAGACACATTAGATGAATTCAAGGATAAAATTTCATCTAGTTACAACCAATAGTTAGTTTAATTCTTATGTGAATCAATGATGTCATCCAAAGTGTTTTTTTGTCGGTTTTGTTGTTTTCTGGAAATGTTATCTGTGGATGGTCACTGTCATGTTGGGAAATAGTAAATTAAGGAACTATGATATATTATACCATGTGAGGTCCCTCAGTGTCTTGGGAAGGTCACACATATTTTTTCATTGTCAGTTCAGTTGACTGGAAGACATGATATCTTCAACATATCACAGCTTAAGAAATGACGTCCTAATCCATCTAGTGTTTTTAGTTGAGAGCAGATCGTGTGTGATCCAGATGTTTCTATAACTGAACATCTAGTTGAGAACATTGAATATAATGTAAAATTTATGAATGGGATAAATATTACGTTTTCATATTGTTATGGTAGCATGGGTTATATTCTCAGGAGGCATGGGCGTCAGAGTTGTTGATGGAGGAGAAGTGTCCTCACATAATTAAAATAAATAATTATTCCACATGACTTCTGAAGGACATTATGTCTTATGTTGTGGAGTCGGTAACACCTCATTACCCAATTTTAGGTTAATATCTTCTCTTTCATTTTTTTTGTAATTTATTTTGGTATTTCGATGGACTCATGAGCATGGATAATGTAACACCCCAAGATTTTATAAGAAATATATTTTCTAATTTCTTTGATGTATTGTGTTTTACGCTACACCAAGACTAGATTGTGCTACACGTAACACTGTATTATCTTGTAATATACACAACACTATTCTTGGCATGTGTTGCATGTAAGAGCGACCATCCTCAATAGCATTTGTTGTACACAATACCGAGTTTCACTAAACTACGATATATTTTTATAATATAATTATTAAATAGATGTTATGAATAATATTAAACTAATTTTGAATTTTATAACATTATAATTCATCTTAAATATTTTCTAGAACATGGTATGAGAACAAAATTAATTTTTCAGATAAAAGAAGTATTTTTAAAAAAATGCAATTTTGTCACCTATTGATGGCACACCCATTTTAAATATAATTTTTGACAAGTATATAAGTTAAATTTGAAAAATTAAACTTCTTATTTTGAATAATTATATATATATTTACATTGGATAAAATTTTGAAATTATTTTGATAACCATTATATTTTGAAGAATAGTAAAAATATGCTAGATTTTAATTAAAGATACCCTTTTTATCGAAATAATTTATATGGTTAAATTATAATTTTTAATGGTTTTAAAGTATAAATAGAATATATTTTTACCATTTAATATTATTTATGTCATCATCATTAATTTTATGTTGAATTCATAGGTAAAATCATTTCAATATTTTTCAATTTTGTATATTTTAAAACATGTTTTCATAAAAATGGGATTATCTATAAATTAATTACTAAATCTTATGTGTCTTGAGTTTGGAAAATTTGATTCCATATTTGGAATCAGTAGGTTCAAATTATCTTATTAGGCTTCCTTTATTTTTTTACATTATGAATAGTAACTGTGTTAAATTTTATTTACCACAGTTAAAGGAATATATGGTAATTAAGGGAAAAAATAAAAATTTAAAATTACCATAACACTTGTTTTAATATAATTGGATGATTATATTTCATCCTAAATTATACTTGGGTTGAAATTTTATCTATTGGAACCCACTAAGATGATATTAAGACCTTTAATATATTTTATTTAAAGGAATGTGATATATGTCCCACTAAAACTTAAATAATTAAATTATTTTTCATATATGGATTAACAAAATATAAATTCTATTATAAATATTCATTTGAATGATTAACTGTTTTCCTTTATCATGGTAATTTATTTTTAATTTTTAATAAGTATATAATTACTTTAATATCTTATACACTAATGATGCATCATTTATTTATTTAGTGAAAAATCAATAATAAAGTTTTTATTAAAATAATAATACCCATCGAACGACTCAAACACTTTCCCAAAACTTATTTGTCGAGTATATATACACAATAATCATCCAAGTGTCAACTTGGGGACTATTCAGAGCTTTATAAAACCGATTTTTACATTTATATTATTTTATTTTAAATGAAGTCAAAGTTGTCACCTTCATAATTTAATAAAAATTACATTTTAAAAGATTGGTATTTTAGAAGATAAATTCGACTAAAATTATTTTTATGAAATATATTAGATTTATCTTCATCATGGAATTTCATTTTTAATTTTTATGAAATTAATATTTGTATTAATTAATTATACAATAATGTTGTACTGATAATTTTATTAACAAAAATATCAAATAAATGGTTTTAAATTATTAAAATAAATATTATATGATATAATTAATGTTCTCCACAAATTTTCTAGAAACATATGAAATATTGTGAATCTATTAAATATTTTTTTTACTCTATAATCAATTTGGATTTTATTAAATTTAAATAATTGATTAGTGTCAAAATAGACACTCTTTATATTTTATAAAAATTAGATATTATTAAATTTTTTAAAAATCACAAAGAATTTAAAAAATTGAAAATTGAAAATTATAAGGTTGAAACTATCATAATGTATCTAATTATAGACAATTCACAACACATAATTAAGTATTTATAACCATTTAATATTTATAATATTATTACAAAAAATAAAATTAAATAGATTAAATAAGGATAAATAAAAATGATATGGTTAAAAATAAAATCAAAAAAGGTCTAAAATTTATTGGATGATGATATAACAACCGTATCTTATCTTATATTTGAATTTTGAGTCACTTTGGATGTTTTTATGTGGGGTTTGATTTTATTATAAATTAATATTTCAATTGTTTCCAAAAGTGCCCCTCTCCTCTCCTATATAAGGGAACCTCCTTCTCTCTCCTCTTCACTCAATTTTGAGCATTCAAGCATGGCGAACCCCTACCAATTACTCTTATAAACATATCTAGTTACATTATAGAGTTGACAGTCTTCTCAAAAGACCAACTCTAGTGCCCTAATAAGGAGTTTAAATGAGGCACTTCGAGGACGATGAGGTTTGGACACGTACTGAATAAATTGGACCTAAGGTAAGGGATAATTTTACAATCTCATTTTTATCAAAGATTTCTTATAATAAAGTATTTACTGGGGTTATATTTATCGTCCATGTCCTCATTTTATAATTTTTTTCATAAAGTGTTTACTATACTTCCATGTATGTTTAAATCCATGTTCACCCCTTTTTGACTTTTTCTATGTAGTATGAAAGGAATCATTCTTTTATAAACCATACATGGTACTTTCTGACTTTTCTAGAAAATGTACGAGGAGAATGTTTTCTTATCTTATAAAGTGTGAAGGTATTTTTATGTTTTTTATAAAACCATATTTACATAAATCTTCCTCTATAAGATTACATGATTATTTTCAACAAAAAATTTTTTTCATTTAAAATTAAACGTCATTTTGAGAAAAATAAATGATTTTATAGAAGAAATGATATTTTCCTCCAGAATAAATTTCAAGTGTTTATTCAAAATTATTATCCATATATGATGACATTATTTAATATGGTTATGATTCATGTGTAACGTCTCTATTATTTATATGGTTTGATTTTTTTATGATGATATTATATCCATTAACTCATATAGATTATGTTATGATGGGATGATGTTTATGAAAACCATGTTATTCGTTGTGTTATGATGAATGATTTATTTTTATCTTGTTGCACACAAAAGAATAGAATCATTTTGATATGGGTGGGGCCTATACCTTCTTACAATGCATTGGGTAAATAATGATATCTCATGAGATATACATATCTGGAATGGGAAATATATCTGGTTCAGTATTATATGGTGGGAAAGGCAAGTAAATCTGGTTTAGTAATGGAATTCATCCATTATGATGGTCTTGGAAACAATTACTTGGATACTATATAAATCATAATATGTGATTAATGGTTTTCCAAAACTCTATGTTTTATGTTCATGCTATTTTATCCAGATTAATGGTCCTTTATTATCCATGCCTTACGTACTACACTTTTTTTTGTCATTTCTCAAGATTTTGATGATTTAAATCTTATGTTCATGTTTTTATGTTCAAATGTTTATGCATTGATTTATGTACTCCATTTTTACCCTTACTGAGAATTCTATCTCACCCTTTCTATGTTATTTTTTTCCTACGATTTAAAGGAATGTTTTAGGAAAGAAAACAAAATGGGAAGATCATTATGGGAGATGTTGAAGATCTTTCACCATGATTATAAGATTATGTTCCAAATTTCCAAAAACACTTAACTATTACGATCCTTGGGTGTCTGTTTTCATTATGTATTAAGTATTAAGAAAAAGTAATGTAATGTCCATGTACGTCAAGCTATGGGTCTCTACAGTTTGTATCAGAGGAATGTTTTAGTTAACCATTGGAAACTGGGATGCAAAAACATTAGTGAGATCCCTAGAGATATTTCTATGGTATGTCTAGGGATGTCTATATGGTTAATTATATGTATAGGTTATAGTCCTAGAATTATAGTAAAGATCTAATAATTAAACCCTAGATGTTAGATATTGAAGGTACTCTGCCATTTTTATGTAGTTTTCCTAGAATGATTTTTCCTCTCACACTATTGTTTTTGGGTTTTAGATGATGGCTGGAACCCGAACGAAAGTTGTTGATCAATGTAATGGACATTGAAATGATTTTCCTTCTAAACAAACCAATGTTATGGGATATGGTGTGCAAAATCATAATTTTATACTTACACAATCTATTAATCCTTCTGGACATCCAAATGAGCAGAGAAGAAAACAATATTCTATTGATTCCTATATGATACAATGTCCACGTTCTTTCAGTGGGTCTTCTGATCAACTTGTTGCTGAACAATGGATCAGTACAAATGAAAAGATATTTTCCATACATCGTTTTTCAAAAGCAAAAAAGGCATTCTAGTTGTTTACCATTTAGATGATGAAGCAGACCAGTGGTGGACTCTAGTTAAAATACGAGTCCCCAGATGAAATTGAATCCATGGAATGGGATGAGTTTAATAACGTACTTTTCAATATGTACATTCCTCGTATTCTTCAAACAAATATGGAAAAGGATTTCCATGAGCTTAAGAAAAAGGATGATTAATCTGTTGGTATATACAATGTGAATTTTATAAGGCTTACAAGGTATGTATCTGGATTTATCATCTAACATGAAAGTAAAGTTGATCGATTTTTCAGTAGCTTAAAACCAAGTCGTCAAAAGGAATTATCAATAAGAGACTTCAGTATCTATGAAGAGATTGTACGTTGTACTATCAAGGTATAACTAGAAGTTGTTGTCACATATAAATCACATTGTTTTGACAAGAAACAAAAGAAGGAATTCTAGGAAAAATATCAAAAATATGGTGAAAAGAAGACAAATGTTTTGTTATGCTCAATGTGTTTAAACAAGAATGTTGGAGATTGTCTTAAAGGGACAATAAACTATTTTATGTGTGAAAAAAAGTTCATCAAGTATATGAGTTTCGATGTAATGGGAAGAAGGTAGATAATAATTTGAATGTAGAAAAGAGTATAGATAATTCACCACCTACACTTCAATGCTAAAAGTGCTGGGAAATGGGGCATTATGCTAACCAATACCCTAATCCAAGGGTTAATGATGATCGACATCAAACACCTCTTATGTAAAAGGACAAAGGGATGTCACATGCGATCACTATTGGAGATATTGAATATGACAATGAAGTGGTGGAATGATTTACTATTTATGTAACCAGATTCCAAAATAGTGTTGTGGAATCGCATTTATAGGGTCGTGGAATATTGGAATATCTATGTATTGTTTTATTGTAGTTTTCATGAATTATATGGTACTAGTAACCATGAATAGTTACTCAGATATTTTTGAAAGGCACATAATATGCACATAATGAAGGGATAAGAGGATAATGAAATGTTTGATAGTATTAATGAGCCCATGTATGATATAAGGACAATGTGATATCATAGTTTTCAGTATATAGAAATTTTGGGATTTTGGTATGCGTAAAGAGATAACTTTTGACAACATTCATGTTTTCACAATGATTCTATGGTATTTCTTGTTTCATGATAATACATGATTAAGGAATTCAAATGTTTGTAATGTGACCAACAAGATATATCTTATGATATATGGGGGATAAATGAAGGTATTCAATGCTTGGTAGACGACCTTTCTAGTAATAATTTTCTTTATACTATTAGATTGGGAAAAAGTATTTTCGATAAGCCTAATGGATGGAATAGATTTAGTTGGATATCAGATAATATAGTTTAAGGATAAGACTTATTTCCTTGAATTTTATAAATTTATAGTTTTAGAAAACGGACAACCTTCAGGACAGGCGACAACCCGTCATGTCGGATAATGCTGTGGGAATTGAACCCACAACTGATTTCTGACAATCCATTATAGCCTACCACTGGCCTACAGGAAGTCCCTAGATATTATAAATTAGTTTTTTTATTAAGCGGTATAATAGATGATGTATAAGTCCATTTTTGGAATCATATGTGGTTAATCTCACCATAGATAGACTTATGTATATATAATATCTTCTGCTAACTTTTTTTATGATGGATATAGATGGAATGACCTATAATTCTATTGCATGATCTACTAATACATCAAAAATGAAAAAATCATCTTTATTTCTTTAAATAAGAGATGAAGTGTAAATTTTTCTGGGAATGACCAACGATGACATTACAATAAAATCAAGTAAATATTTATCCTTATGAAAAAATTAATCAACTTTAGAGAAATGATCATGAAAACCAAAAATGTTTTCATAGTACCCTCATATTTGATAAATCAGATGGTACCTTAGATCATCACAAATTAATGGATTTTTAATTCCTAGATTTTTTGTTTCCATGTTCTCTACCACTCTCCATCATAACTTGATGGTTAGATTTATCTTCCACATCCATGTTTTCACCTATGTTCTCTTATGTGGAAACCCAATGATGAGTTAATTTGTGTAGCCATTATATTTTATACTTTACTTTTTAAAATTATGATTAAGTATTCCTTTTTACGACATGGGTTTCAATGAAATAATCTTTCATTAATTAAACGATTTATAACCACAACGAATTTTGAGGGCAAAATTAATTTTAAGAGGGGTAGAATGTAACACCGCAAGATTTTTTTAGAAATATTCTTTTTAATTTCTTTGATGACTTTTGTTGTACAGTACAACAATATTAGATTTTGATATACGCAACACTGTATTATCATGTAGTATACACAACACTATTTTTGGCTTGTGTTGCACACAAGAGAGACCATCCTTAATTTCTTGTGTTATACGCAATACTGAGTTTCACTAAACAGTGATATATTGTTATAATATTATTATGAACTAGCCGTTATGAATATTATTAACCTAATTTTTAATTTTATAACATTATAATTAAGCTTACATATTTTCTAGAACATGGTATGAGTAAAAAATTAAATTTTCGGTTAAAAGAAGTATTTTTCAAAAAATGTGGTTTTGTCACCATTTGGTGGTGCACCAATTTTAAATATAATTTTTGAAAAGTTTATAAGTTAAATTTGACAAATTAAAATCCTTATATTGAATCAGGATATAAAAACTTACCTTGGATGAATTTTTGACATTATTCAGATAACCTTTATATTTTTATGAATGGTAAAAATATGCTAAATTTTAATTAAAAACAACTTTTTTCATCGCGATAATTTATATGGATAAATTATAATTTTTAAAGTTTTTAAATTATAAATAGTATATATTATTACCATTTAATATAATTTATGTCATTAGCATTAATTTTACATTGAATTTATAGGTAAAAACATTTCAATCTTTTTCAATGTTTTAAATTTTAAAACCCATTTTCTTAACAATGAGATTAATTATAAATTAATTACTTCAACTCCTGTATTTTGAATTTGGAAAAATGGATTCCATATTTTTAATCATTAGGTTCAAATTATGTTAATAGGATACTTTTTTTATAGGCCATTATGAATAGTAAGTATGGTAAATTTTCTTTACCATAATTAAAGGAAAATATGGTAATTAAGGGTAAAAATAATATTATAAAATTACCCTAACACTTGTATTAATATAATTGGATGAATATATTTCAACCTAAAATATACTTGGGTTTAAATTTCATCTATTGTAACCCACTTGTATGAGATTAAGAACTTTAATTTATTTTATTTAATGGAATTTGAAATATGTCTCACTGAAATATTAATAATTAACTTATTTTTAATATATGGGTAAATGAAATATAAATTAATTTATAAATACTCGTTTTAAAGATAAAATACTTTTATTTTTCATGGTAATTTATTTGTAATTTTTTAGAGATATATAATTACCTTAATAGCTTATACATTAATGATGCAGAAATTATTTATTTAGTGAAAAATTAATAATATAGTTATTACTAAAATAATAATACCCATAAAAATAACCAAACACTTGACCAAAACTTATTTATAGAGTATATATACACCATATACATTCACATGTTGACTTTTGGACCATTTTAGGCCTTATAAAATAGACTAGTCCATTTATATTATTTTATTTTAAATGATGTCAAAGTTTTCACCTTCATAATTTATTAAACATAACATTTTAAAAGATGGGTGTTTCAGGAGATACATTCGTCTAAAACTATTCTTAATAAATATTTTAGATTTATCTTTATCATAGTATTTTATTTTTAATTTTTATTTAATAGATATGTATATTAATTAATTATAGAAAAATGTTGAAGTAATAATTTTATTAAGAGAAATATCAAATAAATGGTTTTAAAAATATTAAAACATATATTATATGACATATTTAATGTTCTAAACAAATTTTCTAGACAAATATGACATGTTACGATTCTATTAAATATTTATTTTTGACTCTATAATCTATTTGGATTTTATTTAAATTCAAATAAATGAATACTGTACAAATATGCAAAATTGATATTTTATAAATATAACATATTATTAAATTGTCTAAAAACCAAAAAAATATATAAAAATTACAAATTTAAAATTATATGGTCTACAACGTCATTAGGTATCTAATTATGGACAATTGAAAACACATAAGTATTTATAACCATTTAAAATTCAGAATATTATTACCACAAATATATTTAAATATATTAAATAAGGATAAATCAAAATGATAAGTTTTACAACAAAATCACTACATTTATAAATATTATTGGTTGATGATATTATAACCCAATCTTATCTGATACTAGAATTTGATTCAATTTGGATGTTTTTATGTAGGGTTTGAGTTTAATTTAAATTAATATTTTCAAGGTTTCCAAAATTGCCCCTCTCCTCTCCAATATAAGGACACCTCCTTACCTCTCCTCTTAACTAAATTTTGAGCCTTCAAGCTCAGCCAACCCATACCAATTCCTCTTATAAATCACTCTAGTTACATTATAGGGTTTTTGGTATTCTCAAAAGACCAACTCTAGTTCCCTAAGAGGGAGTTTACATGAGGCTGTTCGAGGAGGAGGAGGTTTGGACACGTACGAAAGAAATTAGACCTAAGGCAAGGGATAATTTTAAAATATCACTTCTATCTTATTTTGCTTATACGTAAATATTTTATGGGGTTATATTTATCATCCATGTAATTGATTTATAAAAATGTTTTCACAAAGTGTTTACTATTATTCCATGTGTCTCTAAAGCTATGTTGACCCGTTTTGACTTTTACTATGTAGTATGGAAGGAATCTTTCTTTTGATTACCATATAAGGTACTTCTTGACTTTTCTGGAAAAAGGATGATGTGAAGGTTTTTTTAACTTATACAGCATGAATGGATTTTTATGTTTTCATAACACCTTAGTAACATAAAGATTCCTTTACAGATTTCATGATTATTTTCAACATAATTATTTTCTTTTAAAATTGGCCGTCATTTTGAGAAAAGAAAATGATTTGAAAGAAAAAGTATATTTTCCTAAAGAATTCATTTCAAGTGGTTTATCACAAAAATTTTCTATATTTGACGACATTGTTTAATATGGTTATGATTATAGTATAATGTCTATATTATTGACATTGTTTTATTTTGTTTATGATGATATTATATCCATAATTTTGAATGGATTATGTTATAATGGGATGATGTTTATGAACCCCATTTTATTAATTGGGTTATGATGAATGATTTATTTTTATTTTGTGGCACACGAAAGAATGGATTCATTATAATATGGGTGGGACATATATCTCCCTCCAATGCATTGGGTAAAGATTTATATCTCATGAGATTGACATGGCTAGAATGGCAAGTAAATCTGGTTTAGTAATACATCGGGGAATGGTATGTAAATCAAGTACAGTAAAGGACTTCGTCCACTATGATGGACTTGGAAGCAATGCTTTGGATGCTATGGAAATCATATTATTTTCTTAATGGTTTTTCACAACTCCATGTTTTTTTCCATGCTATTTTATCAATATCAATGGTACTTTATGATCCATGCCTTATGTACTGCAATGTTTTATGTCATTGCTCATGATTTTAATGATTTATATTTTATGTTCATGTTTTTATGTTCAAATTTTTATGGATTGTTTTATGTTATCCATGTTTACCCTTAGAGAGTATTCGAGCTCACCCTTTCGATGTTTTATGTTTTCTTTTCCTCGGGATTTAAATAAAGGTTTTAGGTAAGAAAATAGAAGGGGAAGTTCTCTATGAGAGATGTTGAAGATCTCTCACCGTGATTTGAGGATTATGTTCCAAGTATACAAAGACACAAAACAATTCCGGTGATTGGTTGTCTGTTTTTGTTATGTATTAAGTATTCCGAAAAAGAAATTTATTGTCCATGTATGTTGAGATATGCGTCTCTATAAAGAAAATATTTTAAAAAATGAGGATTTTTGTTTTTAGGAATTAATAATGTTTGGATATAAATGAGTTAGTAGAAATTCGGGATAATCCCTATGATCAGAGAACCCCAAATTTGGATTGAGGGTTTTTTATGTAATATGTATTTTTTTGAAGTATCTAGAAAAAATACACATATTGTAAAGGGATTACATGACATGAAATTCTAGTAGGGTGGATATTGTGAAACTACATCACACCATGAATGGAGTACACATCATAAAAATGTTTGACAATATTTAATATTAAAATATTGAGTTTAAATATAATGGTGATGAGTTTCCTTGAGTATCTAGTCTCATGGAATAGTGAACATTTAAATGGATTATAGAAAATGTAAATTTCATGAAACTGGGATTTTAGTGTGTTATAGGAGCGATATTATTTTTTATTTTCCCATTTATCGTGTTTGTATCAACCATGAAGGGAATTCGTCAATTTTTGGAGTATCTATTTGATCTAGAATGATCTGTTTGGTGTTGGATCATTAGGGTGGTTTCGTTGCATCTCACCATAATTGAGATCCTATCTTTATCTCTATTGACATATATTGATGTACAATAATTACATTTCTCTATTGGGTTTTTTGGTCCATGGAGACCTCTCATCTTGTATCTCTCTAGATCCATTGTGATATATTTTTTCTGTGAAATTTCCTTTTTCAGTTCTACTACGGTGAGTGTGTGGTCTTGAGTTATATCTTTATCATATTCTCTAAAAACACTTTAATTTATTTATATCAATTCAATGATGTTTATATTTGTTTATGGTCCTCTTCTATATTTTTTTTGTTTCTTCTTTGTTCTGGGTGTCATTGTGGATGTGTGCAAACCGAGTATGTAGTAGGTGGTTCTATCTCTAGATAGTGTTACTGAACAACATAGATCCTATTTTTGATAAATTATATTATTAAATGAAATGGAATGGAATGGATTAATTGTTTTGTATGTGTGGAATTTGTTTTCTATAAGATATGGGTTTCCCTTAGTTTTGGATAATTGAATGGGGTTTTTTAATAATTGTGAAATGTTTTTGTGAAATATTTTTTAAGAATAGTTTGATGGAAATAGAGTGATGAACTGGTTTAGAAATGAGATCAAATAAGAATAATATTTTTAGTTGTTTTGTATAATAATAAGACTAATCTAATATATAAGGTTTTTCTAAAGGGTTATTACTTTTCTCACATGGCATGTCATTCTTGAAACTTGTTAGAGTTGATAGGAGGTTTACTTGTTGGGGTTTTTCTTTGTTCTCTAGACTCAATGTATATCTCTATTAGATTGATTTGCCTATTTTTTAGGTTATGTATGAGTTTCATAGCTTTATGAACCTATTTTTAACCTTGGTGTGACATTATCTATTATACTTCTTTTGTTTTGAATTGTATTTTTACTATTATAGATTTCATATGAAATGTTATTCATGATTTTTTTTATTTTTAGTTGATACATATCCTTTGATTTGTTGATATGAAATGCATCGAAACTGATTTAAATTCATTATTTGGAAATAAGGAAAAATTAGAAATTAAATATATATTTTTATGGATTTGATATAAAAACTGATAAACTGTTATCCTTATTTTTTCCCTTAAAGATGACAATATTTCGATTGTTTATCATAGTCATGGTATGAAACCCCTGGGTGAGACGATACAAAATATGTTAGCTCAAACCCCATGCACCCCTTCAGTAGTGTGTAGAAATGGTTACGTCTATTGAGGATCAGAAGGGAAAGGTACTACATTGAGGTGGTGATGTTTCTTAGGTGAGATGAGTAGCTAGTTGTAAGATGGTGGGAGTCTACCCACAATATCATATAGAGTTGTCGGTTTCCATATATTTATATCCCAATGGGGTTGGACATGTACTTAAAGATTGTTTATAATCTTTATTTTTTTTCTGGGTTTGGTTTTTAGATATGTATTATATTTATCTTTTGTATCATTTTCTTTATTGTATATAAGTTCAATGTTTTTGCTTCAGTTTTGGAAAGTTCATTCCCTATGGTCATTTATTGATTCCCAGGTGATAGTCACCAGCCTATGTTGATATGGACCACCCTATGGGTATGTGACATGTTAGGTTGGGTTTATGTTTGATTGTGTATTCAAGTCAGTTCGTTGAATTTTACAAAATGAAAATGTTTAGAAGAAGGTAATATAAAAAAACTTAATATAAATTTATAAAAAAAATAAAAAAAAATCCACAACAACATCCAATGTTTAGTAAGAATCAATTAATAAAGAAAACACAATAAAACTCTTCAAAATTTGAATAGAAAAATTATAATCACATGTATGTGAAATATATAAATTATATTTTATTTTATGATTAATATATCTTTTATCTCCATGAAATAGTAATCATTCATTATTTAACATAAACATAATTTTAATTGTGAAATAAACTATTCTCATGTACATTATATAATTATTCATAAATAACCAAATCCATTCTAAATCCACAATAAAATATTTTATGATTCCATATTCTATTACCAAATATTTTCCTAAAATAAAATCCCATCTTGTGCAAAAAATATAGTTTCTATTAATAATATAATGTTCATAATATTGAGAACATTCTCAAAAAAATTAATAAAAAAGTCACCAAATAATTTTTCAATCATTTGTTAACATGTATGATACAATATATGTAAAACAATCACCTTATATACGTATTTATATAATTATGTTAACTTAAATTATCATATTAACTATAATGGTGATCAATACATCTCATATTATGTCCAAAAAAGATAAATAAATCCGTTCTCAATTATTTTTTTTTGAAAAAAAAATTACATTTTACATATTCCTCAATAAGCATTTCATGTTTCTAAAATTTCTCTCAATGTTCCAATATTCATCATAAAATCACATATATGAAACAAGAAAAGGGTATCAATTTCATATAAACATTCTTAATTTTAGAAACAATTAGATAATATACTACCATATAATTACCCATATAAACCTATATATATATATATATAAATCTATTATTAATAATCATCAAACATTAATAATGATTTATTATTTTATTCCTTAATAGATACATATTATTAATAAAAATATGAATAATTTCATTATATTCAATTATCACAAAATAGAATGAAAATTATTATTCATACCATTTTTTGATTCGATTGTTCATTAACATCAAAGAACAATAATGTTGATCCTTTATTTATATGATCTTATAGATCCCATTCTCAAGGATTCATAAAGGATTGTAATTTTTAAAAATAAAAATACCGACCAAATTAAAAATATACTATTGCATTATAATGAATTGCATTACTCCCCACTATTTTTAACAAAACTCTTAATTTTTCCATTATTTACATTCTTATATTGCCTCCTCTAAAATTTGGGAATCATCCTTTTAACCATTGTTTACATCTAAATAGGTTTTACTTACCACATTGATGGGTTTTCAATGTTTAAATATATTTATTATTTTTATTATTACCACCTAAACATCCATGAAAATCCTTCATTATCTTATCCATAGTCTTAGAAAACTCATATAGGAATTAATTGAAAATTTATACCTCATATTCTTATTTAGGAATATCTATAAGAATTTTTTCTCTATATCTTAAAAACGTCGCATGATCCAACATATCAATTTACAACATAAGTGAGAGTGGTTCCATGCATATATTAAAAAAAATTACTATGTTTACATCAAAATAAAATAATTAAAAACTATCTTATGGAATGGGAAAATGCATTGATACCAATAACCATGAAATAATTATTTAATATCATTATTTTCAACAACAAATTTCAAAAAAAAATTAACATGTAATGTTATATAATACATTTAACTTATTATCACAAACTATCATATAGACCTTTGATGATTTATAGATATTTTAAATCATACTCTTCTTATAACATCTTATATATAATTTGTTTAATCATTTCCTCAGATAAAAACAATAAAACCTTATAACATAATGAATCCATAATTATAAGCCTTATTATTAGTGTTGTGAATTTAAAAAATTATTATATCTTATAGATTTAGAGATTTATATAATTAAAAAAACCAATAAATTACATAGTGGAAATTTCCACACCATGTATATTTTTTCAAATAAAATTAGATACCTATGATTACACTAATGTGTCATATATGAATTTTTTATTATTTATGTGCCATTATTAAAAACGAATTAATCTTTAGATATTGTTAAACCATATGATCAAAATATAAAATGTGGGATGTGAAAAATATCTGGATAAGGTATTTACAAATATATAAAATGTGCTACTTTTTAAAAAAATCATAAAAACACATAATGTTATTCCATTATACATAATAACATTTGTTCTCAATTTGGTTGTTAAAATAATAGATAAAAAACTAAAATTACAAATTTGAAAACACATTTTTAATAATGAACACTACTAGAAAATTGTGTTTTCCAAACACTTGTATATCAAAACTTTTTTCAAACCGTTGGTATACTTAATTTTTTCCAACGGTTTCTGCAAATCATTGGGATAATGGGATGAGAACAAGATTTTTTTAATGATTTACTCAAACCATTGATAAATGATATATATATACCAATGGTTTTTAAAAACGTTTGGTAAATACACTCTTTCCCAACTATTTTAACAAACTGTTTGGAATTTTTACCCCAAATATCCGCACATCCAAAATCCCTCCATGGGATTGCATCTATAAACCTAATCACTCCATACACTCTCCCAACGCTCTCTCTTTACCCCAAGGTATATCTCGAAGGTTTAAATACAATAAATAATCTAATTCTTTACTTCTACACTTCTAATATGTATGTTGAATGTAGTGAATTTATTTTTGTTTATTAGCTATTTTGATTTCGCCAAAATGAGATCTGTTGGTCAGCTTCTTCCTGTATTTATATTTATCATGTCATGTTTCGTTTCCACAAGACCCTTCTTCAAGTGCTATTCATGAGAGTGTTGTTTTATACTATTTAATGTGATGGGGGGCCTTAGGAAGAAGTTCCTTCTAGTGGGAATCCATTCCATTTGTACAGTAAATAATTCTAGTGTGCCATGTGGAGAGTGAAAACCCATTTGAGGTGTTGAATAATTGTGGTTTAGTTTTTTGTGGGTTATGTTATCTAAATTATCAGAGGTATTGGTTGTATAATGAATCCAGTTTTATTGGTAATTTCATGTATAGTGTAGAAGAAATATGATTCATTTATTTCATGTATAACGTGATAAACTGTTTTGTTGATTTGTATTATTTATCTTCTTGCCACTATTGATAAACCGATCTAATCTCAAGAGATATTCAAATCAATTTGGAGCGATTTTTTGATTTTTCATTTCACCATGCTTCAGATAGTGGTCGCATACACTGTCCATGTTCCAATTGTGTTGGTAGGCCTTGGTTGAGCCGTGAATAAGTCATCTACCACACAACCAAATATTTTTTTCAAGAAAACTACTATGTGTGGTATCACAATGGGGGGAAAATGAAATCTCTAATTGTTAATTATAGATATGAAAGGACTGGACTAGAGAATTTGTTAGAAGACAGGTTTTCGTTTATTAATTGTCATGAAAAATAATGGATTTGGACTCAAGAAGACTTTGATATGAGGGTAGATGATGCATCTAATGAAAATTATGATATTATCAGGGTGAAAAAAATTGAATGATGACGCCACGACTCTAGTATATCAATAATGCGATAAAAATGAAAAATCTGGAAACTTTAATCTGATTGTTTCATGTGATAACTATGTATGTTATTTTGAATACAACAACTGATTACATTATAACCTTATTGAATGATTTACTTCTAGATGATGCAGATATTCTCTCAAACCATTATATGGAATGGAATTTAGTTGAGGAACTTGGATTTTTAAGAAACAAAATTCATTATTTCCTGAAAGATTGCAATTTATTTTAGGAGGAAAGCACTAAATAAAATGATGGTATAAAATGTGGCACATCCTGCTGGAATTCAAAATCTGATGGAACACCATCTCGCATGCCATAGAATGAAATGTGGAACTATCCATTGATCCTTAGACTCTAGAATATTTTTATGTCTGATGAAATATCAATAAAAATGAGAAGGGATGATTCTATGGGAAAAAAGGATAATGTTGAGTTGGTTCACCCTACAGATGTATTTTCATGGTAGTTATTTGATGCTAAATATCCTGATTTTGTAGTTGACGTGCGTAATGTGAAGATGGGAGTTTCATGCAATGCATTTAATCTATTTGGGTAGATTCTTACTTCACACAACACATGGACATTTTTATACACATATATCATCTTCCCCCATGGTTGTGTATGTAAAAACCATTCTCTTTCATGAGTATACTCATATCTAGCCCCTCAGATTCTGGCATCGATATTGATGTATACATGCATTCTTTAATAAAAGAGTTGAAACTTCTTTGGGATGTGGGTGTGCGCACATACGATTCATATTCGAAATACATATTTCAGATGTGTGCTGCGCTTATATTGACGATCAATGATTTCCGTCTTATGCAATGATTTCTATATGGAGAACGATGGGAAAACTATCATGTCCTGTTTGTATGAAGAATACATGATCCAGAAGATAGAAGCATCATTGTAGTTTCAGTATTATAGAACATCTACGGTTCTTTCCAATGGACCATCCATATAGAAATAATCATCAAATATTTTATAATACCATAGAGACTGATGATCCCCCTCAGCATATGTCTGGAACTGATGTGCTTAATGAACTGAAAGATTTTTTTTTGTCATTAGGGAAGAGTCAAATGAAATCTGGAAAGTGAAATAATGATTCCACTAAAACCTATTACAATTAGAGGAAGAGGAGTATCTTTATAGATTTGTCTTATCGGTCAAGAAATTTGTTACGTCATTGCTTAGACATAATGAACATTGAAAGGAATATATGTGAAATGTTTCTTTCTATACATCTAAATGTTAAGGTAAAGATAAAATATGATTTATGGTCTTGACTTGACTTGGTGGATTGGTACATCAGACCAGAATTGTAGCATGTGTGTATCAGTGAAAATAAATAGCATGTTCCATGTGATTCTTATGTGATGAAACCTATGAAAAAAAACAATTTATAGATTTATTAGAGACTATTATAATTCCTAATGGATATTCAAGAAACATATCTATATGGGTCAACTGAAGAGAGTTAAAGTTAAAAATTTTGAAGACTCATGGTTTTCTGGTTCTTCTGCATGAGTCGATTCCATTAGTAATCTGTCATCTTTTGTCCAATAATATAAGGGTGACTTTTATCTGTTTCTATAATTTGTTTAGAGATATTTGTGCTATTTTTTCCAAGTATTTCTTGAAAAAAAATGTTGACAGATGCCCCATTAATTTTGTGTGAGTTGCAGAAAATATTTCCTCCACTATTTTTCACATGCACGTTGTATCTAATTGTCCATATTCCCACTGAAATAATTCTCAGAGGAACTATTTATTTTTGTTGTATGTATCCAAATGAAAGAAATATGTACACATTTAAGTATTATGTCTAAAACAAGAATCATCCCGAATGTTCTATCGTGAACGTTTACTTAGCTCAAGAGTGTATGTATTTTTGCTGAATGTATTTTTCTGATCTTTCTACAAGAATGAACAGAACAATGAGAAATGGAGAAGAATAGTATGAGGAAATTGAACCCAGTTTTCCATCACTTCATCAAATAGGAGTAATTCTTAGATCATAAGCATTGGATACATTAAGCCTTGAAGAGGAGGAGATGTCACATCGTACGGTTTTGTTCAACTGTGATTTGTTCGATGACTACATCAGGTAACTAAATTGAATATTTATATCTTACATATATATATGTTAATCTATTAATATTTTTTATCTATAGGGAACATAAAAAAATGATAAATAGAAAGCATCATTCATTATCTTTGAGATGGAAGGAGACTTTTCATAGTAAAGATCTTTATTCTTGGTTAAAATTGAAGGTAAATATATTACTGTTTAAAATAATTAAATGAATATTTAATTAGGTTTAATATTCATTTATATTTCAGGTATTGAGTTTTCTTGCTGAATTTGTCTCTACGAAAATAAGAGCTTTGGATTTTGGTCCTAATATCGTCGTCCGTGACTGTAAATCAGTTGTTATCAATGGGTATAAATTAATGGTCACCGAATGAGAAAAGAACATAAGAACACAACATGATGGTGTTATGGTTACTAAAATAATAGATTTTTATGCCAGTGCATTATATAGTTGACAACGATTTGTAAATGTGGGTTATTATAGAGTCATTGAAGAAATTATAATATTGGATTATTACTCTAATGGACGAGTCCCGATGATGAAATGTCATTGGTTTGATTCGATGATGAGACAGAGAACATTTATTAATGATTTTGGATTTCATGTAATTAATATGACTTGCACTGTCACTACCAAAGAACAATATGAATTGGAATCAATGGATAAACAAGTTTTTTATATCAAAGACCAACTTCTACTTGATTTTGCTGTCATAGTTGAAGTAATTCCAAGACATATTTTTGATGATGGGGATGATGGAATTGACACTGTCCCTACTTCCATTGGAACCAATCCATTTATTTTTTTGATAACTATAATAGATCAATTTCCAGATTTGATTGTGAACCAGAAGTTGTGGTGGAAAATATATAGAGTCATCCATCCATATTCTCAATTCTTTTGGTTTACCTCGAGTTGAGTTGTTAAGGTTGGAAATATTCAAATTGATTTAATATTGATTACAAATATTTTGTATCCAATTTGACCATTATGTGCATATTCAATGTTTATTGGTTTGAATTTTTATTTGAATTTAATTTTTTTAATTTTGAATTTAACTGTATTTAAAACTATGAAACCAACATTTCTATCTTGGTGAACATTTCAATGCTTCAACTATAATTTGAATGAAATTTGTATGAATTTAAGACCTATATTTATCATTTTACCAAGAAATGAACATAATGGTTTTTATTCTTCTGAAAAACATGTATTGAAACCTCCATCATCTACCATTGGTAAAGAAATTAAATTTTTCCTTAATTTTGACATCTACTTCACCATTTATGAATCTGGTAGAATTAGTGTTCCATGATTTTATTAGACTGATTACACATAGTAAATAATCATCCTACTAAAAATTAAATTTCCTTGTTACATCCTTTATGATTTATTGACTTCATTATATATATTTTCCTGCTCACCGAAAACAATGGTTAGTTAAATTATTTATGAATCCCCCTATTTCCTCTAATTTATTATGTTTTTTGGGTTACACATTACTTATCCTATTCTATTTACTTATTTATTTCTTTTAAAATGTAGGAAAATAAAACCAATTGAAGATAGGCGATGAAAACATATTATGGACAACATTCGTCTCATGTCTGAGATGGGAATTCTACCACTAGTGCCTGCAGTGAGTATTTTATTTCAAATATATTTATTTAAATGACATATAATGTCATGTGAATAATTTTTTGAAACATTTTTTCAGGATCCATATATTAGGTGACAGTTATTAGATGAGCATCATAGTAGTGGTCCTAGTACTCGGGGGGGGGGGGGTTCGTACGAGGAGTGGTGGTACAGGAGCTAGGTGAAATGGTCGGTGTACCCGATTAGACCATGCCACTCCCACTGACAAACCATCGATCCCACATTCTGGTCCCGATGTGCTGTTAGGGGCACATGGAACATTTAGCCCTCCCATGTTTTCACAACCCTTTACATCTGATCCTCCTCACCCATCTGTACCATATTCGATGATGATTCCCACTCCCCATCCAACATTTTTCCAATCATCCCTATCATCTTCTTTTACGTCTACTTCCTTCTCTCTGGGATTTTATATTCCTTCTTCTTCGACTACTGCTCCACTAGATTCTATCCCTATAGAGCATACAGTAGGGCCCACTCCATCTGTACAGGGTGTTCCATCAATATTTGTGAATCCAGCGGTTCCCATTGATCAGTGTACTGCAGGTATACTTATACAACACTAACAAATTGTTACACCATTATTTATTTCCATTATAACATGTACCGATAATATAATTGTTTTTCATTCATAACAAATACATCTACTAATAAAATATGGGGGCAGGGCTGAGCATGCATGTGTTCGGTGTGGAACCACCACACGCAATTGATGGTGGACTAAAATGATGATAGGCAGATGATTGAAAATTCAGAGCAGCAATGTCGGAGTTTTTTTGCGATTCTTTCCAAATACTCCGACATCATTCCTGTCATCCTGCTCTCATAGAGACAGCATCCAAATAAAGTCAAGGATAAATAATAGGCAGATATATGGGTAAAAAATATGTTTTATTTATGGCAATATTTTATTTTTTTATTTATATGAATGAATATTTTGGTGTCAACTACGGTTTAATTTCTGCGATTACGATGGTGCACGGACAACAAGTCTGAAAGATTTATGCGATAATGGTAGAGCTTAAAATAATGAGTTATACATTGGATGTCATGCTAGAGTGGGAATAGAGTTATAGGCAGTCCCTATCATGGGTGATTTTCCATTAGAATAGTATCGACAGATGATTACTCATTGGAAGACTTTCCAACTTACTGTATTAATCAAATTAGAGATATTTAAATGAAAATTTTCATGTTATTCATTAATTTTAATTATTTAATTTTATTTAGGATGCATCTAGAAGAAATAAAATAAAAATTAATGCTAAAAATATATGTCCACACATTGGGACGTACAATGATTACAAATCATGAGAGATAGCATGTATGACAATTTATAATGTTTTTTTATGACTATCACTATGTATTGCTTCCACCATAATTTATTCGATTACTAAAGTTTTTATATAAATTTATTATTGAAATTACTATGTTTTTTTGGTATCCTATTTTTAATTATGGTTTTCTACATTAAATGTCATTGTAGAGGAAATAATTGAATATAGAACGATGTGTGCCTCGAGGGAATTTTTTTTTCTAGAGTAGAAAAAAGATATATTGAAGTGTGGTTAATGAACCAACTCAGTAGAATATTGTATGTTTTACTTTGTAGATTTAAAATTTTAATCTCTATTTTTTAACTTAATAATTTATTTATATTTATAAAAGGTTGTTTTATAGGCCAAATGATAACTTACATCATGTGTTGGGAGATGAGGACCCTGGTAGAGTACACTGTCAACCTTGGAATAGTGTAGTTCTGATGAGGTATTGGCCCTCCACAGGTATGATTTTTAGTGCCACTGAGTTTCAGTAGGTTATGGAACAGTTTGAATATGCTGAAAAAGGGGCTGCAGAGATGGAAGAATAGTCTGATAGGGAAAAAACTGCATTTATGAAATAGATGGAAGTTTTACATCCAACACTTCCACGAGAAGCTAGCACTGCTTGTGATGAATATATGTCATCGATGCGTTCTATATATGGTACAGTAGGTGGAAGTTTTACTGTTGGTCAAGATGATTGTGAGGAGGAGAACGCGGAAGAGGAGGAGGCCGAGGCGGAGGAGGAGGCCAAGGAGGAGGCTGAGGCAGAGGAGGGTGATGAAGAGGCCAAGGTGAAGTATGAGGGGAAGGAGGAGGGAAGGGATGTTGATGTGGATGAAGATGAGGTCGAGGGTGAGGGTGACGCTGATGGTGATGATATTGATGGTGATGAGGGACAGATTAATTCTTTACATTTTTAACTGATATTACTGACCTTTGATGTTGACTGATTTGTTGTGCCTGAATATATGTGTGATTAGGTAGGTCACATTATCTTTATATTTTATCTATTTATATAAAATTGTAAATTTTTAGTGGAATTTATAAAATTGATGGTCTGATTAGAAGTTGATATATTGAAATTATTTTTTTAAAATTGAAAAAATATGCTTATAAAATATGTAAATACCATCCCATGTGTCCATGAAAGCCCCTCAGATTGCCCCCCCCCCCACACACCCTCCTCCGTGGACCCCAGATTGCCCCCAGATATCCCCCCACCCTCCTCCTTGGACCACAGATAGCCCCCAAGCCACCTCCCTGGACTACATACAGCCCCTAGAGAGCCCCCCCCCCCCCCCGATAGCCCCCGGACATTCCCTTGGACAGCCCCCACCCTCCTCCATGGACCTCAGACAACTCCCCCTCCTCCCAGGTCCCTAGACATACCCCCACACTCCTCCTTGGACCCCAGACATCCCCCGGATAGCTCCCTATACATCCCCCCAGACAACCCCCCCCATAGACAACACCCCACCCTGCTCTCTAGAATGCGGAAAGCCCCCACCCTCATCATTGGACCCCTAAAATCCCCCCAGACAGCCCACGAGACAGCCCCCATGGCAGCCCCACGAACAACCTCCCTAACACCCCCACCCTCCTCCATGGACCTAGGACAGCCCCCACCCACCACCCTAGACCCCAAACGCCCCCTACTCCTTGAACCCTGGACAACCCCCCACCCCACCCTCCTCCCTAGACCCGGGACAACACCATGATAGCCCCTTAGAGAGCCCCATGTACATCCCCCAAACACCCCATGGACAACACACCCCCCACCCACCCCACCCTCCTCCCTGGACCCCGGACAGCCCCTTGTACTGCCCCCACCATCCTCCCTGGACCCCGAACAACCCCCCTCCTCCTTGGACCATGGACAACCCTCCACCCTCCTCATGGGACCCCAGACAGCTCCCCAAACAGCCCCCCCCCCCTCGACATCCCCCTCACCCTCCTCCCTGGACCCCAGAAAGCCCCGCGACCCAAAATCCCAACATTGGGCGAGTGGCAATTCTGCATATATAAGACATCATGACAATTCATTAAAGTCAAAGGACCACTTACCATGATTATAGGAACAATATCACTCTTAATTCGGCTTCATGGATCCCAATATAAGCTCTCTTTAAAATGGACACCCTTTTATGTAAAAACAACTGGCATACGAAAACCCGACCATATGTCTTTGGATTGTGTTGATACTTTAGAAAAAGGATCCATGGGTTATTTTTGATGTGTATGAATCAACCCAATCTCCATACGAGATGTTTTGTAGCCGTTACCACTCAAAGTGTCTCACTTTTAATTGAACTGGAAAACATTTTAAGTGAAAACAACAACTAGCATACAGAAAAATGACCAATCGTATTCGGATTTTGTTGATTGCTTAGAACAAGGATCTATGGTTCATTTTTGATGTGTTCGAGTCAACCCTTCCTGAATCTGTGGCACGGTGTGGCTGGTACCACTCAAAGTGTCTCACTTTTCTTTGAATTGGACAACATTTTAAGTGAAAACAACAACTAGCATACAGAAAATAGACCAAACAAATTTTGATTCTATTGATACTTTAGGAAAACGATCCATGGATCATTTGTGACATGTACGAGTCAACACCGCCTCGATCTGAGGCATAGTGTGACCAGTACCTCTCAATGTGTCTCACATTTATTTGAAATGGAAAAAATTTTATTTGAAAACAACAACGTACATATGTAAAACCGACCAAACACATTCATATTATATTGATACTCTATGGAAACGATCCATGGGTCATATGTGATGTGTACGAGTCAACGAAGCCTCAATATGAGGCATGGTGTGGCTGGTACCACTCAAATTGTCTCAATTTTATTTGAAATGGACTGGATATTAAGTGAAAACAACAATTTTCAAACAGAAATATGACCAAACATATTCATATTTTATTGATACATCATCAAAAGGATCAATGTATCATTTTTGATGTGTATGAGTCAACCTCAACTCAATCTGAGGCATTTAGTGGTTGGTATCACTCGAAGTGTCTATCATTTCTTTATAATGGACACCATTTTAAGTGAAAACAACAACTGGCATACAGAAAACTGACCAACGCATTCAGACACTATTTATACATTAGGAAAATAATCCATTGGTCATTTGTGATGTGTAAAAGTCAACCCGACCTCAATACAAGGCACGGTGTGGCCAGTACCACTCAAACTGTCTCACTTTTGTTTGAAATGGATGCTTTTAAAAGTAATAATAAAAGAAATACGAAAAACTGACCATACTTATTCTTATTGTGTTGATACTTTTTCAAAAGGATCCATGCGTCATTTTTTACATTTATGAGTAACCCCAACCTCAATATGAGGCACAATGTGGCCGGTACTACTCAAAGTGTCTCACCTTTATTTGAAGTGGACAACATTTTAAGTGAAAACAAAAAATGGCATATAGAAAACTGACGAAAGCAATTAGGATTGTGTTAATACATTAGAAAAATGATCCATGGGTCGTATGTGACATGTACGAGTCCACCCCGCCTTAATCTGAGCCACAGTGTGGTCAGTACCACTCAAACTGTCTCACATTTTCTTGAAATGGACATGATTTTAAGTGAAAACAACAACTTGAATACGGAAAACCAACCAAACACATTCAGATTCTATTGATACTCTATGAAAACGATCCATGGGTCATTTTTGACATATAAGAGTCAACCCCGCCCCAATATATGGCATGGTGTGGCCGGTACCACTCAAATTGTCTCACTTTTATTTGAAATGGATAGGATTTTAAGTGAAAACAACAACTTGCATACGGAAAACCGACCAAACACTTTCTAATTATATTGATACATCAGGATAATTATCAATGGGTCATTTTTTATGTGTATTAGTCAACCCTATCTCAATACGAAGTACGGTGTGGCCGGAATCACTCAAAATGTCTCTCTTTTGTTTAAAATGGACACTATTTTAAGTAAAAACAACAGACATATGGAAAACTGATCAAACATATTATTATTGTGTTGATACATTAAAAAATAATCCATGGGTCATTTGTGTTATGTATGAGTCAACCCTGCCTCAATTATAGGCATGGTGTGGCCGGTACCACTCAAGGTGTCTCACCTTTCTTTAAATGGACATCATTTTAAGTGAAAAAAAATTGGCATACAGAAAACTGAACAAACACATTTGGATTGAGTTGATACTTTAGAGAAATGATCTATCTATTATATTTGACCTGTATAAGTAAACCCCGCTTCGATTAGAGTCACGGTGTGGCCCGTATCACTCAAAGTGTCTTTCTTTTGTTTAAAATGGACAACCTGTTAAGTAAAAAAACTACCATATGAAAAACAAACCAATCATATTCAGATTGTTCTGATAATTTAGGAAAAGGATCCAAGGTTCATTTATGACGCGTACGAGTCAACTCTTCCTCAATCTGAGGCACGGTGTTGCCGGTACCACTCAAAGTGTCTCACTTTTATTTGAATTGGACAACATTTTAAGAGAAAACAACAACTGGAATATGGAAAACAAACCAAAATCATTAAGATTCTGATGATACATTAGGAAAACAATCCATGCGTAATGTTTGACGTGTACGAATCAACCCTTCCTCAATCCAAGGAATAGTGTGGCTGGTACCACTCAAACTATCTCACTGTTATTTGAAATGGAATGGATTTTAAGGGAAAACAACAACATGCATAGAGAAGACCTACCAAATGCATTCAGATTCTATAGATACATTTGTAAAATGATCCATGGGTCATTTTTGATGTGTACGAGTAATCCCCACCTCAATCTGAGGCACGGTGTGGTTGGTACCACTCAAATTGTCTATCTGTTAATTGAAATGGATAGGATTTTAATGGAAAAAAATTACTTGGTTTTTGAAAACCAACCAAACATATTCAGATTTTATTGATACCTCGTCACAAGGATACATGAGTCATTTTTAACGTTTAGGCGTCAACCCTAGCTCAATTCGATTCACGGTGTGGCCGATATCATTCAAAGTGTCTGTCTTCTCTTTAAAATGATACAATTTAAATTGAAAACAACAACTGGAATACGAAAAACATACCAAATGCATTCAGATTCTATTTATAATTTAAGAAAACGATCCAAGGGTCATTTTTTATGTTTACGAGTCAACCACACCTCAATATGAGGCATAGTGTGGCAGGTACCACTCAAATTCTCTCTCTTTTGTTTGAAATGGACACTGTTTTAAGTAAAAACAACTGACATTCGGAAAACTGACTAAACATATTTTTATTGTGATGATACATTAACAGATGGATCCATACGTCATTTTTCATTTGTACGAGTCAACCCCACCTCAATCTGAGGCACGGTGTGGCCGGTACAACTCAAAGTGTCTCACCTTTATTTGAAATGGCAACATTTTAAGTGAAAACAACAACTAGTATACAAGAAAACTGTCTAAACACATTCGTATTGTGTTGATACTTTAGTAAAATTATCAATGGGTCACATGTGACGTGTAAAAGTAATCCACACCCCAATATGAGGCACGGTGTGGCCGGTATCACTCAAACTATCTCACTTTTATTTTAAATGGATAGGATTTTAAGTGAAAACAACATCTTGAATATGGAAAACCAAAAAAATGAAATTTGATTCTATTGATACATTTGGAAAACAATATATGAGTCATTTTTAATGTTCATGAGTCAACACCACCTCAATTTGAAGCAGGTCATGGCTGGTACTACTCTAATTGTCTCACTTTTATTAGAAATGGACAGGATTTTAAGTGAAAACAAATACAGGCATACATAAAATTGACCAAATGCTTTCTGATTGTATTGATAATTCATAAAAATTATCCATGGGTCATTGTTTATGTGTATGATCCATCCCTATCTCAATAAGAGGCACGGTGTGGCCGGTATCACTAAAAGTGTCTCTATTTTGTTTAAATTGGACATTGTTTTAAGTAAAAAAAATAGACATATGGAAAACCAATCAAACGTATTCTGATTCTGTTGATACTTTAGAAAAAAGATCCATGGGATAGTAGTGATGTGCACGAGTCAACCCTAGTTCATTTCGATGCACAGTGTGGTCGGTACCACTCAAAGTGCCTCACCTTTATTTGAAATGGACAACATTTTAAGTGAAAATAACAACTAGCATACGAAAAACTGATCAAATGAATTTGGATTGTGTTGAAACATTCGAACAATGATCCAGGGGTAATATGTTACGTGGATGAGTCGACCCTGCCTCAATCTGAGGCATGTTGTGGCTGGTATCACTCAAAGTGTCTCTATTTTGTTTAAAATGGACACCCTTTTATGTAAAAACAACTAGCATATGGAAAACTAACCATTCATATTTGGATTGTGTTGATACATTAGCGCAAGGATCCATGGTTTATTTTTGACATGTATGGCTCAACCCCACCTCAATACGAGGCATGGTGTGGCTGGTACCACTCAATGTGTCTCACGTTTATTTGAATTGTACAACATTTTAAATGAAAACAAAAACTAGGATACAGAAAACCAACCAAACACATTATGATTCTGTTGATAGTTTAGGAAAATGATCCATGGGTCAATTGTGATGTGTATGAATCGACTCCGCCTCAATCTGAGGCAATTTGTGTCTAGTACAACCCCAAATATCTCACTTTTATTTGAAATGGACAAGATTTTATGTGAAAACAACAACTTGTATACGGAAAACTGACCAAACACATTCGAATTCTATTAATACTTTAGGAAAATTATCCATGTTTCATTTGTGACATGTATGAATCAACACCACCTCAATTCGAGGAATGGTGTGGCCGGTACCACTCAATTTGTCTCACTTTTATTTCATATGGACAAGATTTTAAGTGAAAAAAACAACTTGCATTCTTAAAATCGAAAAAAGAATTCTAATTGTATTATTACTTTAGGACAATGATCCATGGGTAAATTATGATGTGTACAAGTCAAACCCGCCTCAATCACATTCATGGTGTGGTCAGTATCACTCAAAGTGTTTCTATTTTTATTATAATGGACACTGTTGTAAGTTAAAACAATAGACATTTGAATAACCGACCAAACATATTCTGATTGTGTTGATACTTTAGCACAAGGTTCCATTGGTCATTTGTGACATGTACAAGTCAACCTTGTCTCAATCTGAGGCACGGTGTGCCCGGTACCAAACAAAGTGTCTCACTTTTATTTCAAATGGGCAACATTTTAAGTTAAAACGACAACTGGAATACGAAAAACTGAACAAACGCATTCCTATTCTATTTATACTTTATGAAAACTATTCATGGGTCATTTTTGATGTGTATGAGTCAACCTCTCCTCAATCTGAGGCACGGTGTAGCCGGTACCACTCAAATTGTTTCACTTTTATTTGTAATGGAGTCGATTTTAAGTGAATTCCACAACTATCATATGGAAAACCGACCAAACATATTCGGATTGTGTTGATACTTTAGAACAAGGATACATGATCTAGCCTCACACAATTGACTTCTCATGTGTGGAACTCCTACACCTATTCTAAAACACATGACATTTAGTACGCCAATCCCATCCTTAACCAATGGGTTCTAGGACCAAACCAAAATCACTTTTGGAACCCAATACCAAAGACATAATTGAATATTCATACTCACTACCCATAATGGGGATTCATCTATGATCACACACAAGAGACCAAATTACAATTAGCTGCATACCCCCTTATTCCAATTGAAAATTATAAGAAAAACAAGTAGGCTATTCTAGTAACCCATCTCATATGTCGATATTGGAAAATGTTTCCCACTAACACATCATAAACCATTTATACATCGATACATAGTCATTAGTGGAATATAGACATCCCATGTGATTCCTATAACTCATCCTAGGTCTAAGAACATAACCACTACCATTGTTTATCTTATGTTTATCATGGTATTTTTCCCCTCTACACAGGTTTTTCTATTTGTTTTAAGATAGTCAACCCAAGACCATGAGTAAACATCCCATGTACTACCTATAACAAGTCGGATTTTTCTCTTGTGTGTATTGGTGTTGTGGTTTTATTGAGGAGTGAATTCTAAATTTTGAATACTATTATGGGTGTTATTGATTTTAAATTTTAATTTTTAAATTCTGGATGTATTGGATTCTCATTGTACTGGAAATGAATTCTAAATTTTGAATATTTTTATGTTTGTTGGATTTTGGATGTATAGGATTTTAATTTTGTATTGGTGTTATAGGTGTTATTGAATTTCAATTTTGGATGAATTTGATTGTGGATGTATTGGATTCAGCAATTTTCACTTCTGTTGTTATTTGAGTGAGGAATGAATTTTAAATTTCTAAATTTCTGAATTCTGGATGAATTTTAGACATCCAATGTAGGATTTTGGATTCTGGTTGTATGAGTTCTTGCAGGTCATGGAGTGTTGCGGGTTGGAGGTGGTTGTTGGCTACTGTGGAGCTGCAACATATGTATACAAATAGATTTCAAAACTTTTGGTATAGCCTTTTGATGTGTATTATACCAACCTTTTTGTTATAACCATTAGTATAAACATCTACCAATGGTTATCATAACCGTTTGGATCTATTTTCCACACTATATACCAATGGTTCTAATCCGTTTGTATAAGGGTATGAAATATCAACAGTTTTTGTAACCGTTGGTATATATCTTACTTTAACACATATACCAACAATTTTTATAGAACCGTTAGTATAAGACTATACCCATAGATTACATGGCCACGGTTTGGGAAACCGTTGGTATATAAAATACCAACTCTTTCCCAGCCTTTACAGATGGTTCTAAACCGTTGGTAAAGGGTAACATTCTCGTATTGGAATAAATGAGAAATCATAACAAAAAATATTACTTAAGAAAAAATTCAACCCTTGAAAACCATTCTTTCTCTATAAAAAGATAATAAACATTATATTACTATGTTTTTATTCCATTACCCTATGAAACCAAAATATTTCCCTTATCAACTATTAGTTTAATAAAGAATATAGTTATGTATCAGGGGTGGTTCTCCTTAAATTAACCCTCATATCAACTAGTATATATGAATAATCGTACAGGATAATTCCAAGACATTCATTAGGGGAAACATAATTCCCATCAACTCGGTCACTTTAGTCATTACCATTGAGAGATACATTGGGCTCATCTATAATTAGTGTTGTATTCAGCTCACCCATTATCATATAGAATTTCCAAAAACCAGATATTTATAAAAAAAATTGTTAAATTTCATTTATATTATATGACATCGTAAAATATTCTACTTAATACAAATGTATAATCACTTTCAGTATTTACGTCAAAACAAGGATAAGATTTCATTAGTAAATTAAAAAATCGTAACGTAAACAATATATAAAAGGGAAATAAATAATAAATATATTGAAAAATAACAAATACATGTAAAGTATTCATGAAATGTATTAACTATTAAGATTTATGAAAAATGGAACATGGGATAAATGTTAAAGTCATTTATTTAGTATTCATAAAAAAGTCAGAATGACATGTACAGATTGATTGCAAAAGATTCCTTTTGATAATCATTATATATGGTAATGGATAGTTGAATATTACATGATAAATACTTGTAGAATAATGAATAATATTATATAAATGTATTAGGAAGGATAATATAAATGAAATAGAGATAAAATTTTTTGAACATATTTTTTATAGATAAACCCCTTTATAATTTCATAACATAATAAAAATAAGATCATTGAAGTAGATAAATTTATACATGTTTATAAAAATATTAATTTTTGTTAATGAATGTTAAAATAAAACAATATGTATTTTAAAAAAATATAAAAAATATGTCGTGAAAGTTTCTTAGCTTTCATGGAAGTGTAATTAAGAAGAAAAAGCACTTTTCTCATCACCCAAGTCAAGATGTATATCTTTTTAATTTATAAATACTATAAAGTATAAAATTAATAATTCTTTAGAATATTCTTAATTTATAATCCATTATAATTATTCATTTTATATCAAACTATAAAACATTTTATGAAGATTCAAATGTCTTTAAGTTTAAATTTCATGTTTTTGAGGTTATTTAGTTCATAATCTCAAAAAAACAATCAATTGGCAATTGTAAAATGTTAATATGGACATAATTATCATTTTTTAAAATTAAATATTTTTTCAAACTGATTATGAATCTCATAAATGATTACGTAATATCATTTTATTGTAGATGTTATAATCCACATATGTACAAGATAACATATAATATTCTATGAATTAATGGGATAGAAGGAATGTAATATATATATATATATTTATTCAAAATTACACATGAGGTATTAATAAATTTTATATTCTTTATTTTTTAATTTATAACATTTCTAGTTATGTGATGATGGAAAATTATATACATTGCTTCATAGAGGTCATTTTCTATATATAAATATGTGTGATGTTATCAGTTTACACATGATGGAAAATAAGATAAAAATGGGTCAAAACAAAAAATATTTACATTTATATATATTTGAGATAATGATTTCATTATATCATATTCATTATGGTATATTTTATAGAATTATGAGGAAAAATAATATTAATTAACTCTGTTAAAATCTATACCTTTTATTTTGAAAACCAGAATTGGATTAAACCTATTTCTTACTAGGATAATCCTTTAGGGGAGACCAAAGCATTATGGTACTGAGGAGGATGGCATGGGAAGGGATTTAGATATGGTTTTTTTACCTGAATTGGTCGTGTTTTCAAAGAATGAAAGGAGAGTTGGTTCAATTTTATAAGAGAGGGGGGGAGCACAATTGTAATTTTTAATAACTACTCCCTATTGTAATGGTATAACTCACGGGAAAGGGGAACACATTCAATCAAATTTTTCAAAAATATATATTTATTAAATCACATTAATCCATTAATAATTAATTTGTGACTTTTTACACTATCCCATAGTTGTAACATTAATTTTCTTATTTTAAACATTATTATTGTGAAATTTTTTCCAGGGAAACTTATCATTATAAGGAAAAATATAATTGCAATTATTAAAAAATTATATCTCTCTAATTCAAATATGAAATCTAATTTTATGAATAATTTTTTATCTATTGATGAATTTAATCTTAATTTAAATTCAATACATAATATGAATACATATTTTCATAAAATTAATTTTTATGAATTGAAAAGAACTTATATAGAAATCCTAAATAATTATGATTATAATAGATGTAATTTGATTATATTTATCAAAAGGGATATTATGTTTCCCTAATACGAGACAAAAAATAGTATCTGACTATCAAATTACAGGATTTTATGAAAAACAATTATTTTTTTCAAAAAACATAATTTTTATCTATATAGAAAAACAATTAAAAGTTCATAAAATTATCTTTAAAATAAATTTGATCTGTTGAATAAAAAGTATATTTTTATATTTTTGAAATAAAATTTCTAAAAGTGGAATATGTTAATGGTAATAAAAATTCAAAAAATGAACAAAAACCCATTTTGATGATATATATATATTAATGTATAAAATAACATTATTCTCAATAAATGAAAAATATAAAAATAATAAAACATTAATTTAAATTATTGTAATAAATAATTCAATCATTTCTTTATAATCATTTTTAATAGTGATTAACTTAATCTATTGTCACCATAGGTAATATAAAATAGATTTTTAAAAATGAATCTTTAATATTCAAATTATTTTATCACAATGTCTGAGTAATTAAAATTAAATGTATGATTTATTATTCTTTTTACTATGAAAAATATTATAATCATATTTCATTTTAAATTTATTCATATTCATTTCTTAAAAACCAATTGGTAGGTTATAACTGTTTTATTTAAACTAGATATATTTATATAATATGTTTTAATACATTTAAGCATATTTTAGTGTAAAGAAGACATTATATAATATAGTTTTATTTAATGAAAACACACTATAATTTTTTTGTTACAATTAATTAATTAATTCCAATAACTCAGAAATATTATGAATTTTTTGTTAACAGATACTTGTTTCATTATATATACATCCCATGATATAAAATTATGATTTCATAATTTTCTACAATCAAGTTCACCAAAAACATCCAAAAATACACTAATAAAATAAGAAATTTTAAAATTAATCATTAAATATACTTATTATGTTTTAATTAAAATAAATAAATTATCTACATATCATATTAGTATGACCTAAATGGAATTCCCTTTATGGGTACCATGATCCAATAATTTTATATTCTCAAAAACGATGTTATACTAGCTTTTGGGAATAATGGAAATGAATATATAGATATTGTAAAAATGAATAGGAAAGTTTCTATATATTTTATGGTTATATATTCAATGTAGACATATTCCTTGAAAATAATTGTGGAAAATAATGATCCCAAATAAAAGATAGAATTATAATATGAAACAATTATACCAATGTTAGTTAAAAATGAAAAATATAAAATATCATGGAATTAAATAGTAGAGAATGAGGAATATTATAATCGATGTATGAGGGCATTTGCGGCACACATTAATTAATATATCAATTTTTGAGATACTAATAAGAAAGAATAAAGGTTATATATTTTCAATGATTCTCTTAATGAATGTGGAAATTTTTAAATCTAATCTAAAGAGCTAAAAGTAATGATATACACATTGAAATACTCTAATGTTTAAGAACATGAAATATTGGGAGTCATTTTGCTAGGATATAATGTACATATACAAGAAGAATGAAACAATCATGATACATGAATGATTAATATTTATTGTAATAAAAATATTGATAATTAATCTAATAGATAATGACACGTTGAAATTGAGTGGTGTGATATATGTTAATTGAGTTTAAATCTAGATATAAAATTTATTATGGAAATAAATGATGGTATAGTGAATGAAACTAAAATGAAAAAAATCATGGACCATAATTAAAATAATAGGAGGAAAATTTTAACCAAATAAAATATAATGGAGTGAAATTATGGAAAATCATACGAACATTAAGATCATATTAAACATTTAGATGAGAACCAGTCAAGTACCAAGGATAAGAAACCTAAAACCTCAACTTGAAGAATTGTTGGGGAGAGAAAAAAAAATAAAAAAAGATCAAAATTGTTGTTATGTTTTGAAACTACCAAGGGATAGAATACCATGATACTATTAGAAAAATATTGAAAAAAATTATTAATCAAATTCCCAGTCTCTAAGATATTTTTGAAATATGGTCTAATGTCTGTAATATGTACATGGAATTTTTTAGAATTAATCATCTTTTCCTCGTGAGTATCAAATCTACTATTGTTGTTATGGAGACTATATGAGTTTAGGTAAATAGAAAAAATAAAATAGTTTATTTTATTATGATTGGGGGAAACTTGTAACATTATTATTAAATGAAAGGGGAAGGAAATTATTTCTCATTTTTCTATGCGATGAATATATAATAAGGTAGGGTATCACATTGAAAAATATATTTACAAATCAATAACTATAAATAATGGAATGCACCTTTTTTGCATATATTTTAATGTAATTAATTGGATGAATCAAAATATAATCTTTTCTTACATACCTATTTAATATATAGAGATTAGTGATTTTTTTTTCAAATAAATATATTTTTCAAGAAAATAATATGGTTGATAAATATAATTTTAGTAGGAATAATTGATATATATTATTTTAGAACAAAAATGATGGTTGTTTTTAAAATGATATAATAAATGACAAGTTTAAATCTAAAAAATTTTATTACCCATCACAGCCTTAACTAAAATGGAAACTAAATATATTTTAATCTTTTTGAAATAATTAAACATAAATAATTAACATTATGATTTTTAATCCATTCTTAAGAATAATAAATTTCATATTGTAGTAGAGGAACTGTGGAAGAGTTTCATGTTCCAAAATGAATGATTTTTATCTTAAATGATGCTCATATTATAAAAGATATGACTTAAAAAATAGTATATATATCACATTAGAAACAATTATTATGTAATTAAAGACCCAGATAAGGTGATTTCTCACATAACGTAGATAAATAATAGAAATTATTTTGATGAAATTGATTATTATAAGCAATAAAATATGACTGAAAATAAAAATAATTTGACAAGGACCATACAGGATATCTAAATTGATATGTTCAGAAACAAAAGGTTAAATGTTGAAGATATAAATATACCAATTTTTTAAATCTATAAAATGTTATTTAAGTGTCTCAAAACATATATCTCTATTCCATTTTTGTGGAATAACTAAAATTAAAAAAATTGGAAATATTTATCTTATTACAATGTACTATTAATTAATTTTGTAAAATAAAATTTGTAGGTAGGTATTTATATTTTTATTGATGTCATTAATTATTAAGAGAATAATTTCATTATTATCACTCCATATACTTTTGAGATAATATGAGGGGTGTTTGGTCTATTGATTTATAGTTCCCATGGACATTATGGTTTCACATATCTATTTTTATAAGAAATATTTAATAACATTGAACAGGTTATGGATATCTTTTGAACATGAATCACCCAAAAATTATTTCTCCCTAGAGGATTTTATTATCATGTCCTCACTCTTACAATATATGATTGAAATAGTAAAAAAATTATTATTTTTAGGCATGTTAAATTTCTAAAAAACATTAAAAATTTATTATCATGTAATATTTGTGAACACAATCTTGTATGAATGAATAATATTGTATTCCAAAAAGAACAATTTATTAATTGAATTTAAAATTTTGACTGATTATTTCTTCACTTTCATAGAGTGCTTCATTCTGCCTACGAAATGAAAATATTTTGGGAGTATTCTATTTAAGTGGGATTTGAGGAAATATTATGAAAATATGATCTATAAAAAATTATAATTATTTTAATATACTTTTTTATTTATGAAACATTCATTATTCCTATTATAAATATATTCCCTTCAACCATGATCATTGTACTTTTAAATGGGTTATTAGGGGGATACTTCTCATTTAATCTGGTTTTTAGGCCAGAAAATCATATAAGTGTTAATTTATAAAGTACATATCTGTAAAAAAAGTTTAAAAATAAATAATATTGGGAATAATGGGTGATTTATGGTGATATAAGCATCAAGGTTTCTAACTAGTCCATTAATTTTTAATATATATAAATTATAATATTATGTTCCATTAGGGTGATAAAAGTATATTAAAATTCATAGGATTTTACTAAAAAAGTATGAAGGGGATTATGGAAAACCTATAGTCTTATGAAAATAAATTTTTTTTGAAAGAGATTCAATATTTATTGAAATTACTTCATTGTAAATTACTATTGTTTTAGGGAGTGTAGTATGATAATTATAAATGACTGGGTTCCTGTTATTTTTTGTGGGGGGAGGGCAAGGTGAATTACATAACTACTGTTGGAATCCCCTTAAAAAATATTATAAACTATAAGAGAAAATATACCTCAAATGATGAAATCATATTCATTATAATCGATGTGATTGATCATAATCAGGTTTACACGTTTATGGGTTATATGTATCACTATGATTTATTAAAGATAATCAATATATATATCAATAAGTATGATTATATTTGGTTTTTCTATTGAAATTTTTTTGTTTCTATTTAGTAGATGGTGTGTTGTAGACCAATCATGTTAGGATGTATAGGAATAAAATATCCAAAAAATCTGACATGTTATCCTTTAGTTCACCTCATGGGTAGGATAATTAATGTAAAATAAGGAATGTTGGATTGTATTAAAGGAATAATTATTATAAAACATAATCATAGTGATATATAATATATTTAGTATACATTACTTCTATCTCCCTGAGATTCATACTCTAGTACTATGAATTTTTCCAAATTGTTTGTGCAAAATGACTAAACAATAATGATATAACCCATCATGCCCTACTTGGGTGAAAAAAGGCAATGCTGCCACTACCCCTGTCCCACCTCCAATATGATATGTTATTCTGGATTTCACTATGTAGTAACATCATAAACATGTGGGACATCAATGAATTGTTTATATACACACAAACATGCCCAAACATGTCTTTTAAAATATACAGATAGAATAAACTGAAACAAAAAATTAATGCACACATCTATCACATATCCATAATATATAAAATGTACTAAAAGAATCATAATAGAAATATAAAATCCCAAGAGACACATAAAATGATTTTAACCTACTCATAAGGTAGGAAATATTTTCATAAGCAACTACTGATACACACCTCGGTCTGTCTACATCATTATGCATCCCCTAGTCCATGTCCTCATAGGACTTAATTGAAACTATATCATGTGCACAAATAAGGACATGTGCGAACATAGACCATTCATGGGTGAATATGAAATTATGCATTTGGAGGCCTAGAAACCAAAAATAATAGGGGTGAAAAAAAGGAAATTGTTCCATCGACCAACACTGTTGGAGGAAACTCAGGAAATATAAATCGAGAATCTCCATCTCGGCCTCTCCTCGGTTAAACGTTATGAGTTTTCCAAATACACATGGTGTTCAAATCAAGATGGTAAAATCACTTTAAGGAATCTTAGAATGATCGAGATATACTTTTTGGATAATCTATGTCTCATGGGGTCCCAGTCTCAGTACCAACTACAAGAGTCCACATGGGGATCAAATGTAATGATCACACTGGAGAACTCACTCCATGATACATGACATCCCATATGAAACTGATTAGAGAGATAAAACTCAATGGTAATATCCCTTTCATCCCTAATGGAACTAATCCAATAGATATAAGTCATTGGTATCACTAAGACATTGGAACATCATGGCCTTCTTAGCTAGCATACATATAAGAGAATAGTCTCATCTGGTATCTCTATGAAGAAATTCACACTGTCAGTCCAATAAATTTGATACCCAGATAGGGGATCTCACACATCCTCTTCAAGACTCCTAAAACCCTATATGAAACAATAATGATCACATATTATAGATTGGGGATCACCCGACGGATGACTCGGGCACCACAAACACCATCTTGTACTTCAAAGAACATGTCAATTAGATAGGGAACTTTTTCAATGTAGTGTTGTTAATGAAGATTAAAAAACACCATATAGATGTCATGATATGAAGTGGATCAAATAAATAATGATTCCATAAACCCTATTGATGAAATCCATCATGTTGGGGATCCTAAACCCAATGATTCCACAAAACCTATTAAAAATTCTCACTATGTATGGGATTACATACCTGAAAATTCAAAAAAACCCTAATAGAACTGCAAATTATGTAGAATCTCATATACATTATGATTCCAAAAACCCTAATGGGATACTATTTTAGGATTGGGATCATTTCCTATGTGGTTTTTCTATTGAAATTACCTTGAACCCCACCAATGGAAGTGGATATGATATAGGATCTCACCTCGGATTCTCGGGGGGGGGGGGGGACTCCTACTATATATGTGTACAAAATATTAAGGTGAAAATAATCCCATATTGATGAAAAAATTCCACCCAATAACCCTATAGGGATATACCAAGGGATCTCACTCAGATGATTTCGGTTTATAAGTCACTTACTAAATCTAGCCACAAATGTCACCTTGCATCTCATCTCTAGCACATAGACTACGATGACCACCAAGTTGAACATCAAAAACTACTCAGGGAAGGCCACTCAAGAGCTTCTATCTGAGTCATAAGGATGAAGATATGAAAGGTTTATCTCTATGCGGGAAATAGATGGCATGTACCCTTAGTAAAATGTGTTTGTATTCATCACATCCCTTAAAGATGTTCCTCATGGAATATGGTGTGTGTTAGGGAATATAAATGTTGTGTACCTCATGTCACATGGTGTTTGACCCTATCTAGCACTCTATGGGTGTTCTCATCCTTACACGGTCTAGATGGCCATATTAGCCCACATTATGTGTCTAACACCTCATGAATTTACAAATAGATTAAATATTAAATGCATGATACAATGAGTCTCTAAAAACTACCACTTTTTTATTACCTAGCTGGTAAAAATAAAGTATATACATATGTGATTTCAATTTTGAAAATCTAACATACACGGTTGTGTTCAGTATGATATTTAGAGTCTGATAAGACAAAATTATATTTTGGTGAATATAAACCTAGCCTTATGAATAGTATCTTACCCTTATGAATAGTAATATGACTAATGGAGTATTACCCTCATCTAATAATTTATCGATAAATTTTTTGTTCCATTATTTTAGATTTGAGTTTAGTTTCTTCAGAAAAATACAATGAATTTAATAAAAAAACTTAATTAAAAATTGTAAATTTTTAAGAGATTTTAATTATTATATAAAACAAACATTTAATTAATGATTATAATAATGAAATATTGTTATATAAAAATTATCATTTTATTATAATTCATAAATTAATATAATTTTTTATGTGTTGAAAATTTTACAATACATTTTTCTATACATTTTATGTCAGTTATTATTTATAATAAATAAGTATTTTCATAGATAAAAGTTAAAATTTTCATAATTTGAGGAATATTATGATAAAATAAATCTCATTTTTAATCCATTACATTGATATTAGGTTACTCTGAATTTTTAATAATTTTATAAAATACATAATTTTTTTGAATAGTAATTATATGGTTTTATGTTTTCTGTATGTTTAATAATAACCTTAATGACTTAATTATGATGTAATAATTACAGTTGAATCTTGAGTAATAAAATATGATATTATATGTCCCATGTGGCCAATATAATAGGAAAATACAATAATAATTCCCGTGGTTTTTTCAAATACCACTAATGAGGTGTCATTGGAATTTAATAAAAAACTCTCTATCTTTTACTATAAATTACCGATCACTCCTTCGTTTTCATTCATTCAAAATTCACCATATTAATTTATTTTGTAGTTTTACCTCCCTTGGATTCCTCCCAAGGTGTCTTTAATCCACCAAGGTCCGAAAAATTACATTTTAGGAGTTACTCTAAGAGGTATGGGAATTCTCAAATTCTCTTTTCCATTCAAGTTCCCTTGTATGTGTTATATTTTTCACGTTTCCATACCAATTTTTTATTTCCATTTTATTATTTCCCTATATTGTATTATGATTCTTTTATTAATGGGTGACACCTATACTTTATTTTTTTATTTTTTTCTAAAACCAGGTTGCATATTCGTTATGTTTCATAATTTTTATCTCAAAATCTCTCTCTTTTTCATGAACTATTATTATGTTATTTCCCTTTAGATTCCACTAGATTATGATAGGATATCTCATTAAATATCCTCCTTAAGTTATATATTATGTAATAATTTTTTCATATCCCTTTTTTTCTCATTAAAATATTTTATGAATTATTATGTGACGTCGTTAGGCTGCCGAATTTTCATTAGGGATTTATTGAGTTTTATTTAATTTCAAGATCCTTTCTTTTATTTTTTATTTTGTCACTTACTTTCATCAAAATTTTGTGATAAATTCATTACATTAAATTTATAGGAGTTTTTTGATAATTTAATATTTTATTATCATATCTCCATTCATATTGTTTTATACTAGAAATGAAAACACTATCCGATATATGTTAATTTATCACATTCATGGACGTTGGGTTTTCAATTTCTACTATTGTCCTCAATTTGGGTCATGAAAAAAATTTTATGGTTGAAATATACTATAATATATGTATTATAACTTATTTAATTATCTATAATCCTTTTGCACACATGATATTAATTTATAAATTAAAACATTTTGTTGTGATACAAACTAGCCAATAACCCATACAATTATCATTAAAGTTTTATATAATGACTCATCTTCACTCCCAATAAAAACATAAATTTTAAAACTGTGAAATATACTCTATGTTAAAATAAAATTATAACTTTTATTTTTGAAAATAATTCTCATATTAGATGTTTATCGATTCACGAATATAATTAAACAGGTCAAGAATTCCAAGGAAGAAAACATTCACAAACAATAAAATTTTACCTCTCCATCCCATCATGAAAAATATGAATGAACATAATAAGTATATAATAATAAATTAAATAAATAGTATGTTATATAAATATTAATTAATAAATTTACTTTGATTATCCCTGAGGATAATATCAAGTTAAAAAAACCATCGGACTTAAGGTAGGGGTTTCCTCATCTCACTTTTATTTATTAAGATATTCCTTATCTGCAACTATTTCTTATGTATGATGTATTTATACTTCCAATTTATGTATCTTATCATGAATAAAATTCTTTCATGTTATTTAATTTATCATTTGATTATTATTAGTTTTGGTTCATATGAATCAATTCATTACAAAGTGGTAAGGGTTTTCTCCACGAACCACCATTTTAATTTGGTTACTTTTATTCTCTACATAAGTCAATGAAATTATTATTTATTAATATTTACTCCTAAAAATTCATTTTTAATGTCTATATATATATACCAAACATAATTCTACTAAAAATTGTTGGGTTTATATGTTTTAAAAGATCATTCAAAAAATTCTTCCTTATAAACAACTCTGTTTCAAGGGAAATTCTAAAATTATTACATATTTTCATGTTCACTATGTAATCTATTTTAATCAACAATTATATTTGTAAAATAACAGATTTTATCATGAAAAAACCATCTTGGATCATTTATGGTTTTATGAATGAAAAAATTCCATTAAATTTTATAAAATCTTTAATATTTTTCTAAAACTTCACTAAAATGTTTTACTTCTAAAGCTTCATTGAAAGACCTCCTTACATGATTACACATTAGCATGACATTATTTATTCTTAAAGTATAATTTCAATGCTCTAACCTCTTTTTTCCTAGGATTTAAATGGTTAAAAATCGTATTTAATGGAAAATAAAAATGATTTTCCAAAAGACTTAATCAAACCAATGAAAAAAGTATTTTTCTCCTCTCACATTATCATATATGAGATATATTCCTTGTTCACCACATATTCCTTCCATGTGGTGTATGTACTTACATTTGGTATATCATATCAATAGTCTCATAATTATCTTGATATTCTAAGGCATTAGGATTTTAATGATTCTTGTTTGTATGGGACACTTTGGAATGTTTAAGTACTATTTCCACAAAATAATTTTCAATTGTATCATTTAAAAGTATCGTCATTATTGTCAGCATCCATGTTGAATCTTGTAATTAATTGATGTTTATCTTTTATGATATCATATATAATTTTGAGTTTATGGGTTTTTAATTAGTATGACTATGAATGTTCTACCTTGATACCATTCATCACATTACTACAAATGGTTAGTGTTTATGTCTAATAATTGGGGAATGTTATTTACATTTCATGTGTTAGTTTGAATATGAATGTTTATATTGAGTATGATCACCCCATTCATATATGGAATGAATTAGAATTTGTAAGTGATGTGTGGGGGCCATAATAAAGCCTCGATTTATAGATAGGTCTCATGAGACAAATAGATATGTACATGGTCGATTCCATTACCATTTTTAGATATGGTTTTTGCAGAGGCCTAAATCATTTTTAGAGGTCTTGGCCGATTCTTTGATGGTATATTTTAGAATGTTTGAAATATGAATTGAAATTATTATGAAGCTATAAATTCATATTTCATGAGTTTATTAGACTTGTATAATACCCATGATTATGTTTTATTATTGAAATGTTTACTCATCTCATATTCATTCCATATTATGTTTAAGATTATTATTTTTAAAGGAATGTGTTTTTATATATTCACCACATCTAATGTTTAGATGTCTTATATAATCCATTTTACTGTATACCCTAACTTATAATCTAATCCCATCAAATTATTATGTTTAATTTTCTCATGACATGAATAATTTTATTATGAATGATCTTTAGGGATAAACATAGAGTTGTGGTGTTCCCAATAAAACATATATTTTGTATTTACATTCATGTTTTAATGATGAACCCGTTTATATATTCTGTTTTGAAAAACTACTAAACTACTCAGTGCATCGAGATTTGGGGACTTTTAATCATGAGAATTTATTAAAATAATGCAATCGATCTGGGATTTTGTGGTAGGGTCATTACAGTTTGTATCAAAGGATGTTTAGTAGAATACATGGAGGCTGGATTTTGAAAATTTAGTATAGGGTACAAAACCCTATGATAGAATCTATGATACACATATGATACCATAATTGAATTTTGTTAAGGAATTGATTATTTTTATCTTCCACGAAAATAAATCCATGTCTAGATACTACAAGCTGATGTGGTTCTGGCATAGACGTACCTAGGAGTAACAACTCCAACAAGGTGTTTCAGTCTTGATCCAGGGTAACCTAGTATATGACAACGAGCCTTACTATGAAAATGGCATGAAACTCCTGGGGGATATTCTTTGGATAATTCATATTTTTTATATTCCATTTTGATGGATTTATTCATCCATAGTATGCAATGTATAAAGTTCTAGGATATACAGTGAATATGTTTAGGATATGGGATCTTCTATGTTAATAGATTTAAAAAGTTCATAATTTTTTGAGATAATATAGTATTTGGAATAGATTAGAAATGTTTCCAAGTAAAAGGAATGAGATATTCAACAATGTACTTGATGCAAAGAGTAATAAGGATCATATATCTTAGAGTCTTAAGCCCTCATTTCAACGGAATTTAGTCTCCCATGTATCTTCATCATGTGTAGAAATAGTATCACGTGTTAACAATATATGTAATCATTTCATTGAGTCCTATGGCTTTCAAGGGAAGTAAGAAAAGAAGAAAATGGATGGGAAAAATATGGATAATGGGATGAAGGGAGAGAAAGGTTTTCCCACATGTGATAACTGTGGATAGAATCTCCCTGGTAAATCCTTGAAATGAATGGGAGTTTGTTATAAGACTGGAGGAAATGCAAACAAATTTTTTGAAAAAAAGATTAAGAAAAAGGTTTTAAAATATACAATTACTAATCATTAATGAGATGAAACACTATGTGAATCAATGTCCCAATCATCAAAAGAATATTCACCAAATGATGTTATTGGAAAATGATCAAGTCATGATACAGGTGCAGATGAAGTGGAATGATTAACATGAATCATCAAGAATCATGTCATTTGAATAATTTTTTCAGAAATTTACTATTTATAAGGATTATATAATACATGTGGATTGTATAGTAGTACTATTTCAGTATGTATATGAGGTTGTATGATGATTTGTTAAAATTTTAAGTGACTCAGTAGAAAGTTAATATCCTTGGAAATAATTTTTATGAAGGTAAGAAAACCTTTAATATATTTCTAATGATGAATGTCACGACCCGTCCTCAGGGCCCGTTCCATGACTACCCCAAGCCCACCTTCCATAGGCCAGGGGCTGGCGACAAGCACCAAGGCGTAATTCCTGATAAAAAGGGAAGGCATTGCCTTTGTAAAGCAAACAAACACCACAGAGCAAGCAAGCAGAAGAAAACACTAAGTAAAAACTGGGTACAACAGTATGTGCGGAAAAGTAAGTGGCCCAGAATAAAAACTAACACTGAAAGTAAAGTACAACTGAAAAAGGGAGTACAACAACTGAAAAGTAAAGTTGCAGCCTCGAGCTGTCCACAAGAAGTCCCACCAGAAGGGTGGGTACAGATAGCCTCCATAGCTCCTTGGGTCCAGCCGTCCACTCCGAGTACATCCTGCCAAGTGGTCCACCTCCAGGTACCGACCTTCTCCACAAGCCACAACCACGATCAACGTTGTCTGTTGTCTTCAACCAACACAATGTAGTGCGGCCATAGCTCGTGTATTGGTGAGTAGAAGCAACTCAGTAGGGACCCCGAGACCCCCGAAGGTCTCCCAGAATCCACAAAGGATAATCCACAACGGAAAGATGCAATCACGAAGTAAGATCCGACACTAATTAGGTATATTCCCATACATATACCTATGTCATCAATTCTCATTCGGCTCCAACATCTGAGCTCAAGTACAACCCAGTCCACATAGGAAATCACATCCCAATACACACATGAAAGAATAACGTAATCCACATAGGATATCAAGTCAAATATTATCGAAGATAAGGATTGAAAGTCAAGATTTAGCACACACAGGTATACTTCTTCGTAATATTATAGAGATGATCATATGTAGCCACTGATTCATCTAAGCCGTCGGAACCACATAGGATCGATAGGTAATAACCCCCGCAATGACCCACATAGGATCGATAGGTAACTAACCCCCACAATGACCAACATAGGATCAATAGGTAACTAACCCCCGCAATGACCCACACAGGATCAGACCCACACAGGATCTGTAGGCGCTAGCCCACACAGGACCGCTGAGCGGTGACCCACACAGGATCTGACCCACACAGGATCGGTATCACTGATCCACGTAGGATCGTTGGGTTCTGTAGTCGTCGTCGTCGAATCCACAGAGGATTTCTATACAATCGTCACCGTCGTCGCAGTCGCAGCCAGCTCTAAGGTTCCCGCACACAGCAAGCTCGTTCGGGAGGGTCCACTCCACGAGCCGAGTGGCTGATACATCAACTAACATATATTCTAGAGTTTATGTATCCAAAAGTTTCGTATCGTCAATAGAAACTCAATGTCACAGACTGCGCGTCAATCGGACGTCCGGTCTGAGAGTTATTGGCATTTTCGTCCTAGGGGCCTGGTTGGTTTTTATGTCAAAACAAACCTGACCATACTCCAACTGCGTCCAAAACTCGAGCGGAGTAAGCCAAAAGGTCCTTCTCACTTATAGGAATCCATCAAAGTCGACGGCATGTCAATCGGATGTATGGAGCTCATGTTATAAGTGTTTCTGCTCCGAGGGCCCGGTTGGTTTCGTGCTCGAACCAACCCGGCCGAACCGAAAGTACTCCAAAACCTTGAGTGTGATATATCAAAACGACCGTCTCGATCCAAGAATCGCATCGCAGCTGACGGTGCGTCGATTGGAGGTCTCCAGACCATGTTATGGGAAAAAGACCGTTAGAGGTCCGGTAATAGGGGGTTCGGGCCCGGTCCGATCCGGCCCGGTACCCCTGGGTTGGCCCGAACCAGGTCAACTCGACCTGGGTCCGGGTCCAGACCGCTTGGGCGCGGCCCGACCCGGCGTTCTAGCGCTGGACATGGCCAGGGTTCTCGGCCGTTTCGGTCGAGCAGATGGGGCTGCGGGGGGGGGGGGGGGGGGGCTGCCCCCCGCCTTTTCGTAACCGCAGCCCCCATTAGGGGGCCGCTCATGTCTGGCCAGCCAGGGGTTGTAACCCCTAGCTCTTCCTCTGACCGACCGGCTGCTGTAGCCACTTGACTGGCATGGGCCGGTCTCCCTGCTCCGACGCCGGCGGCCCGGAACCGGCCGTCGGTCCTTGCTCCGCCGCGGCTTGATCTGTGGCGTTGGTCTTTCCGGCACCGCGCGACGGCGCTACTCCCCTCCGCCGTGGCCCCGCTCCGACCGCGGTGTCTTAGGGTTTTTCTGGCACTACGCGATGGCACCGCGTCTTGGTTCGATTTTCAATTGTGCTGCGCGGCGGCGCCGCGCATCCTTGCCGCTCGTTCCCGCACGGTGCGATGGCACCGCGTCACTTTCCTTCGAACCGTAACAACACAAGAAATAAGGGAGGAGGGTCGGCCATGTTTGTGCGGTCCGACCCCCTCCTGTTAATCGATAGAAAGAGGTCCAACGGAATGAGTAACTTCGACGGAAGAAAATCATGAATATCAACAACACTAAAATTCCCCTACCTCAAACGTAGTTTGAACGGTGGTTCATCATGGAATTGAACGTCGTGGAAGAAGGCTCCGCAGAAGGAGAGGGTCGTTGGAATTTGTTGATCTCTGAGGAAGGAATCTCTCGACGTCGTCTTCCGTCGGAGGTCAGCGTTCTTCGTTGGCGGCGGTGTGTTCTTCGCGTTCTTCGACAAAGAACGAAGAACCTAAAGACTTCTCTTTTTCTTCCAAAGTCTCAACACAACAATACCCAACAATAATAAAATAAGTGTCTAGTCTTATTTTATTACTCAAGTCTTAAGAAATTTGAATTTCAAACATTGAATTAAACCACATAATTAATTCATGTCATTTAAAAGGAGAGTTATATGAGTTTAGGGAATATGAAGGGGTGGGGTTCTTGTGGGCCCCACCACCCTCATAACCTATCTATGATAGTTTCCCAACTTCCACATAACGGATAACCCTTTAGTAATAAAAATTGAAGCTCAATTTTATTTTACCTTCCACAAATTTTTTTACATCCCCTCCTGAGAAAACGCAACTCCGGAAAAGTTGTTCCTAAGAAATTATCAGCGTTGCGATTCCTTCGGTGCCCTTGGAATTCGATTCCGAGCACCGGTCCAAATGTTAGGAAATCTCGCTCGTTCGTTCACTGAACGTACCCGAGCTAAACATCGGTTAACAATTCCAGGCACACCGGGCCTTAGAATCATGTTCCATCAAGAACCGCGTTCTTGTAAAATCCCAAAGAAAATTATGAAAAACATTTCCCTTGAATTTTACGGGTCTTTACATTACTCCCAGATCAGGGCTTTACGTCCCCGTAAAGATGCATCACAAAGTAGGGAAACAAAAGTGGGTACTGTGCATGAATCTGAGCCTCCCGCTCCCAAGTTCTCTCCTGGAGGTCCCCATGATACCATCTGATGCGCACTAGGAGAATCGACCGTCCATGTAGGACCCGCTCCCGTCGACCCTCGATCACCACTGGAACCTCCGCAAAAGTCTCCCCATCATCAATGTCCATCTCCCCATCGTTAATGATATGCGTCGGGTCATGCACGTATCTCCTCAGCTGGGATACGTAGAAAACATCATGCACCTGGTGCAACTGAGGTGGTAGAGCCAGGCAATAAGCCACCTCGCCAATCCTGCTGAGGACCTGGAATGGTCCGATGAAGCATGGATACAACTTGACGCCTCGTCCAAATCTCTGTAATCCACGTCGAGGTGAGACCCGCAAAAAGACGTGGTCTCCATACTCGAACTCTAGTGGCCTCCGTCTCCTGTCAGCATAAGACTTCTGCTGGCTCTGAGCTGTCCTCATCTGCTCCTGGATGACCTGGACCTTCTCTATCATGGCCTGGAAAATCTCTGGTCCCACAAGTGCTGACTCACCAGGGTCTTTCCAGCACAGAGGAGATCTGCAAGGTCGGTCGTACAACGCCTCGTATGGTGCCATCCCGATGGCGGAGTGGTAGCTGTTGTTGTACGCGAACTCCACCAAGGGTAGGTGGTCCTCCCAGTTGCGACCAAAGTCGAGGACACATGCGCGGAGCATATACTCGAGAGTCTGAAGGGTCCTCTCCGTCTAACCATCTGTATGAGGGTGAAAGGCGGTACTCAGACGTAGTTGTGTCCCGAAATCTTCCTGAAACCCCCTCAAAAGCTGGCAAGTAAAGAGAGCATCTCGATCGGAGACGATAGATGATGGCACACCATGAAGTCGTACAATCTCCTGAACGTAGAGACGTCATAATCTCTCCACTGATCCCTGCTCTATGTTGGGTAAGAAGTGAGCCAACTTGGTGAGTCGGTCAACAATCACTGAACTGGAGTCATGACCTCTGGAAGTGCGTTGAAGTCCAGTCACGAAGTCCATAGATATGCCAGCCCACTTCCACTCTGGGACCTCCAAGGGCTGCACCAAGCCTACTGGTACCTGGTGCTCTGCCTTCACCTACTGGTAGGTGAGGCGTCGAGAAATGAAATCTGTAACAGCCTTCTTCATGCCCGGCCACCAGTGCTGTCGTCTGAGATCCTGGTACATATTCGCCACTCCAGGATGTAGTGCCAAAGGGGAAGTGTGAAACTCTCTCAGAACCTCCACCCGTAAAGAAACCGGTACCAAGGTACGTCCTCTGAAAAGGATGGTGTGCTCTCCTCCTAATGAGAAACCATCAGGTGCATGTCCTGAGGATATTTGCACACGCCGGGTCTCACAGTCGGCGTCCCCACGTTGTGCCTCTCTGACCCGCTGCAGTAGTGAAGGAGTGACTGATGAAAGGCTGCTCCATCACTATCCACGAATGATATCTGCAAAGTGGATAGATGATTTGTCGCCTCCCCAAGTAGTTGAATTCCCGTCCTCTTGCTGAGAGCATCGACTACTACGTTCCCCTTTTTCAGGAGTATAGAAAATCTCAAAGTCATAGTCCTGGAGAAACTCGAGCCATCGCCGTTGTCTCAGGTTCAGGTCTTTCTGCGAGAAGATTTAACTGAGACTCTGATGGTCAGAATAGACTATAAAGCGCTCGCCCATCAGATAGTGTCTCCACATCTTCAGAGCGAAGACCACTACTGCTAACTCCAGGTCATGGGTAGCGTAGTTCTGCTCATGCCGCCTCAACTTTCTTGATCCATAGGGGATCACGACCTTCTCTTACATTAGGACACATCTGATTCCGATCCCTGATGCATCACAGTAAACTACGTACCCAACTCCCTTCTCCAATAGCCTCAAAATAGGCGTACTGGTCAATATCTGTCTCAGCTCCAGGAATCTTTGCTGACATCTATCTGACCACACGAAGGGTTGCCCCTTCTTCCTTAACGTTCTCTTAAACTGCATTTATTTCTCTATTGCCGAAAAGAGAAATCCGGTCTTATCCTATGGATGAACCACGTTCCTTGCCTAATACAGTCAATCCTATCATGAACTGTTAATTCATGCCATGGATGATGTGGTAATGTCTCGACGCTGCTACCAAGAGATCCAACCATTACTCTCGCCTCCAAGGGTTTAGTCACACTGTCGGCATTAGTGTGTGTTCACTGGGTCTCCTCTAGTAAGAATCTCGCAAGTGAGGGTCATGTCAAAAGTTTTTAACTGAAACCTCTTAGTATTAACACACAAAAGACAAGAAATCAAACGTCAATATTGCAAGCGTCTTTTATTACATCAACTCAAAGTAGAAGGACACAAGGAAACACAAACAATGAAGCTAGAGACATTATGGGAAAATGCCTCTATTCCTGGAGCTAGCCCCGTACTTGTCCACCCACTTCCGGAGCTCCATGATTGTAAGCATCAGCAGCCTGAAGCTGTTCTCTCCCCTGATGTCGGGGTGGACCTTCTGGTGGTGGTGGTGGTGGTAGAGCCTCAAAACGTTATCCACCACCTGCTGCTTGACCAGCTCCTCGGCCTCGTCCACCTGCTCCCTGTGGAATGCCACGGTCGAACCTCTGCCTCTTCCTGGGTGGTTCCTCAACCTTCTGCTGCTCCTCTGCATGGCGGGTCGGGAAGTCACGAGCCATGTGGCCCTGCTTTCCGTATGCATATCACTGTCTTCAACTCGTATGTCTGGCTCTGCTGCATGTACCCCGCATCTCCGAGCCAGTATCCTGTGGTCGTCCACCCGATGGCCTGGTCCGCTTGGACCTCTATGACATCTGTCTAATGCTGGCTGCAGAAGACTCCACTACGTGCTGCCCTGTGGTAGGTCTCGCAGCTGGTGTAGGCTCATCAAGAAAGCTCTCAATGAGAAGGTCTCGCTCTAGTACTCCTGCCTGCGTCAGAATACTGAGGGAGATCAGTGATGCCCTGATCTCATGCCTCAGTCCCTGTTCGAAGGTCCAGGCCCGGAAGAATGGGTCTCGTACCATGTCCGTCGAATAGCACGAGAGGTCGGTAAATCTCACCGAGTACTAGGCGACCATCAAGATGCCCTGCCACAGCTTTAGAAGCTCCTGGATGCGTACCGCACAGAGGGTGGCTGGGACGAACTCCGACCGGAAGAGGCTCTCAAAGTCCATCCAGAGGAGAGATGCCTCGTCGTGCAATTGGAGCATCAAGCTCCACCATCTGTCTGCTACCGCGTGCAGGAGGATCGCTGCGAGGATCACCATGAGGTCTGTTGGTGTCCTCAGTAACCTGAAAACTCGTACATCTGCCTCCAGCCAATCCTCTTCTGCCTGAGGGTCCGTCTCCCTGCGGAACCTGGGTGGTCGCTGACACTAAAACTCATGCAGTACACTAAGGCGACGTGCATCGTTTGCGGCATGGGCTGGTAGCATCGGTGGCTCGGCGGGTAGAGGTACAGCTGGTGCCTCTCCTGTCAAAGGGCCATGTACCGAGGCCTCGTCTCTCGGTGGGCTGTCGTCATGCACAACGCTCAGAACACTAGCTGGTTGCCGTTGTGGGGCCATCCTGAAAGGAAAAAAGTGCCCCACGATCAAACATTATACCTGGTGAGATGACACAAAGTAATCAAAAAGAAAACTTGAAACACACATGCAATCAATGTTTCTGTGCATTAAGTCAGAAATCCGAAGTCAGGGTCCTGGTGTACGGATACGTAGGCCGCTACACCAACACCATAATCCCTAGACTGATAACCACACTCAATACCCTTAACACTATTGCATCACATAGAAGAAAAATCATAGTCCTGAGTTCTGCAATAGAACAGAACTCCTCTGATACCAATTTGTCACGACCCATCCTTAGGGCCCATTCTGTGACTACCCAAATCCCGCCTTCCATAGGCCAGGGGCTGGCGACTAGCACCAAGGCGTAATTCCCGGTAAAAAGGGAAGGCAATGCCTTTGTAAAGAAAACAAACACCACAAAGAAAGCAATCAGAAGTAAACACTAAGTAAAAACTGGGTACAATAGTAAGTGAGGAAAAGTAAGTGGGCTAGAATACAAACCCAAACTGAAAGTAAAGTATAACTGAAAAAGGGAGTACAACAACTGAAAAGTAAAGCCGCAGCATCGAGCCGTCCACTGGACATCCCACCTGAAGGGTGTGTATAGATAGCCTCCACAGATTCTCAGGTCTAGCCGTCCGCTCCGAGTACGTCCCGCCCAGTGGCCCACCTCCAGGTACCGACCTCCTCCACAAGCCCCAACCACGATCAACGTTGTCCATCGTCTGCAACCAACACAACGTAGTGCAGGCATAGCCCGTGCAAGGGTGAGTATAAGCTACTCAGTAGGGACCTAGAGACCCCTGAAGGTCTCCCATAATCGACAAAGGATAATCCACAAAGGAAAGATGCAATCATGAAGTAACATCCTAAACTACTTAGGTGTATGCCCAAACAAATACCTAAGTCATCAATTCTCATTCGGCTCGAACATCCGAGCTCAAGTACAACCCAGTCCACACAGGAAATCACAACCCAATACACACAAGAAAGCATAACGTAATCCACACAAGATATCAAGTCAAATATTATCGAAGATAAGGATTTAAAGTCAAGATTTATCTCACACAGGTATACTTCTTCGTAAGATGATAGAGATGATCCGATGTAGCCACTGATTCATCTAAGCCGTCAGAACCACACAGGATCGATAGGTACTAACCCCCGCAATGACCCACACATGATCGATAGGTAAGTAACCCCCGCAATGACCCACACAGGATCGATAGGTAACTAACCCCCGCAATGACCCACACAGGATCGGACCCACACAGGATATTTAGGCGCTGGCCCACACAGGACCACTGAGCGCTGACCCACACAGGATCTGACCCACATAGGATCGGTAGCACTGATCCATGTAGGATCGCTGAGTGTTGTAGTCGTCGTCATCGAATCCACGGAGGATTTTTGTACAGTCGTCACTGCCGTCGTAGTCGCAGCCAACTCTAGGGTTCCCTCACACAGAAAGCCCGTTCGGGAGTGTCTGCTCCATGAGCCGAGGGGTTGATACATCAACTATCACATAGTCCGGATTTGATGTATCCAAAAGTCCCGTATCATCAACATGAACTCAACGTCACAGATGGCGCGTCAATCTGATACCCGGTCTGAGAGTTATTGGCTTTTTCGTCCCAGGAGCCCGGTTGGTTTTTAGGTCAAAACCAACCCGATCGTACTCTAATTGCATCCAAACCTCGAGAGGAGTAATCCAAAAAGTCCATCTCACTAAGAGAATCCATCAAAGTCGACGACACATCAATCGAACGTCCGGAGCTCATGTTATATGTGTTTCCGCTCTGAGGGCCCGTTTTGTTTCGTGCTCGAACCAACCCGGCCGAACCCAAAGTACTCCAAAACCTTGAGTGTGATATATCAAAACGATCGTCTCGATCAAAGGATCACATCGCAGCAGATGGTGCGTCGATCGGAGGTCTGAGGACCATGTTATGGGAAAAATACCGTGAGAGGTACGATAATAGGGGGTTCGGGCCTGGTCCGACCCGGCCCGGTACCCCCTAGGCGGCCCGAACCGGGTCAACCCGACCCGGGTCCGGGTCCAGCCAGCTTAGGCGCGGCGCAGCCCAGCCTGGGCGCGGCGCAGCCCAGCCTGGGCGCAGCCCGGCGCGCAGGAGCTGGCGAGGGACACGTGGCTCGTCCGTTTCGGCCGAGCGGATGGGGGTGCGAGGGGGGCGCTTCCCCCTTCCTTTTCGTAACCGCGACCCCCATGTGGGGACTTCTCTTGTCTGGCCAGCCGGGGGTTGTAACCCTCGACTCTTCCTCTGAGCGGCCGGCCCACTTCGGCCGGCCGGTCGCTACCGCCACGGGACTGGAATGGGCCGTTCCCCCTACTTTGACTCCGGTGGCCCAGAACCGGCCATCGGTCCTTGCTCCGCCGCGGCCTCAGCCTCGGCCTTGGTTCGTCCAATGTCGCGCCCCTCTGCCACGGCCCCGCTCTGGTCGTGGTGTCTTCGGGTATTTTCGGCGCGGCGCGACGGCGCCGCGGCTTGGTTCGATTTTCAATTGGGTGGCGCGACGGCACCGTGCATCCTTGTCGCTCGTTCCCGCGTGGTGCGACGACACCACATCACTTTCCTTCGAACCGTAACAACACAAGAAATAACGGAGGAGGGTCGGCCGTGTTTGTGCGGTCCTGCCCCCTCCATTTAATCGATAGAAAGCGGTCCAATGGAACGAGTAACATCAACGAAATAAAATCACGAATATCAACAACAATAAAATTCCCCTACCTCGAGCGTAGTTTGAACGAAGGTTCGTCACAGAATTGAACGTCGCGGAAGAAGGCGTCGCGGAAGGAGAGGGTCATTAGCATTTTTTGATCTCCGAGGAAGGTGTCTCTCGCCGTCGTCTGCCGTCGGAGGTCGGCGTTCTTCGTCGGCGGCGGTGCGTTCTTCACGTTCTTCAACGATGAACGAAGAAACTCAAGACTTCTATTTTTATCCCAAAGTCACAACACAACAAAACCCAACAACAATAAAATAAGTGTGTAGTCTTATTTTATTACTCTAGTCTTAAGAAATTTGAATTTCAAACATTGATTTAAACCACATAATTTATTCATGTCATTTAAAAGGATAGTTAAAGAAGTTTAGGGAATATGAAGGGGTGGGGTTCGTGTGGGCCCCACCCCCCTCATAACCTATCTAGGATTGTTTCCCCACTTCCACATAACATATAACCACTTAGTAAAAAAATCAAATAAAATTGATGCTCAATTTTATTTTACCTTCCACAAATTTTTTTACATCTCTTCCCGAGAAAACGCAACTCTGGAAAAGGTGTTACTAAGCAATTCTCGGCGTTGTAATTCCATCGGAGCCCTCAGAATTTGATTTCGAGCACCGGTCCAAAAGTTAGGAAATCCAACTCGTTGGTTCACTGAATGTACCCGATCTAAACTTCGGATAAAAATTCCGGGCACACCGGGCCTCGGAATCATGTGCCGTCAGAAACTGTGTTCTTATAAAATCCCAAAAAAAATTAAGAAAAAAATTTCCCATGTTTTTTATGGGTCTTTATAATGAAGATAATGATGAATAAATGATTCATTTAGATATGTACTAACTACCTCAAAACTGATATTTGACTTTTTGGCAAGTGGTCTATACTATCATTGATGGAAACACAAACTTTTTTTTGATATAGGGAAGATATCAAATAATATGTATGGATGAATGCAGGTTTCAAATAAGGTTTTATAGTAATTTGAGTTGTTACCATATTTTAATAGGACACATGGTGAAAATATTCACTTGTTTGTAAAGTGAAAATCTAGGGTTACATCATGTTGATTAAAGGAAAATAAGGTAGTAGATTCATTGAGTAGGATAGATCATAGAGTTTTAAACAAAATGTGGAATTTCTAGGACCTTAGGTACATAAGTCTATCAATGATGTATATGAGAATTATTATAATATATTTGATCATGATATTTTGGAATGTTAAACCATTTTTGAAGTTGTTTAGGTTGATCATTGTATGAGGTTTTAGAGTTTAATGTCTCTACATGATGAAACCTATCCTAAGTGATGAAGTATATGTAGTTCAAGGTGCAAAAAACAAATAAGATTGTGTGTAAAAAATAGAAAAGTATATTATTACTCATATAAAGTTGAATTATTCATAAACTCTAGGTAAATCATCTTAAATAAGATTTTTCCATTTATAATTTTTTTCATGATATCAATGAAACTATTCATAACTGTAGTTTAAGGTTTTGTGGTAATGATATTTCTTCTGAGTATGTTCTCAATCAATTTCCCTCAGAACATGATGGTTTGATGATTCTTCCATAAACATCTTGTCAAATAAGAAATCATTGTTTTGCAGTAACTGTTGTATTTTTCTTCTCCTCTTGTTAATAGGTTATCATAACAATAGTTCTCACTTGGGTTTCCTAGAAGAGAATTTCCAAGAATCAACCGTTAACTTTCGAAGATTAATTTGAAATTTCGAGGAAGAAATTTTTGTAAGGAAGAGAGATTGTAAAATCCTACAAATTTACAAATAGATTAAATATAGAATGTATGAAACATTAAGTCTCTAAAAAATAACACTTTGTTATAACCTATCTAGTAAACATAATTTTTCTATCTTTTTTATTGGAATTTCGAAAAACATTCACACATGGTTGTATTCAGTAAGGTATTTAGATTCTGATAAGACAAAAATATTTTATGGTGAATAGTTACATAGCCTTATGAATAGTAATTTACTATTACGAATAGTAATATGTCCAATGGATTACTAACCTCTCCTGAGAAAGTATAAATAAATTTTATGTTTCATAATTTCAGTTTTGAGTATAGTTTTTTCTTAAACATATGATGAAGTGGATAAATTGATTTTTCAGGTACAAATTATACATTTCAGAGAGATTTAAATTATTATATAAAACTATGGTTTTATTAATGTTTATAATATTGAAATTTTCTTATCGAGACAATATTATTTAATTGTATATGGTAAAATAATTTTTTTTTGTTAAAATTTTTACTATGAATTTTTTGTCTGCTATTATTTTCATAGAAAAAATTTAAAATATTCATATTTATAAAATTACTCTAATAAAATAAATTTAATTTTGTAATTAAAAACGACAATATTAGGTTACAATGAATTTAGGATTATTATAAAAAATTCTTTAGTTTTTTATAAATAGTAAAAATATACTTTTGTTTATTTGGTCTGTTTAATAATATAGTTAATGATTTGATCTGGATATAATAATTCAGGATGAATCATGAGTAATAAAATATCATATGATGTGTCCAAATTAACCAAAACAATGTGCAAACCCCTGGTTTTGCAAATACCACTAATGATGTGTCATTGGAAATTAATAAAAAAGACAATCCCCTTTACTATAAATACCCACTCATTCCATCATTTTCCTTCATTCCAAACTTATCATTGTCGATGTTCTTATAGTTCTACCTCTCTAGGAGTCCTCCCAATGTGTCCTCAATCACCCACGGTCCCAACCATCATGTTTTAGGAGTTACTCTACATGGTAAGGGAATTCTCAACTTATCATTTTCATTCAAGTTACCTATCATGTGGCATGTATTTCAAGTTTCCTTCACATGTTCTTATCATCATTTTATTGTATACCAATACCGTATTATGATTCATTTATAGATGGGTCACCCATGTCCTCTCTCTTTGTAATGTTTTCTAAAACCATGTTTTATAGCCGTTATGCTATAGAATTTTCATCTAAAAATATCTCTCTTTTTCAATCACTCTTATTATGTTGTTATCTCTTAATTTAAATTGTCTTATGTTGGGATATGTCATTACATATCCCATTTATATTCCATATTATATATTAATTTTGAAATACCCCTTTTATCTCATCAGAATATTTTATGAATTTTTATGTGACGTCGTTAGGCTCTTGAATTTTTTTAGGGGTTTCTCAACATTTATTATATTTATTGTTTATTTATTTTATTTTCTTTACTCACCTTATTTCATCCCAGTTTTATGATTATGCTAGGAAATTAAATGTACTGGAATGTTGTGATAATGTAACAATTCATCATTATATCTCCTTTCCACTTATTTTATACTTGAAATGAAAACACCATTTGAGATTTTTAAATATATCACATTCAAGGAAGATGGGTATTAAAATTTAGTTATTGTATTCAATTATTGTTATGAAACTATTTTGATGGTTGAAGAAGACTATAATATATGTAATATATATTATGTAATGTTTTGAAATCTTTTTTCACTCATAATATTAATTTATTAATAAAAACTAATTAGTTGTGATTGATGTTATTAATATTTTCATTACTTTTTATATAATCCATTTAATGATTTTATATAAAATATGCATAATTTGTGAGAAATATTAATATTTAGATTTTATTATAATTTTTGATCACTATTTGAATTCATACATATACATGTTTTTTTTAATGTTCTAATAATAAATCTCACCTTATTATCAAAATTTCTTGATTATTGTTTCTTAGGGTTATTTACTCAAATCCCAACATTTCATTAGGAGGTATCATGGGATAAATCCTCCATTTTGAGGGTCATATAGTCCACACAAAAGGCCCAAATAATCTATGAAGAACCTGGATAATACATGATGATTGAATTACTAGGATCCCCCCAAAAGTCTAAATTTGTTAATTATCCTACAACTTTTGGAGGACCAATCAATTCATCTTGGAAATAAATTGAAAGGCCCAACTCTAAAGGAAAGGGGCCCAACTGATGATTTAAATTCCATCCCATCATTCTTGTTGGAAATTATAATATGTACACTATTCATGACATAGCTCATGATATAATCATCATATAAATATGAGATTTTGTAGTGTGAAAGAGGAGATATAGGCGGCCAAGTTTTTAAAGAATGTGTTTTGATTTAAATGCATCTTACTATTGATGAACCCATTCAAATTTTGTCCTTCTAAAAACTATGGATTGAAATGGAAAGTTTAACATTTTTTTAATAAAACCCCAATAACAATGGATCCATACATCCAAAATACTCCACGTGTTCATAGAGGTTGGGAAACATTGTAATCTAAAACATTTAACAAGATTATATATCGAAATTAGGCTGTATGAATAGCTAAATTGGTGATACAAGTGGAGGGACAGATTGGAAATGAAAACAGCCCACTTCCTTGGGATATAAATACATCCCCTCCACTCTTCAATGGATATGGAATTTCAGATAAAAGTATGATAGGTTGGCATGACAATTGCTCGACCAATGGATTTGGAGGATCTTTCATAATCATGTTTTTACTATATAATCAATTCCTCTTTGCTTCCTTTCATTTACATTTGTGTTGTTCTTCTTTTGTATTCGTGTAATAGTTTGTTTTTAGTAATTCTATTTTAATGAAAATTTCTTCTTCAGTATTTCTTATTCTCATCCAACTTTTGTAGTTTAATATAAATTTTCTTAAAATAGTTTAAATACAATGGAATCCCCTTCCATTCTTTTTCCTTCTCATTTAATCTAAAGTTGGTTTTCAATTATCATAATCGTTTGTGTGTGTGTTCAACACACCACTATTTTCTTATCCCTTTATTTTTATTATATTCATAATTTATCATCATAATAATTATAACCAAATTAATAATAATTTCAATGGATAAGTAAATCTCCCATTGGGGTGAGTTTTAATTTATGGATGTTAAGTGATTGACATTATTTTCTCGATGAATATTCTTCAAATACACATTTTGTATGTTGAGCTTAACATGTCATCGATTAATGAATTGTTTTATTTAACATGTGGTTTCCATGGATTATTAGAACCATAAATACACTACCATCCAAACGCACTGATTGATATTAAAAACCTATGTTATGTTAAGTCTTGGATTAAACCCTTAAAACATAGAAATCATTATCAAATTTATCTTGTGAAGTGGGTGTTAATTTAAAATCAATATAACGAAAAGCTCAAGGAAATCAAAAGCATAACTCCATAAAAGTCAACTCACCCCAATCTTTATCAAATTGTTAAATTAAACACCAATCCTTAATCACTACATTTATGATTTGAAAACAAACACCCCAAACAAAATATAATCAACTAAACACAATCAACTATTAAAAGGTATTGTCATTGCGGATTCGACCCAAGTGCTGCTATACACATTAACAGAGCATCAGAACCTTGACCAGTTGATAGGTGACAATTGGAAATGCTTCCAAATGGAGTTGTTTTTGAGGATGGTTCTTTATGTAGTCATTAGTTTCTGGTTATTGTGAAAAAATGTAAAAAAATAAAAAAAAATTGAAAAAAACACTCAAAGAAAAACATTCCTGCTCATAAAAATCATAAAGTAAAAAAAACCCATCTTATTATTTCATCTGACATCTCTCTAAATGACTCATAGCCTCCCAAAAAATCCCTCTGATTTTTTTGACCCTAAAATTGAGAGAACACTTCACTAACACAGGAGGAACATAAGAGATAATTAACTCATTAAAGAACATTTCCTTATCCAACCAATTGAAATATATATGGCCAATCCTAGGGAATAAACACTTAAAGAACATGATACACCTGATATGAATTACCAGCCTATTTTTATTCAATATCCAAACATAGAGGTAGACATTGAACTCAAATCGAGTTTGATTCATCTCCTTCCTCATTTCCACGGGCTAGCCGGTGAGGATCCACATCTCCCCCTTCAAGGGTTCCAAGTTGTGTGCTCTACCATGAAGCCTCAAGGTGTTTCTAAGGAACAAATAAAACATCGAGCTTTCCCTTTCTCCCTAGCTGACTCTACCAAGTCATGGTTCTAATACCTTCCTCCATGTTCCATAACCACATGGAATGACATGAAGCAACTCTTCTTAGAGAAATACTTTCATTCTACTCGTACTACTTCTATCCGAAAGGAAATAAGTGGTATTCATCAATTCCCATGTGAATCACTCCATGAGTACTGGGAGAGGTTCAAAAATTTTGTTGAAACCAACACAAACCACAAAATCCCTGAACAAATCTTGATCCAATAATTCTTCGAGGGGTTATTGGTGATGGGGAGAACTCTCATTGATGCCACAAGTTTTGGTGATCTTGTTGATAAAACACATGCAGCTGCAAGAGATCTCACAACCAATATTGCTGCGAACACACAACAATTCCATACTCGATCACATGATCAGGTAAAATAAATCCAAGACAATAAATCCATATATCCAAACAAGATGACTGAGTGGATGAGTGAACTTACAGGTCTTGTGGAACAACTAGTTGTGGCATCCAAAGCCCCAACTTCAACTTCACCACAATCTCTATTCTATGTACCTATCAAGAAAAGTGGAATCTGTATCTCCCCATCTCATCCAACTGACTCATGTCCGCAACATTAAGAGGATCAATCAGATTCATCTAGACCAATGGAGCTCAATGCAGTATATGCTCCAAGGAACCCGAACCCCCAACAACCAGGTCTATTTGTTAGTAACTTCAACCAACCCCAATCTGAGCCCTTCTCTTCTACATATAACCCTAACTTGAGATGTGGGAATCCCATTTCTCATCCCCCTCAATACCCTCATCCCAAAACCAAGCCTATTACAATATGGTCCATGTTTTTTTAAATTCCAACAACCTTAACCTTTTCTTCCTCAACATCAATGGATCAATCATCCTCTTCCTCCTCCTGGATTCCACAATCCTAGTGAGACTTCCCAATTCCTAAACTAATACAAACACTTTCCCATGAACTGAAATCAAAGTAATACAAATTTATTACAAGCCTCATCTTCCAAGAAACCATGGGAATGTGGAGTGGAAAATTATATCTCCTTCACCCGTTATATCCTAGAAAACATTGAAACCCAAATTGGCCAACATGCATCCCACCTAAGCTAGCAACAACACTCAAATTCACCTCAACTCCCAACTCAAACATTACCCGACCCCAAGGGTAATGTATGTGCAATTGAACTTAGATCAGAAATGAAAATTTATATTCCTCAAGATAAGGCCTCCAATCACCCTTGGAATTTTGACCTAGAAAATGAAAATAAAATGAAACATGAAATTGAATCTGAAGCCATTCCCTCCCATCCTCACATTCCACTGAAGAATCAAATTGATTTTCCTTAAGCTGTTTCGAATCCAAGGAAGTCTTTTAAACCCGATCCTGAAATGCTCAACAAGTTTATATGTGTTTAAGTCAACATTACCCTCTTAGATGCCATGATACAAATCCCTATGTATGCCAAGTTTCTTAAGTAATTTCGCACCTACAAAAGGAAACTAAGGACCTTTGAAAATGTTTTCACCCAATATTCTATTCCCATAATGTGCAATGATTGAGGGACCATTACGGTTCCATGCCAAATAGGAAGTTAAAACATTGATGATGCACTCATAGACCAAGGAGACACAATTAATTTCATTCCAAAATCCATCTTCTCCAATCGTGGTCTAGGTCCCTTGCACCCAACATGTGTTGTCCTTCAATTGTCTAATTGAATAACTGATTATCTTAAGGGTATAATTGAGGATTTCATTGTTCATGTTAATGATCATATCTTCCCTGCTGATTTCTATGTTATTGACATTGAATGTGAGAATAAATCTTCTCGATCTCCCCTAATTCTAGGAAGACCATTCCACATGACTGCTAGAACCAATACTGATGTTTATTAAGGCATCTTATCCCTAGAATTTTGTGACCAATAGGTCATGATCAATATTTTCCATGCCATGCGATACCGATATAGGTATCACTCTCCATTCTCAATCAATGTTTCTAATGAAAATTTTGAGAGTCAATTTAACCCCATTCCTTCTTTTTCATCCTATTTTGAAGATATATGATCTTCTGAAATATTCATCGTGTTTAACCAAGACATAAGTGGTGATGTTAATGTTGACCTCTCATTCATAGACTCCATCAATCTAGAGGAAAGTGAAAACTCTATTGAATCTGACATCAACTCTGATATATAAGGCTCCACCGTGGAAAGTATTAAGGAAAATGAATCTGAAGAAACTGAAGTCCCTTCCTCTATTCATGAGTTGTCTAACCCACACATGAAATATGACACTAATCTGAAACCTCTTCCTATACACCTGATATATATATTCATTTTCCATGATCACTTTTATTCTGTCATTATCTCTGCTTCACATACCAAAACTGAGGTGTCCAAACATGTTCAAGTGTTAGAGTAAAACAAAAAAGCCTTAGGATGGACCCTAGATGACATACCAAGAATCAAACCTTCCCTTTGCATGTATCACATCTATCATGAGGAGTCATCCAAACCAAATATACAACCACAAAGAAGACTCAATTTACTTATCCTTGAGGTATTTAGGGGAAGAGATCACCATGTTTTTTCAAGCTGGTATTTTCTACGAAATTTCTGATAGTGAATGGGTTAGTCCAATTGAAGATGTACCTAAGAAGGGTGGGATAACTGTTGTAACAAATGAACTTGGAGAGGTATTCACAACTCAAGTGAAGAAAAAATGGTGTGTGTTCATTGATTACATAAAACATGAAAAGATCACCACCCTCTCCCATTCCTTGATCAAATGCTAGAACACATACCAAGAAAGTCATGCTACTTCTTTCTTGATGGACACACTGGCTACTTCCAAATACCAATCGCACCACATGACCAAGAAAATACCACTTTCACTTTCTCCTTTGGTATATATGCATATATGAGAATGCATTTGGGCCTTTGTAATGCTCCTCCAACACTCCAGATGTGTACGATGAGTATCTTTTCTGAATTCATTGAATACTACATGGAAGTATTCGTGGATGAATTTACCATTTATGGCAATTCATTTGAATCGTGCTTACATTCTCTCTCTCTCTAGTCCTTCAAAATTATGTCATGATTAATCTTGGGTTAAATTTTGATAAATTTCACTTCATTTTTTGAAATGGGATTATTCTAGGGAACATAGTTTCAAAAGATAGTATTGACGTCGATCCTACCAAAATTGAAGTGATCCAATCACTTCCAAAACCCACATCTATTCGATACATCCATTCCTTCCTCATTCATGTTGTTTTCTATCGATAATTCATCTATAAATTCAGTAGGATTTCCCTCCCACTCACTTAGTTTCTCCAAAATGATATCACTTTCCATTTCTATGAGGTTTTCAAGAGATCCTTCATTGAACTGAAAATTTCTCTTACATCAACACTGATAATCCACCTCCTTATTGATCCTAACTCTTTTAGTTGATGTGTGATGCTTATGATAGGCCCATTGGTCCGTTCTTGGTAAAAAAGAGATAAGATTCTTCATGTCATCTATTATGCCTCAAAAACATTGAATGAAACTCAATATCACAACACTATCACTAAAAAGGTTCTTTTTGAAATGGTTTTTACTTTAGATAAATTCTGGCCCTACCTCTTAGGTTCCAAAATCATCATCTACAAAGACCATTCTTCTATAATGTTCTTACTCAATAAAATTGATTCCAAACTGAGGCTAATACAATGGATCCAATTATTCCAAGATTTTTACCTTGAAATTAGAGATAGACAAGGAAATGAAAACCACGCGGCTGATCACATGAGTTGAATTTCTAATACTTCTCATTCTGAAGTAATTGATCCAGAATTTCCAACTGAGCACCTTTCTTATCTCACTCCAAAAATTACATGGTATGCCCCAATTGTAAATTACTTGGTCTCTATTGTTTTTCCTAAAAAAATTTCACAAGAACAAAATATAATGTTGAAAAGTGATTCAATGTAATATTTTTGGGATGAATTTAATGTTTCGAAAACTGGGTCAGACAAGGTATTTAGGGCTTGTGTTGATGAATATGAACATTCCTTCATCATAGAATTCTATCACTCAATTCCAAAAGGTGGCCATTTAGGACCACAAAGGACCACCCGAAAGGTCCATGACTCTATATTCATCTAGACTTCACTCCTTAAGGACTCAAATGAGTTCTGTCAATCATGTCCTCTTACCTATAGTTTTTCACAATTTCCAAACGAAATGAAATTCCCCAAAATTGATTAATCTTATGTGAGGTCTTCGATGTTTGGGGAATCCATTTCATTGGATCATTGCCCCTTTCTAATGGATTCTCATATATTATTCTTGTAGTTGATTATTTTTCTAGGTGGGTTGAGGCCAAACCCACTAGAAAGGATGATTCACATTCTGTTAGTGAGTTCTTAAATACACACATATTCCACCGATTCTGCACACCATGTGCCTTGATAAGTGACATATGAACCCTTTTTTGTAATATAACCACAAAATATATTTTGAAAAAGAATGGTGTTGTACAAAAAACTTCAACTGCATATCACCCCCAGAAAAATGGTATGGATGATCTTTCAAATAGAGAATTGAAAACAGTGCTTGAGAGAATTGTAAAACCCAATCAGAAAAGACTATCCTGAGAGACTTGTTGAAGAAAATTCGTCTTATCGAACTTCCTATAAAACACCCTTTGTGATTTCTCTTTTTATGATAGTTTTTGGTAAATAATTTAATTCACCATTTGAAATCCAACATAAGTATTTTTAGGCCGTGAAAACCTATAATTTTGAATGTGAAGAATATGGTGAAGAAATATTGTTGCAATTGGGTGAACTGGAAGAGCATGAACTTGAATCCTATGAGAATTCCAATATTTAAAAAGAAAAGGATAAGGTATTCAATGAAAAACACCTCCTACTAAAGGTATTACATGAATGTGAAAAGGTATTTCTTTTCAACACTCGATTTCATCTTTACCCGGGTAAGCTTAATTCTCATTGGGAAGGTAATTTTATTGTTTCTAATGTATACACAATTGGTGAAGTACAAGTCCAAAACCTATCTTCCAAAAGGACATTCACAATTAAAAGACATCAGTTAAATCATCACCATGATAGGATGCACAATACTGGGAAAACATAGACTTCTATTGGATCCCCAACTTTTGTTGTTGACCGACCACTAGATGGAGATGGAAACCCACCAAATCCAAAAAAGGGGTACCTCTCTCCCTTTAACTCCTCACTCTCTCTCTCTCTCTCTCTTTCTTTTTCTTCCTCTTTCATTGTCATTTTTTAAACATTCCATATAATTGTTTTATTAACAAATTATCTTGTGTGTGGGTGTGTAATTTAAAAAAACTAAAAAAATATTCAAATAGAAAAATGTAAAAAAAACCAAACGAGTCATACATACTCACTATCCTATTTTTACATTTTTTTCAAAACATTTTGGGGAGGAATCATAAATTTATTCACCTAGAAAATCTTTCATTGTCATCATATATTGGGATAATGAATATTATGTCAAACCTAAACAATTTTGAATGCTCTATTATTTATTTGGAAACTGATTTTCCCCACCTGTGAGGAACACCATTTTCTTTTATGCCAAGGCCTCCTATCTCTATATTTTCAAAATGTGTGTTTTCAACCCCATTTTGAGTCTTCAGTTTATATAACTTCAAGATAAATTTCCTACTTTAGTGGGCATTGATATGATAGAGGCATTTTCTGAACAACGTGAGAGTCATAATAGGAAAATAGCCTCCCGTGTCTCTTACATTAATCCTCCTTTTGAAAGACCCTTCGAGCCTATGAAATCCTTTTCATTGATAACTACATAACAAACCCAATACCTTTTCCCTCACAATATCTATGTTGATTTTCATTGAATTATTTTTTGAAATTTATTTGTGTGGTGGAATGGATATGATTTTGGGTACCCTTTGATGATTTCACCATGTTATCATATGCTTGAGGGAAAGAATACATTTTAGTGTGGGGTATAGTTTTTCATTAAGTGAGTTTTTTGGAATGTAATGTACATTAATTTATGAAATTTTGTAAATTTTATTTACAGGTGTTTGAAAAAAATAAAAAAAAACAAGACCAAAAAATGTATTGTGTTTTGGGATGGTCAAAAGTCACTCTTCCCCAACCTTTGATCTTATTATAACTATAACAATTATAATCATGAGGAGATAAATTATGGGTTGAGAGATTAGTGTTATATCAATTTAAAGTTAAACATTAAAAAATACAATAAATAAATAGAAAAAAAATGAACAGTTATGCCATTGGGAAAAATTTTGTGGTTTGTAAATATTTCATCTTCTCATCAACTTCAAATTTTCTTCCTATTTTTTGTATTATTTCACATTTTCATTCCCTCATAAATATGCTTTTAAATTTCCTTTCACGTCTAATTTTTTTTAAAAATATTGAGCATTGATTTTTCCATGTTGGTGTTTTACCCCCATTTTCCTATCATTTGGATGTCACATGCCCACCATACCATATCCGTAGAAAACCCCCTGAAAATACCTCTTGATTTTGGAGCTCTTTAGGATAGGAAGTGGATGTTTATAGCTCTTAAAAACATGAATATTTTCACATTTTGTTGGTGACTGATTGAAGCTCCATAATTTTATTTTATCATAGTGAGAAAAGTATGTTTTGTGTGCCACCATTTTCCATTTATAAATTTGAGAACGAAAAAATAAATTGTTTTTAGAACATTGTTTTTGTAACAAATTGTAGTGGAATTCAATATGGATGATTGAAATTGTCTAAACCTCCCCTGAGTGGGGATAACCAAATTTTAATATTTTTTGTTGAGTGAAAATTATTTTGTAATGATTTGTATATTTGTTTCAAATGAGTGGTTCACAAGACTATATATGGGGGAGTTGATGTTATTAATATTTTCAAAACTTTTTATAAATTATTTTTACTAATTTTATATGAAATGTGCCTAATTTGTGTGAAATATTAATTTTTAGATATTAATTATAAATTTTTGAGAACTATTTGAATTCATCTAGATTCATGTTTGTTTAATTATTTAGTAATAAATTCCACCATACTTATCCAAATTGCATGATTCTTGTTTTTTAGTGTTCTTTAATCATATTCCAACATTTAATTAGATGGAATAATTTTCCAAATAGCCAATTTGGAGGGTCATATAGTTCACACTAAAAATCCCAAATAATCTTTGAAGAAACTAGACAATCCATGAGGATAGATTTACTGGAATCCCTCTAGAATTATGAATCCTTTATTTCTCCTCCAATTGTCGGGGAACAATTCAATCCATTATGGATGAAATTGTAAGACCGAAATCCAAACGCAAGGGGCCCAACTGATGTATTGAAGTCCATCCCACCAATCTAGTCGGATATTAAAATCCAGACACTATTTATGACATAGCTCATGATGTAATCATCCTATCAAGCTGAGATTTTTCAGTGTGAAAGAGAAGATACAGTCGGCCGACATTGTTGAAGAAAGTGTTCAGATTTTAAGGCATCTTCCTATTGTTAATCCCATTCAACTTTTTTCCTTCTAAAAAGTATGGATTGAAAATGACAGTTTAACTTTGTATAATCAAACAGCCAGAACATTTTCTCCATAGGGCCAAATGACTCTAAATATTTAGAGAAGTCATTGAACATTATAATATAAAACTTTGACGAAGAAGATATCTCATGATTCGGAAGTCTATGTATCTGAATTGTCATGTTAAGTGGAGGGATAGATTAGAAATGCAAACTGTCCACTTCCTTTGGAAATAAATGCATCCCCCCTTCTCTCCATCAAAGGAGTTGGAATTTCATAGAAATGTAGGATAGGTTGGCATTACCATGTATCTGCTAAAGTCTTGGGAGGATCTTTGATACTCATGTTTTTTTCATGAGAAACCATTCCTACTTTCTTACTTTCATTTAATTTTGTGTTGTTCTTCGTTTTTAATCGTGTATGTATTTGTTTTTTGTAATTCTATTTTAATACAAGATTATTCTTCATTATCTATTATTGTCATCCAACATATATATTTTAATATTAATGTACTTAAAATAGTTTAAATATACATGAATCCCCATCCCTTATTTTTCTTTCTCATTCAATATAATGATTATTTTCAATTATCATCATCGTTTGTGTGTGTGTTCGACACACCACTGTTTTCTTATTCCTTTATTTTTCATATCTTCTTAATTTATCATCATAATCATTATAACCAGATTACTAATCATTTCTATGGATTAGTAAATCTCTCATTATGGTGAGTTATAATTTTGGAATGTTAAGTGGTTGAGAGTATTTTCTCAATGAATATTCTTCAAATTAACATTATGTATGTTCTACTTACATGTCATGGATTAATGACTTGGTATGTTTAACATGTAGTTTCCATTGATTATTGGAACTATATATACACAACCATCAACAAGATATGATTGAGATTAGAACCCTAGGTTGAGTTAAGGCTATGATTAAAGCCTTATCACTTAGTAATTCCAATCAATGTTATATTATGAAGTGGGTGTTAATTAAAATGCAATATAAAGAAAAGATCAAGGATATCACAACCATAACTCCCAAAAAATGAAATCACCCCAATCTTCATCAAACTTTTAAATCAAACAGAAATCATTAATCACTTAATTTATGATTGTCAAAAAAACCCCTATCAAAATATAATGAACAAAAAACTATCAACTAGTAAAAAGTTTCAATGTCGAGAATTCTACCTGAGTGCTGCTATACACATTAGTAGAGCACTGGAACCTCTACTGGTTGATAGGAGACAATAGGTCATGCTTTTTATGATAAAAACCCACCAATTAATCCAAACAATAATCATTAAGGTTTTATATAATTATTCATATTCAATAATAATATCCAAATACATATTATAACCATGTAATCTTCTGGATGATAAAAATTAAAATACAACTTATACAACTAAAAACCATTATCATGTGAAATTTTAATCCTTACATGAATATAATAATATAGTCATTAATACCAATGAGAAAACAACCCCAAACAAAAAAATTGAACCTCTTAAATACATAAAAAAGGCCACAAATAAAATAAATATGACAATACTAAACCAGTTATATAAATAGTAGGTTCGGGAAAATTGATTATTGAATTTAATTAGGCATTCGAGGACACTAAGATCTAGTAAAGAACCCCATCAGACATAATATAAGGGTCTCCTCATCTCGCCCCCTTTTTTGTGAGATATTCCTCACCCATCACTATTTCTTATGGATGATGTATCTGTACTTATAATTGATGTATCATATCATTAATACATTTATTTTAATGGTATTCAATGTATCATTTTTTGATTATTTGTTTTGGGGAATATGATTCAATATATTTGATAGTAGTAATGGTTTTCTACCCAAACATCCATTTTCATTTGGGCTACTCTTATTCTCTTCGTACCAAAATTAATCTCTTATTTATTAACATGTACTACTCATGAATTGTTTTCTAAGATCTTTATATTTGTACAAAAAATAAGTAAATTTTCATTTATTGGGTTTATATGCATTAAAAGGATATTTCAAAAATTTCTTTCCGATAAAAAACCCCATTTCAAGGAACTCCTCGAATTGTTTCATTTTTTCACATGAAATATGTGATATATTTTATGCCTATATTATTTTTTAAAAATAAATAAAATTTATGATAAAAAACCCATCTTGGTTCATTTTTGGTTTTATGAAAGCAAACTTGCTTTTCTATTTTATAATCTCCTTATTATTTTTCTAAAACTACATTACAATATTTTACTTCAAAAGGTTTTTAAAAGCTCTTTTTACATGATTTCAGTTAAGTGAGACATAATTTATTCATAAAATATAATTTCAATGTTATTACCTATTATTATTTAGGGATATGAATGTTTATAAATATTATTTCAGAAAAAATAAAAAAGATTTTACAAAAGAAATCTTCATTCCAAAGTCGAAATTATTTTTCTCATCTCGCATTAACTTTTAAAAGATATATGTGTTGTTCACTGCTTATTCATTGCATGAGGTGTATGAACATCCCTTTTTTATATCATATCAATAGGATACTTATTATCATTGTACTATAATGAGTAATGATTTGAATGTTTCAAGGTGGTATATGACACTTCAGAATGTTTAAGGATTATTACCTCGTGAAATTTGCAATGGTATAATTTAAAACTATCTTAATTTCTATCAACATCCTTGTTGAATTTTGTACTTAATTGAGGGGTATATCTTAGTATATCATCAAAAATATGTTTTTTAATGTTATCTAATTAGTTTTACTATGGATGTGATATCTAGATACCACATACCACATTACTCTGAGTAGTTTGGGTTTGTGTTTATTGATTGGGGAAAGTTATTTACATTTAATACGTCAGTTTCAATATGAATATTGATTATGTTCACACCATTCATATGATGAATTCAGTGGAATTAGTATGTAATAGTTGGGGCCCTTAATATCCACTCGATGCATCTGTAAGTCTCATGAGACCAATAGATATGGACTTGGTCGAGGCCATTCTCATTTTTTGATATGGTTTTCCCTAACGCCTTAATAATTTTTAAATATCTTGGATGAGGCCTAGATGGTATATTTTAGAATTTTGGGAATATATATTTCCTTCATTATAAAGCAAGAAATTCATATTTAATGAGGTTATTTCACTAGTGGAATACCCATAATTATTTTTTATTATGGAAACATTTTCTAAGTTCATATTACTATCATATTATGTTCAAGTTTATAATTTTTAAAGGCATGTATTTTTAGTAATTCCCTATGCTGAATGATTATGTTTATGATATCTTCCACTTTATTTTCTTACCCTAACTTAGAATCTAAGCTCACACCATTCTTATGTTTCATTTCCTCATTACACGAAGATGTTTATTTTTAATGACCTGCATGGATAAACATCGACTTGTGGATTCTCCCAAACAAAATCAAATGTTGTATTTCTTTTCATGATATAATGTTGAACCTATGTATATATCACATTTTCCAGAACTACTAAACTACATAGTCTTTAAGGATGTGATTCCTTGTAACCATGAAAATGTATTAAAATAATGCACCATCTCAGGGCTTCTACGAGTGGGGAGTTATAATTTATACCCCCTCATTCATGATGTTTCATTGATATATAGCCATAAAACTGGGTCCTCATTTCATTCCCTATATACCAGGTTGTGTACCTCAAAATGGACATGTCTATTCATATATAGTTCTTATCTATGTATCTATCAACTCTATATGGGAATACTACATGGAATTAACCCTCAAAACATAGTGTGTAGTCACTAAAAAAATTCATATTGCTTGAATGGGATGAACAAATAGTGTGTTACCATCCGATACACAATATGTTATTGGGAATTTGAAATTAAAATTCCATGCATGATTCCCAAAACATTCCAATGTACACCAAACCCCCAATCGAACCCAAGGGGATCACTAGTCGCCCTAATAGGGATTTAAAAAACTAAAAATCAATATACCAGGATCATGAAGAAAAAAATTTAAATCTTCCAATCAAATGTTGAAATGTTCAGGATGTGGGTCCAACTTCATGACATGAGGCCAGTAACCCAAAATCCAAGGGTGATCACAGTGGCGATGAATGATTAGTTGTGCCTCTTATCCTTAGTTCAACCTCAGTTGGTCCATCACACAATGGAGAAGAATTCTTCACATTCTATTCATGTATATATCCCATGCAAGGGGGAATTATAACCCCATTTTAAATTAATTATCTAAAAATTATAATTTTATTAGTTATTATGTACATCAATGTTTTCCTTCAACTTTTTTCCCAACATTGTTGAAACTCCATTCCTTCAAAGAGTCTAAAAAGCATGACGAAGAGAATCCACTTGAAAGAAAAGGGAGAATTCATAATGAAATGTCAAAGATTTTCAAAAGGCACAAGTTTTTCCCCCTTAATTTAGACAAAACTCTATCGGTATGAATCATACTTGCACTCCCCTATATGTCGTTCAGCCCAATTGTGCACCACTTTGCTGGAGACGAATGAATGTATGATTTTGGCTATGTCTTAAAGGTGTCACCCTAGTATATCCAAAACACCATCGTTGTGCAAGGAACATGCACACCCCAATATGGTGTCCATGTCACTTGTGTGCCCAACTTATTTCACCCAAGGTCACTTATTTTCCTATAAATTGAACCTTGTGGCCCCAATTTGTATGGAATAATTTCCATGAATCCCAATTTCTACTATGGTCTCCCAAGTAATTCTCCCCAGTCTTCCGAAGCTTTCAATTTAGTACTTAATCACCTTGAGTAGAGGATTTAATGTAGGATCATTGGACTTAAGTCCTTTTAGTGTTTCAAAACCATAACACTTGCGCGCCTAAATGGACAAACCTCTACAAGTCATAAATACTTGCACACTTCCCATTCCTCTCATTTGATCTTGAACACCCCAATTCTTGGATCACATATGAATCCTCTCGAAGGATTTAGCAAGGTCTCACCCATTTGTTCATCACCTAAGTGAACATTCAGACTCCCAATCCTACTTGCATGACCATACTTGATTTCTCTTTTCTACTTGGGCACCCCTCCTTGATTCACTTACTTTCTTCAATCTCTTCAGTCTACAAGACATCAAGACATCATAATAGCCATTCATGAGAAGGCTTATTCTTCATTGTATCCCATATCTGAAAGGGATTCTGTTGATACATCCACCAAAACCTCACGACATTATCAATCATTTGGGTAAGGCATATCAGTGTGTCTCCTATTTGGGTTTGTATTTACATAGTCAGAGGTTTCCCACATTTGTTTCACAATGGGGTTAGGATAAATAGAGTGTGTGTGGAATTGTATATCCACAGTCACATGGACCGTTCTCCCAGAAAGAGTTTTGGGATGTTCTCGGTTTGGAGGAGGGTTGGGTCATGGCCTCTCGCTTCTCGAAGAGATGACCTGGAACCTCAGGTCTCTGGTAGGGGAAGATACGATTCATGCCTACTTTTCCTTTTAAAAAAATAAAGGAGAAGTTTACATCCCCTACTTGGATCAATATTAGGGAAACCTTCTTGTCGTAAGACCCTAGATTTTCTTGTAAGAGGTAGCATCATTGCTCGTCCTCTCTTCATCGGTGCCAAAGTCCAAAGGGGAGATGAGTACAATGACTTTCAGTTCCCTTTCCATATCCCATTGTGCTTTGTCACCATGGGAATCCATCTTGGCATAAGACACTAACTTTCATCCCTTCCTCCTTACATTGGACCCTTATCCACTGTAAATATAATAGAGGGAAGGCTCGTCGACTCACCCTCTTCCATAGTCGCCTCAACCTCATTAACCTTGGAAACCATAAGTACTCCATCTTCCACCAGAATAGGAGGAAAAATTTTAAGGTATGAATGCCTTTGGTGAATATTTTACAATCCTATTGTTTCTCACACCAAGCATGACTCACATGCCGTAGTGGTTTGTCATGGTCCCAACATTTTTACAATCGAATGAACTAAGAGAACTATGATTCAAGTTCAAACCAGGATATGAAGGAAGCCTTTCAAGGGATCGAAGTCACTAAAAATCTTCTTCAGGAATCAAATCCTAATTCCATTAATTTTGGAATCCTCCTTAGGAATAATCCCAAAATTAAACCCCAAATCATCAAGCCATCATTTTCAGGAAGTAATCCCAAACTCATATATATCAAAGGTCTATATTATCTTATGAGACTTATCGAACTATGTGGGCTTTGATTCCCATACATATAGGATATTTAGGAATCCTCCTAGAGGTCCTAACCCAATACCTTAAATAAAACATGTTCTTCTCATCCCATATTCCAAACAATGTCTCATCATACAAGGAAACCCATATCATTTCCATGTTCATTGGGTTTCTTTAGCATAAGTCCCACATTATGTTTTGGCCAAGAACCTCCAACTAATATGTCCTTATCACATGACCATATAAGGTATGATGGGTCCGATGAAGAAGCAATAAACTATGAAGATTCTGATTACTTTCACAAGGATATGTAGGTATACAATTTTATGGGTACAATCCCCAGATAAAAACAAACATTCATCTCCATACATGACAATAAATTCCAGAGTTCCCCACTAAACGGCTTAAAACCCAGTATCATCACAACGATGTTAAAAGAATCTATAAGAAGTATATAAGAGGATACCCTTGATCAAAAATCTCGAATCCATATGGATATTTCAATTAATTAAGAACCTTCACGGCATACTAATGATTGTAAATTTTACACATTGTAATAAGTGATTGTAAATTCAAAAGGATTCATATGATATACTTGGTGAATTAATAATGATGCATGAAAATATCTTAAATTTACAAAGAGATTCATGGAGTATATAATAATTCCCCCCTAAAGGGTGTGATGAGTCCATCCTCCCGACCAAAGCATGTTCTTAAGTATCATAAAGATCAAACATAATGACTACCTACCTCTGGATAGAACCTCACCTTTGGATAATGAACTATTGGATGTTTATGGTTCCATAAATAAATCCAGTGGAAACTGCCTAGAAACAATGATTCTTAAAACTAGAACACACATTTCAAGGAACTACGAAACAAAAACGGTGAACCCTATGTGAATCCTTAACCAAGTTATTAATGTCACCCAACTGCTAGGCCCCTATAAATTTATAAAGGAAGGCCATAAAAGTGAATTAATAATTCATGTAACCATCTAAAAAGATGTTTCTTTAATAGATCTTGTTGTTTTTTTCAAGTTTTTCTTCTCAGAATTCCCATCATACCAAAAATGGATTTCTCCAAGACAACATGCATGAACTTGCGGACCGTTGCTCAAGCCAGATCTCCATCTATGGGAATAACGTCATCACCAACCTATCATCTTCAACATTGGGTCTATAATGTATTGGTAAAGGAATATCACCAGCACGGTACAATCTCGACTTTGGAGAAACCTCGACAGGACCTCCAGGTCAATAAAAATCCTTGATCATCTAGCTAACGTAGACCAATGATCAAGAAGCAGATGGTGCCAACCACTATCTCCAACCGTTTCGAGTCCTTATCCCATAAATGAAACAATAAATCCCTCTCGTACTATTTGGAGGTGGATCAAGAGGCCACTCATGGCCTCAATTCAAAATGATGGAGTCCTTACTGAGGACTCCCACCAGTAGTCACTGCCAGAATCGCGTTGTAGTGTACCCCCAACATGATGGAGGTGTTGCCTATGGACGTTTGTCCCATGTCTCTCTGACCTAATAATGCAAGGCGAACTGCCAGGGACAACATATAGCCAACAGGGAGAAGGTTATCTCGTCTACCTCTTCTAGAGAAGTCCATCAACATAACTTTATGGAAAACAACAAGAAGGCATATACACCTGCCCATCCTAATTTTGAAACTCAGAAGGATCTTCTAGCAACAAACCCCCAATCCCACCAGATAAATTCGGGGATTACCATGAATATGCACATGCACATGCTTACAAGTTATTAGAAAGTTGTCTAGCTCGTCTAACTCAATTTCAATAATTCCAACAAACTAATGTTGTGGTAACTCGTAAACTAGATCATACACCTATTTACAATCAAAAAATCTATCAGTAGTATTGTCTACCAGTATTGAATGAATTCCATCAACCATACTTGATGGGAAATAGCCAGAAGGTACATACACCTGCTAATTTTCATCATTTCTGCCAAAAGAATCATTTGGTAGCACCTGGAAAAGTCAGTCGGAAAGCTCTCACTAAAAATTTGGGGTAGACCCAACTCTCTGCCCCCATGAATGAGTACTATCAATACCCATTTTTTGGAAAATGAGGATATGAGTAGGCACATACACCTACTACAGATATGGAATGGATGTATATTACTATTATAGCTACTGAAGTCACCAAACACATCTTGTCAATGGTGAAAGGTAAGACAAAAATCCTTGTCCATATTCTAGAAGCATGTCAGGATATTATAACAACTATTTTAGTAGTATTAGTGGAATGGAAACATAAATTTGTCCCCACACATGGGATGACACATCAGCATGACATACTAAAGTAGATACGCACTTCTATTCTAGTCCGGGAGGGTCATGGGGCATACTTCCCCATATCATACGAACAACAAGATAGGGAACATACACCCATTCCAATTAAAGTTAATCGGTATGTTCTGGTAACCACTCAAAGGCAGGCACATACACTTTCCCATGATAACCACTTTTCCCAGTATGTGGCCCATACTATATATAAAACAACATCTAAAAGGAAGTCTCTCCAAGCATAGTTGTAAAATCAAGAGTCAATCTGCGATTTGGATCCTCTTAATTCTAGAGTACATGAATCCCTCAGACATTTTTCTGTTACAGATTAAGATTATACTCTCTCATTACTGAATTTTGGGAGTGATAGTTGTAATTCTGAAGCTCATCTTTGTAAAATTCATCCTAAAGTCTTTCATCAAGAAAATTCCATCAATACAGAGTGCTTGTCTCTGAATAAGAGCCACAGAAACCCTATATGTGGCCAGAAGACCAAGGAGAAAGAAGATTTATCCCTTGTTGTAATCTATAATGGTGATCCTTCCCATGATGTCATGCACTGTGAATGTCCTCTCCACAGAAGTGTTTCACATTTTCATGAAATTTTCATATTTGACAATATAGCAATGAGGAAGTCATCTTACATCAAGTCACTTGAAAACACAAGGCTAGTCATGTATCATGCCTTGTAATTTATGGGAGAAACACTTTCTCAACAAGAAGTCTTCTTAAGGGAATAGTAATTATTCGAACCTTCCTTGGGCCATTTGTATTCTAATACAGAGCATCAAAATTGGTCAGACCAAGTAGAGAAACCTCTCTTGAAAGATGATGAAGATGTGTTAAACATGAGGAAACAATTAACTAAAGTAGAAATACCAGTCATGTTCTGGCCTTTGGAAAATTTTCAGTAGAACATTCCAGAATTAATGACATAAGATTATAGTAATGACATCCATCTCAGTATATTAAAAACACTTAATCATTTGAAAACCAAAGTATTACTATATGAGGAATATCAAAATAATGTAAAGGTAATGGATGGATTGCAAAACCAAACCGATCTGGCATCTCTCTCAGTTCACCAACATCTAATGGTTGAAATAGCAGAAAACCCTTCATCGTGCATGTCTCAGTGCTCTAAATAGGCTACACCAGTTAATTTCTGATTCCCCATCTAGGGTTTGAATCAGTGGATCAGTTGAAAATCGAGCCTTGCATTTCACTACCCTCCAAAATTTTCCAAGTCTGCCAAAAGTGGTCCCTTGCAGTGGTATTTCCCACGGTTGGCCACAATCAATATATTTTGTATGTAATCAAATTTACACTCTATAACATGCCTCAACCAGCTCTCTTCAGAGTTGTGCCCAAAGAAAATAAGTTTTTGAGTTACTTTTTCATCAAGAATCTGATAATCTTGAGCAGGCATCCCACTTAGAGGATGTCAGGAGTTAGAGAATGAAAATTTCTGTAATAGCACAATGCTATTATGAAATATGTGATTTAAGTGGTTATCGGATGATGCATCCAACTAATGTCTAAACCAGAATCTGAAAAATCATAAGAGTTGTTGAAAGAATTTTAGCCATAGTAGTTCAAGAATCACCTCAGCATGCACGGTTGGCAGCTCATTTTATTCAACCTTCAAATTCATTCAACAATGTTCAAAGATTTGAAGATGAAGAACAGGAACAACCCCAACCACTAGGGCTTGGATAATTTTTACATCTACAATACCCTCCTCAAACAAATTTAATTTTCTCTCGATTAGGAATGAATCCACAAGGAGAGAGTACAACTGAACTATCAGATGACTCCCTTCTGGTTATTATCCAACAAACGGTTCCAGGTAATTCATCATATAGAATTACGAAGACTCGTGGAAGACACAGAGGATGATGATCCTACAAAAGTACTATTAGAATACCATTGATGCATTATGCGTCAGTAAATTTCATTAACACCACTACAATGGATCCACCAGAAAATGAGTCCAGATCAGGGGAATCAAAAGATGACGTTCTTGTCTATAATATGGTACACACCATGGAAAATTAAGTAGGTGTGCGCACCCAAAATCATAGGATCACTGATAATCTAGGTATTCCTTTAAATAACCAACTCCTATTTGAAAGGACTATATAAAGGGAATGGAAAAATTCTTATCACATCAAACATTTCAACTAGTGAAGGTCAATATATTTCTCTTGAAGAGAGATTTTCATAGCAAGAAGAGGAAATGGAGGAGTTGAAAGGACTCAATACAGAGTTACATCCAAACAACATTTTTCCTAGACTTACTCCCCAGATAGGTCCTCTACATGAAAATACAATAGGAGCTCCTCATCAAAGACTATTTTTAGTAACTAATGATGTAGATAATAAATTCCATACACTTGGTATAAAATCAAGATAGTAACATATAAATCCTAATAGTCTTGTCCCGTGAGTTATCTAAGGCAGATAGCTGCACCACCATCAGTGGTTTTGTCAGTCTTTGCACAAGCTAAATCTCTAGTTGCTATACCATCACATGTTCCAGCTCATACGGATGTTCCCCAAATTATTAGAAAAACCAATGAGGCATTAACAACTCGATTGGAAGCAATTGAGGATCTACTTGCATCACTTCATCTAGAAAAGAGAGCTTACCCTAAATGGGTTGATGCAATTACTCCCCAATAATTTTTTTTTGAATACCACATTCCTAATCTTTAATCATTATGGAGATCTAAAGAAACACTTAACACGTTTTGTTTCTCATTATGATCCCATCATGGAAACTTCCCAATAATAAGAAGTACTAATGGTTTGGTGTTTTTTATAGCCATTACAAGGACTATCTTTTGTGTGGTATACATGTTTAGAATCTCAATCAATTACTAGATTGAAATATCTCCGTCAGAAATTCCTTCTTAAAATTTTCACAACACTACCATAGATGATAGATTTTTATATTATTAATTGTAAAAAAATGGAAAATGAAAGAGTTTCATATTTCATTTCTCAATGGAAAGGATTAACATATTCTTTATCCTAATACTCCCTCAAGATGTGTTGTGGCCAATTTGTGTGTAAAATCTACCTGATGGGATACACACACCATTGATCCCTATGAAATAATAGTGGGGTTTCAAGACCATACATCAATCGCTCAACAGATAGAAGACTCTATTATATAAAATAATGCTAAAACGCGGGTAATTCCATCAACTCTGGGGAGGAGAATAGAAAAGGCAGAAGATGCTACAGTCACATTCAAGTAGGAACATTACCTACTTCTACCTCAAGTCCATTATAATTAAGAAGGGATCCACCTCCTGAGAACTAGAAGCATCGACCACCATTTCAAGATAATAAAAGAGATCAAAGGCAGAATCATTTTGAGGAATTAATGAAAAATATTTATTCTTTCATGAATGAAAATGTTTCTAGTTACTTCATCTCAGCCTTAGAAAACAATTTGGTTCCATTTCCGTGGCTGACGAAACCAAATAATAGAGGAGATGATGATATACCAAATTATTGTTCCTTTCACAAGATTATTGGTCATTCCATATAAGAGTGTCTAGTTTTCAAGGACCTCATGAAAAATATGGTAGACTCTGGACAAGTGAAACTGAAAAATTCATCATCTCCAGTAGCATATGTTACTGCTACTAATTCAGAGGAAGAACGTTAATTGCAAGAGGTAAAAAGTAAAAATGTGCTTAAATATGATGATAGGATGATTAAGAAAATGATCAACTGGATTCATGTAATTTACAAACACAGTCGAAACAACGGATTGTGTCTTTTTTCACTCCTGCGATAGTAAAACAACCTTCATCAAAAGGACTTCCCTCAATGATGAAAATTGATTATAAGGATAATAAGCAGTCAGAAGAAGATGAGCTCATGTCAAGGAAAAATGTTTTCTTGACACTGGCAGATTTTATGCCATCTCTTTCAAAATCCCGGACATCGCCCCACCAAATGGCACAACCAGAATTAAACTGTCAATAAGAATCTTCGTCAGATGAAGAACTGATATTTGGTTCTATTAATTTTATCCATATAATGGAACCTCATTCCAATGGTGATTCTGATTATAATGAGTCAGAAATCCTTGTACCTAATTGGGTAACAATAGGAAGAGGCCAAGGTTGAAGATACAGGGGAAGACGTTGGAATTCTAGAAACCATAATTTTATCTCTACCCCTTCTCGAACCATATATGTAGAATAAATTCATGGAATATCTCCCCAGTGGGCTTAACATGAACTAGGTGTTTCTTTCATGAAAGACAGGTTTAGTTCTAACAATATTATTATAGAGGATCTACTAGAAGTCACAACTTCTTCTTCTTAGCAGATTAACAGACCTAGTCAGTCTAATTTTCCAATTCCATGAGTATTTAGGACATCTGCTTTGAAACTAAATACAGATACTTCAGAAGCATCGACTTTTATATCACCTAAAAAACCACATCTCCATGCTATGAAATGCAGAACTTTGGACCGAAAGTATGATTTCTTGAAACAGATGGCCCAAGTACCGACCAATTTACCAATTCTGGATGCTGTGAATTTGTCAAAAGATCTTCAATATGAACTTATTGAGGCTTTGTCAGGTCCTCAAGAGTTTGAAACCAATGTTGCTAATACTGAGGATAACCATATAGAGAATGATTCTACATAATGTCATGCAGCCATATATTTTACTTAAGAAGATGAAGATGATGTGATGCATCAAAATATCAGACCCTTGTATATGTTTGGAAATGTAAATGATATAGACATCTGATGTGCCTCAATTGATAATTTCTCCAAAGTCAACCACATTCCTATTCATACACTTCATCGATTGGGCCTGACTGAATATTATTTATCTTCTTCGAATTTAATTTTCCAAGATTATGATAAGAATGAACGAGAACCTCTGTGTGAGGTTACACTCAAAAATCAGATTGGAGATCTTGTGTCTAATTTTGAGTTCATGGTTGTTCATTAGAACACAGCCATTAATATTCTGTGTGGAAGGCCTTGGCTGCATCAACATACAACCATACCTTCATCATTCCGCCAATTTCTTATGTTCTATTTCAATGGTCAAATCAAGACATTGTATACTAACAAGGTTCTATTAAAAACATTTGAATATCATCACATTTAGGTAGTGTTTTATCACACAAATGGAACGAAGTCCATGATAAAAAAAATAACAAGAGTTAGTGATCCAAATGTACTAGAAAATATCCCAGAAAATCCAATTATTAATTTGAGTACAGATTATGTGTTAACTATTAATCAAATTGAATGGGTAAAACAAAATCTACGCACTTATCCAATAACTTCCATAATTTCAATGACAACAATTGTGCATGACAACATGGGTGATGTTATTGATCCACCAAGTAGTGATGGAAGATTAAATGGAGATTTCTTCATTTCAAGCACTGAATTACAACAATCCTCTACTTCATCAACATGAGTTGAAGAGAATGTTGCAATGTTAGAGGAAGACAAATATGTTGTTCTCAATACACCATTCCTTCTTTATTAATACTAGAGGACCCTTCATCATCAGTAGGGTAAGATATAGTGGTCTCTTCCTTATGATGTGAAAATATTGACTACTTTAATAACATTGGAAGTTTTTCCTCATCATATACTATGAATGTGGAACCGGAAGAGGTAATCCATAATGAAGAAGAAGAGGAAGATCTGAGGGATGCCCCTCCAGCATTTGAGTAATGTGTCTCTACCACAATGGATGAGATTAGTGAAATAAATCTCAGTTTAGAATAAGATCCACTCTACACTCTATTTAGTGCAGCCATGACCTATGAATATAAAGAGGTGTATACTTAATTTCAAAAGCAACATCGATATGAATTTATTTGAATTATATAGAAATGATGGGTTGTAATCCTTATATAACCGCACATCATTTGGGTTTTCTAGAAGAACATTGTAGATTCCAGAAGGAAGTAAGAAGAACACAACCAACTCATGATTCCAAAATAGAAACTAAAGTTGATTAGATTAAAATGTCTAACATTGTTAGGAATGTTCAATATTCCAAATGGCTGGTCAACATTTTCCCAGTGAAAATGAACAATAAATAAATTAGTGTTTTCATTGATTTCAGAGATCATAACCGGAATTGTCCAAAAGATGATTTTGTAGTTCCAATTACAGAGCTTTAAATTGATGCAACAAATAGCTATTAAGCTCTTTCCATCATGGATGACTACTCTGGGAATAATAAAATCCTCATGGACCTAGAGGATGAAGAATCTACAGCCTTCGTAACCCCTCATGGTGGGTTTTTCAATCAGGTAATGCCCTTAGGATTAAATAATTCAGGTGCAAAATACCTACATTCCATGCACCATATCTTCAAAACCTTTTTATAGAAATTGGTTGAATATTATTTAAGTGATTTAGTGGTCAAATAAGGACAATGTTCCAATCACTTGGTTAATTTGTAGACTATATTCCATAATCTTCAAAAACACAGTTTGATGATGGTCCATGGAAATGTGCTTTTAGGGTAACCTCAGGAAATTTTCTTGGCTTCATTGTATGCTATCATGCTATCGATGTTGATCTTGAGAAAGAAAAATCAATCCTTGGTATGTCACCTCCTCAAAATTTTAATAAATGATGAGGAATCCAAAGAAACATGTCCTATATTTGGAGAATTATCACTATTTTAGTAGGCAAGGGTTTAACCTTCCCCAAATTAATAATGAAGGGTGTCACCTACTAATGGATCGAAGACTTCCAAGAAGCATTTGATATCCTCAAGAAATATCTCTTAAGACTATTGGTATTTGTGCCACCAGTTGAAGGAAGACCACTTATTCACTATGTGTCATCATTAGAGAGATCACTAGGTGATTTCCTTTCCCAAAAGAATGATGTTGGGAATGAAAACAACCTTTACTATCTCAGTCAAACTGAGATTTATGTGGAAACTATATATTCAAGTATTGAAAAGTGCTACGTAGATTAATTTTTTTAATTCTGAAATTGAGCCCCTACAGGAATCAACATGAAGTCCAATTGGTGTCTCGCAATAATATGCTAAAATTTATCCACAGTCATCCTATGCTTATAGAGAATCTGGCATTATGGGTGGTTATTATGAAACAATTTGATATCTAGTTTGTGCCCCAAAAGTCAATAAGAGGCCAAGCTCGGGCTTATCCTTGTTGAGCATCCATATTTTGAAAATACATCATTTAATACTGAACTTCCTGATGAATATGTCATATCTATTCGAAATAATTCCCAAAAAAGGAAAATTTATTTTGATAGTGCTTTTAGAAGTCCAATAGTGAAAAGAATGGAAAAAACCGAATCTTAACAATGTTGGGTTAGGAATTGTACTTATTTCCCCTAAAAAGGAAAAGTTTCCTTATTACTTATTATTATCAAATAGTGGTACCAACAATGTTCTAGAATATCAAGCTATCATCATTGGATTGGAATTGGCCCTTTGGGTCAAAATAGATCATTTAAAGGTGAAATGTGATTTAGATTTGTTAATAATACAAATTAATGGGGAATATTCTAAAAGAAAAGATGATTTAATACCTTTGTGTGATTACATCAGTGGTTGAATAGGTGAATTTCCCTCAGAGCCGACATTGTCTTATGTCCCGCGATCACAAAATTCTCAAAGAGATGCACTAGATAATGAAACTACAGCCTTGTAAAATCCAAATCAGGATTAGACAGTCATCCACATAGTGCATCATCATGTGGTTTTACCTTTTATTCAAACAAGAATGGAGGAAGTTAATGAAATTAGCCCTATTTCTGAACCATATGGTCATACCATGGGATGGAGATCATCCATCATGGGATATCTTCAAAATGGGATAATTCCACCAAATAGAGATGAAAAAGAACATATCCGATGACAAGAAGCCAATTTCACACATTATGACAGTCCAACCTACCAAATGATCCTCTAAAAGGGAGGATTTGATGGAATCCTCTTTAGAGGTATTGATGGATAAGAGACTGCAGCTATCATGAAAGAAGTACATTCAGGAGTTTGTGGTGCCCACTAATCTTGGCATAGATTCTCGGATCAGATCCGAAGGGTGGGATACTTTTTGCCTTCAATGATGCAGGATTTTACATATTTCACTAAAAAATTTCATACTAGCCAAGTACATTCCAACATCATTCTTCAACCCCTGGAGTTGCTACATATAGATAAATACTCCAAGCCATTTCCCATATGGGGAATGGATATAGTAGGGCCATATCCTCCCGCCATGGCTAAGATGTTAACGTATATTCTCACTACTACTAACAACGTCTCTAAGTGGGTAGAGGCAATACCTTTCAAGGAAGTCAGAGCCAAAAGAATTTTTAGATATTTTAAAACTAATATCATTACTAGATTTGGTGTCCCTTATACTATTTTTACAGACAATGGCACCAATTTTTTTTCTGTTGAGGTAAAAAAGTTATATCATAAACATAATATCAAATCCAACCATTCATCTTTCTATCATTCGATGGCCAATTGACTGATAGAGGCCTTCATAAAGTCCCTATCAAATATAATTCTGAATATGGTGGATAATGATAAGAAATCATGGCCTGATAACATATTGAATGCTTTATGGGATTATCGAACAAATACCAATACTACTACCAAAGCATCTTCTTATTCCTTGGAATATGGAACCGAAGCAGTTTTTTCATTTGAAATTCAATTGCCTCCCCTTAGAGTTACCATCTTTGATCAGTTATCTATAGATGATAGGTATCAAAAATGGTTCAATGAGTTGGAATGATTAGAATATAAAATATTGCATACTTTTCATCATCTATAAGTATATCAGAGTAGAATATCACTATCTTTTAACAAGAAAGTTCTCCTCCGTTCATTTCATTATGGATAATTGTTATTGGTCCTTAGGACTCCAATGATATGAGGAATGAAACCTCAAAAACCTAATCCAAAGTGGGGAGGACCTTATTCCACACATAATGTATATTAAAATGGATCTTATGCCACACAACTACTTGGTGTAGTTGTGCATATGTGTCCTCACTACAAGACTTCAAACTGCAGAGTACCATGTCCTTACATCAAGAAATAAAACTTCACTTCCACTATGTCCAATTTGTAAGACATTAAACTATATAACAATCATAAGCATCCATGCTGTATGGAGATAAATTTTGTAGCATATTAATCCTTGTCGTATGACATTAAAATGCATGAAATCATTTGTGCAACTAATGTTTTCTCTATTTGACGTTAGAAGCTTCCATAAGAAAACAACATTAACATCATTGCTACTCATTAGTGGCACATGAGTCCCTCTATTTTTGATGTCTGAGTCATATAAAAAATAGAGTCTTTATTTCATGAACTACATATGTCTTGATTCACATTTTCCAATGAGATACGTAGAGACGCCTAAATCACCAATTTTGGGCCCAGCCACATTCAAAAAAATCTTCTTATTTTATTTTCTCCCCCTGTATATGAATCATATCTATAAATAGTGTTTCCTTACGATATATGATTTGTTACTTATAACACGTTATGTCTTCAGATATACATTTCTATCAGAATGTGTCAAAAAAACCCAAATTCTTCATGTCAAACTCGATTACCATGAGGAATGATTGTTTAATGAACTGCGTATGGCGTAATTATCATCATTTTGAGATACATAGAGATGCATATATCTCAAATTTTGGGCCAATCGATGGTCATGATAAAAAAAATTTATTTCTTGTATACAAATCAAATCTTCATAAGGAATGTTTTATGAACTATGTTTGACTTGATTCAATCCCCAATAAGACATATAGAGACACTTGGGTTTTATCACTTAACGCAATTACAATATTTCTTTCCATTCACATCGGTCCATCTTCATTCTTACCGCATGATGTAAAATCCCATTGAAATGTAGCATCCCTATTCTTCACTTTCTTCGCCCTTACAATATAAAAGAATCCCTTACTGCTCCTTATTTCTCACACCGAGCATATCTCACATGGGCTTAAGAATTGGGAAGGTGTATTTTTTATATAAATATGGTGTCTCAATTTATTATTGGGTTATTAATGTCTTCACTACATGAATTAAAACTACACAATATAATTTCCTCGTTGCATGACATTAAACATCACATCATATTATTAATTCATATGAAACAACGAATGTCTCCATTTTATATATGAGTCAGATCTATGTAAAGGATAGTCAAACTCATGATCAATATTGGTTCATATATTTATCATATTAATTGGACGTAAACCCTTTACATATTTCATACTCTTTATCATGAATATTTCCATATCCTCATAATCATTCTTCTGGTTTCTTGTGATAGATTTTCTAATATCTGAGATCTTTTTTTCTTGACAATACAGCATGTGCCCTTAGGTGGCATTACAAAAGTTGCCTACATAATAGGCATGTCTGTGAAAAGATTCCACTATTTGGCTATGTAGAATATTCCATAGTCTATCCTATATAATACGACCCCCATAATAGGTTTGTCAAACAATGGTAACTTGGTTCTTGGTTATAGTAACTTTGTCCCCTTCAATCTTTCATGACAATATATAAGAATCTGTATTTTTAAATACTCATTAGTGTAGACATGTCCCATTATCTTTCTCGCAATCATAAATCCTTCAAGACCATGTTTTACACATTTCCCTCACCATGTGTTTAATACAATATGATATTACCATGAAAATAACTTGGCCACATATTATATATTGTTTCCATTTCTGGTCCTAGTTGTATGACCAAAAACTACAGACCCAATACCTATTAAGATTGGGTCAAACCTTTGTAAAAGTCATATTCCTTATATTTTTTGGATATCTTTGGTGGAAATACCCTTTCCATATTCTGGTACCATCCTCCAAAAACCAAACATTGTTCTTCCGAAAATCTGAATCTCCATAAACATTTTTCGTATTTTAGAAGTAGAATGTCATGTTTTTGAGATCTCTTTTGTCTAACTATGCACCATGTTTCCTTAGGTGGCCTTGAATAATTTTACTACATAAGAGGCCTCTCAGTAAAAAGATTCCAGTATTTTTCTATGAACCATATACCCTAGTTGGCCCTGTGTAATATAGACCCCATAATGGGTTTTTCAACTAATGGTAACTTCGTTCTTGGAAAATACTTCCTCTAATGATTTTATCTCATTTCCCATATCATTCATCGGTTCCAGAAATTCCAAAATCACAGTTTTCAATTTTCCCTTTCATACCTGAATATGATAGTATGTTTCCAAAAAAAATTAAAAATGGGAGTGTTTCATACTTTTGGTCATAGATAAATACCTTAAATTAAAGCCACACAATGTCCATGCTGCATGACTTAATGTTGCAGAGTACCAAAGTCCTCATTGCATGACTTAAAACTCCACAGTACCAATGTCCTCACTACATGACTTAAAACTGCACAGTACCAATGTCCTCACTGCATGACTTAAATTTCACAATCTGATATCATAAATTCCCATTGTTGATAAATTGTAACCATTACTCATACACCAAATTTTTTTAAAAATGGTTTTCATATTCATGACTTATGTTGGTCTAAATAGACCTTTTTCATTCATAAAATTCCTTTCCTTGGAAAAACCACCCATTTTGGACCTAAGTCCCTCAAATATTATTTTCACCTATCTATCAAAAACAAAATGTTAAACATAAAAGATATTTGTTCTTTTCTATGCAGCATGTTCCCATAGGTTTCCTCAGATAATTTGCCTACATAACAGGCATGTCAGTCAAAATTTTCCACTATTTGGCTATACTGTATATGCCTCAGTTGGACCTACAAAACACATCTCCCATAATTGGTTTATCAAATATTCATTCATTTAAAAGACACCAATTGTGTTGAAATAGGTTTTAAATTTGGTGGGCATACAAATCATGGCTCAAGATTCCCCTTGGAAATATTTAAAGAATATTAAATGAATTCTTATCCACAGAGTCTTGTTTGGGATCTATATTCAGTGTGTGTGGTAAAATCTATTCGACCATAGACGATGGCCATTTATAGTTCAACATTAATGACTCTAAACATTCATCAATAAGAGACATGGAAATTATTGTATTGAGAACCCAAAAAGGGAACTCTAAACAAATGTCGAGTTGCAACATAGTAAATGTGCATTTTGTATGGTTTGGGTAATATTGAGAAATAAAATTTAACTCCCCAACCCAAGTTATCAAGAGTTGGTACATTATTACAAAACATTGTCATGATCATAAAAGATAAAGTCTTGAAAGACCGATTAGTTTAGTAGCCTTGGAAACACTAGATACATTCATAAGTATTACATTACATAATAAAATTCAAAACAACAACAAAATATCGTTTAAATAGACCACAATCATATCCCCTCATACTATCCCAATGGTTTATTCATAAAATAATTCTTCATATCCTGGTAAAAATAAATCATAGATAGGGGTGAGCTCACATGCTCAGTAAGGATTACAATATAGCGGATACTTTCATAAATAAGCATAAACAATTTAGGTAATGTATAACTAAAACAAAAGCCTTTTAAAAATGAACATCATCATATTATGGCAAAAATAAAATGAAATAATTCCATTTACTTAGTCACATGGATATTCTACTAATCTAATAATCACATGCAATATCAATAACCATTTTCATAATGATGGAACACATATTTCCAGACTATCATAACCACGTAGTTTCCAAGACTACAAATAATATTTTTTCAAGGCCTTGTTCTAAGACACTAGTTTGTCTCATGAGACCTATCAATGCATAAAAGAGCTATAGCGGGCTCCACCTGTCACTTATTAAGACCAATGTATTCCTCATATGAACAGGTTTAAACATAATATAAACATTCGTAATAAAACTATCATACGAAATGTCAATACCTAATCCATAAAAAATGAATGGTATAAAAATAACACATCCCCATTAAAAAATATCACAAAACCTTCAATACTATATGGATGTTTTGTATCATAATAAATCAACTTCATATAAGATTCAAATCAATCAAAGTATGTTGTTATAAACGGAATCAAAACTATTTGAGATAAATATCTCTTTTTTTTAAATCATTTAAAAGTCACATAATTATAAAATTAAAAATTTACTTCAAAAATATTCTTATAATATTGTAACGGAATCTTCAATGATTTTATAATGGGGGAAAATAGATGCACCCACCATATAAGTTAAAAAAGACATTCTTACCGTAATTCTGTCGAAAAGGTGAAAAAGGACCTTGTTTGGAAAATGATGGAAAGATTCCATTATAAACATCTTATATGAAGTCTTCAAGGGTATAAATGACTTTAACTCATAGTCTATAAAATAGTAAGAATTATTTTAAATACAATTTTATGAAACATGGATGTGGTTGATAAAGAGGTCCTAGAAGATAATTACATATAAACAACCTCAGATAATGAAGAGATTGTGAAATATACCCTTACCTTGTACTTTTCCTTGGTATAGGGTAGTATAACCTCTTTTATAACGGTGAAATAATTTTTATTAAATTATTTAATAATCAAATAAATTAATATTATATCATATATTATCTTTTAACATTTCTTTGTTAATAATTTCTTAGTATTATCGTCGTTTCAGGTGTTAACATACTCATTTTATTTTATATGTTTTTTTAAATAAGCCTTGTTTTTTATGGATATGATGTATCTTATTCATATCCAGAATGTTATTAAGTCATTATACATTATTTTTAACCATCAAATGAAAATTATTTTTCAATGGATACTATGGGGAATGAATCCCATCGCGTTCGTGGAGACGGTAGTCCGTACGTACGCACGAGTGACTATATCATTATTTTGATATTAAAATAATATATAATTGGATGGTATATCATATATACAGAGTAATTATTATATTATATTTTTTATTTACATCAATTACTCATCATTATCATACCCATCCAAATAATAATGTATTGAAAAACAATTTCACCACGACGTGGAGATGGGAGGCCTTAGGTACGCACGTATGGTGACATGTGATTCAAAGGGTGGATAGATTACTGAATATGGTTGTACCATATTTATAATAACATCAATGTATATAAAAGATACTGGAGTTATTATTTTAGAATGGAAATAACAAATAAATAAGAATTTGAAGAAGAAAAGAACTTGAAAGAGGGTGGTGAAAACATTACCTCTTCTTCAGGTTCTTCCTTTTGATTTGATTAAAAGGTCCCCTTAGGTTGGATTTCTGATCAAAATAAGGTGTCTAGGTTGAATTTAGGGATGTTGAGAGAATATTTCGGCAGGGGTTGGCTGAGCCAAAAGGATTTGAGTGTATTAATGTGAGAGAAGGGGGAGTTCCCTTTTATAAGAGAGGTGAGGGACACCTTAGGAAATACTTAAAATATTATTTTATAATAAATTCATATTTAGTTTATAATGGCTTCAAAGTGACTTATTTAGAGGATAAGGTGGAGACCGGTCGAAATCCTTTCCACTAATAGATTTTAGTGATGTTTGGGTCACTATATTAACCTTATCATTTATATTTAACTCTTAGTTAAATAGTTTGACATTTACTATGTCTCTTTGTATTTTTATATTATATTGTTAATAAAAATACTCTAACAAAAAAGAGAACCCCATTTAGAAATTATTATATATATATAACCCTTATAAGACCTTTGTCCAAACCTTGGATTTTTAGGAATAGAATATCAATTAATAATATAACATTTGTTTTAAAAACTAGTTTATGTCAATTTTGACTATATTTGGTATTTTGTTTTTGCTAAATTTATAACAGAATTATTACTTTGAAAAAGTATAATCTAAAAAAACCTAATATGTTATATTAACCTAGATATGTTTTGTAGTTCATAAAAAGTCTCAAAGTACATGTATTTTGATATTTATAATATCAATTATTTTAATATGTTATTAATTAGGTAGTTACTGCATCACCATATTGTCATAAATAAATTAAATTATTTAATATCTAAACATTATAAATAAAGTGCCATTATGTTTGAAATATTTTTATATTTCTAATGATTTTATATAATTGAATTTATCTTATGTATAACCCTATATTAAAAATGTTTTATTTATTAAACATTGATTTTAACTCTTTTACCTCTTTATGGAATTAAATAATAATAAATGTCCTAATCTAATCCAAGTAGACCTAAGTGGTTCATATTTTATTCTTAAGGTTGTATTTGGTCGAATTATTCTTAGCCAATAGAATTAGTACATCTGTTAGGGTAATAATAATATCATTTTACCCTTATTTACCCTATTTAATTTTAACTGTGGTAAATAAATGTAAATAGTTACTATTCAAAACAAATATTTTTATCTTATTGAACCACATTTGACTCCATCATATTAACCGTGTCTCTCTGATTTTTTAAATTCCACTCACAAAAGCGGTAAAATTATGTTTTATGTGAATTTTCAAATTCTCTTATGGGATGGGTAAAAGACAGTGAAAAGTTCAATAAAATTTTTATATATCTAAAATTATTATAAACTGACTCTAATGGATTAAATTGAACTTATATAGGTATTATGTATCTATATTGACCAAAAATAAATAAAATAAATAATTATTTAAAACAAAAATTTTGTTTTAAACTATAACCCATTGTATTTTCACTATTCATAAAAAATTGGACATTTTCAGAAAATTACAAATAACTCACCAAAGGCTAATTTCAATATTCTGAATCTAAAAATGAATTCAATTTTGAAAGATATAATTTTTAAATTTTCAAAAAGTGGGTATTACTATTCATAATGGATAGTTTGATTGGTTATGGTGTGTTAGAATTCCAAGTTGCATACAACACACGCTACTATATTATTCAAAGAGAAGTGTACAATAGAAGCTTGGGGTGTTACATTCTCCCCTCCATAAAATAATTTTGATCTCTAAATTTCAATAATATTACTGCATTAAAAGACTCGGGTGGTTCTTCATCATAAGTTCCTCGAGTTCCCACGTTGCCTCTTCCATCTTATGGTTGCTCCATAGAACTTTTACCAGACGATCGGTTTGGTTTCTCAACACTTGTTCTCTGGTATCAAGAATCCTGACGTATCTTCATAATAAGATCGATCGGGTTCTAGTTCTACTTCCTCATAGGTGAGTACATGTGTTGGTTCAGGCTTGTATTTTCTCAATATTTATACATGGAACACATCATGAACTTGGGAGAGATTTGGCGGCATTTCCAAATAGAAAGCTGCATCCCCAATTCGCTCTAGAATTTCGAAAGCTCTGATGTACATGGGACTCAATTTACCTTTCTTACAGAAACGTATAACTCCCTTCCATGGAGATAACTTCAAGAAAACATGATCTCCTACCTAAAATTTGAAATCCTTCCTTTGGGTATCAGCATATCTCTTCTGCCTACTTTGATCTGCTTTGATGTGGGTTTGGATTACATTAACCTTTTCCATCGTTTCTTCCACCAGTTCTGGTCCTACGAGTTCTCATTCACCAACATCATCCCAACAGGTTGGTGTGCGACATCTCTTTCAATATCACGCTCCATATGGTGCCATCTGAATACATTAATGAACGCTATTGTTATCCGAAAATTCTACTATAGCTAAATATTGATCCCACATACCCTGAATGTAATGTGAGCAGGATATCAACATGTCTTCTAAGGTTTGAGTAGTCTGTTCTGATTGTCCATCTATTTGAGGGTGGCAGGCAGTGCTCAAATGAAGTTCAGTATCCAAGGCCTTCTGAAGAATCTTCCAGAATCATGAAGTAAAACAGGGATCACGATCCAAAAAAATTGAGAGGGGTACTCAATGAAGTCTCACAACTTCATTAATATATAGTCTTTATAGAAATTAAAGTGGTATATCTTCACTTATATAAAAAAAATGTGCTTACATGGTAAGACAATGAACAATGAACCTTATTGCATCATTCCTTCTTGGAGTCTTTGGTAGTCCAATGACAATGTCCATCATGATATTATTCCACTTCAACTTAAGTATGGGAAGTGGTTTCATGAATCTTCTAGGTTGTTTCCATCTAGATTTCACTTGTTGACAAACCATACATCCTAACACAAAATCATCAATCTCTCTCTGCAGGTTGTCCCACCAAAAATTTCCTTCAAATCTCTATAAATTTTTGTGATCCCATAGTGTATAGAGAAATTAGAACTATGAGAATCATCCAAAAACATCCCTTTTTAGATCAGGTATATCGAGAACACAAAGTCTCTTCCCAAATTTCAAAAATTAATCTTCATAAAAAATTTCATTCAATATCCCATTATTCACAGCTTTAATCTTCTTTTGAAATTATTCATCATCTATCTGAGAACTATATATCCTTTCTAGTAAATATTGTTTGGAAACCATTTGAAAAAGTATTGATGTTTCACCTTCCATTATTATTCCCATATCCAACTTTATTAGATCCAGGAAAATTGGATCCCTTTCAACTAGCATTTTTTTCAAAACTCTATGATTCTTTCTGGCCAAAGCATCTGCCACCTTATTTTCCTTTCCTGGGTGGTAGTGTATTGTTCAATCATAATCCTTGAGAAGTTCAAGCCATCACCTTTTCCTCATGTTGAGTTCTTTATGTGAAAAATATACTTCAAACTCTTGTGATCAGTGTATATCTTACATTTTTCACGATAGAGATAATGTCTCCATATCTTCAAAGAGAAGATTACATCAGCTAACTCAGGATCATGAGTAGGATAGTTTTTTTCATGAATTTTTAGTATTCGTGATGCATAGGCAATAACCCTATCATTTTGAATAAGGAAACAACCAAGTCCTTTCTTTAGAGCATCACTATAAATAACAAACCCATCATTCCCGGATGGTATATTTAATATAAGAGAATTGAATAATGTTTTATTCAGTTCTTTATAACATTATTCACAATGTTTTGTCCAAAAAATTTAACCCCTTTACATGTGATGTTCGTTAATGGGTTAGCCACTCGGGAAAAATTCTGGACGAAGCGCCGATAATAACCTGATAAACCAATAAAAATGTGTACCACAGTTTTACTTTTTGATGATGGCTATTCTTGGATTTCTTTGGTATTAGAAGCATCAAAAAATATTCCATCCTTAGAGACAATATGGCCAATAAAATAGATTTCTTTATGCTAGAATTCACACATGCTAAACTTCTCATATAATTCATGTCTTTTATGGGTCTTTAGGATAATGCACAATTGATTTTAATGATATTCATAGATATTGTAATATACCAAGACATCATCAATAAATAACACTACAGAATCATCAAGATATTCCTTGAAAACTTTGTTCATTAGATCCATGAAAATAGAGGGTGCATTAGTCATCCCAAAAGGTATTACTGTAAACTCGTAATTCCCGTACCTGGTTCAAAATGTTGTCTTCAGAATGTCTTCCTTCTTCACACACAATTGATGGTATCCAGATCGAAGGTCAATATATGAAAATTATTTATCTCCATGTAGTTGGTAAAATAAATCATCAATGTGAGGTAGGGGATACTAGTTCTTTATTGTTATTGCATTGATTTCCCTGTAGTCGATACATAACCTCATAGATCCATCTTTCTTCTTATCAAAAACAAAAGGGGCTCCCCAAAGAGAAACACTAGGGAAAATAAATCCCTTATTGCTCAATTCCTATAGTTGTTTCTTTAGTTCAACTAAATCTTGAGTGGCCATTCTATAAGGGGTCTTCGATATTGGCCTTGAACCGGGAATTAAATAAATGGAAAACTCAATTTCTCGTTCTGGAGGATGTCTAGTTAAATCTTCCAGAAACACATCTACATATTATTTCACAATAGGTACATCCTATTTTTTAACATTCCATTCCTCACCCACATATATTTCATTCTATTCCTCTATGATAACTAAATTTAGTTGAGATACTGGGGGTGAATCTAGATATGAATCAAGTCATGACGATTCTACTCTAAAGATAAGGTGTTCTTTATCATCATCCTAAAAAAATAGTAACCTCCTTCTTCTTACAATAAATTTTTGCATCATGGTCTGAAATCCAAACCATACCAAGGATTATATCAAATTAAATCATGGGTATGACAATGCGATTAGCAGATAAAGAACATTTATGAGCTCTAATGGAGACTGAATCACAAAACTTTGTTGTAATGATACTTACCTTTGGAATTTTAACTGATAACTCCCTTGTTAAATCAAATTGGAAATATCTAATTTTTTTTAGCAAACTAGGAAGATACGAAACAATGTGATGATCCAGAATCAAATAAAGAATTTTCTAAACTTGAGGAAACCATTAAATTACCTTCCACCACGTCTTTCGGAGCTTCTACCTTAGTAGTAGTGATAGCATAATCTTGGCCTTGATCCCTTTTCCTTTTCTGAGGTATGTTCCCCTGATTCATAGGACATTCATTTTCATAATGTCCCATCTCCCTACAATTGTATCATTGAACATCAGTAGCTTCTTTATTCCCCTTGAAATCCCGAGCTTGGAGGCCTTTTTCACAACACTTGTAACAGACTCCCATTCCCTTCAAGCAAGTACTAGGGTGTTTCTTCCCACATTTACTGTAGGATGGATATTCAAATTTTCCCTTCTTTCCCTTATATCCATTTCCAAAGTGATCAACAGATATCTTCTTCTCTTGATTTTCTTTAAATTCGTAAGACTTAGAGAATTATATTTCTGTCTTGATAGCTCATGAGACGATATCTTCATACGATATGAAGGATTGTGAGACTAATTCTCAACGGAGAAACAGTTTTAACTCATCAATAAATGATCAATCTTACTTCTTGGGTTTTGTATATAATCTGCAGCATACCTCACTAACCTTGTAAAGCTAGCCTCATACATTGTGACATTCTCATCCTCCTTTTACCTCACACTCAAAAATTGTCTTTCCATATCTTTTTGATGGTCACGAGGAAATTATTTTTATAAGAAAATCTCATTAAACACCCTCCATTACATATTTTATACTTCATCATCTTCCGTTGTATTTTGAATCAATGACCACCATTGGTCAGCATCTCATGTGAGGTGATAAACTGCCATTATAACTTATTTCTTTCAATACTCACCAAGGCATGGAATATTTTCTCTAAAGAATTTATCCTTTACTTAGCTAATAATGGATTTTTACCCCCATTGAATGATGGTGGTGGTTTCCTCATGACTAAATCAAACATTGATTCTCCACGTTGTGGATCATGGTGCTACATACGGGTAAGGTTATTATTCATAACCTGAGTGAGTTTTCCCAGTATGGTGATAAGTGGATCAGCCCTAGTTGTATCACCAGCTCCACTATAATTATCTTAACCAGGAGGGAAATCCCTAATTGGAGTGTGTGCATTGATATGTTTTCTATTCCTTCCACTATGTGACATTTCTAATTAATGAAAAAAACTAGATTAGTTTATTCATCAAAATACATAATTCAAAACTTGTTAAACACTTAAAATAAATTGAATAGTTTAGGGATATAATCCATAGTCATAAAAAATATTTTCCTTGAGGAAATATATACTCATAATCCCTTAATAATGGTTTGTAAAAAAATGATAATTATCCTAAGCATATCTTCCGGGAGTGTCGTAACCAAGAATGAAGCAAGGCCCGTCGTCATGCACCAATTCTCGTTTGAGTCTAGCTCAAAGTGGTGTTTTCATGTTTTACCCCTAGGTACATCTGTGCCAAATCCGCCCTTACCTTCTTGTATCCAGAGAGGGATGTATTTCTTGAAAAACTGAAATAAAAACTCTATAATACCAAAATTCTAGGATGTTCTTCTATACTAATCCTCAAAGTCCATCTTAGGTCTATGTTCTCTAATCAGAGTTTATCTAAATATAGTTTCCATGGTTTGTATTAAACCTCCCTCTAATACCAGATGTAACGCCATGACCCCAGTTACATAGAGTCAATGCATTTTTACATAACACTGGCATGATCATAAAAGATCAAATCTCGAAAGACCGATTAGTTTAGTAGCCTTGGAAACACTAGATACATTCAAAAGTCTTACATTACATCATGAAATGAAAAACTACAACAACATATTGTCTACATAGACCACAATCATATCCCCTCATACTATCCTTGTGGGTCATTCAAAAAAAACTTTTTCATATCTGGTGAAAAATAAAACATAGAAATGGGTGACCTCATATGCTCAGTAATGAGAACAATATTGCGAAAACATTCGTAAATAAACATAAACATTTAATTCAATGTATAACTAAAACTAAATCCTTTTAAACATTAACTTCATCTTAATATGGAATAAATAAAATGAAATAATTCCATTTACTTATTCACATGGATATTTTATAAATCGAATAATCACATGCAATATCAATAACTACATTCATAATGATGGAATGCATAATTCCAAACTATCATAACCACATAGTCAAGGACTTGTGGCAAGACTACCAATATGATTTTGTTATGGACTTATGCCAAGACACTAGTTTGTCTCATGATAACTACTAATGCATCGAGGAGCTACAACGGGATCCACCCGTCACTTATTAAGTCCAATGAATTCCTCATATGAACAGGTTTAAACATAACATAATGATTTGTATTAAAACTAGCATATTAAATATCAATACATTATCCATAAACCATGAATGGTGTAAAAATAACACATCCACAGTCAAACATATCACAAAAACTTCAATACTAATCAGAAGTTTTGTATCATAATAAATCAACTTCAAATTACCATGAAATCCATCAAATGATGATGACATATATGAAATCGAAACTATTTGAGAGAAATAACTCTTTTTTGAAATCATTTAAAAGTCACATAATTATAAAATAAAACATTTACTTTGAAAATATTCTTATAATATTATAATGGAATCTTCAATGATTTTATAATGGTAAAAAATAGCTGCACCTGCCATATAAGTTAAAAAAGACATTATTACCTTAATTATGTCAAAAGGGTGAAAAGGGACCTTGTTTGAAAAACGACAGAAATATTCCTTTATAAACATCTTATAAAAAGTCGTCAAGGGTATATTTGACATTAAACAATAGTGTATAAAATATTAAGAATGAGTTCAAATTCATTTTTAAGAATCATGGATGTGGATTATAAAGAACTCCCAGTTGATAATTATGTATAAACAACCTTAAATAATGAAGAGATTGTGAAATAAACCCTTAGTGTGTACTTTTCCTTAGTCAATGGTAGGTTAACCTCTGTATAATGTTTAAATAATTGATATTAAATTTGACAAGAATAATATACATTAATATGATATCATATTTGATCATTTAACATTGTTTTGTTAATAATATCTTAGTATTATCGTCGTTTCGGGTGTTAACTAACTCGTTTTATTTTATATGTTTTGTTATATAAGTCATGTTTTTTATCGAGAGGTTGTATCTTATTCATATCCAGAATGATATTATGTCATTAAACATTATTTTTAACCATCAAATGAAAATTATTCTTGAATGGATACGATGGGGAATGAATCTCTTCGCATTCGTGGAGACGGTAGTCCTTACCTACACACGAGCGACAATATCATTCTTTTGATATTACAATAATATATAATTGTATTGTATATCATATATACCGAAATATTATCATTTAATATTTATTATTTACATCAATTACACATCATTATCATACCCATCCAAATAATAATGTATTGAATAACAATTACACCATGACGTGGAGATGGTAGGTCATACGTATGCATGTATGGTGACATGTCATTCAAATGACGGATAGAATACTGAATATGGTTGTACCATATTTATAATAACATCACAGTATATAGATGATACTTGAGTTATTATTTTATATTTTAAATAAAAAAGAAGGAAGAGGTGGAAGAAGAAAAGAACTTGAATGAGAGTGGTGAAAACATTACCTCTTCTTCAGGTTCTTCCATTTGATTTGATCAAAGAGGCTCCTTAGGTTGGCTTTCTGATCAAACTAATGCCTCTAAGTTGAAGTGAGATATGTTGAGAGAATATTTGGCCAGGGGTTGGTAGGGAAATAATGCTTTGAATGTATGAATGGGAGATACGGGGGATTTCCCTTTTATAAGAGGGGTGGGGGGAACCTTAGAAAAAATTTAAAATATTATTTTATAATAAATTCATATTCAGTTTATAATTTCTCCAAAGTGACTTATTTAGAGGCTAAGGTGGGTATTGGTTGAAATAATTTGAAACAAAATATTTTAGACAGGTTCGGGTAACTATATTAACCTTATCATTTATATTTAACTCTTTGATAAATAGTTTGACATTTACCATGTCTCTTTTTATTTTTATATTATAATGTTAATAATCTTACTATAACAAGCCAAGGGAACCCCAAGTTGTTGATTATTAATATATAAAACCTTTTCTAAGTCATTTTTCTGAACCATATATTTTTAGGAATATAATATCAATAAATAATGTAATATTTGTTTTAAAAACACTTTTATGTCAATTTTGAAACTATTTGGTATTTTGTTTTTGCTAAATTTATGACAGCATTATTAATTCGAAAAAAATTCATCTAACCAACCATAATATGATATATTAAAGTACATAATTTTTGGAATTCATCCAAAGTCTCAAATTACATTTATTTTTATTTTTATAATATCAATTATTTTAATATTTCATTAATTTGGTAATTACTACATCACCATTTTGTCATTAAAAATTATAATATTTAATTTTTAAAAATTATAAATAAAATTATGTAGGAAATATTTTTATCTTTCTAATGAATATTTATGATAAAATTGATTTAATTTATTACCCTATATTATAAATGTTCTAGTTATTGAACATTGATTTTAACTCTTTTAACTCTTCTTTGAATTAAATAATAATAAATGTCCTAATCTAATCAATGTTGACCAAAGAGGTTCATATTTTATTCCTAATGTTGTTTTTGGTCGATTAATACATAGACACTATAATTAGAACATGTTTTATGTTACTAATAATATCATTTTATCTTATTGAATGACATTTTACTCTTTGATATTAACTGTGTATCTCGGATTTTTGAAATCCCACTCAAAGAAGCGGTAAAATTAATTTTTATGTGAATTTTCAAATTCTCATAAGATATGGGTAAAAGGCGGTGAAAAGATCAATAAAATTTTTATATATCTAAAATTATTATAAACTGATTCCAATGGATTAAATTGAACGTATATATGTATTATGTATCTATTTTGACATAAAATAAATAAAATAATTCATTATTTAAATAAAAAATTTGGTTTTAAACAATAACTCAGTGTTTTTTCACTATTCATACAAAATAAATTGTTTTCAGAAAATTACCAAAAATTCAAAATAGGCTAATTTCGATATTCCGAATCTAAAAATAACGTCCATTTTGAAAGATAAAATTTATAAAATTTAAAAAAGTGGGTATTACTATTCATAACTACTAGTCTGATTGGTTGTGGTGTGTTAGAACTCGATGTTGCGTACAACACACAATACTATATTATTTAAAGAGAATCCTAATGTGGATGCTTGGGGTGTTACATAAAAAGTAATGAGATATAATGTTTTTGGGGTTGTACATACAACCCTAGAAATAATTATTCAATGGTTATAGGGCCCAATGACCTTGGTAAAACAAAAGCAGTTAGTGAATGTGAAAACATAGATAATTAAAGAAAAAATAATTTTTATTTATGGATATCGTTTTCAAAGAGGAGTATCCAAAAATTGGAGTCTCTCTATCATAAATTAAAAAAGTCATTCAACGTAATTCCTCATTTGAATGATAGCCTCTTGAGCCCCATCAACTACTTGTTGAAGTTTTTCTATTTAAACAGTCTCTCTCTCTTCAGCATGATGAAGTGCATCTCTATCATGTGCAATGGATTTTTGACCATCCTTCTGGACTTATCCTAATGAGAAATAATGCTGGTTAAGCTCCCCTGTAATGATATCTAAATCTTGTTGAAGGCACAGTGGATGAACCGTATTTTCTCTAATTGTCTACCTTAGTCCCATTAGCATTTTATTATGATTAGCCTCACCTTGGGAATGTGTTTCTTGGAACTCTTCAATACTGATTTACATTTTGGATTTTTCCATGTCTTATAGAAGCTTTTCCTCTTGCTCCCTCCTCCATATAATCACCTTCACCGTAGTATGAATTTCACAGTATTCAAAACAGCCATATCCTAGAATGATAAACAGAGATAAATGTCATAGAATTTTTAAAGGCAGTTCCTCAAGGGGAATCTTAAATATTATCTTTCATAGGTTTTGACATGCTTTGAAAAGAGAAATAAGAAAAGACTTTTACGGTTATGGGTCTGATTCAGAATCACATTTTGAAGGAGGGGTATATTCTAGGACTAATTCACGTAAACAATTTCCCCGTTCTATTCCTTCTTGCACAATGGTAGCTCCACCATCCATTGCTTTTGGGTTAATGTAGAGGATTCACCTTCAGACCTAGCCATTGATTTTGATAGACTTATATTGTAAATTAGTAATTTCTGTTATTTTTAGATCCAAGAGACAACGAAAGTGAATGAAATCACAATATTAATATCTCTTACCTAACACTAGGTCAGCAGCTTGAGATGAATCCTACCTAATGTTCTCAGTTTCAACAATTTAGCCTGATGTCTCTAGATGTGTAGTGATATATTTATTATGCTCTAGATTTTCAGAGTGAATCTCAGGAAGACCTACTATCTCATGATCCATATGATCAAATATATCCACAATTGTGGGGTTGACATTATTATAAACTCCTTTTTAAAATACTTTTGCATAAGAATTTTCTTTAGATAGAACTGCATATTTCAGTAAATCATGGTTTGCATCTTAATAATAAGAAGATTAATAGGGTGAATAATGTAAACATAGGCCCAATTGATTCTACACAAGAAACTCCAAAATCATCTAATGAATTTGATATATTTACAAGTTCTAATAGATTTTCAAAATACATTCCATGGTTCATCATTTAATCCAATTATATCTCAAATCATAGGATAGTCTCACCAGGGGGAGCACTTAGCGTGTTTGCTTCACAACTTTCCTCTGTCAACCTTTGACCTCGAGTAGCTTCTTTAGAAATAATTGTGGGGTCAATGTAATTTATTGCTAGATGTTCAGGTGCATGTGATGATCCTAATAGTATCACATAATGGAATTTAGTTGTTGTTTAATTTGATGACTTATGAAGTATTATTTATTTACCAGAATCTTCTTATCCTCTGATAGTAGGAATCAGAGTAGTTCTGGGCACATATGTTGGTTCTTTTAGCTTCAATGCCTCTTTAAGAACCACTAGATTTGCAAGAATTTATGTCTGCTCAGTAGAACCTTCTATGGCTCCTTGAATCTAATCAGTAGTTTCTTTTAAAGAAGAAACTGAAGAATCCCCTGTAACATTAAAATGTTTAAACACTTTTTCATGAATATATACTAAAAATCATGATTATCAGAGAGACTTTCAATTTCTAAAAAAGTTCTTAACCATGGTATTTTTCTTCAGTTCTTTGTATTCATAACTTTTTTTGGAGGTCATGCAGCATCCTTTATAAAGACTGGTGTCATAGATTCCAGTACCCTCTCTATTTTCTCTTCAATGGACTTTTGGCCCGACGATATTTTTCCTAATTCACAGGGTGACCTAATACCACAAAGAGAAGTTCCACTACGGCTATACTGTGATGAAGGAACTTCAGTTGTTTTTCTGTTACCCACCTCTAAGTTAAGATGATATTTCCTTTATGTAACAATTTTTTGACTAAATCTCAAGTTGTAAAATGGATGTGAATTCAAGAGAAAGGAAACTTACATCTTCAGGATCTACAAAGTCATGACACTCATCATCTAATGAAGTATTGATCTCTTCAGTGGTACCAGGATATATCATTTCCTTTACCCTATTTATGGTAGGTATTGATTAATTAGTTGAGTCAATGGGCATTTACAGCTCTCGAATATAGGTCCTTACCTCATTGGGTTTATCCTTAAAAAGAATGCCAGAAGAAGCCCGCAAATCCCCTACTCCTGTAATATACAATCCTTCACACAGATCCATACACATAGTTTCAGCATCACATTACTGATTATTTCATGTTTGAATAGCCTCTAGTTTTATTTATTCAGAATGTATAACCAAGGGTTTTGAGGATGATCATGCAACCTTAGACTTGATATTCTTCCCAGCACTCACAGTCACAGATGAAGGATTATAAAATGGAACTTGACGCACTTCAGATTGATGGTGACCAGATCGTCTTGACATGACTACAGTAGATATTGATTTAGTGGAACTCTTAATATTGACAGGAGGGTTATATCTGGCACATGTTCTCTTGGGTGAATTAGGAGTACCGTCACCTCCACCCTCTGATTCATTAAAGTCATCCCTTGATGATTAAAAATTATCATCCAAATGATGGGGTTCCTTCCTAATACTTCTCTTTATACCCCCACGAGGGAAATAATGATTTAATACCCCTTTAGGGTAAGATGAAACCCATTTTCAGCATACCATATTGTCAATCTACTTTCTGCGTCTGTGACAGGTAAATTAAATTCTGCCCAGTCTTCCCTACAGATGTCAACAACCATAGTTGTCAGGATACCATTGCGTGTTTCTCTAATTTGACTTGCACGAGAGGGGATATAGTATTATATTTTAGAAATTTGAATTTATGTACAAATATCAAAGGATCATAGGCCTCACATATGTTTTCTCCATCGATTATGGTGGAAAACACTCCATTTCTTCAAGCTAGTATATATTCCCTCAATTCCAAACTGGTAGTACCATCATCAAAAAATATCTCTATAGTTGGATTCCCATAAAGAAGGAAATGGAATTCCTTATGCATGCCCATTCTAGACATGACTTCATAAGAATTCAGGGACAAGGTTGAAATAATAGAAAAGGCATAAACAGAGAGTCAGAAAGAACTTCCAAAAAACCATACTACACTCTGTACGTCATAATTTCTAATGTGAGTAGAAATCCATCCCCAAAACACTTGGAATGGTCCCAATATTCTAAAGAGAGATATCCCACTATAAAAATGCTGCAAAATCCTATGAATCTTGGAAAAACATGAGTATCCAACCCTACCATCCTTTTATCCTCCAGCTTAACTGTAATAACAAAGGATCCCAGCCTCACAACTCCTTTTGAGTCTTGGGATGGTAATAAAAACACACTGAGCCACATAGATAAGAAACCTTCTAGACATATCATTGCAAAAAAAAAATTGGGTTTATTTCCTTTCCCCATTTATCAAATTCTACTTTACCCAATGTTATTCAAAAGGTGTCTGGAGTGCCCCTCTTTTCTACCCTTGGACTACTATCCATACGGGGGTAAGTGGAACACTTTTCCTTCTTCGTTATCAAAAATATTTCCATCCATTCCTCCGTATGAATATACCTTCTTGTGTGAGTTTTCATGGTGATTGAATTATTGTGTATGTTAAATATTTTCATCAACTCACAAACCAAATATGGGGTCTTCTAAGAGTCATTCCATGTCACCTAGGGTGTAATAAACCCATAATACATATCTCTATGTATTGGGGCTCTAGAGATATTATAAACAACCCATAAACTGATACCTACCTCTCTATGTGATAAATTGAAGGAATTAGTCTTTGGGATCCATAAACATAATAATTATGGTATGAAATCATCATTTCTATACACGTAGATTTTCCAAACCTAGACATCCTGATAAATACTGATGATTCACAAATCATCTACAAAATCTTCACATGTATTTTTCACCTAGTATGCCCACATCCATGTGAGGTTTACACATCCACCTGGGCAGAAGTGCCAACATTTCGTCCAACCTTGGACAGATCTGTCTGAGAATCATAAAATATGGATGAATAGAAGTGTGGCTACAGCTCTGGTGTGTGTGCCTTCAAATCTGGATCACATGGGCTATGATGCATAATATGTGGTTTCACTACTATCCCAGTATTAGAAAATGACCCCCATTAGAAAAATTGGCCAATGATAAGTAGGTATAATCCTGAAACCAATATTGTGGGAGATAATTCTTTAGATCTGGAATGTTAGCATCTAGAAAATGGTCACAGATATACAAAGGAGGATAAGTGTTTTGAGGAATGATGAAATGATACTTCTCCAAATAATTTTTTATGTATCGAAGAGTGGTTTCACAAATGTCAAAATAGTAATGGCCACTGAAATTCATAAATTCATCAATCCTCTTTTTGGAGACCTCATCAACAGTTCCAATTCTTTTAGAATCCATTGAACCTACAAAAAGATAGAGATCATATTGTAAGAGTAAGTTCTTTATTAGTGTTTTTTTAAATGGAAATGGAATTAAGGTGGAAACGTTTAAAACATGGCCCACAAGTATAATTCTATTCCCAAGTATGGAGCCCCACTTATAGCATGCACCTAAAAAATTTATAGAAGAAGCATGGTGAAATAGATGTGAATGAATAGAAGAAGACTTACAGGTCGAGAGATAGAAATTTAGAAGTTGATAGACTTTTCATGGATGTGAAATCATCATATATAAGAGACGCATGTCACACTATTCCCCAGAAATTTTACATGTTGAAAACGTGTGCACCTAAGTCAACTTGAGCACCAACACTTTCATGCCCTAGTACTTCTTTCTTTCACCTTCATTAATTTAACTCATTATATGATCCTTTTTTCATTTTTCAGATCCAATTCTGAGAGGAGATTTTGTTGAAACTCTATTTCATCACAGACTCTAAAAATCATGATGAAGGGAATACATTAAAAGAAATGGTGGAATACATAATGAAAATTCAATTATTTTAAAAGGAATAAGTTTTTGGCCGCCTTAGTTTAGCCAAAACTCTATCGGCATGCAACCTACTTCCACACCCCTATATGCCATGAAACCCACTTGTGCGCTACCATACTGCATACAAATGATAGTATAAATTTTTCTAAGTCTTAAAGGTGTCACCCTAGTCTATCCAAATCAAATTCAACTCACAAGGTACTTGCCCACCCCAATTTGGAACTCAAGTCACTTTCATGCCAAACTTATTTCTCCCAAGGTCACTTATTTTCCTATAAAAAGACCCTTGGGGCCCCCATTTGTACAGACGAATTTCCATGAAGCCCAATTGATTCTCTGGTCACCCTAGAAATTTTACCTAGTCTTCCAAAGCTTTCATGTTTTTTCATCAACACCTTTATTGGTGGATTTATGTGAGGATCATTGGACATAAGTCTTTTTAGTGTTTGAAAACCATAACACTTGTCCGCCTAAAGTTACCAACCTCCACAAGTCAGAAATACTTGTGCTCCGCCAATTCCTCTCATAAGAACTTGAGTGCCCAACCTCTTGGGTCACCTACGAAAACTCTTGATGTCTTAAGAAAGGTATCACCCAAGTATTTCCACACAGTTGGTTCGTCTCCTAAGTGAACATCACGTATCCCAAACCTACTTGTGCGCTCATACCTACTTGTGCGCCCATACATGTGTTCCCTTTTCTACGTGGGCGCCCCTCCCTAATTCGCATGCTTCCTTTAGTGTCTTCAGGCTACACGACATCAATCCTTCATCAAATCCATTCATGGAAATGCATATTCTTCGATGTCTCCCTTATAAGAAAGCGATTCAGTTGATACCTCCACCAGAACATCATGACATTATCAAACTTTTATGAATTTCATATCAGCATGTCTCATATTTGTGTTTGTATTTCCACAGTCAGAGGTTTCCCACATTTTTTTACAATGAGATAGGAATTTATGGGGTGTTTTTGGTCTTTTATATCCATATTTCCTTGTACCTTTCTCCCAGAAATAGTGTTGGGAAGTTCACAGTTTGGAGGAGGGTTGGGTCATGGCCTCTCCCTTCTCGAATAGATGACTGGAACCTCATCTCTCTGGTAGGGGAAGACATGGTTCATGCATAAATTTCCATTTAAAAAAAATAAATAAGATGTATCCCTCCCCTACTAGGGAGAATTTTAGGGTATCTAGCATGGAATAAGGCCATAAATTTTCTAGTAGGAGGTAGCATCATAGCTCTTCCTCTCTTCTATGGTGCCAAAGAACAAAGGGGAGATGGGCCCAATGACTTTCATTTCCCTTTCCCTCTCCCATTGGGCTTTGTCACCATGGGATAATATCCGGGTGTATGTCCCTAACCATCATCTATTCCTCCTTACATTTTACCCTTTTCCAATGTATATAGAAGAGAGGAAAGTTTCGTCACCTCTCCCGCTTCCATGGTTGCCTTAACCTCATTCACCTTTAACACCATAGGCTCACCATCTTGCACTAGAAGATGAGGAAAAATTTTAATGTGTGAATGCCTTGGTTGAATATTTAACATCCTCTTGTTTCTCACACCGAGCATGACTCATGAGGGCTTAATGATTTTCCATGGTTACAACATTAGGATAATATAATGAACTATGAGAACATTTATTCATGTTCAAACCAGGATACATAGAAATCCTTTTCAGGGCCTGAGCTCACTGGACATCCTCTTCTTGATTCAAATCCTAATTATATTAATCTGGGTATCCTCTTTATGAATATGCCCCAAGTTAAACCGTAAATCATCAAGGAATTCTTTTGAGGAAGTAATATCAAACTAATCTCCCTAAAAAAACCATAATATCACATGAGACTTATTGAACTACATGGGATTTGATTCCCATCCATATGGGAAACATAGGAAGCCTCCTTGAGGTTCAAAACCAATACCCTAAATCAATCATGTTCTCATCTGGCCATTTTTCCAACAACGTCTGATCTTACATGGAAACCAATATCCTTTCCATGTTCTTTGGGATGATTTTGAATTAGTCCCACACTATGTTTGGATGAAAAACCTTCCTCATAGATGTCCTTATCACACGACCGTCAAAGTATGATGTGTCCTATTAAGAGGCACCAAACTACGAGGGTTCTGATTCCTTTCCCAAGGATATGTAGGTAGCCCATTTTTTGGGCACGATCCCATGATCAAAAAAACATTCATCTCCCTGGATGACAATAAAGTCCAGAGTGCCCCACTGAGTGACTTAAAAACTAGTATCATCTCAATGATGATTAAAAGAATATATAAGTTGTATATTAGAGGATTCCATTGATGGAAAACCTCGAATACATACAAATATTTCCGTTACTGACGTTCATTGAATGCATACAGATGATTCTAAATTTTTCACATGTTAATGATTGATTGTAAATTCTAATGGATACAAATGATATGATTGATGAATTGTTAAGGATTTCTAAAAATATATTAAATTTACAAATGGAGTCCTAGATTAGACAATAATTCCCCCCAAAAGGGTGTGATGAGACCAACCACCCATCCTCTCGACCAATGCACGTTCTTATGTATCATATTGTTAAAACATAACGAATTCCGGCCTTTGAAAAGCATGTCCCCTTTAGATAAAGAACTGTTGGATTTTTAGGATTCCATAAATAAATCCAATGGAAACCGCTTGGAAACATTGATTCTTAAAACTATAACACATGTTTCAATTAAATATGAATCAAACGTTGAAAAACATTATGTCACACCTAGTGTGAACATGCAATTTAACAGCCAAAAAATCTCATATTTCAAATCAAAGTCTCATATCAGCTATAATTCTCTATTTGATAAAAAATTCCATATACGTGGAAATGGACCAATAATCTATGAGGCACAAAATACTATACTAACTCAGTTCTTGGATTAGGAAACCTTCCAAAAAATATTCTAATACCATAAGTGAAAAAAAAATTGTCATACACTCACTCCACATTCAGGATTTTTGTGTCGAAATCTGAAATCCTAGGAACAAGGTAGAATATGGACGGATCCCATGTTTTATAAAAACACTCACTTAGGGTAACCGCAATACCATTAAGGGTACACTCTAGTTAGAACCCAAAAAAACATGGTCCCTCAAAATGATACTTCAAAAAAACAATACAGCTAATACCTAATTGATATAATGAAACAAAGTAGACAATTTTCACATTATCTGTGATATGTGGAAAACACAAAGTAACTAGTTAAATATAAATCCTAGAGTCTTGTGGTACACCATATAAAGAAACCTATGCAAATATGGACTTACCTTGGTAGTCCTCATCCACCCCTGGAAGAATTTCACACTCGACATCCATCACTATAATAATCTTCAAGCCCAATAATTTTGTCTCACAATAGCTTCCATTAGTATAGTGGTGATGTTTAAGGTCTCTTAAATGTAGTGTAAAATAGTGGTATGCTAATTGTGGAGAGAAAACTACACCACACCAGCATGAAAACATGAATGATGTTCAAATTAACTCAAATGATTCTCTATAAATTGAAGGACCACCCAAACTCCATGATGAATTACTAATGTAAAAAAAATTCAAGAACCTTATACAAAAACATTGATGGTTTCATCCAAAAATCTCAAAATTTCAATAGAATCCCCAGCTTTGTAAAACCCATCAAGAACATCTCCACTAGATATATGGTCATGCGCTACCTTAGATAAAGGTACTCGTATCTATGAATCCCTACCTCATTGGAAAATAAAAGGGGTAAAAGAAAACAAATAGACACATTTTGTTTCATCCTCTTGTGCTCACATGAAATTGTGACATAGAGAGAAAGGGGATACCCTCAAAATAGTGTACCATGGACCAATGAAACGTTATTTGAAAGACTGAAGTCATAGGTAATTCTCCACCCCCTTAGCTAAAAACACAAGTTTTTTCGTGAAATGAAATTTTCTCCTACATTTTTCTACTATAAAAATACAACTGAACCTTATCTCATGAATTATACAAGATCTATCCATTATGATGATGAAAATATCAATGCATTCCATGAGATCCATTAATCATAGGGGACACTATCACTGTTTAGGAAACACTTGAACACCCTCCAGTGTAGGTACTCAATTTCACCACTATGGAAATAAACATATAGCTCATATCAATACTTACCCATTGGTTAAACATTAAATAGGATAAAATTTGGTCTACATATAACCACACTAGATCTCATGATACACATTTTAGGATAACTACAACACAGATAGAGGAGTTCTATATCTAAATACATAAAAACATGCACCCCACTTAAGATACTATATGAACATGAATAGTTGGAAGAAAATCCACATAGAGGTAATTGGAATCCTCTCATTGATGGTATTAAATGTTTTGGTTCATGTATCACTCCCCACTAGAGGCATCTCAATCAACAAATTTGAGTGACTGGATGCCAATACTCTCGATTGGGGCCTCCATGCATTGGCATAAAAAAAATGGATCCACTATTATCATGAGGCCTCAAACAGGGTCAACACACATGGACTACTATAATTCTGAAATAACAACTACTAGAACAAATATGTCTATGGAAATAATCCACCAAATCACTACATCATCCAATTTGGTCGACACTAACTCACCTGCACAATTTTGTATCGCTTCAGAACAATGTTTCTCATTAAGGAATGTATCCCCATTATATGTGATTATATGGATACATAAATATTCCCCACCCCATGTCTCTTTGGATTCCCAAAATCACAATAGATAAACCTCGAGCATGAATTGGCATGAAAACCGTATCTCACACATATATCTTACAATATTACTATAAAAGTAGATGTGATACAGATCATACACATAATCACCCTCATTGCCTCTAGGTAGTTTCCCCAAACTCCCTATTGATATACTATCCCTCATCATATATCTCCCTCATCATGGCATGAAGAACAAAGGTATTGTGGTGTAAATGAATTGATGTTCATCCCACCTCTTGTTTCTCTCTCCACTCCTCTATGTTCCTAATTTTGAAAAAAATACATTCTTTTATCATTTCCTCTTCCAGGGTGTTTCATAGACCATCTCCCACTAAATCTCACTATTATATGTAAAATATCACATGATATTCCTATATCAATGATAAGAGAAACACCACCTTTACTATGGCATAATAGAACTGACCGTGGAGTCCTAAGACGCATACACCCCATAATGGGATTGTACCATGAAGAATCTCCTATTCCCATATCCCTGATCCTACCATTGGAAAATATCTATTGAATTTTCAAACCCTATATATAAATAACTAAAAGTTAGATTATACTCAATAATAAATATCTATACTGAAAAAATTCTACTCAATCACTCCCACATAAGTGAAAATACATTAGGTTATCACCGAAGACTTGATATCCATGCTTACGAAAATATATAAGTTATTTTTTCCAAAAAGAATAGAAATCAATCCATATAATAGCATTATCAAAAAATTTCTATGAACCTCACAGAATAAACATCCAAAAGAATGCTACCATGTGGAAGCCATAATAGCTACTTGATACACACCAATTGAATCATGGATGGATAAAACTTCTCCCTAAAGATGGGATCAAAATCTATCCAAGTGATCGTCATGTTATCAAGTATCTATGTCACTAGAATAAAAATCTCATGGTGAAGTCTAGTATAATAATCACCCCAAAAATCACTCTATGATCAGGAGGTGTTCTCATATAGTGGAAATTGCACATTACTACCTCAGGCTTGTAATCAGCAGCCTGAGGTTCTGAATGACCCTAGTACATGGGAGGTATCTTCAACTAAAACACATGTGGAACAATGAGCCTATTCTAATCCTTGAAATTATTTTTTAACACAAATAATAGAGAAAATGGATTCTAACGACCAGATGACCACTAGATGTACTACCTCAACACCATTTCCCTATAATGAAACCTCATCATTGGGCTCAACATCATCAAAATCTAGTTGTATAACCCAATCCATATTTTACCATGGTTTAAACATTAAATAGATGCAATACGTTAAATGTTCGATGAGAATATCTTGGAATATTAATCACGAATGACATGGAACTTATAACCCAATATTTTGGGATACATGTATCAGAATTTCCATGTAGAAATTTAAATAATGTTTTGATTCAAAAATCTTATTATAATAGTCGTGGAGAATGGATACATTTTCTACTGCACAAGCACTAAAGTTTCTATCTTAAAATCTGAACCCGTAATAGTTCATCACAGTCACCAAGATTCCCAAACATGATCATAACTAAACCAATACATCTATTCCTAAGGAAGGACCTCTTATGATCCACTCTATAACAACCTGACCCACTAGGGCACACTTGGAAAGCGAAAGGCTTATCCACCGCTCCACAAATTAAGCATACAATAGGCTAAGGGATAGGGACCATAACAAAGTATTTTTTTATTACAAATGGTAGGCCATCGACTATTGTATGTGTACACACACACACATACATATCTATAAAATAGGGTAATGATAATCACTAGAAATAAACAATGAATTCATATTTATATACAACATTTAAAGTATTGAAAATATATTTAAATCATGAATAGGGAAATATATATTTCAAATAAAAACTAAAAAATGTTTCTTCAAGCTTAGAAAGATAGGAATGGTTTTCAAATGTAACCACTAGTACACACCTAAGTATGTCTAGAAAATTATGATCCCCAACTCTGGCTCCTCATAGAACTCTATCAAAAGGTCTATCATATGTATGAGGCATGAGTGCGACGTTCAAACCCATGTTGGGATGAGTAGATAATACATAGTATTTTACAAAAAAAACACAAAAAAAATTATCCACATAATTAAAATATTCCACTAGACACATAACCTGATGTAGAAACCGAAGAGAAAAAGAGTAGAAGAATAAACTCCATATGGACCTCTCCAAGTAAGTACACTAATGGTCATCTCAATCCACAGGTAATATTAATAAAAATGAGTGAAATCCCAAAAATGACACCCAGAATAACCTTTATAATCTCATAATAGACTCTATGTCTTCTTAGGTATTAAATTAAATTCATGATATGGGATTCAACTCGACACTAAAACGAAACACCTGTTCCGGGGAACTGAAAATAAGATCAATGAAATCCATTAATGAGATCATCCAAGAGATAACATCCATAAAAAACTACTCTTCATTCCCAAATGAAACATCTCTAAGTTCTATCACTCATCTATTTCTTTAGTCACATGGAACATACCTACTATCATTGTTATAAAACATCAATGATTACATAATCATCGTGTCTCTCTAGGATGAACCTAACACTGTCACTCATCATATTTTCATAAATATATATTGTGTTTCTATAGTATCAAATGTGGGGAAAACTCATACACTATATAAATATCTAATGATCTCATAAAACCTAAATCGGATCACCCCTAGTACCAATGGGGACACCATTAACCCAATTTGGTACATTGAAGACCGTATCTATTGGATAGTGGATCGATTCCCTTGTTGTGTTGGTAACGACAATTACATAACCTCATATTGAACACTTTTCAATAAAAAAGATCTTATTTTTGATGATACCAAATATCATAATGATTCTGCCTTGTGTATAGGGTATTGAATACCCGATGATGCCAAAAACTCTACTAGAACCACCCACTATGTAAAGGATAATATGACCAATGAAGACACAAACCCTTCTACAACAATCTGTTAAATATGGGATCATATTCCTAAGTATAATACAAAAATTAAATGTTTATCCTACTTGATATGTTACATCCAACAATGTTTTGTTAGTCCATATGATACCTTGAACCCTATAGGGATGTAGATATAACAGTGATTCCCACCCTGACCTCCCAAAGGGATACACTAACTCTATATGAGATCATCTTTTTGAGGGAATTACAATACTATATTGTGGAATAAAAGAAACATTATACCCTCATATAGATATAACAAGGGATATTACTAAAACTATACTAGTGTATACATTTCTAATAGAAGCGGTCAACAAACACCACCTCATGTTACAACTCTAATGCAAAGATAAAGGCCACCATCACGACAAATAAAGAGAAATAATTATTAATGGTTACTCATATTTCTCCATACAAGTCCTAAAGATGGATATTCATGAGTAGAATGTCTTTGAGGGTATAAAATTGTATATAACATTGGAATATAGTGTGTCTCTCTATTATGTCCCCTAGTTGTGTCCCCTCTCAGTACACACTATTTATTAATTAATACAATTGAATTGTATCTCATGTACCAAAGGATGTGACCACATCTGATTGAATTGGTGTGTCCTATAACTCACAAAGTTTGGGTGGTCATGTCACCCAAAAATACATGTATCCCTAGTAAATAGTGTTCCATGGCTAAATGGGCATGTGGTTGTGTCCTTATCTTGTGCCTATGTACCCATGCATGTAGTTCCGCACGACTAGTTTCATTTATATGTTAATATTCCCATGTACCCATAAAAATGGACTTCTATCACTACAAATATTATACCCTAAGTATATGTTGTGTATTGCACAAAATTATATCTTCACATAATTGAAATAACCCATAGAGTTTTTTACTACATTAAAGGTTGTGTGATCATGAATTTAGAATAGGAAATCTATATGAGATTCCCAAATGTCATCATTTTCCATTGAAACTCATTGATCTATAAAATTGGGATCACTAGTAATTTTAAAATATATTTAAATAAATATATATATATATATATAGATCAAGAATAAATTACTTAAAAATATATATTTCATAGAGAAAATAGGAAACATTAGTTCAAGATCCTTACCTTGAAGCCATGACACCACTATCCAAGAGTTGTAACCATCATGATTGAAGAACGAAAATATATAATATCCTTGGTTTCAACTTTTTTAATTTTATAAAACAAGATATAAGTGATCTCCCTTCCTATAATTTATATAAATCCTACAGAAGGGGTACTCTAGCCCATTTCAAAATTAATTAAATTAAATTAAAATTTTAATAAATTATTGAATTATTCATCAGTAGACCTCATTTGGGTTTCCAACATTAATAAACATTATGTCGTACGTAGGGAAAATACCATGTCATTGTCTCAGCCACACCCATATATTTCATATTCGAGACTATAATTTGTACTTATTCCACGTTTTCCTAAAAAAGGTTCATGGGTGAAAATATATATATAATATTTTTAATATTATCATATAGAGGATCTCCATGCCACAAAATCCCACACCAACTAATTTTATTTTTTTATAACTATTCCTAGAAATATTCTAAATTCATTCATGAAAAAACAATAGACTCTAATTTTTTTGGATTTATAATAATAATATGATCGGATTCCCAATAATCAATCTAGTTATTGTTAGTGATCAAATAATTGAGTAGGATATCCCTTTTAGGGATTCATTGGTGGAATAAACTGTGCACATATCAACTACAATTTATTATTCCATTATATGTTACTCATTTCTGAACAGTAAAGACACTAAAATATCTGGACCCATTAAATACTAATATCTTAATAAAATTTTATATATTATTTTTATCACTGGATGGGAAATCTAGGATATTATATGGCTTTGACACTATTACAAAAAATGGATTTGGAAGTATTCCACTTGATATGCATGAATCCTTACATGTGCATAAAAACTAATGAATGATTTTTTTTAATGTCAATCATTATTCCACATTTTTTTCATGTAGGTCAATAATAGCGGATAATTATCTCATATATTTGAACATTACAACTTCATTTTCTTATGGAATGAATATCATATTTTACCTTTTCAATGCGAAACAACTGATTATTGTGGCACAGCAGATACAAAAAAACTGTTTATTTTTTTATAGTGTATCAAAATTTGCTTTTATATTATATATATAATTTTTAAATTGTATTGTTTTGAAAAAATTCTTTACATGTAATAATGATTTTAAGGGGGATTTTATATATTATTAGAATATTATTGTTCAATGTGATAGTTATTAATTCATTATTGGATATATGAGTATGGACTATAATAACTAAATGATAAAATATTTTTATTTATGTATTTATTAATTGAAATAATTATTTAAAATTTTTGGATATTAAAATGGAATCATTTAATGGTGAAAAAAATTGGTTTTCTTCAAAAACATTATATGAATTAAATGTTATTTGATCATAATAAATAATAAACTCAATTAAAAATAATTTTAATTGTTATTATTATATATATATAACAATATTTTTTAACATTAATGAAATATATTATTAATAGAATGAAATTAATATAATTTTCTTTTTATGTTCAAATTTTGTTTTCTTTCAAAAAATTTGTTTAATTATGTATTATATTACTATTTTAAAATCTATTTCCACCATATATATATATATATTATATTATAAAATGGAATAAATATTTATAATAATAAAATTTTATATAACTTAAGAGGTTCAAAATATGTTTTTTCATAATTAATAGTAAATAATAATAATTTTTTATATCATGGTTAAGGATAAATCTAGCTTATTGGGGGTGGGGGGAAACTAGGATATAGAAATAAAATATAGACATTAACGTAGATAACAAATATTTTTTTGGAGATTTTTAAATTTTAAATTATCCTCAGACATATTTATGTGCATTGGATAAATTTTCAAAATATTGTTTATTTATGTTATTTAAATCATGTAAATAATTCATGTCTATTCACCATTCACTTATAATAGGGAGTTTATTCTCTATTATTATTCACATAATTTTAGACATCTAGATCAAAAAATTACAAACCAAAATACTTATTGTCTTTCATAAATTTATTTTTTATCAAAATCGTACCCTAAGTCTATATTATGAATTCTTAATGAACATGATGAAGGATACATTTCAATGAATAAAAATCTATCCTACAAGACAATTTCAGTGATTATTCTTCTATCTATTCCATTTAAATTGATTTTCTTCATCATAAAACTTTCTATATCATATCATGAATATATTAACATTTTATTATGGTTATGGTTAGTAAATTTTTAACCTAATTTATATGATATGGTAAATGAATCAATCGCTCATATATATATGTGCGTTACAGCATCAACGAAGTAACACAATTCATGTTCCATCAACATCATTCACAGTTTTTAATTATAATAGATTTAGTCCATATATATGATATTTAACTTTTTATTATGTGTTTGGAATGGTATTATAGTATCTTAATTATACATAACCATGTGTGTGAAAAATATATTTTTTCAATGTGTATACATGGACTAAAACATCCATAAAGGGTTCTAATTCTTTTTTCCATTTTGTTTTACATGAGTTGTATTAATTAAAGATTAAACATATATATTAAAATTATATTTTTTTATATAATTAGTATTATTTATAAGTACATTATTATATAAATTTCTTTCATTAAACCCATCAAAAGGTGAAAACATTACTTGTTCATATTTATAGACTATCACACCCATGATGTTATGTAATTTATAATTCCTCCCAATTTATACAAATTACTATAATAGAGAAAATTTTATAATCTATAAAAATAATTTCATGATTATAATTTTTGAAATTATTGAACTTTTAAAAATTTTTGATGATCAAAACTATCGAACTGAAATATGTAAGAAAAATAGAACACTATTCACCAAAATGTTCATCTTGAAAATGATATTTTTTATAAATGGAAAATTAAAAATTTTGGAATTTTGGATATATAGAATGTTAAATATTAATATGTTTTGATTATAAATATGAATATATATATATATATATATATTAGATGAATATTTATTATACAGATGTTTTAAATGATTATGATTAAATAAGAGGCAGGAGGTACATGTTTATATAACAACCACATTTATTTCAAGGGTCGATAATTATAAATTTCCATTTAGGGAAGTTATATTGATCATATGAATTAAATATGATCTATTTTAATATCACCTCTATATTCTTTTTTTATTTATAAAATTGTACAATTTATACTATTTGGTACATAAAATTAGTGTTAATATTTTTTATAGAAAATGTGACAATATTTCCTCCTTATTTTATGGACAGTTTAGATGATGTACATGATCATAAAAATTTTTTATTAATTATTATTACAATAAATTAAATTTTTTTAAAGTACAATCATTTTAAAATTTCCCATTATTAACATTTTTTAAAATGAAATTTTAAATATGAATATTTTTTCAATCTTGATGTCGTTCAATTTTTAGAAAACTGTGAAAATATTGTTATTTTTTAACCTAAATGGAAGGAAATAATAATACAAACATCCTGAATTTTCTATTAATTTGAGTTTCAATTTAATTATTCTATTTTTATTTCAAAAGAAAATAATTTCTCCTTATTCTGGTAATTATTATTTAATATGTTATTATCTAAAAAAGTGATTTTTCATGCGTTTTTAAGGAATGGTATGAAATGATTTTTAAAATTACCCTCCATCAACATAAACATTCATTAATGTTTGTTATGGTTCACTGGGTATAATCTATTTTGATTACATAAACATTTTTGGATGAAATATAATGATAATGGCCTTTGTATTGTAATATGAACCCCATTTCATCTCCATGGGTTAATTATGATATAATGAGATAATTAATTCTTTTATGATACCTTCCTCATCATTTCTATATAAACATTTTTAATATGTAAAGTTTATTGGTTTAGAAAACCCATTGATTTTCACGGGGGTTTACTTTGATTATATTATGAATGTATTAGGATCTTGTTTCACATATATATATTGTTTTCATTATGTGATTAGTGATCCTATAATTATATATGCCACCAATGTATTGGGTAATTATGGATATATAAAGTGATAAATTGATCCCAAAGAGTGACTGAAAATATTTAAATAATGTATTTTTGGAAATATTAGATTCATTTGACTGATCGTTGACTAAGGAAAATATGGAATGAGGAGTGAACAAAATTCTCTTTGATATTTATTATAGAGAACATTGGAATGAATGATATTATATGAGAATATATAAGAAAATAACTTATATATTATAGTAATTATATGTTCTTAAGGATCAATAATTTTCATTGATGAAGAAACACATTTTTTTTATTCCTTTTTTACAAAAAATCATAATACATGCGGAATTATTAATTTTTTAAATGATGTTATAATAGATTCCATTGTATGATCATGTTCTAATACCATTATTCTTATTCTAATTGATGTTCAATATATGATACTCCACTTTTTATCCATATTGATCATTTAAAATCTCCTTTTCATATGTCTCTCTTTTCCCTAGGTTATGAAAAAAAAATGTATGAAATTTATCTAATGGTTACTTTATGGGAAGTGTATTGTGGTAGATATTGAATACACATTATAAAATATACTGATAATGTATCTATTATTAAAATAAAATTAACCATTATGTTCTTCAAGCATGTATTATTGTGAAATTTTTTGAATATTCAACTAAAATGATACATTATTTATGTATGTTATGCTAGGGTCACTATGTACTACATCAAGACGCCTTAGGGAAATTCTATTTACTATTATAGAAGAATAATATCTATAAAAATCTAATTGTACAATCATATTTACAAATCAAAGATAAAAAAATTTCATTTAGATATGTTTTAATGAACCTCAGATGATGAATCAAGTTTGATCCTATGAATCATGATACTAAACGTAATATCTCCTATGAAAATTTTCATAAATAAAATATATTGAGAATCAAAGATAATTTAAAACCTGAATTTGGTTTTATAATCCCTTCTAGGGAGAAAAATATTCTAGAATGGGTAAAGAAAAAGAAAGACGGAGCATCAATTTTTTATGTGAGGGAGGTTTCATATGGAAGAATTATCAATAATCTTAACGAGGATATTATTGGATTACTCTATGACCCCTGTGGTAGAAAATTATATTTGTAATATGATGTTCTTAGAGGTATTTAGGTTCTTATAATTATTATAATTAAGGAATTGATGAATGTTGGTCTTGATATTTTTTCAACATGTGTGGTTAAATCAATTAATAAAAGTCTTCTCAATAAATATTCATAATTATTCCCACTATATATATATAAATGATTAAGGATTACAAGTGCCTGATTTTTTTTGCCATGAACGCCATTATAGAGTCTACCACGGTAAAAAAAATTCATTCCAATAAATGGGTTACTTCTAATTAAATACAGTTACATGTAGGTATAACAATTTATTTTCAATGTCGAACAGAAAGTGAGAAATCTAAATCTCCAACTACCCAACATTTTATTTCATCTTAATTTTTTTTATTGTAGTTTCATCTATTACAACCTATTTCGAATATATTTATAAAAAAATTATGGTTTCATATGAATTGTTACTCTAAATCTTATAATGTCCCTTAATGTTTGAGAACTATTCCAATATTTCAATCCTCAATTAAAATTTCATATCAAATAAGCTCAATAATTTCATGAATTTTTTATAATTTCTTATTTGACAAGAATTATAATACTCTGGTATACATAGAATCTAAATTTATCGAGCGTGTAAATTTTTTGTCCCACTCAATAAATAATATTTATAATATTTATTCAATTAAAATTATATATCCCTATAAATTATTCATCATACCCATTACCATGGAATGATGAAATCTTTAATATATCACTGTGTCTTCTATTGAATTTTACTCAAAATCAAATGAAATGAACTTTATAAATGACGGGATTCAGAACCAATAACATGGAATTTATACAACAAAAATGGTTATATTTCATAAAAGGTGAATACGATTGAAGGAAACATAATATTTAGTGTTCATTTTTTATAATAATTTGTTAAATTATACTATTATATTTTTTTAAATATATAAAATTAGGATCTAGATTTTATATGGTCTCTTATCTAGAACTAACATATCAAAAAAATGAAGAGTAATGTTACCACTATCATTATATACGGTAAAAATATTAATTAAATATAAAAAATTAATATATAATATAAATAAATATAATATAATGTAATGAATGTAAATATATATCCATTTAAAAATAACAGAACATGAAAAAATTTAATAAAATCAAATAAATATGAAAAATTTAGCATTATTATCTATATTACAAAAATTTAATATAATATACCATATGTCATATAAATTTTCATTTTAAAATTTCTAATTTTATATTATCATAATCATTTTCATTATTATTAGGGATGTAAATACTTTTCTAAAAAATTTAATCTCTAATATTCTCTCAATAGTCATCATAGGAAGGGAAATGACATTGATAATGATATATTTTTTGTATTAATCATTAAAAAAATATAAGGATAAAAAATAACAAAAATTATGAATCACAAATATTTAAAAAATATTAGAATTACACTCAACCCATTTTAATATTATCAGTTATTAAACCCTGATTCTCATCAATTATTTATTTCACATTTATGCTACCTAGTGATTATTTAAATTCTAGAACATGATTAGATAGATTCATGAGAACTAAATGGTATAGATCTACTCTATGAACCAATCTGGTACATCTCATATTTTTTGACAACTATTGGTGGTTAATTGGAGTTTCCTTGTTAAAATCCCCATTTTTGGTCTCAAAGGGATAAATGAACCTAACTCAATGTTTAGAGGAATCACTTCATGACACACCATTATTGTATGAATAACTAGATTCATTTATGTATTACAAAATATCATTATAGACAACCCATATATGGGGAAAATATCATTTTGAACTACTATATGGGTTTGAAAAGTATTTTAATGCAAGGTATTATATCTAATTTTTTTACTAGAATCTCATTTTGAGATAAGTTTATTGTATATATTCATCTTCTAATGGTTTACTCCTCTAAATATTAAACATAATTATGAGTTTCTGTTGATGTTAGGATCCATTATAAACCATTTAAATCATTACATTTATCATTCATTTTTCGTTTTCTCTTGTTTTTAGCATCATTAATCAGATGAACTCCCATGATTCTCAATAAAGAGTTTCAGTTTTTTATTTGTGTAGAATAATCGCATTTTTTACAGTTTAAATAATGGTTATGAAATAAGGAAATTTATAAATAAATCTATATTATTTACTTGATTTCATATCAAAGAGAATATATTTTGAATTTCAATAAAAAAAATATTCAAATCACTTATAAATAAATAATTAATTGTTAATTATAAGAATGAGAGGATACAATTAGATTGATGTGTTCTGGGAGTTTTATGATACATATTTGAGTAAAACATGGTATTCATTATTATATTTAAGAAGTCATTGGATGGTTTTATGGTAAAACAAAAAAAATTGAAGTAATAATTTGTTACTGAACAAAGTTTACATGGTGAGATTATTATTAAATTTGTTGATTATTGAAGGGAATATATTATTTTCTGACACAAATGAATTCAATACCATAATAAGTGAGTAATAATAGATAGGATTTATATAAAATTATAATATTTAATTTGTGATATTATTATCATCAAATTTTTATATTTTATAATCTTTAATAATATATATGACTACATGTTTGAAAAATATTAATATTGACATATGTAAAAAATATAAACCTTGATAAATATATTTAAAAAAGATATCTTGTAAAATTATGTGGTTTTACACTTACCAATGGAGGTTGGAGTATATGTATAAAATGTGGAAATCATGAATTATGATATAAAGAGACAGTAATACCCCATGGAAATTCATTTATTACTATTAATTTTTCTATATATATGATAATAAAAAACACGTCAGAGAAGAGTGAAGACATTTATAATGATGTTGAAAAAAATTTAGAAAACAAAATAATAGAAGGAATATTAAAACCCCCTGGAATTTTTAATAATGAATGTTATTTTTACAAAAATGATTTATGTTCAATAGAGGTTGTTGTCATTGTTTTTTATCTATTAATGTCGTTAAAGTTAATCGAGATGCATATATGTGGGAGAATCTTTTTGGAATTGAATTTGAGAATTAATATTTGATTCCTAGATGTGTATATTATATTTAATTACTATTTCATTATATATATATATATATATATATATTTTTATTATAAAAATTAAATACAAGGTTTTCATGGATATGTAAAATATTACTATAACTACCCCAACCCCAGTATTTTGGAGCTGTTTCCTGTATTGTTACATTGGTATAAGATAAAATGAGTCACATCTTTATTAACTAATTAGTTTAGTAGTTTTGGTAGACATAAAATATACATGACCCCTAAATTACATTTAAAAAAAATTAATCCAACTATTTTTATAATAAAATTATCCCCTCTCTAATATCCTTGAAACTAATAAAATGACTTCTTCTTTATATCTGAATGAAATTAAAAAAAATATTAATCTAAAATGCACAATAAGGTTTATGTATAATTGAATCTATCTTAAATTAATAAGAATGATCAACATATAGAAGAATTTAACTGAAAAACATGAATTTTTTTAGTAACATGATTATAATATGTAATTATTAAATGATTGTCGTGTAATTACATATGAATAATTACATGTGACTTAAAAAACCATGGATATGATAACTAATATAATAATAACCTAGAATATAAATAATTGAATTCATAATGATGGAATTAATAATTTAGGACGTATAAACTGAAAAAATTTATCTTAAAAAGAGTTATTATCAAGATATATCTCTATGAAAATTATTTTCAATATCTATCATCTTGAAAGTATAAATAAGTGGGTAGAGATCTATCTGATCTTTCCTACTAATTGTTTCCCACAAGACATGTCAATGCATTGATAGGAAATCATTAACTGGTCCAATCTATCACATATTAATCACATTTATTTATTTATATGAACGGATAAAACATTGAAAATATAGAAATAATATTGAAAAAATAGAATATTTAATTTTAATACCTTCCACATTCAATTATCATACCCATAATCCATATAGACTAATATGGTGAATGGTATCAAAATATAACATCTTTAGTAAAACAGATTACAAACAAAAAAATTAATAATAAGGATAATATCAATAAAGCTTTTCATTACTACATAATATGTAAAATAAAGGTCTTATTTCATTGATGGATGGAAATACCTTCAAATTTTTATTAAAAATATTTATTAGCAATATATCCTTTTCATTTTCCAAAAAATATTGATTATCAATTTAATTTTAAATCAATTTTAAAAAGTAATATTTGAAAAAAAAATTTATATTGAAAAAAAATCATTGAAACATATTATGTAATCATTAAAACATTATGTGGTCATGAATTTAGAAAATTTCATACATTTCGTAAGTAATGAAAATTTTTTCATTAAATATTTTTGGTAAATTAAAATGAGAACTATTTTGAAATGAAGATGGATATTCCCTTCCAATTTTTTTTTAATATACAAATATGGTTAGAAATGAATTAACAAGTAATAATTAAAAGGGTAAAAACAATTTTTAATTTTTTTAAAACATAATTTTGGAAGGAAATATACTTTTTAACAGAATGGAGAAATGATGTAAATTTTCTTAAAACATATTCTCCATTAATTTAAGGACCAATGAGTGAAAAAATGGTACTATTACATGACTATATAATGAATAACCTGAGGGAATAAAATGATCTGTGTTTTGACCACACTGTCATGAAATGGAAAATTGATTATGATTTTAAGGTTTATTTATAGTATAGAAAAGACCATCAGATGTCTCTCAAGGAGCGTCGAAAGTATGTATTTTAAATAAGAATAACTAAAAGAGGGGGTGATTTTGAAGACAGTTTTAAGACAATAGCTTAACATAAAGAGTTTAATAGTTGATAGAATAAGGTAGAGGATTAAGAATTATGAGATAAAGAGATTACTTTAACTTCACTACACATCTTGGATAGTTCATTGTTCTGAAATCTCCACATGGTTTTGTTTAATTCATTTGTAGAGGTTTGTCACGATCTTGATTCCCCTCTTGCCTCTCTAAACGTTTCACAAAGTACCAACCCTTGATACAACAATCATTTTGTCAAGGTCTAGACATCAAGAACAGATTAGAGGCTACAGAATCATACTAATATCTTTTGTATGTGTGAGAGAATGAGAATCCTTGTGTGGCCCAATTAGAACAACTCAAGTTTCCCACTTGAAATTTCAACTCAATTGGTGTTGAAATAAAAAGAGGTTCACTTAATTAAACCCAGGAAATGAACTCAGTGGAGAAACATGTTTAGATGAAACATATGTGAAATAATCCACAAAAAAATTAAAAAAACCTATTTGAGTACCAAGTGATGGAACTCCCTCCTAATTTTGTGTAGCTCCCTCGAAATGATCATGCACTGTTTAGCTCACAATCGAGAGGAGGAGAAGGCTCGGGTAGAACTCCAGCTTCATTTTTGGTCCCCCTATGATTATAGGGGTCTCTAGAACATCAAGAATTAGTAGAGAAATCTTTTGGGGCTCCAAAAAAACCATATAATTGCCTCCTAGTAAAAATTACAAATGAGGTGCCCAAGGAGCCATTTTATAGGAAAATGGGAAGGTGGTTTTGTGCACACAGAATTCTTAACAAACATTCACAGGTGTATAGACCTCTACATGGCCTTATCTAGATTTGGATCACATGAAAAAGTTATATTCCCACATCTTGGATATCTCCACCGATGGTTTGGCATAAATTGGACATATATGGCCCGATATATGGAAATATCACAGAACACAACTTTTGACATCATGCAGGTTCGGTGTGCTGGACAGATCAGGTCGGTTTTTCCATTGGATGGCCAAATGAGCCCATAGTTCTTTCATAAGAAATTTATCCCAATATAATTTGGATAGGACCACAAAATATCAGCCCAATTGGATGAATATTCTAGTAGCAGTGTACGGATTAATCCACTGGTGTTCTTGGATCCTACGCAGTTTGGCCCATTTTTCTTGGATGTCATCATGGGCCCTCAAAATCAGCTCCTCCTATAATGGAATCATAAAAACAAGTGATGTTTCCCTTTATAACATTGAAAACAAAATGTAAATTATTCAAATATGGAATTCATTTTGTCATTATTTGTATAATTTTCAATATAAAACAAGTTCAACACAGTAGTTTAAAGGTTAAAATTACATAGTGAATCGTGGTACGATGACACCCCCATGCCTAAACATTTTCACTCCTTCGAAACATCATATATCCAAATAAAATGAGGCATATAAATTTTCCCCACATCATGAAGATTTATCATTCGAGGAAATTTTAATTCCTTAAAATAATGATATCAATACATGAACCACACCATGGATACATTCCTATGGAAAAAAGATGTCTCATAAAACATATCACTATAAAATTCATAGAGATTTAGGACACCAACATGATCAAGGAATTCAAAAGTCAACCATTCCACTAAATCTTAATGTGTGAGTGTGAAAACCATTCCATGCTATTCTTTCCACTATGTATCCAATTAATATGTGTTATTTATAAATTATTTTGCATAAAATAAATTTTCACCGAACCTCCCCTACATCCTTTGAAATTATACTTCATGACCCACTCACTTAAGCATTACCAGAAGTGAAACTATAAGATCATGAAATGGATATCCCAATGTGTTGTAAATTTCATCATTCCCCTCATTTATTATTTTTTAGAAGATTCATTTGGAACAAATATCACACTCATATCTCTACCCTTGATTGATCTTCTCACAACACTAATTGAAATAGTTATAACAAGATCAAAGGTTGTTGAGGAGTAGTTTGAGACCTTCCAAAGACTCAATATTTTTTTTGAGGGTTTACAACAGTCAAACATTAAGTACACACATATTGGTCAGTCTGGTATAGTAATGAAACAGATCAGAAAAGGAATGAACATTTGAAAATATCATTAAAAGGTGAAAAATATTAACCTAACATATATTTACCTTATATTAAGTAAGAAATATTCACATTTTGTGGTTTGGTGAAAAAATGTATGGAGATATTAGTGACACAATTTTCTCAAAAACTACTTACACAGGGGGAATCAATCATCTCAAATGTTTCACAATGATATAACCATTTATATCATTGACATAAAACCAATTCACTAAAAATAACTCCCTAATGTTAACATCATAAAAATACTCTTTTTCACCATTCTTTATGGTATTTTTACATTCCCCCCTTTATGGTCATTGAATCATGGAACTTTGAAATTTTTTATCAGTCGAAAATGAAGTTACCTTAGAGAAGGGAAAAAAGATAAGAAAGAAGAAAGATAATGGGAATCCTAATGAACTCAACAGGATGAGGAAAAGTGAAAATACCATAAAGAAAGAGAAAAAGAGAAGAAAGAAAAAAAACAATGAGGAAAATTCCAATATAACCCAGGAAAGTACCCATACCCCCACACATAGAATGTGTAGTGTCCTCACTGTAATAACTAAGAAGGTGAGAAGGAAGGATAAAACATGGTGTGATTGACTAGTACGTTGCTTCTTGAACATGGAGTTCCTACATTGGGAACTCCGAAAGGGCTTCGTGAATGTGTTTCAGCCGCTTCCCATTAACAGTGATGGTTTTCTTGGTTTATTCATTTTGAACCTGATCAACACCAAATGGAAAATATTAATAACAATGTATGGGCCAAACCAACGGGAAAGAAACATACCTGGATGCAAATTCAGCCTTTTATTATAATGGAAGACCTTCTTGCCCAATGTGGAACTGACGATGAAGTATATGACGGTCCTGGGAAGCCTTGGTTCTCTCCTTATATATTCCAGTGTTTTCATATGCATCTCTTCTTGTTTCCTCCAACTCATGAATTTACAGCTTCATTTGGGCACCTTCACCATAAAGATGAGAATTGCATTGTTTGATGGCCATGTAGTCCCAGTTCTCAATCTCAACAGGTATGTGATAGCTTTTTCCAAACACAAGAATATATGGTGACATTTCGATGGGATTTTTGAAAGTAGTATGGTAGGCCCAAAATGAATCACTATGCCGAAGATTTTAATATTTTCTATTAGGTTGAACCATTTTATCAAGAATATTTTTTACCTCTCTATTTAACTCCTCTACTTGACCATTGGTCTATGGATGATATGCAGTAGACACTCTATTACTGACCCCATACTGACGCAAAAGTTATTTCATTTTTCCATTGCATAAATGAGAGCCCTAGTCACTGATGATGAACCTAGGTAAGCCAATCCAAAAGAATATTTGTGTTCTCAAAAATTATACCACTACCTTAGAATCATCAGTCCTTGTAGCTCGTGCCTCTACCCATTTTGACAGGTAATCAACTGCCAGAAGAATGTAAAATTATCCAAAAGGATTGGGAAATGTACCCATAAATTCAATGCCCCAAACATCAAAAATTTCTGGTAAGAGAAACTGTTTTTGTGGAATTTCATTTCTTTTAGATACTTTCCCAATTCGTTGACAACGTGGAAATGATTTTCAAAAAGCCTTGTAATCCCGAAATAGTGTTGGCCAAATGTGACTAGAATCAAGGATCTTGTGACCAGTCCATTGCGGACCAAAGTTTCCCTTACAAGCAAGAGTGTGGCAGAATATTAGGACTGACTAAAACTCGCTATCAGGAACATAATGCCTAAGAATTTGATTGCTACTTGTGCGCCAAATATAGGGGTCATAAAAAATGTACCAATGAGACTCTTGTTTTAGATGGCTGGCTAGGTTTTTATTGAAATCGGTAAGAATTCCAGATTCTACAAAATAAATTATAATTTTGGAATACCAATGAATAACATCTTGCACTCGGTATAATTTCTCATTAGACAACATGTCATTAATGGTAATACAGGGGGATGAGTCAATTACTGAGGATGCGGGAATCCTACTTATATGGTCAGCCACCACATTCTCATCTCCTTTTTTCTCTCTAATTTCTAGATTAAATTCCTAAAGGAGGAGAATCCTATGAATGATAAGTGGCCTGGCTTGCGGTTTCTTAAGGAGATACCGGAGGGCTGCATGGTCTTAGAAGACAATGACTTTGAACCCCAAAAGGTATGATCATAATTTGTCAAAGGAAAAAAATGGCAGTAAATTATTTTTCCATTGTCATGTAGTTTGTTCGGGAATGGTCCAAAGTACACGAGGCATAGGAAATGACATGTGGATCTTGATCGACCCTTTATGATAAGACTACCCCTACTGCATAGTTAGAGGCATCACACATGATCTGAAATGGTAAATCCCGCAGAGGTGGTTGGATTACTGGGGGTGATGTGAGACTTCATTTTAACTTTTTAAAATCATCCTAACATTCATTATCAGAAACAAATTATTTTTCTTTTAGGAGTAATCGGGATAGGGGGAGTGCAATTTCACTAATGTCATGAATGAAACGATGGTGAAGTCTAGCATGGCCTAGGAAAGACTGCAAATCCCATACATTTTTGGGGAATGGTAAAGAAGTAATGACATCTACATTTGATTTATCTACATGGATTCCATCCCCAGAAATGACATTGCCATATACTATACCTTGTCTTACCATGAAATGGAATTTCTCATAATTTAATAAATGATTGATTTCAATATAGTGACGTATGAGTGAACCAATTCTACTTAAACATTCATCAAAAGAAGATCCATAAATAGTTAAATCATCCACGAATACTTCTAGAAAATTCTCCAGGTAATCCATAAAATACTAATCATGTAATGTTGGAATTTATCTGGATCATTACACAAACCAAATGTCATCCTTCTATAGGAAAATGTGCCAAAGGGGCAAGTGAAGTTTCTCTTTTTCTGATCCTCATGGAAAATATGGATCTGAAAGTATCCAGAAAACCATCAAGGAAATAGTTGGGGGGCTTACCCACTAGCCTCTCTACAATTTGGTCAATGAATGGCAATGGGAAATGGTCATACCTAGTGTGTTGGTTTAGTCAATGATAGTCTATACAGACACACTAACTATTATGCACATGAGTTGGAACCAATTAATTGTTTTCATTTTTGATTACTGTAATTCCGGTCTTTTTATGAATAACTTGAATGGGACTGACCCATTGTCTGTCAGAGATGGGGTAAATGATTCCAGCAGCCATTAATTTTGTTACCTCAATTTTCATAACTTCAAGGGGGTTTGGGTTCAGTCGACATTGTGGTAGCCTCACTGGTTTAGCCTCATCATTTAACAAAATATGATGTGTACAAATTGATGGGATAATACCGATAATCTCATCAATTTTCCTTCCCATATATTGTTTATAATCCCTCAAAAGTTCATGTAGTTTCAATTCATGCTCAGGAGGGAGTTAACTAACAATGATGATGGGTAATTTGTTTCCATTCTCAATATATGAATATTTTAAATCATGAGGCAATTGTTTCAATTCCAATTCAGGTGGATTTTTAATTGATGGGGGTGTGTGTGAAAGTGAGAGAACCCAAATCTCATCTAACTACTCAATGGAATCATCTTCGAATGAAGAATGAGCTTTTACAATCATAGTAGTATCGTCAATGGTCGGTGAATCCTCAGTGTTAAAGAAATCCTCAATCAATGAACAAGCATGGCAGTTTTCTAGACCACTACATCAATCAACGCATGAATCATTTCCTATAATTTCTATCAATCAATAAATCTCATAAAGGGGATCAGGGAAATTAAATGTTGTTTTTTTAGGGGTAGGGAGTACATCAATTGAATTAACAGATAGAGAGGAATGTTCTTCTGAGGGGTGGTTCATGGAATCGCGGATGTTTAAATGGACTATGTCACCACCAAATTCCATAGATAATTTACCATTATAGATATTAATTATGGTTTTGGCAGTTTTCAAGAAGGTTCTCCCCAATATAATTATGGCATGTCCATTCATTCTATCATCCTCCATTTTAAGCACATAAATGTCAGTCGGAAAAATTAAATTTTGTACCTTCACAAGAACATCCTATAACACACCAGAGAGGTGTGTGGTACTATGGTTATCCAGTTGAACATCAATTATAATGGAATTCAGTTCCCTAACCTTCAATTTAGAGTAAATAGAGTGAGTCATCGCATTAAATGATGCACCTAAATCAAGCATAGCATTAGAAAATGAATACCCCCATATAGTGTATGGAATGGAAAATGTTCTAGGATCATTGAACATGGTGGGAAGTGATGGCTCTATCAAGGCTGAAACATTCCTCCCCAAGATCACCAGCTCATCTCCACGAAGTCACCTTCGGTGTGTACACATCTCCTTTAGAAACATGGTGTACCCTAGAATTTTCTTCACAACATCAATCAATGGGATGTTAACATGCACTTTCCATAAAATATCCAATATTTACTTATCAATTTCAGTTTCCTTATATTTTCTTGGTTGGGTGGTCCTTTGAGGAAATGGAATAGGAATGGTTGGGCTAGGTGACTCATCAATATATACACTCTTTCCTTTTGAAGGGATTTTCTCAGGACAAGGTTCTTCAACATTTGGAACATTTTTAATGGTTGGGATGGAGGTTTCATCATGAGGGGATGACTCTAAAGGAGGATTCATACTACTGTCTTGTTTTTTTACACTCCTAAGGGTGATCGCACTAACATTTCCTTTATCTCTAGGGTTAACTACTAGTTGAGAGGGATGTTTACCTGAACCGTGACTTTGAATTTCACCCATTGAGTTATCAAGTTGATATAATTGGGTTTTATGGTCTTGTATGGATTCCTGAGTGGTTTTTTGGAATTGAATATTTTTGGAAGCCATTTGTTTTATTATATCATTTAGGCTAGGCTCGGGTTTTGTTGGGGTTTTTTAGAAAGGCCTTAGTGGTGGTTGAGGATTTCTATGTGGTGGTGGAGTATGACTACTCTACCCCGGTTGGTTCCATTGTTGTTGAGGTTGGTTTGAGTGCCCCCCCTTGCCTATAGGCTTGGTTCTCCTTCCACCTAGGGTTGGATTGATAGTAAGGTTCTAGACTAAAGTATTGGTTATAGGGGTGTCCCATAAATATAGCCTCACAACTCTCAGAATTTTCTCTCAATTGGGGGGCATTGGTCTGAGTAGCGACTGTTAGAAGAACATATACCACAATGGATTAGAGGAGGATATTAGGATTTCCCTTGGGAAGGATCATGTAGTCAAAGTAAGGTACATACCTCTTCAAACATTATTTCCACCTTCTTCTCGAATTCATTACATTTTACCTCATGGATGTAACACCCCTTTCTTTCATGATACGTTTCTCTTTCAATAATGCAATAGCTTGCATTGTACGCATGTTCGAGATTCTAACACACTATGACCAATAAAAGTAGCCATTATGAATAGTAATACCCACTTTTTTAAATTATATAAATTTTATATTTCAAAATGGAATTCATTATTTGATTCGGAATATCGAAATTAGCCAAATGTTGAATTGTTGTATTTTTCCGAGAACTTCCAATTTTTGAGGAATAGTGTAAAATACTTAAAAACAACATTTTTAATCAGAATAATTTATAGTGATAAATTATAATATTGAGTGGTTTTAAAGTATAATTAGAATATAATTTTACCATTTTTTCCAATGGTGGTAATTATAATTAATGTTACTCTGAAATTAGACATAATCAATTGGAAATCTTTTGATAGATATTGTTTCTTAAAAACACGCTATTTGTTTTGACAGTGGGAATAATTTTAAAATTAATTACTACAATTTATGTGTTTGGAATTTGTAAAATGGATTCCATATTTGGAATCATAATGTTGAAATTGTTTTATTAACACACTTTTTATTTTTGACATTATGAATAGTAACGATGGTAATTATCCTTAATTATCGTGATTAATTTGTAATCGGGTAGTTAAGGGTAATAAAATAATATCATAATAATAAAAAATGACTCCAACATGTGTCCTAATGCTACTGGTTGTGTCATTTCCGACCATGGTATGCCTTGTGCCAAACTTTGGTATCCCAGGGAATCACTTTTAGGTGATAGTGACATTTTATTTTATTAATTTTTTAAAGGGAAAGTATAACCAAAGTATGTATCACCCAAGTAAAACAATTTTAGTTTTGTCTGTGTAAATGATCTCTTATGCTAAAAATATTCATTGTAAAGCTAAAAATATTTCCTACATCATGACTATTTTTAATAATTTTTATCCATTAAATAAATATATTTATTTATGACACCATGATGATGCAATGATTAACTCATTAATTAACGATTTAAATAAAATGAAAAGATAACGTAAAATCGAAGATGTAAACATCTTAAAATCATATTGGATGAGTATATTTCAAACCTTTATCACCTTATTTTCTAAATATATAATTTTGGGACCTTTAAAATCCAAAAATCATTATATAATAATGTAACATTTCTTGACGTTCCAAGAGTGCTCCTCCTCTCCTCTTATAAAATGCCCCCACCACTTCCACATTATTCACACCATCAAAGCCATTTCGCTCAGAAAAACTCATCCTAAATACTCTCTCATCTTCCCTATCTTACTTCTAGAATCCTCACTTTGGACAGAAGTCTTCCCAAGGAAGCCTTTGGCTCAAATCAAAAAGAGTTACCTGATTTTAAGGTAATGTCTTCTCTTATGTTCTTTTGTTTTATTTTGCTTCTCCAACCCCTTAAACTATTTTTATTTCTTTATTTTGTAAAAACACCAGTATATTCAATGTACTAGGATGTTGTTATGATAATTATTTTAATTACACTTACACACACCTTCGTCTAATGGTTAAAGAACATACTGTTTCTGTGGGTGGCGAATTACTGCCTCACGAAACGATGATTGTTCAATCTTTTTTAACACCTCTCATGGTGTCCATTAATATGCCACTATATTTATATATTATATATATTATTTTTAAGGTTTCCTTATTCTTATTTATTTTTCATTTATGTCATACATTTATGATTTTCATTATGGGTAAATGCGATAATTTCATTTTAGGAAGTGTGGACTACCGCCCCCTCAAAGTGATTTGAATCGTTAATGCCAATTATTGGACGTATAAAGGATGGAGTAAATCATATTATATATTATATTATACTAGAATTATAATATACCTTTATATCATTATGATTTAATTCCATTAAATATGAAATATAAATGAAAGCAGCATTCATGCGTACGTACGGCTTACCATCTCCATGAACGGTTCATTTCATTTCTTACCTATAAATGTTATGTAATATTATAAATGCATGTATATACTGGATAAATATGATATATATGATATCTAAATCCTGAATGTAATTCTGAAGATAATGTATATTTTATCACAGGAACAACTTTTAATTATAATAATTTTATTGTTGACTCAAGTAGAAAAGAGAGCCAAAACGACCGTTATTAACTTAAATGACTGAATAATTTTTATAACATGGTAATAAGTAATGTAAAAGGAATAATGAACTTGAAAAATTCTCTTATGAAAGTATAAATTAAGTCTAGTTTATTTTTCAGGAGGTTAAAGAATGATCGAGTCAAGTCGGATAGAGGTAAGGGGCATCATCTCAATATTCATTCATTGGGGCATATTTTGTTTTATACACAACTTTCTTTTACACGGTGTATAAACACATTTTACTTTTACTTTTATTAAAAATGAATCTTTTTATACGAATCATTGTTACTAAATGACAAAAGGAATGTTTTGTCTTACATTTGTGGCGACGACTTCTTTGCCGCCGTGATCATTATTTGAGTTTCAGCTTCCTCTACAAGCCATATCTTTTTTAAATGAAAAATAAATATCATGTTTTACTTTTATTTTATTTTGGTATTGAAAATGGATTTGATAATGTTTTTTTATATCAATGTGTCATATATATATCTTGTGATTTAAATGTGGAAATGTTATGATTCCTTTATGCATGTTTTATGTGATTGGATTATGTTATGGTTTATGATATTGTTAAACCTTTTCATATAAGGAATGAATTGAACATAATAAGTGATGGGTGGAGCCCGCTATAGCTCCTCGATGCATTGGTAGGTCTCATGAGACAAAATAGTGTCTTGAAACGAGGCCTTGACAAAATCTTATTTGTAGTCTTGGCACGAGGCCTTGGCTACGTTGTTATGATAGTCTGGCATTATGCATTCCATCATTATGAAAGTGGTTATTGATATTGCATGTGATTATTCGACTAGTAGAATATCCATGTGAGTATGTAAATGGAATTATTTTATTTTACTTTTGCCACATTATTCTAATGTTCATGTTTAAAAAGGCTTTGTTTTAGTTATACATTACCTTAAATGTTTATGTTTATTTATCAATGTTTCTGATATATTGTTATCCTTACTGAGCATCTGAGCTCACCCATTTCTATGTTTTATTTTTCCCAGGATGTGAAGAAATATTTTATGACTGACCTATAGGGATAGTCTGAAAGGGATATGGGTGTGGACTATGCAGACTATGTTATTTTAGTTTTTCACTTTATGATGTAATGTAACAATTCTCAATGTTTCTAGTGTTTCTAAGGCTACTAAACTAATCTGTCTTTAGAGACTTGATCTTTTGTGATCATGTCAATGTTACGTAATAATGCACTGACTCTGGGTAACTGGGGTCGGGGCATTACAGTTGGTATCAGAGGCAGTTTAGTACTAACCTTGGATTATATATTTAGATAAACTCTGATTAGAGAACATTGCCCTAATATAGACTTTGAGGATTAGTATAGAAGAATATCCTAGAATTTTTGTAAAGTATAGATTTTGTATATTTTCTGAGCAATACATCCTTGTATGGATATGAGCAGGTAGAGGTGGATTTGGCACAGATATACCTAGGGGTAAAACACGAAAACATCGCTTTGAGATAGAATCGAATGGGAACTAGTGCACAAAAACATGCCCTGCTGCACTCTTGTCTATGACACTCCCGGGGGATATGCTTATGATAAATAAGGATTTATTTACAAACCATTATGAAGGGTTTATGAGTATATAATTTCTCAAAGAATTTTTTTTATGATTATGGATTATATCCATAAACTGTTCAATTTATGTTAAGTGTTTTACAAGTATGGAATTATGTATTTTGATTCATAAATTGATCTAGTTTATGCCATTGTTTAGAAATGGTGCCTAGTGGGAGGAATGGAAACTGTATCAATGCACACACTCCATATAGGGATTACCCTCCAGCTCAAGATAATTATAATGGAGCTGGTGATACAACTGGTGCTGATCAGATTAGCACCATACTAGGACAACTCACTCAGGTTATGAATAATAACCTTACCCGTATGGAGCACCCTGATCCACAGCATGGAGGATCAATGTTAGACTACTTCATTAGGTAACAACCACCAACATTTAATGGGGGTAAAAATCCATCAGTAGTTCATCAATGGATAAATTCCCTAGAGAAAATATTTCAGGCTTTGGGGAGTAGTGAAAGAGAAAAGGTTATCATGGCAGTTTACTGCGTCACTGGAGCTCCTGATCAATGGTGTTCATTTACTCAAAACACAAAGAAAGATGATGAAGTATTAAATATGGAATCGAGGGAGTTGAAATAACTTTTCGTAGAAAAAAACTTTCCTCGTGACCATTGAGAAGATATGGAACGAATATTTCTGAGTCTAAGGCAAAAGGAGGATGAGAATGTCGCAACATATGAGGCCAACATTACAAGGATAGAGAGGTATGATGTAGATTATATATGTAACCCAAGAAGTAAGATTGATAGTTTCTTTGATGGGTTAAAACCATTTCTCCACCGAGCATTAGTATCACAATCCTTCTCATCGTACGAAGATATTGTCTCATGTGCGATCAAGATAGAAAATGAATTCTCTAAATCATATGACAATAATGTAAAGCAAGAGAAGAAGATAATGGTGCAACAAGAGACAGATAAAGGGAAAAAGGGAAAGAATGATTTTCCCTTATGTGATAATTGTGGGAAGAATCACCCAGGTACTTGCCTACAAGGAATGAGAGTTCGTTATAATTGTGGAGAAAAAGGTCACCAGTCTCGTGATTGCAAGGAAATGAAAGAGGTTATAAATTTTGAATGCTACAATTGTATAGAAACAGGGAATTATGCAAATCAATTCCATTAGTGCCAAGAAAACATACCTTAGAAAATTCCAACGGATCAAGGCCAATCTTATGTTGTTACTACAGTTGAAGTGGAATAATTATTGTATTTGTGTTTTTGGACTTAAGAACTATATTATTCTTATAAGAATAATGTGATATATATAAGGATTTTACTATAGTACTTGTTGTTTTCATTAAGGTTTTAATATGATGAAGGTAATCATATTTTTATTATGTGACAATAAGAGAAACATTTCATTGTTTGGGGAATCTGATGTTACAATTGATTTTGGAATCTAGAGACCTTTTAGAGAGAGTCTGGACACATGTATTTTGGATAACTATAAATGCTGTTATAGATTAAGTTGAACTTTGGTTAGTATTGTATAAGGTTAAAACATTTCTGAAGATTATTTTTTGAATATTATAAAACTATAGTTTTAGGAAAAGGACAACCTTCCGATCGGGGGATAACCTGCCGCGTCGGACAAAGATATAGGAATCGAACCCACAACCATAGTGAAAAAGACCTTTATTATCTACCACTAGCCTACAGGATGTCCCTGGTTATTATAAAATAGTTTTCCTAATCTAAATGGTATGAGTTAATATTTGGAACCTTGTACAATTAGGATAAATATATTATTTTTGAGTTATATTATCTTTTTGAGTGAAAGATGGGTTTGTGTTAAAAATTAATTAAAGAATGAAATTTCTACATGAAAAGTATGTATATTTCCTTACGTTCTTGTTAAATATCCTAAATAAATTCCTCAACTTTATGGAAGGTAACTTAAAAAAAACATTGTCGGTTAACTTTTCCTACTTGGGAATCAAGGATCGTTTAACCAATCACATGTTTGTGATATTCGTATAGTTAACTTTCTCCTAATACTATTTTCTAAAACTCTCCATCAGACTTTGATGGATTTTTTCTCCTACAAATCCATGTTTTCATAGAATCCTAGTATGGGCTATCTCAGGTGACCTTTGTACTTTTCTTTCATTCTTTCTTTAAAAGTTATATTTTTAATAACCCTATTTCTGATATGGGTTTTCCACAAAGGTATTTTCTACATTGAAACTTTTATTTTAGAAGAACAATTTCAAATTGTGAGGACGCACTTTATGGAAGGAGGAGAGAATGTAACACCCCATGCTTTCATGATACGCTTCTCTTTCAATAATGCAATAGCTTGCATTTTACGCAAGTTCGAGATTCTAACACACTGCGACGAATCAAAGTAGCCATTATGAATAGTAAAACCCACTTCTTGAAATTATATAAATTCTATATTTCAAAATGGACTTCATTTTTTGATTCAGAATATCGAAATTAGCCTATTTTGAATTTTTTTATTTTTCTAAGAACTTCCAATTTTCGATGAATAGTGAAAAATAATTAAAAAAACATTTTTAATCAAAATAATTTAAAGTGATAAATTATAATATTGAGTGGTTTGAAAGTATAATTAGAATATAATTTTACCATTTTATCCAATGGTGGTCATTATATTTAATTTTACTTTGAAATTGGACATAAACAATTGTCAATCTTTTGATAGATATTATTTCGTAAAAACACACTATTTGTTTTGACAGCGGGAAAATTTTTTAAATTAATTACTACAGTTTCTGTGTTTGGAATTTGGTAAAATGGATTCCATATTTGTAATCATAAGGTCCAAATTATGTAATTATGAAACTTTTGTTTTTTTAAATTATGAATAGTAACAACGGTAATTATCTTTAATTATCGTGATTAATTAGTAATCGGGTAGTTAAGGGTAATAAAATAATATCATAATAATAACAAATTACCCCAATATGTGTCCTAATTGTACTAGGTGCGTCATGGCTGACCATGGGATGCCTTGTGCCATACTTTGTTACCCCATAGAATCAATTTTGGGTGATAGTGACATTTTATTATATTATTTTTTAAAAGGGAAAGTATAACCAAAGTATGTATCACCCAAGTAAAACTATTTTAGTTTTTTCTGTGTAAATGATCTCTTAGACTATAAATATTAATTGAAAAATAAAAATATTTCTGACATCATGGTAATTTTTTTATAATTTTTAGGCATTAAATAAATAAATTTATTTATGACACCATGACGATGCAGTGATTAGCTCAGTAATTAACAATTTAAATAAAATGAAAAGATAATGTAAACTCTAAGACTTACACTTTTCAAAAACCTATTAGATGAGTATATTGAGAACCCTTATCACCTTATTCTCTAAATATGTAATTGTGGGACCTTTAAAATCGAAACAGATTATATAATAATGTAACATTTCTTGACTTTCCAAGAGTGCCCCTCCTCTCCTCTTATAAAAGGCCCCCACCTCTATCACATTATTCACACCATCAAAGACATTTTTCTCTTCCAAAATCTACCCAAATACTCTATCAACTTCCCTCTATTACTCCTAGAAGCCTCACTTTGGGCAGAAGTCTCCCCATGGAAACCTTTGGCTCAAATCAAAAAGAGTTACCTGATTTTAAGGTAATGTCTTCTCTTATGTTCTTTTGTTTTATTTTGCTTCTCCAACCCATTAATCTATTTTTTTACTTTATTTTGTAACAACACTAGTATATTCAATATAATGGGATGCTGTTATGAGAATTATTTTATTTACACTTACACACAACTTCGTCTAATGGTTAAAGAACATATTGTTTCTATGGGTGGCGAATTACTGTCTCACGAAACGATGATTGTTGAATCTTCATTTAACACCTCTCATGGTTTCCATAAAGATGTCACTATATTTATATATGATATATATTATGTTTATGTTTTCCTTATGCTTTTGTATATTTCATTTATGTCATACCTTTATGATTTCCATTATGTGAAAACGCGATAATTTCCTTTTAGGAAGTGTGGACTACTGCCCCCTCATAGTGATTTGAATCGTTAATGCCAAATGTGGGACGTATAAAAGATGGCGTAAATGATATTATATATGATATTATACTGGAATAATAATATACCTTTATATCATTATTATTTCATTCCATTAAATACGTAATATAAATGAAAGTAGCATTCATGTGTACGTACGACTTACCGTCTCCATGAACGGTGCATTTCATTTCTTACCTCTAAATGTTATGTAATTTTATAAATGAATGTATATAATGGATATATAAGATATATATGATAACTAAATCATGAATATAATTTTGGAGATAATGGATATTTTACCACATGAACAAATTTTAATTATAAGAAATTTATTGTTGACTCAAGTACCAAAGAGAGACAAAACGTCCGTTATTAACTTAAATGACTGCATAATTTTCATAACATGGTAATATGTAATGTAAAAGGAATAATGAACTTGAAAAAGGTTCTTAATCAAGTATAAATTAACTCTAGTTTATTATTCAGTAGGTTAAGGAACGATCGAGTCAAGTCGGACATGAGGTAAGGGACTTCGTCTCAATCTACTTTCATTGGGGCATATTTTGTTTTATAAAAAACTATATTTTATACGGTGTATAACCCCCTTTGACTTTAATTTTATTCAAAAAAAATCTTTTTATATGAATATTATTTACTAAACAAGAAAAGTAATGTTTTTTCTTACATATGCGGCGACAACGACTTCTTCGCCGTCGTGACCATTATTGGTGTTTCGGCTTCCTCAACAAGCCATATCTTTTTTTAAATGAAAAATAAATATCATGTTTTACTTTTAATTTATTTTGGTATTGAGAATGGTTTTGATAATGTTTTTATTATATCAATGTGTTTTATTGATATATTGTGATTGAAATGTGGAAATGTTATGTTTCCTTTATGCATGTTTTATGTGATACGATTATGTTATGGTTTATGATATGTTTAAACCTTTTTATATAAAGAATACATTGGACTTAATAAGTGATGGGTGGATCCTGCTATATCTCCTCGATGCATTGGAAGGTCTCATGAGATAAACTACTATCTTGGTACGAGGCCTTGACAAAATCTTATTTGTAGTCTTGGCACGAGGCATTGGCTACGTGGTTATGATTGTCCGGCATTATGCATTCCATCATTATGAAAGTGGTTATTGATATTGCATGTGATTATTCGACTAGTAGAATATCCATGTAGGTAAGTAAATGGAATTATTTCATTTTACTTTTTCCATATTATGCTAAAGTTCAAGTTTAAAAGGATTTTGTTTTAGTTATACATTAACTTAAATGTTTATGTTTATTTATGAAAGTTTACGCTATATTGTTATCCTTACTGAGCATATGAGATCACCCCTTTCTATGTTTTATTTTTCCCAGGATGTGAAGAAATATTTTATAACTGACCTACAGGGATATTCATAAGGGGATATGTGTGTGGACAATGGAGACTATGTTATTGTAGTTTTCCACTTTATGATGTAATGTAACATTTATGAATGTATCTAGTGTTTCCAAGGCTACTAAACTAATTGGTCTTTCGAGACTTGATCTTTTTTGATCATGAAAATGTTATAGAATAATGCACCGACTCTGGGTAACTAGGGTCGGGGCATTTCAATGGACACCTTGAAACGGTACATTGGAACTTGAACCAAATTGTTGTGTGTTTTGCGTCGTGTTTTGAATTAGGGGTCTTGAAGAAATTATGGTCTTATCAAATAGCACACCACCTATAGTGTCATCGATCATATGTCAATCAATAGGGATTAAACCTTCATAAAAATATTGAATTAAAAGTTGATCACATATTTGGTGGTGTGGGAAACTTGAACATTACATTTTAAAGCATTACCAATATTCATGTAATGTTTTTCCTTGTGATTTTCATATCCCACAAAATTTCATTCTTTATTGTTACAGTTTGAGAGGCCGGGAAATATTTGTAAAGGAAAAGGTGTATCATGTCTTCCTAGCCTTTTATTTGGGAATTAACATAACATAACCAATATTTATCTGTGTCTTATAATGAAAAAGGGAATGCCCAAAACATTACTTGTTCTTCATCCACATTTATATGTTTTAATGTATAAAAAACAGTGATAAATTATTTTAAATTCTTGTGTGGATCCTCTCAAGGAAGACCATGGAATCTTGGTAATAGATGAATTAAAATAGATTTTAGTTCAAAATTGGGTCCCTCACTTTGTAATTGAATATAGGTGGGTTGGATGTCAACATGAGTCGAGGTTAGTTCATTTAGTGTTATACTATTTTCATACATTTTATTCATGTTAATTTCAGTTTTAATGTGGGTTCTCTTAGAATAATAAGAAGAAAAAGTATCAAGATTAGTGTTGAGTTTTTGTGTGTCCTCCTTCAAAGGGTCCTCTTGTGTATCTTGGGGTCACTGATGTAGGATCATCTCCGGTTTTGGTTCGAAAGGTTGTAAGTCTCCCAATGTAGAACGCATCATTCCCCAAACCTATGCAACAAATAGATTAGAATACAAGAAATATAGATAGAGTTATAAGATAAAACAAACAAATATTCACAAAAATTAAAAAAAAAACTTACCAAAAACACTCACTTATACCAAAACGCTCCCTCGGAAACAATGAAAAAATATGACCGTGTTGTCCTGACGTGGAAAATTGATTTTGATTCTATGGTTTATTTGTATTCTAGAGAAGAACCTAGGTTGTCTCTCATGTAGTGTTGATAGGTTTTGAGATTGTATTTTTAATAAGAATTACAAAAGGAGGGGGTGATTTTGATAACAGTTTTAAGAAAATATATTAACTTAAAGAGTATAATTGTAGATAGAATAAGGTGGAGGGTTAAGAAATATGAGATAAGGAGATCACTTCATGTTCACTACACATCCTAGATAGATCATTGTTACAAAAATTCCAAATGGTTTTGTTTAATTCTTTTGTTGAGGGTTGTCAATATCTTGATTCCCCTCTTGCCTCTCTAATAATTGCACAATGTACCAACCCTTGACCCAACAATCGTGTTGTCAAGGTTTGGACTTCAATAATAGATTAAAGGCTACCAAATCATACTAATATCTTTTGTATGTGTGAGATAAAGAGGATCTTTATGTTGCCCAATCGGAACAACCCAAGTTTCCCACTTGAAATTTCAACACAATCGGTGTTGAAATGAAAAGTGGTTCACTTAATTAGACCCATGAAATAAACCCATAGGAGAAACATGTTTAGATAAAATGTAAGTGAAATAATACACAGAAAAAATACACAGAACCTGTAGAGTATAAAGTGTCGAAACTCCCTCCCATGTATTTGTATCTCCCTCAAAATGATGGCAAACCATTAAGCTCTCCATCGAGATTAGGAGAAGGCTCGAGTAGAACTCCTTCTTCATTGTTGATCCCCATATGATGATAGGGGACTTCAAAAAATCAAGTGTGAGTGGAGAACTCCATTAGGAATCCAAAATATCAGAGCATTTCCTCTGGGTCTAACTTGAAAATGCGGAGCCCAAGGTTAAAATTTATAGGAAAACGGGATTGTGGTTTTGACCACACATAATTCTTCAACCCACTTTTCATTGGTGTTTCAACCTCTAGACAGCTATATCTAGATTTGAAGAAAATAAAAAAGTTGTATCCTCGCCTCTTGGATGTCTTTATTGAATGTCTGGCATAAATTGGACACCTATTGCCTATGATATGAACATATCACATCACACAACTTTTGAAAATGTGGAGATTTGTTATGCATGATATATCAGGTAGGCTGGGGAACTACATGGATGAATGAGTCCTAGTTTCTTTCATAGGAAATGTATCCTAATGAAATTTGGACCAGTCCACCGAATATCTCCCCAATTGGATGCACGGTCTAGTAGCAGTGTGCGGATTATTCCACTAGTGTGCTTGGATCCTGCACAGTTTGGCCCATTTTTCTTGGACATCATCATGGGCCCTCCAAATCACCTCCTCCTATAATGAAATCATCAAAACTAGTATGATTTAACTTTCTAAAAGTAATAAAAACAATATAAATGATTCCAAAATGGAATGAATCTTGTGATTATTTTTATAAATTTCAATATAAAACAAGTTCAACATAGTGGTGTAAAGGTGAAAATTACACAGTGAATCATGGTACGATCACATTCCCACACCTAAAAATTTACACTACTATGAAAATTCACATGTCCAAATAAAATGAGGCATTAAAATATTCCCAACATCATGATGTTTTAACATTCAAGGAAATTTTAATTCATTAAAGTAATGAGATCAATGCATGAACCACAAGAAGGTGTTTTTCATGTGGAAAAAGATTTCTCATAAATCATATCACAATGAAATTCAAAGAGATTCAGGACAGCAACATGAGAAAGGAATTAAAAAGTCAACCATTCCACTAACTCTACATGTGTGTGTGTGAAAACCATTCTGTGCTACTATTTCCACATCATATCTAATTAATATATGTAATTTTAAAATTATTCAGCTTTAAATGAATTTTCACTGATCCTTCCCTACATCCTTTGCTATCATATTTCAAGTCCCAAACACATAAGCATCCCCAGAAGTCAAACTAAATCTCCCAACCTAGATATCCCCATTTGTTGTACTTTTCATCACTCTACTGATTTATTATATTTTTTAGAATTTACATTTGGAACAAATCTCACACTCATCTCTCATCCCTTATTTGATCTCTTCACAACACTAATTGAAATAGTTATTACAAGATGAAAGGATGAGGAAAAGTGGTGTTTGACCTACACAAGATGAAAATTTTTTTTTGAGGGTGTACAATAGTCTGATATTAGGTACACACCCAAAGGTCAATCTGGTATAGTAATGAAACCGATCGGATAAGGAACAAGCATATGAAAATATCAGTTAAAGATTAAAAATATTAACCTAACCTATATTTACCTTATATTATGTATGTAATATTCACACATCGTGGTTTGGTGAAAAAATGTATAGAGATATTAGTGACATAGTTTTCCTAAAAACTAATTACACAAGGGGCATCAATCATCTCAAATGTTTCACATTGATACAACCATTTTTATCATTGACATAAAACCAATTCACTAAAAATTACTCCCTGATGTTAAATTCATATAAATACTCTTTTTGCACCATTCTTTATGGTATTTCTACTTTCCCCCCTTAATGGTCACCAAATCATGGAACTTTGAAATTTTTTATGGGTGGAAATTGAAAATACCATAAAGAAGACAAAAAAGAGAACAAAAAAGAAAGTTAATTGAAAGCCTAATGAACCCAACAAGTTGTGGGAAAGTGAATATAAATTAAATAAGGTGAAAAAGAGAATAAAGAAAGAAAAACAATGATGAAAAATCTTATCTAACCTAGGAATTTACCCATCCCTCCACACCTAGAATGTGTAGTGTCCTCACGGTAATAATTGAGAATGTGAGAAGGAAGGATAATATCTTATGTGTTTCACTGGTATGTTGCATCTTGAATTTGGAGTTCCTCCATTGGGAACTCTGATAGGGCTTCATGGAAGTGTTTCAGCTGCTTCCCATTGACAGTGATGGTTTTCTTGGTTTTATCATTTTGAACCGGAACAACACCAAATGGAGAAACATTAATAACAGTGTAGGGGCCAAACCAGTGGGAACGAAGCTTACCTGGATGCAACATAAACCATTCATTATAAAGGGGGACTTTATTCCCAATTTAGAACTGAAGATGAAGTATAAGACAGTAATGGGAATCCTTGGTTCTCTCCATATAAATTTTGGAGTTTTCATATGAATCTCTTCTCATTTCCTCCATCTCCTGAATTTGCAGCTTGCATTGGGAACCCACACCAAAAATATTAGAATTGCATTGCTTGATGGCCCAGTAGGCCTAGTGCTCAATCTCAATAGGTAGGTGACAAATCTTTCTAAAAATAGAAAATGATTAGACGACATTCCAATGGAAATTTTGAAAGAAGTACAGTAGGTACAAAATGAATAATCAAGTCAATGACTCCAATATTTTCTATTGGGTTGAACCATTTTTTCAAGAATATGGTTTACCTCTATATTTGACACATCAGCTTGACCTTTGATCTATGGACGATATGCATTAGACACTCTATGACCGACCCCATATAGATACAAAAGTGATTGCATTGTTCCATTTAAAAAATGAGAACCCTGGTCACTGATGATGGACCTAGGTAAGAAAAACCTACAAGAAGATTTGGGTTCTCAAAAATTCGACATCTACCTTAGAATCATCAGACCCTGAAGCCCGTGCCTCTAACCATTTTTACACATAATCAACTACCAGAAGAATGTAAAAGTTTCCAAAGGAAATGGGAAATGGATCCTTTATTTAAATGCCCAAAACATCAAAAATTTCATGAAAGAGGAACATTTGTACTGGAATTTCATTTCGTTTAGAGAAATTACCCAAACTTCGACAATGAGGACAAGATTTTCAAAAAACATGGGAATCAAGAAAAAGTGAAGGCCAAAAGAGACCAGAATCGAGGACCTTGTTAGTAGTCCAATGGGGACATAAGTTCCCCTCATAATAAAGTGTTTTACAGAACCAGAAGACAAACTAAAACTCGCTATCAGGAACACAACGCCAAAGGAATTGATCGCTACATGTGCGCCAGAGATAGGGGTCATCCCAAATGAACCAACAAAACTCATGTTTTAGATGAATGGCTGGGATTTAATTTGAAATCAGAAGGAATGAAATATGTTACAAAATAATTTACAATTTAGGAATACCATGGAATAACATCTTGCACTTGGTAGAATTTCTCATCAGGAAACATGTCCTTAATGGGAATACAGGGGGATGAGTTAATTACCGAGGATGGGGGAATCCTACTGATATTTTCATCCACCACATTTTCTCCTACTTTTTTATCTCTAATTTCTATATTAAATTCCGGAAGGAAGAGAATCCAGCAAATGAGATGAGGTTTGGATTCTAGTTTCTTAAAGAGATACCAGAGGGCTTCATGGTCTGAGAACACAGAGACTTTAGACACCAAAATGTATAATATAAATGTTTCCAAGTAAAACACATTATTAATGAATTCATTTTCAGTTTTCTTGTAGTTTTCATGGGTTGGATCCAAACCACATGAGGCATAGACAATGACATGTGGAGCTCAATCTACCCTTTGTGACAAGACTGACCCAACTACATAGTTATAGGCATCACATGTGCGCACAAATGGTAAATCCCACTGAGGTGGTTGGATTACTGGGGGTGACATAAGACTCTATTTTAACTTATTAAAAGTATCATCACATTCATTATCAAAAACAAATTCTTTTTCATTTTGGAGTAAACAAGAGAGGGGGAGTGCAATTTTACTAAAGTCATGAATGAAACGATGGTAAAATACATCATTACCAAGGAATGATTGCACATACCGTACATTTTTTGGGAATGGTATGGAAGAAATGACATCCACTTTTGATTTATCTACTTTGATTCTATCCTTAGAAATGACAGGCCCCAAAATTATACCTTGTCGCACCCTGAAATGGAATTTATCATAATTTAATACAAGATTATTTTCAATACAATGACGTAGGACTAAACCAAGACTACTCAAACATTCATCAAATAAGATCCATAGACAGTGAAATAATCCATGAATAATTCCATGAAATTCTCCAGGTAATCCGAAAAAATACTAATCATGGAACATTGGAAAGTACCCATAGCATTGCACAAACCAAATGTCATCCTTCTGTAGGCAAATGTGAAAAAGGGGAAAGTGAAGGTTGTCTTTTTCTTGATCCTCGAGGGAAATATGGATCTGAAATTCTCTAGAATACCCATTAAGGAAATAGTTATGGGACTTACCTATTATCCTCTCTAGAATTTGTTCAATGAATTGCAAAGGGAAATTTCCATTTCTAGTGTGTTGGTTTAGTCAGCAATAGTCTATACCGACACACCAACTATTCTCCACACGAGTTGGAATCAATTCATTATTTTCATTTTTGATTACTGTATGGATGATATTTTTAGGAACTAATTGAATGGGACTATCCCATTGGCTGTTAGAGATGGGGTAGATGATCCTAGGAGCCAATAATTTTGTAAAATTATTTTTCACAACATCAAGTAGGTTTGGGATCCGTCGACGTTGTGGATGCCTCACTGGTTTAACATCATCATTTAAAAAAATATGACGTCTAAAAATTGATGGGAAAATACTAAGAATGCCAGTAAGTGTCCATCCAAAAGCATGTTTATAATCCCTCAAAAAATCAAGCAGTTGTAATTCATGCTCAAGAGGGAGAGAACTAGAAATGATGATGGGAAACTTGTTTCCATTATCAAGATATAAATATTTTAAATCTTAAGTCAATTGTTTCAGTTCAAATTCAGGTGGATTTTGGATTTATGGGGGTGTGTATGAAAGTGATTTATTTCTAATCTCTTCAAACTGCTCAATGTTATCATCCTTGAATGGGGAATGAGCTTTTAAATGCTTAGCAGTATCATCGATGGTCAGTGGATCCTCAGTGTTCCAGAAATCATCAATCAATGAACAAGCATGAATGTTTTCTACACCACTACATAAATCAATGCATGAATCATTTCCTAGAATAAATATCAATGAATAAAACTCAAAAAGGGGATAAAGTTAATGAAAAGTTTTTTTTTCAGGGGTAGGGAGTACATCAGTTGAATTAACATAGTGCGAGAAATGTTCTTCTGAGGGGTGCTTCATGGCATCAAGGATGTTAAAAAGGTATATGTCACCACCAACTTATATACATAATGTACCATTATGGACATTAATTATGTCTTTGGTGGTTTTCAAGAAGTGTCTCCCTAATATAATAGTGTCATGTCCATTTATCCTATCATCCTCCATTTTAAGCACATAAAAGTTAGTAGGAAAAATTAAATTTTGTACCATCACAAGAACATCCTATAACACAACAGAGGGGTGTGCGGTACTCTGGTTAGCCAGTTAAACAATAATTTCAGTGGGCTTCAGTTCCCTGACTATAAATGTATATTTAATAGAGTGAGTCATCACATTTATAGATGCACCTACATCAAGCATATGATTAGAAAAATAATACTCCCCTACGGTGCATAGAATTGAAAATTTTTCTGGATCATTGCACTTGGTGGAAAGTGATGGATCTATCAATGATGAAACGTTCTTCCCCAAGATCACCATCTCATCTCCTTGAAGTCGCCATCGGTGTGTACAAATCTCCTTTAGAAACACGGAGTACTGTGGAACTTTTTTCACAGAATCAATCAATTGGATGTTAACCAACACTGTCATGAAAATATCCAATATTTCCTTATCATGTTCAGTTTCCTTTTGTTTTCTTGGTTGGGTGGTCCTTTTAGAAAAAGGAATAGGAATGGTTGGTCTACCTGACTCATCAATATACTCACTCTTTCCATTGGAATGGATTTTCTCAAGACACAATTCTTCAACATTTGGAACAATTTTAATGGTTGGGATGGAGGTTTACTGATGATTGGATGACTCTAATCAAGGATTAATCTTAGTTTCTAGTTATTTTACACTCCTAAGGGTGATGAAACAAACATTTCCTTTATCCATAGAGTTAACTACTGGTTGAGAGGGAAGTTTACCTCAACCGTGACTCTGAATTTCACCCACTGAGTTGGAAAGTTGGCCTAATTGGGTTTTAAGGTCTTGTATGGATACCTGAGTGGTTGTATGGAATTTAATATTGTTTGTATCCATTTGATTCATCTTATCTTCTTGTCAAGACTCGGGTTTAGGAGGGGTTTGTTGGAAAGGTCTTCGGGGTGGTTGATGATTTCTAGGTGGTGGAGGTGGATGACTTCTCTTCCCCAGTTGGTTCCAATTCTGTTGAGGTTGGTTTGAATACCTCCCTTTCCTATAGTATTTGTTATCTTTCCTCCCATGGTTGGGTCTATAGTAAGCTTCTTTTCTAAAGCATTGTTTATAGGGGTGGCCTGGAAATAATGCCTCACTACTCTCAGAATTTTCTCTCAATTGGGGGCATTGGTCTGAGTAGTGAGTGTCAGAAGAACATATACCACAATGGATGGGAGGAGGAGATTGGGATTTCCCTTGGTAAAGAGCAAGTTTTTGAATAAGGGTACTTACCTCTTCGAACATTGTGTCCACCTACTTCTGGAATTCATTACTTTGTACCTCATGGACACCTCGAATCGGTACATTGGACCTTGAACCAAATTGTTGTGTGTTTTGCGCCATGTTCTAAGTTTAGGTTCATGTAGCAATTGGGGTCTTATCATCTAGTTCACCACCAATAGCAGCATCGATCATATTTCGATCAATAGGGATTAAACCTTCATAAAAATATTGAATTAAAAGTTGATCACTTATTTGGTGGTGTGGGAAACTTAAACATAACCTTTTAAAGTGTTGTAAATATTCATGTAATGTTTTCCCTTGAAATTTTCTTATCCCACAAATTTCGTTCCTTATTGTTGTAGTTAGAGAGGTTGGGAATTATTTTTTAAGGAAAAGGAATTTTATGTCTTCCCAACACCATATTGGGAAAATAACATAATATAACCAATATTTTGCTATATCTTCTAATGAAAAATGGAATTCCCATAACTTTACTTATTCTTCATAAAAATTTTAGGTTTTAATGTAGAACAAATAGTGTGAAATTCATTTAAATTCTTTTGTGGGTCCTCTCTAGGATGTCCATGGAATCGTGGTAATAGGTGAACTAAACCAGATTTTAGATCAAAATAGGGTGCCTCACCTTGTAATAGATTATAGGTGGGTAGGATATCAACATCAGGTGAGGTTAGTTCTTTTAGTGTTATACTATTTTATGACCTGTTATTCATGTTAATTTCAATTTTAATGTGGGTTCTCAAAGAATAGGAAGAATAATGAGAAGTATCAAAATTAGTGTTGATGTTTTGTGCATCCTCCTTCAAAGGTTCCTCTTGTGTATCTCAGGGACGCTAATGTATGATCCTCTCTAGTTCGGGATCAAAAGGTTGTAAGTCTCCTGTAGTAGAACACGTCATGAACCAAACCTAAACAACAAATAGATCAGAATACAAAAAGATACGATGTGGTATAAGATAAAAAAATAAATATTCACAAAAATTACAAAAAAAACTTATAAAAACACACACTAAAACCAAAATGGTCCATGACAATGGCGCCACAATTTTACCGCTCTGTCATGAAATGGAAAAGTTATTATGAATTTATGATTTATTTATATCCTAGGGAAGACCCTAGGTTGTCTCTCAAGGAACATTGATTGGTCTTGAGTATGTATATCTAATAATAATTACTAAAGGAGGGGGTGATTTTGAAAACACTGTTAAGAAAATTGTTAACTTAATGAGTTTAATAGTTGATAGAATAAGGTGGATGTTTAAGAATTATGAGATAATGAGATCACTTCAATTTCACCACACATCTTGGATAGTTCATTTTTATGAATATTCCACATGGTTATGTTTAAATTTTTGGTTGAGGGTTGTCATGATCTTGATTCCCCTCTTGCCTCTCTAAACGTTGCACAAAGTACCAACCCTTGAAAAAACAATCGTGTTGTCAAGGTTTAGACATCAAGAAAAGTCTAAAGGCTACCAAATAATACTAATATCTTTTATTTTTGTGAGTGAAATCGGATCCTTCTGTTTCCCAATCATAACAACTCATGTTTCGCACTTGAAATTTCAACCCAATCGGTGTTTAAATGAAAAGCAGTTCACTACATTAAACCCATGATATGAACTCAGAGGAGAAACATGTTTTGATAAAACATAAGTGAAATAATAAAAACAAAAATTTCACAAAACTAGTAGATTATCATGTGCCAGAACTCCCTCTGATGTATGTGTAGCTCCCTCGAAATGTTGATCCATCATTTAGCTCGCCATCGAGAAGAGGAGAAGGCTCGGTTAGAACTCCATCTTCATTGATGACCCACCATTGATGAAAGGGGCCTACAGAACATCTAGTATGAGTAAAGAACACCTTTGGGTCTCCAAAATACTAGAGCATTGCCTCCTGGTAGAACTTGTAAATGAAGAGCCCAAGGTACCTTTTTATAGTAAAATGGGAAGCTAGTTTTGAGCACACAAAATTCTTAAAACCACTTGTCTCAGGTGTTTCGACCTCCAAAAATTCTTATCTCGATTTGGAGAAAATAAAAAAGTTATAAACCATATATTGGATGTCTCCAAAGAATGTTTGACATAAATTGGACACCTATAGCCTGATATATGGACAGATCAAAACACACAACTTTTCACATCGTGCTGATTCAGTGTGCTGGATAGATCAGGTCGGTTGGGCCACTAGATGGCCGAATGAGTCCTGGGTTCCTTCATTGGAAATGTATTTTAATAAAATATAGACCAGACAACAATATATCAGCCCAATTGGATGGACGTTCTAATAGCATTATGTTGATGTATCCTCTGGTGTGCGTGGATCCTGCGCAGTTTGGCACATTTTTCTTGGACATTTTAATGGGACCTCCAAATCACCTCCTCCTCCTATGGAATCATAAAAAAAAGTATCATTTATCATTTTAAGAGTTATAAAAAATGAATAAATGATTCAAAAATATAATTCATCTTGTAAATATTTTTATAATTTTCAATATAAAACAAGTTCACCATAGTGGTGTGAGGGTGAAAATTACACAGTGAATCATGGTACAATAACACCCCCACACCAAAACATTTTCACTCCTAGGAAAAGTCACATATCCAAATAAAATGAGGGATATAAATATTCCAAAAATCATGAATATTTCACATTCGATGAAATTTTAATTCATTAAAGTAATTAGATCAATGCACAAACCCCATCACAAAGTTTTTCCAATGGAAAAAAAGATATCTCATAAATAATATCACAATGTAATTCAAAGAGATTCAAGACACCAACATGAGCAAGGGATTAAAAGGTCAACCATTCCACTAACTCTCTAGGTGTGTGTGTGAAAACCATTCCATGCTATTATTTACACTTCCTATCTAATTAATATATGTTATTTTAAAATTATTCAGCTTTAAATTAATTTTCACTGAACCATCCCTACATCCTGTGCAATTATATTTCATGACCCACTCACATAAGCATTCCCAGAAGTCAAACTGCATGCTTCTGACATAGATATCCCCATGGTTTATACATTTCCTCACTCCCCTCATTTATTTTTGTAGTAGTTTCATTTGGAACAAATCTCACACTCATCTCTCAACCATTGTTTGATCTCCCCATGACACTAATTGAAATATTAATAACAATATCAAAGGTTAAGGAGGAGTTTTTTTTGACCTGCCCAAGACTCAAACTTTTTTTGAGGGCGTACAATAGTCGAATATTAGGTACACATGCATAGGTCAATCTGGTACAGTAATGAAACATATTAGATAAATAATGAACGTATGAAAATATCATTTAATACTGAAAATTATTAACCTAACATATATTTATGTTTTATTAAGTAAGAAATATTCAAACATTGTGGTTTGGTGCAAAAATGTATAGAGATATTAGTGACACAATTTTCCCAAAAACTGCATACACAAGGGCATCAATCATTTCAAATGTTTCACAGTGATACAACCATTTATATCATTGATAGAAAATCAATTCCCTAAAAATCATACCCTGGTGTTAACTTCATATAAATACTCTTTTTCACCAGTCATTATGGATTTTTAACTTTCCCCCCTAAATGGTCACCAAATCATGCAACATTGAATTTTTTTTATGGGGGGAATGAAAATACCATAAAGTATGAAAAAAAGAAGAAAGAAGAAAGAAAATCGAACAGATAATGAACTCAAAAAATACAGGGAAAAGTGAAAATACCATAAAGAAGGAAAAAAAGAGAAGAAAGAAAGAAAAAAAATGATGAAAATTCATATCTAACCCAAGAATTTACCCATCCCCCCACACCTAGAATTTACAGTATCCTCACTATTACAATTGAGAAGGTGAGACAGAAGGATATAACATGGTCTGTTTCACTGGTATGTTCCTTCTTGAACATGGATTTCCACCATTGGGATCTCCAAAAGGGCTTCATGGATGTGTTTCAACTGTTTCCCATTGATACTGAAGGATTGCTTGGTTTCTTCATTTTGAACCTGTACAACACCAAATAGAGAAACATTAATAATAATGTATGGGCCAAACCAACGAGAACGATGCTTACCTAGATGAAACTTCAGAATTGAATTATAATTGAGGAACTTATGCCAAATATAGAACTGATGATGAAGTATAAGAAGGTCATGGGGGGCCTTGGTTCGCTCTTTATAAATTCTAGAGTTTTCATATGCATATCTTCTCATTTCCTCCAACTCTTGAATCTGCAGCTTCCTTTGGGAACCCGCTCCAGAAATATTTGAATTTCATTGTTTGATGGCCTAGTAGGTCGGGTACTCAATCTCAATAGGAAGGTGACAACTCCTTCCAAACACAAGATGATAAAGTGAAATTCCAATGGGAGTTTTGAAAGCAGTAATGTATGAACATAATGAATCATCAAGTCCAAGACTCCAATCTTTTCTATTGGGTTGAACCATTATTTCATGAATATGTTTTACCTCTCTATTTGACACCTTGGCTTGACCATTGGTCTATGGATGATTTGGAGCAGACACTCTATGACCAACCCCATATCGACGCAAAAGTTATTGCATTGTTTGGTTGCAGAAATGAGAACCCTGGTCACTGATGATGAACCTAGGTAAGTCAAACCTATAGAAGATTTCGGTTCTCAAAAATTTGTCAACTACGTTATAATCATCAGTCCTTTTAGCTTCTGCCTCTACCTATTTTGACACGTAATCAACTGCCAGAAGAATGTACAAGTTGCCAAAGGAATTTGTAAATGGACCCATTACGTCAATTCCCCAACCATCAAAAATGTCTTGAAAGAGAAACAGTTGATGTGGAATTTCATTTCTTTTAGAGACATTCCCCATTCATTAACAATGAATAAATGATTTTAAAAAGGCAAGGGAATCTCCAAAAAGTTTTGGCCAAAAGAGACAAGAGTCCAGGAACTTACGAGAAGTAAGTTGGGGACCAAAGTTCCCCCACAAGCAAGAGTGTGCCAGAATCTAATGGCTTCCTGAAACTCACTATCAGGAACACAACCCCTAAGGACATGTCGCTACAGGTGCCCCAGATATATGGGTCATCCCAAATGTAACAACGAGACTCATGTTTTATAATAATGGAAAGGTTTTTATTGAATTCATTATGAATTCAAGATGATACCAGATAATTTACAATTTTGGCATACCAAGGAATAACATCTAGCACTCGGTACAATTTCGCATCAAGAAACATTTCATTAATGGGAATACAGGGGGATGTGTAAATTACTAAGGATGGAGAAATCCTACTGATATGGTCAGCCAACACATTCTCTGCTCCTTTTTTATCACTAATTTCTAGATTAAATTCCTGAAGGAGGAGCATCCAGTGAATGAGACATGTCTTGACTTCCGTTTTCTTAAGGAGATATCAGAGGGCTTCGTGGTCTGAAAACACAATGAATTTGGACAGCAGAATTTATGATCTGAATTTTTCCAAAGAAAACACAAGGTCAAGGAATTATTTTTCAGTTTTTATGTTGTTTTATTGGGCAGGATCCAATGTACTTGAGGCATAGGAAATGACATGTGGAGCTCGATCATCCCATTGTGACAAGACTGCCCCAACTACATAGTTAGAGACATCACACATGAGCTCAAACGGTAAATCCCACCAAGGTGGTTGGATTATGGGGGTGACGTGAGACTCAATTTTAACTTATTTAAAGTATTGTCAAATTAATTATCAAAGACAAATCCATTTTCATTTTGGAGTAATCGACAGAGGAGGAGTGCAATTTTACTAATGTCACGAATGAAAAGATGGTAAAATCCACCATGACCTAGGAAAGAAAGCACATCCCGTAAATTTTTTAGGGAATGGAATGGAATAAATGACATACACTTTTGACTTATCAATTTGGATTACATCCCTAGAAATGGAATTCTTCAAAACTATAACTTGTCGCACCATGAAATGGAATTTGTCATAATTTTATACAAGATTCTTTTCAATAGAGTGACATAGGACTGAACCAAGACTGCTCAAACATTCATCAAAAGAAGATCCATAAATAGTGAAATCATCCATGAATACTTCCATGAAATTCTCCAGGTAATCCAAATAAATACTAATCATACAACATTGTAAAGTATCTAGATAATTGCATAGACCAAATGCCATCCTTCTATAGGAAAATGTGAAAAAGGGGTAATTAAAGGTTGTGTTTTCCTGATCCTCAAGGAAAATATCGATCTGAAATTATTCGGAATACCCATCAAGGAAACAGTAGTGGGAATTACCCGCTAGCCTCTATAGAATTTGTTCAATGAATGGAAATGGGAAGTGGTCCTTCCTAGTGTGTTGGTTTAGTCGGTGATAGTCTATACAGACACGCCATCTATTCTACACACGAGTTGGAACCAATTCATTGTTTTCATTTTTGATTACTGTTCGGCCAATACTTTTAGGAACTTCTTGAATGGGACTAACCCATTGGCTGTCAAAGATGGTGTAGATGATTCTAGAATCCAGTAATTTTGGAGCCTCATTTTTTACAACATCAAGTAGGTTTGGGTTCAGTAGACGTTGTGGCTGCCTCACTGGTTTAGCCTCATCATTTAACAAAATATTATGTGTACAAATTGATGGGATAATACTGACAATGTCAGCATGTTTCTATACAAAATCTTGTTTATAATCCCTCAAAATTTCATGCAGTCATAATTCATGCTAAGGAGGGAGTGAACTAGAAATGATGATGGGAAACTTGATTCCATTTTCCAGATATCCATATTTTAAATCATGAGGAAATTGTTTCAGTTCCAATTCCGGAGGATTTGGATTGATTGTGGTGTGTTTGAAAGTTAAAGATCCCTAATCGCATCTAACTATTCAATGGTATCATCATCGAATTTGGAATGAGCTTTTACAATCTTAGCAGTATCTTCAATGGTCAGTGGATCCTCAATTTTCAAGAAATTATCAATTAATGAACAAGCATGACATTTTTCTAGAACAATACAAAAATGAATGCATGAATCATTTCTTAGCATTTCTACCAATGAATAAAACTTAGAAAGGGGATCATGTGAATGAATAGTTGTTTTTTTAGGGGTAGGGAGTATTTCAATTGAATTAACATAGAGTGAGGAATGTTCTTCTGAGTGGTGCTTCATGGCATCAGGGATGTTGAAAAGGACTATGTCACCACCAAATTCAATAGATAATGTACCATTGTGGAAATTAATTATGTCTTTGAAGGTTTTCAAGAATGGTCTCCCCAATATAACCAGGGCATGTCCATTCATCATATCATCCACCATTTTAAGCACATAACAGTCAGTAGGAAAAATTAAATTTTGTACCCTCACAAGTACATCCTCTAACACACTAGAGGGGTCTGGAGTACTCTGGATATCCATATGAACAATAATTTCAGAAATCATCAGTTCCCTGACATTCAATGTAGAGTTAATAGAGTGAGGCTTCACATTTGTAGATGCACCTAAACCAAGCACAAAATTAGAAAATGAATACTCCCCTATAGTGCATGGAATTGAAAATGTTCCAGGATCATTGTACCTGGTGGGAATTGATGGCTCTATCAATACTAAAACATTTTCCCCCAAGCTCAACTTCTCATCTCCATGAGGTCACCTTCAGTGTGTACACATATCATTCAAAAAAATGGCGTACTGTGGAATTTTATTCATTGCATCAATCAACGGGATGTTAACCTACACTTTCTTGAAAATATCCAATATTTCCTTATCATGTTCAGTTTTCTTTTGTTTTCCTGGTTAGGTGTTCCTTTGAGGAAAAGGAAGAGGAATGGTTGGTCTAGGTGACTCATTAATATACACACTCTTTCCTTTCGATGAGATTTTATTAGGACAAGGTTATTCAATATTTGGAACATTTTTAATGGTTGGGATGGAGGTTTCCTCATGAGGGGATGACTCTAAAGGATGATTCATCGTACTTTCTAGTTGTTTTCCACTCCTAAGGATGATGGCACTAAAATTTCCTTTATACCAAGGGTTAAATACTGGTTGAGGGGGAATTTTACCAGAACCGTAACATTGAATTTCACCAAATGAGTTAGAAATTTGGCCTAATTGGGTTATAAGGTCTTGTATGGCTTCTTGGGGGGTTTGATGGAATTGAATATTATTGGAACCCATTTGTTTCATCTTATCTTCTAGTCTAGGCTTGGGTTTTATAGGGGTTTGTAGGAAAGTCCTTTGGGCTAGTTGAGGATTTCTAGGTGGTGGTTGTGGATGACTTCTCTGCCCCGGTTGGTTCCTATGTTGAAGAGGTTAGTTTTAATACCCCCTTGCCTATAGGCTTGGTTCTCCTTCCACCCGAGGGTTTGATCCATAGTATGGTTCTTTCCTAAAGGGTTGGTTATATGGGTGGCCTAGAAATATTTCCTCAATAGTCTTAGAATTATTTCTCAATTGGGGGAATTGGTCCAAGTAGTGAGTGTCAGAAGAACATATACCACAATAGAGCGAAGGAGGAGATTGGGATTTTCCTTGGGAAATAGAAATTTGTTGAAGTAGGGTACATACTTCTTCAAACATTGTGTCCACCAACTTCTCGAATTCAGTACTTTGTACCTCATGGACACCTCGAATCGGTACATTGGACCTTGAACCAAATTGTTGTGTGTTTTGTGCCATGTTCTCAATTAGGTTTCTTCCAGCAATTGGGGTCTTATCAACTTTCACACCGGCTATAGCAGCATCAATTATATTTCGATCTTTAGGGATTAAACCTTCATAAAAATATTGAATTAAAATTTGATCACGTATTTGTTGGTGTGAGCAACTTGAACATAACCTTTTAAAGCATACCCAATATTCATGTAATTTTCCCCTTGCGATTGCATTATCCCACAAATTTCATTCCTTATTTTGGTAGTTCAAATGGCTGGGAAATATTTTTCATGGAAAAGGGGTTTCATGTCTGTCCAACCTCTTATTGGGAAATTAACATAATATTACCAATCATTAGTTGTGTCTTCTAAGGAAAAAGGGAATGCACTTAACTTTACTTGTTCTTCATAATCATTTTTAGGTTTTAATGTAGATCACATAGTGTTGAATTATTTTAAATTCTTGTGTTTAACTTCTCTAGGAAGTCCATGGAATCATGATAATAGATGAATTAAACCAGATTTTAGATCAAAATAGGGTGCCTCACCTTGTAATTGAATATTGGTGGGTTGGATATAAACATCAGACGAGGTTAGTTCTTGTAGTGTTATAATGATTTCATCCATGTTATTCATGTTAATTTTATTTTTATCTGGGTCATCGATGAATAAGAATAAGAAGAATGATCAAGATTAGTGTTGATGTTTTGTGTGTCCTCCTTCAAAGGTTCCTCTTGTGTATCTCGGGGTCACTGATGTATGATCCTCTCCTGTTCAGGTTCAAAAGGATGTAAGCTTCCTAGAGTAGAATGCTTCATTCGCCAAACCTACACAACAAAATTGATAAGAATACAAAAAGATAGGTAGAGGTATAACATAAAACAAGTAAATATTCAAAAACAATTACAAAAAAACTTATCAAAAAACATGAAATAAAACCAAAACGTTCCAAGACAACGGTGCCAAATTTTGATCGTTCTGTCTGGATGTGGAAAATTGATTATGATTTTAAGGATTATTTATAGTCTAAGGAAGACCCTAGGTTGTCTCTCAAGGAGTGTTGATAGTTTTTGAGTATGTATATTTAATAATAATTACTAAAAGAGGGGGTGATTTTGAAAACAATGTCGAGAAAATAGCTTAACATAAATAGTTTAATATTTGATAGAATAAGATTGAGGTTTACGAATTATGAGATACGTAGATCACTTCAATTTCACTACACATATTGGATATTCCATTGTTATGAATATTAGACATGGTTTTGTTTAATTCTTTGGTTTAGGGTTGTAAAGATATTGATTCCCCTCTTGCCTCTGTAAATGTTACACAAAGTACCGACCCTTGAAAGAAAAATAATGTTGGTCAAGGTTTAGTCATCAAGAACAGATTAAATTATACCAAAGCATACTAATATCTTTTCTATGTGTGAGAGAAATAGTATGCATGTTTTTCCCTACCGGAACAACTCAAGTTTCCAATTTGAAATTTCAACCCAATCAGTGATGAAATTAAAAGAGGGTCACATAATTAAACCCATGAAATGAACTCAGAGGAGAAAAAAGTTTAGATAAAACATTAGTGAAATAATCCACACACAAATTACACAATCCTAGTAGATTATCAAGTGTCGGAACTCCCTCCTAGGTATGTGTAGCTCCCTCGAAATGATCATCCGGCGTTTAGCTCTCCATAGAGAGGAGGAGAAGGCTCTGGTAGAACTCATTATTCATTGTTGATCCACCCATGTTGATATAGGCCCCTAGAACAACTACTATGGGTAGAGAAATACTTTGGGTATAAAAAATACTAGACCTTTTCCTCCTTGTCGAACATTCAAATGTGGACCCCAAGGTGCCTTTTTATAGTAAAATGGGAAGGTGGTTTTGAGCCCACAGAATTCTTAAAACAAATTTTCACTGGTGTTTCGACCTCCAACTAGACTTATCTCGATTTGGAAAAAATAAAAAAGTTGTATCCCCACCTCTTGGATGTCTCCGTCAAATGTTTGGAATAAATTGGACACCTATAGCCAGACATATGGACAGATCTCAGCACACAAATTTTGACATCGTGTAGATTCGGTGTGTTGGACAGATCAGGTCGTTTGGGCCAGTATGTGGCTGAATGAGTCCTAGGTGTTTTTATAGGAAATGTATCCCAAAGAAATTTGGACCAGTGCACAAAATATTTGCCCAATTAGATTCACATTCTAGTATCAGTGTGTGGATTTATTCACAGATGTGCTTGGATCCTGCGTAGTTTGGCCCATATTTCATGGACATCATAATGGGCCATCCAAATAACCTCCTCCTCCAATGGAATCATCAAAAAAAGTATCACTTTCCTTTTTAATTGTGATAAACCATAAATAAATGATTAAGAAATGGAATGCATCTTGTCATTATTTTTACAATTTTCAATATAAAACAAGTTCAACACAGTGGTGTATAGGTGAAAATTTCACAGTGAATCGTGGTACTATAACACCCCCAAACCTAAACATTTTCACTCCTAGGAAAAGTCACATTTAAAAATAAAATGAGGCATATAAATATTCCCAAAATCATAAAGATTTAACATTCGATGAAATTTTAATTCATTAATGTAATGAGATCAATGCATGAACTACACCACGGAGTTTTTTCTATGGAAAAAAGATGTCTCATAAATCATATCCCAATGAAATTCAAAGAGATTCAGAACACCAACATGAGAAAGGAATTAGAAATTCAACCATTCCACTAACTCTCCTAGTGTGTTTTTGAAAACCAATCCATTCTATTCTTTCCACTTCCTATCTAATTAATATATGTTATTTTAAAATTATTCCGCTTTAAATGAATTTTCACAGAACCTACCCTACATCCTTTACTATCATATTTCATGGCCCACTCACATATGCATTCCTAGAAGTCAAAATGTTATCTCCCAAACTAGACTTCCCCTAGTTTCGTACATTTCATCACTCCCCTCATTTATTATTTTTTATGAAATTTCATTTGGAACAAATCTCACACTCCTGTCTCAATCCTTGTTTGATCCTTTAATGAAACTAATTGAAATAGATATAATAAGATCAAAGGTTTAAGAAAAGTTGTTCTTGACCTTCGCAAGACACAAAATGTTTTCAGCACGTAGAGTAGTAGGAAATTAGGTACACACACATTGGCCAATCTGGTACAGTAATGAAACAGATCTGAAAAGGAACGAACGTTTGAAAATATCATTTAAAGTTGAAAATTATTAACCTAAAATATATTTACCTTATATTAAGTATGAAATATTCAAACATTGGGGTTTGGTGCAAAAATATATGGAGATATTAGTGACATAGTTTTCCCAAAAACTACTTACACAGGGGGAATCCATCATCTCAAAGGTATGACAATGATACAACCATTTATATGATTGAAAGAAAACCAATTCACTAAAAATCACTACCTGATGATAAATTCATAAAAATACTCTTTTTCACCATTCATTATGGTATTTTTACTTTCTCCCCTTTATGGTCACCAAATCATCGAACTTTGAAATTTTTTGATGGGGGGAAAAAATAAAATACCATAAAGAATAGGAAAAGGAGAAGAATGAAGAAAGACAATCGAAATCCTAATGAACTCAACAAGATAGGGAAAAGTGAATATACCATAAAGAAAGAGAAAAATATAAGAATGAAAGAAAAACAATGATGAAAATTCAAATCTAACCCAGGAATTTACCCATCCCCCCACACCTTGAGTGTGCAGTGTCCTCACTATAATAATTGAGAAGATGAGAAAGCACTATTACAAATATGCCTTTTATCAGTGCAAGAAAAGGGCATTAATAGCTCTAAAAAAGTGTTGTAAATCATGGTGTAGATGAGGGGAGGGGTCCTTTTATCAGCGCTTTTCTGAGTGCTGATAAAAGTCAAAAAAATAATAAAATAAAAAAAAATATAATTTGGGGGCTGGAGCTTTTAACAGTGCTTGACCCCCTTTATCAGCGCTAGGTGGACCACTCTAGGGTGCTTCCCTTTCCCATGCATCCACAAAATTCCCCCCATGGGCACCTCCTTACTTCGACCAGAACATGAACCCGCGACCTCTCATTTGCGCTCCTACACCTTTACCACTATGCAATTTTGTTTTTTTCTATTTAATGATATATCTATTTATATATATATAATTATATTTATTCGTATATTAATAAAGATTCAAGTTAATATAATTATATTTAATTATATTAATACAGATATTTATTCATAGATTAATATTAATATATATATTGATATATATATATAGTTATATTTATTCATATAATAATATAGATTCATATTAATATTAATATATTTAGTTATATTAATACATATATATTTATTCATATATTAGTATATATATATATATTCATATATTATTTTATATATATATTTATTTATTTATATATTTTTAGTCATAATTTTTATCCATATATTTATTTGTATAATAATATACATTTACAAGATTAGTTTTAAATACATTTATAAAATAAGTTTTTTATGTGTTTTTATAAATAAATAAATACATACATACATACATACATATATAAAACACACAAAAAGACACACATAGACACACACACACACAAACATATATATTTATGAATATATATATATATATATACATTTGAAAAGACATAGAATGTTAAAACCATAATAACTTATAATTTAGAATCCTATTTCAAATCCACAAAAAGTTAAATTGTAGAAAATGAAGCACTCTTTGATATGGTATATCATACAGGCCTAACCGACATCCAGATCAGAATTTATACCTGTTTAAATGTTATCAAATCGGGGTACCCCGACTAAAAACTCAGTTTTGGAGGCCTTCTGGGCCTTTTTTGGCCTCAAAAAATCTGACAAGGGCTTTGCCTTAATTAATTGCGCTTAGACCTTTTAACTGGCTCCAATTTGATAAGTGTTTTAGCTCAAACGGACTCCCGGATCAAAAGTTATGGATGTTTGAAGTTTGAGTTACATTTTCAACTTATTGTAGATCTTTTATTATTTTTTTATTTTTTCGGTCTTCAAATTGTTATTAAATGATTTTTAATTATGATAATTAGAAAATTATTAAATAATAATATTTTTAAAATATTTTAAAGCCATTTTTACTCTATTTATTATATATTAAAATCGAATAGTCTATTTATACTTATATAAAAAACAATTACAAAATATATATTATATTTAAATCAATATAAATATACTTATATAACAATGTATTATTTTTCATGATTTTTTTAAAACAGAAAATTTATCAGCACTTGGAATAGCGCTGATAAATCCCATCTTTATCATTGCTACTGAAAAAAGCATTGATAAAGGGGTCCCCTTTAAATGATCTAAAAATAGCGCTGATAAAGGGGGGTCCTTTATCAGCACTAAAAAGCGCTAATACGGTTTCCCCTGTAACAACACTTTTTTAGCACTGTCAAAGGCCCCCCTTTATTAGCGCTTTTTTAGCACTGATAAAGGCACCCTTTATCAACACTTTTTTTAGCGCTGATAAAAGGGTAGCACTTCCCTTGCCCATTTTTGTAGTAGTGATTAGGATAAAACCTAGTTTGTTTCATTAGTATGTTGCATATTGAACATGGAGTTACTCAATTGGGAACTCCGAAAGAGATTCGTGGAAGTGCTTTAGCCGCTGCCCATTGACAGTGATGGTTTAGTTGGTTTCTTCATTTTGAACCAGTACAACACCAAATGGAGAAACATTGATAACAATGTCTGGGCCAAACCAGTGGGAAAATTTCGTACCTAGATGCAACATCAGCGTTGCATTATTAAGGAGGACCTTATGCCCAATGTGGAACCGATGATGAAGTATAATACAATCGTGGGTTTCCATGGTTCTCTCTTTATAAATTCTGGAGTTTTCATATGCATCTCTTCTCATTTCCTCCAACTCCTGAATCTGCAGCTTCTTTTGGGAACCCGCACTGGAAATATTAGAATTGCATTGTTTGATGTCCTAGTAGTCCTGGTGTTCAATCTCAATAGGTTGGTGACAAAACATTCCAAACACATGATGATAAGGTGACATTCCAATGGGAGTTTTAAAAGCAGTACAGTAGGCCCATAATAAATCATCAAGTTGAAGACTTTAATCTTTTCTATTGGGTTGAACCATTTTTTCAGAAATGTGTTTTAACTATCTATTTGACACCTCAACTTGACCATTGTGCTATGGATGATATGCAGTAGGCACTCTATGACCGGCCCCATACCGACACAAAAGTGATTGCAATGTTTGGTTGCAGAAATGATAACCCTGGTCACTAATGATGATCCAAGGTAATCCAAACCTATAAGAGATTTGGGTTCTCAAATATTCTACAACTACCTTAAAATCGACAGTCCTTGTAGCTCGTGCCTCTACCCATTTTGAAATGTAATCAACTACCCGAAAAATGTACTAGTTACCAGAGGAATTGGGAAATTGACCCATAAAATCAATGCCCAAAACATAAAAAATGTCTTGAAATAGCCACGGTTGATGTGGAATTTCATTTCTTTTGGAGACATTCCCCATTCTTTGACAATGAGGACATTTTTTTCAAAAAAGAATGGGCATCTCAAAAAAGTGTTGGCCAAAAGAAACTTTAATCAAGGACCTTGCGAGTAGTCCATTGGGGACCAAAGTGCCCCCACAAGCAAGATTGTGGCAGAATATATGGACTGAATGAAACTCGCTATCATGAAAATAACGCCTAAGGACATGATTGCTACATGTGTGCCAGAGATAGGGGTCATCCCAAATGTACCTATGAGACTCATGTTTTAGACGACTAGATGGGTTTTTATTGAAATCAGTAGGAATGAAGGATGCTACTAAATAATTTACAATTTTGGCATAACAATGAATAACAACTTCCACTCAGTACAATTTCTCATCAAGAAACATGTCATTAATTGAAATACAGGGGGATGAGTCAACTACTAATGATGGAGGAATCCTACAGATATGGCCAGCCACCACATTCCCTACTCCTTTTTTAACTCTAATTTCTAGATTAAATTCCTGATGGAGGAGCATCCAGCGAATGAGACATGGCCTGACTTCAGGTTTCTTATAGAGATACTGGAGGCCTTCATGGTCTAAGAACACAATGACTTTGGACCACAAAATGTAGGATCTAAATTTGTACAAGTAAAAAACAATGTAAAGGAATTATTTTTCATTTTTGTGTAGTTTTCTTGGGTAGGGTCCAAATTATGTGAGGCATAGACAATGACATGTGGAGCTCGATCGACCCTTTGTGACTAGACTGCCCCAACTACATAGTTAGGGGAATCACACATGTGCTTAAACGGTAAATAAAAAAAAGGTGGTTGGATTACTAGGGGTGACGTGAAACTCCGTTTTAACTTATTAAAAGAGTCCTCACATTATTTATCAAAAAAAATTCTTTTTTATTTTTGGAGTAATAGAGAGAGGGGGAGTTCAATTTTACTTAAGTCACGAATGTCATAACGATAAAATGCAGCATGAACTAGGAATGATGGCACATACTGAACATTTTTTGGGAATGGTAAGGAAGAAATGACATCAAATTTTGATTTATCTACTTGGATTACATCCCCAGAAAGGAATTTCCCCAAAACTATACATTTTTGCATAATGAAATGGAATTTCTCATAATTTAATACAAGATTCTTTTCAATACAGTGACATAGGACTGAAGCAAGACTACTCAAACATTCATCAAAAGAAGAACCATAAACTGTGAAATCATCCATGAATACTTCCTTGCAATTATCTTATTAATCTGAAGAAATACTAATCATGCAATGTCGGAAAGTACCCAGAGCATTGCACATACCAAATGGAATCCTTCTGTATGCTAATGTGCCAAAGGGGAAAGTGAAGGTTGTCTTTTCCTGATCCTCGGGGGAAATATGGATCTGAAAGTATCCAGATTACCCATCAAGGAAGCAGTTGTGGGACTTACCTACTACCTCTCAAGCATTTGGTCAATGAATGGAAAAGGGAAATGGTCCTTCCTAGTGTGTTGGTTTAGTCAGTGATAGTCTATACAGACATACCAACTATTCTACACACAAGTTAGAATCAATTCATTGTTTTCATTTTCTATTACTGTAAGGCCGCTCTTTTTAGGAACTACTTGAATGGGACTGACCCATTGGCTATCAGAGATGGGGTAAATAATTCCATCAGATAGTAGTTTTGTTACCACATGTTGAACAACGTCATGGAGGTTTTGGTTCAGTCGACGTTGTGGATGCCTCTCTAGTTTATCCTTATCATTTAACAAAATATGATGTGTAAAAATCGATGTGCTAATACCGGGAGTGTCCGTAAGTGTCCATCCAAATTAATGTTTATAATCCCTCAAAAGTTCAAGCAGTTGCAATTCATGCTCAGGAGGGAGTGAACTAGCAATGATAATGGGAAACTTGTTTCCATTCTCAAGATATGAATATATTAAATCTGGAGGAAATTGTTTCAGTTCCAATTCAGTTGGATTTTTTATTTATGGGGTTGTGTGTGAAAGTGATAGATCAATAATCTCATCTAACTGCTCAGTGGTGTCATCCTCGAATAAGGAATGAGCTTTTACAAGCTTAGTAGTATCATCGATGGTCAGTGGATCCTCTGTGTTCAAGAAATAATCAATCAATGAACAAGGATGAAATTTTTCTAGACCACTAAAACAATCAATTCAGGAATCATTTCCTCACATTTCTATTAATGATTAAAACTCAGAAAAGGGATTAGGGGAATGAATTTTTTTTCAGGGGTAGAGAGTACATCAATTTAATTAATAGAGAGTGGAATGTTCTTCTGAGGGGTGCTTCATGGTATCAAGGATGTTAAAATGGACTATGTCACCACCAAATTACATAGATAATGAACCATTATGGACATTAATTATGGATTTGGTGTTTGTCATGAAGGGTATCCCCAATATAATTGGGGCATGACCATTCATCCTATCATCCACCATTTTGAGCACATAAAAGTCAGTATGAAAAATTAAATTTTGTACCCTCACAAGAACATCCTCTAACACACCATAGGGGTGTTTAGTAATCTGGTTAGCAAGTTGAACAATAATTCTAGTGGACTTTAGTTCCACAAAATGCAATGTAGAGTAAATAGAGTGATGCATCACATTTTAGATGCACCTAAATCAAGAATAGCATTAGAAAAAGAATAATTAACTATGGTTCAGGGAATTTAATGTGTTCTAGGATCATTGCACTTGGTGGGAAGTGATGGATCTATCAATGCGAAAACACCCCTCCTCACGCTCACCTTCTCATCTCTACAAAGTCACCATCGGTGTGTACACATCTCCTTCATAAACAAGGTGTACTATGGATTTTTCTTCACAACATCAATCAATGGGATGTTAACATGCACTTTCGTGAAAATATCCAATATTTCATTATCAAGTTCAGTTTCCTTTTGTTTTGTTGGTTGGGTGGTCCTTTTAGGGAATGGAAGGGGAATGGTTGGGCTAGGTGACTCGTCAATATACAAACTCCTACCTTTGGAAGGGCTTTTCTCAGAAATAAGTTCTTCAACATTTAGAAACTTTTTAATGGTTGGGATGGATGTTTCCTCATGAGGGGATGACTCCAATAGTGTATTCATCTTAATTTCTAGTGGTTTTACACTCCCAAGGGTGATGTCACTAACATTTCCTTTATCCCTAGGGTTAACTATTGGTTGAGAGGGAAGTTTACCTAAACCGTGACATTGAATTTCACCCACTGAGTAAGCAAGTTGGTCTAATTGGGTTTTAATGTAACGCCCCGACCCCAGTTACCTAGAGTTGGTGCATTATTACATAACATTTCCATTATCACAAGAAGGATCAAATCTCGAAAGACTGATTGGTTTAGTATCCTTGGAAACACTAGATATATTCATAATGTTTTACATTACATCATGAAGTGAAAAACTACTACAACAACAGATTGTCTCCATAATCCACACTATTATCCCCTCATAATATCCCAGCAGGTCATTTATAATTTACTTCTTTTCTTCCTGGGAAAAATAAATCATAGAAAAGGGGTGAGCTCAAATGCCCAGTAAGGATAACAATATAGTGGAAACAATCATAAATAACAATAAACATTTAAGGCAATGTATCACTAAAACAAAGCCTTTTAAACTTGAACTTCAACATAGTATGGAAAAAATAAAATGTAATAATTCCATTTACTTATTCACATGGATATTCTACTAATCGAATAATCACCTGCAATATCAATAACCACTTTCATAATGATAGAGTGCATAATGCCAGACTATCATAACCACATAGCCAAGGCCTCGTTCCAAGACTACAAATAAGATTTTGTCAAGGCCTTGTGCCAAGACACTATTTTGTCTCATGAGACCTACCGATGCATCGAGGAGCTATAGTGGGCTCCACCCGTCACATATTAAGTCCAATGCATTCCCATATGAAAAGGTTTAGACATAACATAATCATTCGTATTAAAACTAGAATACGAAATTTCAATACTTTCACCATAAACTATGAATGGTATAAAAATAGCACATCCATAGTCAAACATATCTCTAAACCTTCAACAAAATATAGAAGTTTTGTATCATAATAAATCAACTTCAAATAAGCATAAAATCCATCAAAGGATGTTAACATAGATGAAATCAAAACTATTTCTAGAGAAATATCTCTTTCTATTTTGAAATCATTTAAGAGTCATATATTTATAAAATAAAACATTTTCTTTGAAAATATTCTTATAATCTTGTAATTTAAGCATCTATGATTTTATAACGGTAGAAAATAACTGCACCCGCCGTATAAGTTAAAAAAACATTCTTACCTTAATTCTGTCGAAAAGGTTAAAAAGAACCTTGTTTGGAAAATAACAGAAAGATTCCTTTATAAACCTATTATAAAAAGTCAAACAAGGGTATAAATGACATTAACCCATATTCTAGTAAATAGTAAAAATGTTTTGAAATTCATTTTTAAGAAACATGGATGTGGATGATAAAGAGATCCCAGTAGATTATTAGGTATAAACAACCTCAGATAATGAAGAGATTGTGAAATAAACCTTACCTTGAACTTTACCTTGGTTGGGTAGTTTAAACTCATGTATAATAGTGAAATAATTGTTATTAAATTATACAAGAATTATATACATTCATATGATATCATATATGATCTTTCAACATTGCTTTGTTAATAATATCTTAGTATTATCGTCGTTTCGGGTGTTAAATTACTCGTTTTATTTTATATGTTTTGTTACATAAGCCATGTTTGTCATGGATAGGTTCTATATTATCCATATAAAGAATGATATCATGTCCTTAAAAATTATTTTTAAATCATAAAATGATAATTATACTTGAATGGATACGATGGAGAATGAATCTCATCGCGTTCGTGGAGACGGTAGTCCATACGTACGAACGAGCGACAATATCATTCTTTTGATATTAAAATAATATTTAAATGGATGGTATATATTATATACAGAATCATTAACAAGTTATATTTATTATTTACATGAGTAACACATCATTATTATACCCATCCAAATAATAATATATTGAATAACAATTACACCACGACGTGGAGACGGTAAGCCGTACGTACGCACGTATGGTGACACGTTATTAAAAGGGTGGATAGAATACTGAATATGGTTGTACCATATTTACAATAACATCAAGGTATATATATGATACTGGAGTTATTATTTTAGAATGGTAATAACAAAGGAAGAAGAAGTGGAAGAAGAAAGGAACTTGGGAAATGGTGGTGAAATCATTACGTCTTCTTCGGGTTCTTCCTTTTGATTTGATCAAAAGGGCTCCTTAGGTTGGATTTCTGATCAAAATAAGTCATCTAGGTTGTAGTTAGGGAAGTTGGGAGAGTATTTCGGCAGAGTTTTTCTGAACCAAAAGGCTTTGAAGGTGTGAATGAATGAGAAGGAGGAGTGCCCTTTTATAAGAGGGGTGAGGGGCACCTTTGGAAAAGCTAGAAATATTAATTTATAATAAATTCATATTCGGTTTCTAATGGCACCAAAGTTTATTATTTAAATTTTAAGGTGGGTATGGGTCGAAAACCACTCAACCAATCTAATTTATATAGGTTTGGGTACTTATATTAACCTTATCTTTAAGTATTAACTCTAAGTTAATTAGTTTCACTTTTTCAATGTCTGTTTGTATTTTTATATTATATGGTTAATAAACATACCATATACATCCAAGAGACCCCCAAGTGGTCCCTTAATGATGAAAACATCATGATATAAGTCTCTTGGAAGAACCTTAGATTTTTAGGAATTTAATATCAATTAATAATATAATATTTGTTTTAAAAACTCTTTTATGTCTATTTTGTCACTATTCAATAGTTGATTTTTTTGAAACTCATAACAGAATGATTAATTCGAAAAAAAGTTAATTAAATCAATCCTAATATGTCATATTATCCTAGAAAATTAGTTTAATTCATTAAATGTCTCAAATTATATATATTTGGGTATTTATAATATCAATTATTTTAAATTTTCACTATTATGGTAATTACTGCATCATCATTGTGTCATAAGTAAATTAACTTATGTAATCTCTAAAAATTATAAATAAAATAACATTGTGTATGAAATCCTTTTATATTTCTGATGAATATTTTTAGTCTAAAATCCAACATATATAACCCAATGTATGAATTGTTTTGCTAACAGATATATGCTTGTGTCATTTTTGTATTCATTTTAACTTAATAAAAATAAAGTGTCCCTATCACCTACAAGTGGCTCCATGGGGTCCCAAAATCGACCCAAAGATGCCTATGGTCGAACATGTATCAAAAAATAAGGCTAGGAAACGTTTTAGGATAATTTAGTATTATTATAATATTATTTTTTAACCCTTATTTACCGGATTAACCCTTAACCATGGTAAATAAAATATTTACCGAAGTAATTATTCAAAATGTCTAAAAATAAAAGATACCTATTTACACAATTTGAACATCTTGATTCCAAATATGGAATCCATTTTTCGAAATTCAAAACAAAGAAGTGGCAGAAATTAATTTAAAATTAATTCCCATTATTAAAATAAAAAGCGTGTTTTTAAGAGATAATAACTATCAAAATATTGTCACTTGTTTATGTCTGGTTTAATTGTAAAATCATTTCCAATGACCAAAATTGTATTAAATGGTAAAAATATATTCTAAATATACTTTAAAACCACTCAAATTCATAATTTATCACTATTAATTATTTTGATTAAAAAAAATGTTTTTAATTAAAATTTAGTAATTTTCACTATTAATCAAAATATTAATGTTATCCGAAAAGTACCAAAATCTCACCTTAGGATAAATTCGATATTACAAATACAAAAATGAAGTCCATTTTGAAATATAAAATATATATAATTTCAAAAATTAGGTATTACTATTCATAACGGCTAGTTTGATTGGTTATGGTGTGTTAGAACTCAGTGTTGCGTACAACACACGCTATCACATTATTCAAAGAGAAGCGTACCATAGAAGGTTGGGGTGTTACATTCTCCCCTCCTTCAAATAATTTTTTCCATGAAATTTCTAGAATACTTATCACATGTAAAGACTCGGGTGGTTCTTCATCATAAGTTCCTCGGGTTTGCACGTTGCCTATTCCATCTTATGGGTTCTCCACAAAACTTTTACCAGACGTGTCGTCCGGTTTCTCAGTACTTGTTCTCTCGTATCAAGAATCCTGACGGGCTCTTCGCAATAAGACAGATCGGGTTCCAGTTCTAACTCCTCATAGGTGAGTACATGCATTGGGTCAGGCATGTATATCCTCAACAGAGATATGTGGAACACATCGTGAACTTTGGAGAGACTTGGCGGAATTTCCAATCGGTAATCTACAACCCCAATTCGTTCTAGAATTTCAAAAGGTCCGATGTACCTTGAAATCAATTTACCTTTCTTACCAAAATCTATGACTCCCTTCCATGGGGATACCTTCAGGAAAACATGATCACCGACTTGAAATTCCAAATCCTTCCTTCGATTATCGGCATAACTCTTCTGCCTACTTTGAGCTGCTTTGATGTGATTTTGGATTACCTTCAGCTTTTCCATCATTTCCTCCACCAGTTCTAGACCTACACGTTTTCTTTCACCAACGTCATCCCAATAGGTTGGTGTGCGACATCTCTTTCCGTATAACTCTTCATATGGTGCCATATGAATACTCGAATGGAAGCTATTGTTATAGGAAAATTCTACCAGAGGTAAATACTGATCCAACATACCCTGAAAGTCAAGTGAGCAGGATCTCACCATGTCTTATAAGGTTTGAATAGTCCGTTCTGATTGTCCGTCTGTCTGAGGGTGGTAGGCAGTGCCCAAATAAAGTTCAGTATTGATGGATTTCTTAAGACTCTTCCAGAATCATGAATTAAAATGGGGATCATGATCAGAAACAATCGATAGGGTTACTCCATGAAGTCTCACAAATTCATTAATATCTAGTCTTGCTAGACGTTCCAGTGGTAGATCTTCTCTTATAGCAAGAAAATGTGCTGACTTGGTAAGACGATCAATAATAACCCTTATTGCATCATTCCTTCTAGGAGTCTTTGGTATCCCCATGACAAAGTCCATCATAATATTGTCTCATTTCCACTCCGGTATGGGAAGAGGTTGAATGAATCCTCCAGGGTGTGGCCTTCTAGCTTCCACTTGTTGACAAACAATACATCTTGACACAAAATCAGCAATCTCCCTCTTCATATTGTCCCACCAAAAATGTTCCTTCAAATCTCTATACATTTTGGTGCTCCCAGGGTGTATAGATAAATTGGAACTATGAGAATCATCCAGAAATTCCCTTTTTAGATCAGATATATCGGGAACACAAAGTCTCTTCCCGAATTTCAAAATTCCATCTTCATACACAAAGTCTCTCAGTCTCCCATCATTCACAGCTTTAATCTTCTTTTGAAATTCCTCATCATCGGTCTGAGAACTATTAATCCTTTCTAGTAAATATGGTTTGGAAACCATTTTAAAAAGCATTGTTGTTTCTCCTTCCCTGGTTATTCCCATGTCTATCTTCACTAGATCCATGAAAATTGGATCCCTTTCAATTCTCATATTGTTCAAAACTCCATGATCATTTCTGCTCAAAGCATCTGCCACCTTGTTTGCCTTCGCCGGGTGGTAGTGTATCGTACAATCATAATCCTTGAGTAATTCAAGCCATCTCCTTTGCCTTATGTTGAGTTATTTTCGTGAGAAAATATACTTCAAACTCTTGTGATCAGTATAAATTTCACATTTTTCACCACAGAGGTAGTGCCTCCATATCTTTAAAGCAAAGATCACAACTTCTAACTCGAGATCATGAGTAGGATAGTTTTGTTCATGAATTTTCATCTGTCATGATGTATATGCAATAACCTTATAATTCTACAAAAGGACACAACCAAGTCCTTTCTTCGATGCATCACTATAAATAACGAACCCATCATTCCCCAATGGTAGAGTCAATATATGAGCATTGAATAATCTTCTATTCAGTTCTTCGAAACATTCTTCACGCTCTTTTGTCCAAAAAAATTTTACTCCTTTACGTGTGATCTTCGTTAATGGGTTAGCCAATCGAGCAAAATTCTGGACGAAACGTCGATAATAACCTACCAAACCAATAAAACTACATACAACAGTTATACTCATAGGTGCTGGCCATTCATGGATTGCCATGGTCGTAGAATGATCAACAGAGATTCCACCTTTAGAGACAATATGGCCAAGAAAAGAAATCTCCTAAATCCAGAATTCACACTTGCTAAACTTCGCATATAATTCATGTCTTCTTAGAGTCTTCAAGATAATGCGCAAGTGATTTTCATGATCTTCGTAGCTTTTGGAGTATACCAAGATATCATCAATAAATACCACCACAAATTTATCGAGATACTCCTTGAAAACTCTATTCATCAGATCCATGAATACAGAGGGTGCATTAGTCAATCCAAAAGGCATTACTGCAGACTCATAATGCCCGTACCTGGTTTGAAATTCTGTCTTCGGAATGTCTTCCTTCTTCACACACAACTGATGGTATCCAGATCGAAGGTCAATCTATGAAAAGTATTGAGCTCCATGCAGTTGGTCAAATAAATCATCAATGCATGGTAGGGGATACTTGTTCTTTATTGTTATAGCATTGATTTCCCTTTAGTCGATATATAACCTCATAGATCCGTCTTTCTTTTTAACAAAAAGAAAAGGGGATCCCCATGGAGAAACACTAGGCCGAATAAATCCATTATTACTCAATTCCTCTAGTTGTTTCTTTAGTTCGACTAATTCTACAGTGTCCATTCTATAAGGGGTCCTTGATATAGGCCTTGATCCAGGAATTAAATCAATGGAAAACTCTACTTCTCATTCTGGAGGATGTCCAGGTAAATCTTCCATAAATACATCTACAAATTCATTCACAACAGGTACATCTTCTATTTGAACATTCTTTTCCTCACCCATAGTTATTTCATTCTCTTCTTCCCCAATAATTGAATTTAGTTGAGCTACTGGGGGTGGATCTAGATAATAATTAGGTGGTGACGATTCTGATCTAAAGATAAGGTGTTCCTTATCATCATCATCAAGAATCGTAACCTCTTTCTTCTTTCAATAAATCATCGCATAATAGTCCAAAATCCAGTCCATACCGAGGATTATATCAAACTAAATCATAGGTATGACGACGAAATCAGCAGATAAAGAACATTTATGTGCTCTAATGGGGACTGATTCACAAAACCTTTTTGCTATGATACTTCCCTTAGGAGTTTTAACTGACAACTACCTTGTTAAATCAAATTGTAAATATCTAATTTTCTTCCCAAACTGGGTAGATATGAAACAATGCAATGATCAAGAATCAAATAATGCATTTTCTAAACTTGAGGAAACCATTAAATTACCTGCCACCACGTCTTTCGGAGCTTCTACCTCAGCAGTAGTGATAGCATAAGCTTGGCCTTGATCCCTTGGCCTTTTCTGAGGTAAGTTCTCTTGACGCTTAGGACATTCATTTGAATAAGGCCCCATCTCCCTTCAATTGTAGCACTGAACATTGGTAGCTTCCTTCTTCCCCTTGAAATCATGAGCTTGGTGGCCTTTTTCACCACACTTGTAACAGACTCCCATTCCCTTCAAGAAAGTACTGCGGTGTTTCTTCCCACATTTACCATAGGATGGATATTAAACCTTTCCCTTCTTCCCCTTATTTCCATTAGCAGATTGATCAGCAGGTCTCTTCTTCTCTTTCTTTTCTTTAAAGTCATAAGACTTAGAGAATTCCTTTTCAGTCTTGATATCACATGAGACAATGTCTTCGTATGAAGAGAAGGATTGCGATACTAATGCTCGATGGAGAAGTGGTTTTAACCCATCAAAGAAACGATAAATCTTAATTCTTGGGTTACGTATATAATCTCCAGCATACCTTGCTAAACTTGTAAAGTTAGCCCCATAATTTGCGACATTCTCATCCTCCTTTTGTCTCAGACTCAGAAACTACCTTTCCATATCTGCTCGATGGTCGCGAGGAATGTATTCTTCTAAAAACATATCTTTGAACTCCCTCCACTCCATATTTGATACTTCATCATCTTCCTTCATATTTTTAATCAATGACCACCATTGATCAACATCTCCAGTGAGGCGGTAAACTGCCATGATAACTTTTTCCCTTTCACTACTCCCCAAAGCCTGAAATATTTTCTCTAGGGAAAATACCCATTGCTCAATTGCTAAGGGATTTGTACTCCCATTGAACGTTGGTGTTTGTTGCCTCATTAATCGATCTAACATTGATCCTCCACGCTGCGGATCAGGGTGCTCCATACGGGTAAGGTTATTATTCGTAACCTGAGTGAGTTGACCCAGTATGGTGATTAGCTGATCGACACCAATTGCATCACCAGCTCCACTATAATTATCTTGAACAGGAGGGAAATCCCTACATGGAGTGCGTGCATTGATACGGTTTCCATTTCTTCCACTAGGCGCCATTTCTAAACAATGGCATAAACTAGATCAGTTTATGAATCAAAATACATAATCTCATACTTATAAAACACTTAACATAAATTGAACTATTTATGGATATAATCCATAATCATAAAAATGTTTTCTTTAAGGAAGTATATACTCATAAACCCTTCATAATGATTTATAAATAAAATGAGAGTTATCCTAAGAATATCCCCCGGGAGTGTCGTAACCAAGAGTGCAGCAAGGCTCGTTGTCGTGCACCAGTTCCCGTTCGAGTCTAGCTCAAAGCGGTGTTTTCGGGTTTTACCCCTAGGTACATCTGTGTCAGAGCCGCATCTACCTGATCGTATCCAGACAGGGATGTATTGCTCAGAAAACTCACAAAATCTCTACAATACCAAAATTCTTGGAAGTTCTTCTATACTAATCCTCAAAGTTCATCTTAGGTCTACGTGATCTAATCAGAGTTTATCTAAATATAGTTTCCAAGGTTTGTACTAAACTTCCTCTGACACCAACTGTAACGCACCGACCCCAATTACCTAGTGTCGGTGCATTATTACATAACATTGGCATGATCACAAGAAGGATCAAATCTCGGAAGACCGATTGGTTTAGTATCCTTGGAAACACTAGATATATTCATAATGTTTTACATTACATCATGAAGTGAAAAGCTACTACAAAAACATATTGTCTCCATAATCCACACTATTATACCCTCATAATATCCCTGCAGGTCATTTATAATTTACTTCTTCACTTCTTGGGAAAAATAAAACATAGAAAAGAGGTGAGATCAAATGCCCAGTAAGGATAATAATATAGCAGAAACTTTCGTAAATAAGAATAATCATTTAAGGCAATGTATAACTAAAACAAAAGCCTTTTAAACTTGAACTTCAACATAGTATGGAAAAAATAAAATGAAATAATTCGATTTACTTATTCACATGGATATTCTACTAATCGAATAATCACATGCAATATCAATAACCACTTTCATAATGATGGAATGCATAATGCCAGACTATCATAACCACATAGCCAAGGCCTCGTGCCAAGACTAAAAATAAGATTTTGTGAAGGCCTTGTGCCAAGAAACTGGTTTGTTTCATGATACTTACCGATGCATCGAGGAGCTGTAGTGGGCTCCACCTGTCACATATTAAGTCCAATGCATTCCCATATGAAAAGGTTTAAACATAACATAAACATTCTTCTTAAAACTATCATATGAAATGTCAATAATTTCACCATAAACTTTAAATGGTATAAAAATAGCACATCCACAGTCAAACATATCACAAAACCTTCAATACAATATAGAAGTTTTGTATCATAATAAATCAACTTCAAATAAGCGTAAAATCCATCAAAGGATGTTGACATAGATGAAATCAAAACTCTTTCTAGAGAAATATCTCTTTCGATTTTGAAATCATTTAAGAGTCATATATTTATAAAATAAAACATTTTCTTTGAAAATAATCTTATAATATTGTAAGTTAAGCTTCGATGATTTTATAACAGTGGAAAATAACCGCACTCGCCGTATAAGATAAAAAACATTCTTACCTTAATTCTGTCAAAAAGGTTAAAAAGAACCTTGTTTGGAAAACGACGGAATGATTCCTTTATAAACCTCTTATAAAAAGTCAAACAAGGGTATAAATGACTTTAACCCATATTCTAGTAAATAGTAAAAATGTTTTGAAATTCATTTTTAAGAAACATGGATGTGGATGATAAAGAGATCCTAGTAGATTATTACGTATAAACAACCACGGATAATTAAGAGATTGTGAAATAACCCTTACCTTGAACTTTTCCTTGGTTGGGGTAGGTTAAAATCCTGTATAATAGTTAAATAATTGTTATTAAATTATACAATAATTATATATATTCATATGATATCATATATGATCTTTTAACATTGCGTTGTTAATAACATCTTAGTATTATCGTCATTTCGGGTGTTAACTTACTCTTTTTCTTTTATATGTTTTGTTTCATAAGCCATGTTTGTCATGGATAGGTTGTATATTATTAATATACAGATTGATATCAAGTCCTTAAACATTATTTTTAAATCATCAAATGATAATTATAATTGAATGGATACGATGGAGAATGAATCTCATCGCATTCGTGGAGAAGGTAGTCCGTACGTACGCACGAGCGACAATATAATTCTTTTGATATTAAAATAATTTTTAAATGGATAGTATATAATATATAAATAATAATTAACATGTTATATTTATTATTTACATGAGTTACACATCATTATTATACCAATCCAAATAATAATATATTGAATAACAATTACACCACGACGTGGAGACGGTAAGCTGTACGTACGCACGTATGGTGACATGTTATTCAAAGGGTGGATAGAATACTGAATATGGTTGTACCATATTTATAATAACATCACAATATATATATTATACTGGAGTTATTATTTTAGAATGGTAATAACAAAGGAAGAAGAAGTGGAGGAAGAAAGGAACTTGGAAAAGGGTGGTGAAATCATTACCTCTTCTTCGGGTTCTTCCTTTTGATTTGATCAAAAGGGCTCCTTAGGTTGGCTTTATGATCAAACTATTTCCTATAGGTTGTAGTGAATGAATTTGGGAGAGTATTTGGGTAGAGTTTGGCCGAACCAAAAGGCTTTGATGGTGTGAAGAAATGAGATGGAGGAGTGCCCTTTTATAAGAGGGGTGAGGGGCATCTTTGGAAAAGCTAGAAATATTAATTTATAATAAATTCATATTCGGTTTAAAATGACTCCAAAGTTGATTATTTAAATGTTAAGGTGGGTATGGGTCAAAAAACACTCAAACAATAGAATTTATACAGGTTTGGGTAATTATATTAACCTTATCTTTAAGTATTAACTCTAAGTTAATTAGTTTCACTTTTACAATGTCTCTTTGTGTTTTTATATTATATGGTTCATAAACATACCATATACATCCAATAGACCCCCGAGTTGTCCATTAATGATGAAACCATCATGATATAAGTCTCTTGGACAAACCTCAGATTTTTAGGAATTTAATATCAATTAATAATATAACATTTGTTTTAAAAACTCTTTTATGTCAATTTTGACACTATTCAATAGTTGATTTTTTTGAAACTCATAACAGAATGATTACTTCGAAAAAAGTTAATTAAGTCAATCCTAATATGTCATATTATCCTAGAAAATTAGTGTAATTCATTAAAAGTCTCAAAATATATTTATTTGGGTATTTATAATATCAATTATTTTAAATTTTCAATATTATGGTAATTATTGCATGATCATTGTGTCTTAAATAAATTAACTTATGTAATCTCTAAAAATTATAAATAAAATATAATTATTTATTAAATAGTTTAATATTTCTAATGAATATTTATAGTCGAAAATCCAACATATATTACCCTATGTAAAAATTCTTTTGCTAAAAGATATATGTTTGTGTCATTTTTGTATTCATTTTAACTTAATTAAAATAAAGTGTCCCTATCACCTTCAAGTGGCTCCATGGGGTCCCCAAATCTCCCCAAAGATGCCTATGGTCTAACATGTATCAACCAATAAGGCTAGGACACGTTTTATGGTAATTTAGTATTGTTATAATATTATTTTTTAACCCTTATTTACCGGATTTACCCTTAACCATGGTCAATAAAATATTTACCGATATAATTATTCAAAATGTCTAAAAATAAAAGATACCTATTTACACAATTTGAAAAACTTGATTCCAAATATTGATTCCATTTTACCAAATTCAAAACACATAAGTGGCAGAAATTAATTTAAAATTAATTCCCGTTGTTAAAACAAAAAGCGTGTTTTTAAGAGATAATAACTATCAAAAGATTGTCACTTGTTTGTGTCTGGTTTAATTGTAAAATTATGTCCAATGACCAACATTGTATTAAATGATAAAAATATATTCTAAATATACTTTAAAACCAATAAAATTCATAATTTATCACTATTAATTATTTTGATTAAAAAAGTTGTTTTTAATTAAAATTTAGTAATTTTCACTATTCATCAAAATATTAAAGTTATCCGAAAAGTACCAAAATCTCACCTTAGGATAAATTCGATATTTTGAATCCAAAAATGAGGTCCATTTTAAAATATAAAATATATTTAATTTCAAAAAGTAGGTATTACTATTCATAACGGCTAGTTTGATTGGTTATGGTGTGTTAGAACTCGGTGTTGCGTACAACACACGCTATCACATTATTCTAAGAGAAGTGTACCATAGAAGCTTGGGGTTTTACATTTAAGGTCTTGTATGGCTTACTAAGTCAATTTTTGTAATTTAATATTGTTGGCATCTATTTGTTTCATCATATCTTCTAGGCTAGGATTGGGTTTTGGAGGGGTTTGTTGGAAAGGCCTTTGGGGTGGTTGAGGATTTTTGGGTGGTGGTGGTGGATGAATTATCTTCCCTGGTTGGTTCCATTCTTGTTGAGGTTGGTTTGAATACCCCCCTTTACTATATACTTGGATCCCCTTCCCCCTAGGTGTGGATCGAAAGTATGGTTCTTCAATAAAGGGTTTGTTATAAGGGAAACCTGGAAATATTGCCTCACAACTCTCAGAATTTCCTCTCAAATAAGGGCATTTGTCCAAGTAGTGAGTGTCAGAAGAACATATACCACAATTGATCAGAGTAGGAAATTGGGATTTCCCTTGAGGAAGAGAAATTTGTCGAAGAAGGGTACTTACCTATTCGAACAGGGTGTCCACCTTCTTCTAGAATTCAGTATTTTGTACCTCATGGACACCTTGAATCGGTACATTGGACCTTGAACCAAATTGTTGTGTGTTTTGTGCCATGTTCTCAATTATCATTCTTGCAGCATTTGGGCTATTATCAACTAGCACACCATCTGCAATATCATCGATCATATTTCAATCAATAGTGTTTAAACCATTATAAAATTATTGAAATAAATGTTTATAATTTATTTTGTCATGTGGGAAACTTGAACATAACCTTTTACAGTGTTCCCAATACACATGTAATTTTTCCCCTTGTGATTGTATTATCCCACAAATTTATTTCCTTATTGTTGCAGTTCGAGAGGCTGTGAAATATTTTTCAAGGAAAGGGCGTTTCATGTCTGCCCAGCCTCTTATTGAGGAATTAACATAATATAGCCAATCTTTTGTTGTGTCTTCAAATGAAAAATGGAATGCCCATAACGTTACATGTTCTTCATAAACATTTGCAGTTTTTAATGAAGAATACACAGTGTGAATTTCTTTCAAATTCTTGTTTGGATCCTCTATAGGTAGTCCATGGAATATTGGTAATAGATGAATTAAACCAGATTTTAGATCAAAATATGGTGCCTCACCTTGTAATTTAATATGGCTGGGTTGGATATCAACATCAGGCGAGGTTAGTTATTTTAGTGTTATACTATTTTTATCCATGTTATTCATGTTAATTTAAGTTTTAATGTGGGTTATCGATGAATAAGAAGAAGAAGAATAAGGATCACGATTAGTGTTGATGTTTTGTGCATCCTCCTTCAATGGTTCCTCTTGTGTATCTTGGGGTCGCAGATGTATGATCCTCTCTGGTTCAGGTTCAAAAGGTTGTAAATCTCCAGGATTAGAACACGTCATGTACCAAACCTAAAAAACAAATAGATCATAATACAAAAATATTTGGTAGATGTATAAGACAAAAAAAATAAATATTCACAAAAATTATAAAAAAAAATTATCAAAAAAACGCACTAAAACCAAAAAGCTCCCCCGCAACGGTGCCAAAATTTGACCACGCTGTCATGACGTGGAAAATTGATTATTATTATAAGTTTTATTTATAGTTAAGGTCAGGCCCTAGGTTATCTCTCAAGGAGCATTGATAGGTTTTGAGTATGTATATTTAATAAGAATTACTAAAAGAGGGGGTGATTTTGAAAACAGTGTTAAGAAAATAGCTAGACATAAAGAGTTTAATATTTGATATATTAAGGTGGAGGTTTAAGAATGATGAGATAAGAATATCAATTAAATTTCACTACACATGTTGGTTAGTTCATTGTTATGAATAGTCCACATGGTTTTGTTTAATTCTTTGGTTAAGGGTTGTCAAGATCTTGATTCCCCTCTTTCCTCTCTAAATGTTTCACAAAGTACCAACCCTTGAAACAAAAATAGTTTTTTCAAGGTTTAGACATAAAGAACAGATTAAAGGCTACCAAAGAAAACTAATATGTTTTCTATGTGTGAGAGAAAGAGCATACTTGTGATTCCCAATCGAAATAACTCATGTTTCCCACATGAAATTTCAACCCAATCGGTGTTGAAATGAAAAGTGGTTCACATAATTAAACCCAAGAAATGAACTCATAGGAGAAACATGTTTAGATAAAACATAAATGAGATAATCTACACAAAAATCACACAATACCAATAGAGTATCATGTGCCGGAACACCCTCCCAAGTATGTGTAGCTCCCTAAAAATGATCATCCACCATTTAGCTCTCCATCAAGAGGAGGAGAAGGCTCGGGTATTACTCCATATTCAATGTTGATCCCCCTATTATGATAGGGGAATCCAGAACTTCAAGTATGAGTAGAGAACTCCTTTGGGTCTACAAAATACCATAGCATTTCCTCTTTGTCAAACATCCAAATGATGAGACCAATGTTCCATTTTATAAAAAATGGGAAGGTGTTTTTGAGCACACATAATTCTTAAAACCATTTTCATATGTGTTTCAACGTTCAGAATTCTTTATCATGATTTGGAGAAAATAATAATGTTGAGGACCCACCTCTTGGCTATCTCCACCGAACTTTTGGCATAAATTGGACACATATAGCCTAAGATGTGGACAGATCACAACATATAACTTTTGACATCTTGTAGATTAGTTGTGCTGGACAGATCGGGTCGGTTGGGCCACTAAATTTCCGAATGAGTCCTGGTTTCCTTCATAGGAAATGTATCCCCATAAAATTTGGACCTTCCCATAGAATAGCAGCCCAATTGGATGCATGTACTAGTAGTAGTGTGTAGATTAATCCATTGTTTTTCTCGGCTCCTACGCAGTTTGGCCCATTTTTCTTAGACATCAACATGGTCCCTCCAAATCACCTCCTCCTAAAATTGAATTACCAAAACAATTATCATTGTCCTTTTTAACTGTGATAAAAACAAAATAAATGATTCAAAAATGGAATGAATGTTGTCATTATTTTTATAAATTTCATTATAAAACATGTTTAAAATAGTGGTATAAGGTGAAAATTACACAGTGAATCATGGTATGATCAAGTTTCTATAGAAAATCACAAAATAATTTCCTATAACTAAAAGTCAATAAAAAATAATCCTGATTAGAATGTGATTGGAAAATAAAACATTAAAATGATTATAAAAATGGAGTGGGAATAAATAAATAAGTCTATTATGTGACTAAACTATAAAACCACATAAAATAATTGGAAGTAAAATATATGAGAAATAAAATTTATTATAACCATAATATTTTAATTACATAATCAATGAAGTATATGTTTAACTCTTTGAACAGAAATTTATTTTTGAAGTCCCTTACCTCACCCCTATTATAGAATGAAAAGTAATTAAAAATATTTATAGTGGTTTTTAAGATTTTATTAAAGTACACAAATACCATAATAATATTTTTAATATCATATATGATCATTTTATAACAAATTATTTCTCCTTAATAAATAAAATTTCTCCATTTTTGTTGTTTAAAGTGTTAATTTCCTTATTTCTTCATGTTTTTTGTCCGGAATGATCTGGTTATTATAAATATTATATATGTCTATAAAATAATTAATAATAATTAAATAATTTACATATTTAATACTTTGTTTAACTTTTAAAAACACTCTTGGTTGATTGTTACAAAAAATAGTCTATACTATGCTCATTGTGACGGTAGGCCATATGTGGGCATTATTAATTTTTCCATTTTTACATGATCATTATGGAAATGAGGTATGAAATATTTTATAATTATATAATATAAATAATTTCATATATACCATATTAATAATTTATATATACTTACATATATCATCTATGTGGGTAGGGATGAAAATATAGTCACATCACTTCATAAAGGTGGTAGGGCATGTGTACATGAATGATTATATCATATTTATGTGAGTTAAAATTAATAAATAAAATTATATATATTATATATTAATAATCATAATGATTTCATGAATATCATGATTATTTAATTTATATAAAATATAATCATTAACTTTAACTTATTATATTCTATGTAAAACGTTAGTGAAAGGAAAATCACACTACTCGTGAGGTGGTAGTTCACCGTACTGATGAACAATGTAACTATACCCCCTATGGAATGGAATGTAAAAAATATATATTTGTTAATATGAATGAATATTAATGAATAATTAATAAATATCATATATACATTTCTGTTCGTTGTGATTTCACCTTTCCTATATGTCTCATTAATGCCGGAGAAGAAGCATGGAACAATAATGGGGCATACATATAGTACTGCTTCCACTAATTTGACCTCGGGTTCTATTGGGGTGCACCTTAATCATAGATGTCCTATGTTCACAAAATGTCCTAAAGAAGATGATGTTCAACGGCTGTTATGGGATGATCGACTACTCTCTTGTGTTTCTGGGCTCTCATATGATGTAGTTAAGTATTACCAGAAGCTGTCAAGGGTTTCTCATGTTAACAAAAAAGATTATAGAATTTTCAATCAGCTGAAATGCGATTTGGTTGTTACCTTTTCTTCTTTGTCGATGCTTGAAGAGCCTTTGTGTGATAGTGTGGTTTATTAGTTAAATTTCCCCCCTAGAGTCAGTAAGGCTCAAACATAGAGAGTTTGGGTCAGCATGAATTATGGAATGGTTCAAGAGAAAGAGGATGGGTAGAAGGATATGTAGGTCCACTTGGATGCAGATTTGGTGATGGAGCTAGATATATAAAAATCTAAGATTAATGATGTAGTATGTGAGGGTTAAGCCACTGATGAGGATCCACAATGTAATTCCTTAGAGGAAACATCAATGTAATTTAAATACACGGGCCATCTATTTGTACTATAAAGATGTTTACATATACTAGGGTTGGTCTTGTATTCCATAACTATATATTTTGATAATTTCAAATATGAAAAAATGATTAATAACTCTGAAAACCAGTTTACTGTGATGGGAGAAGAAGAGTGTAATGCTTGTGAGTAAGGAAATGAGATGGAAACTTATTATTATGTAGATCCCTCTATGGTATTGGGGGATTCTCAAGAGGATATGGACTCCACTTTAGAATCCACTATTGAGTCCAAGGATGTGTACATTGCATAGGACTACCATAGATCCTCTTCAAGGAGGGTAAATAACACCATTATGGATTCAGATAGTTTTATTAATATTACCCAAAGGACATGATGAATAATATAATACTCTAACATTATTAGTACTATTTTTTACTTTATCCTCAGGTAAAGATAATGAACTTCTTATAGATCCCCAGTTTTTATGAAAAAACAACATGACCATGTGAGAATGCACCATAAAGAATGTAGTGGAAGACTCCCCTATAGAGTTTGAATCTCAACGAGGGGAATCTCATGGAAATGATAAGGTATCTATAGAATTTGAGGCTTCTGATCCTGCCATCCCCCCATGTGGTAAAGGAATAATTGAGTGTGATTAGTGGGAAACTTTCATTATATGCAAAGAATATTTTTTTGAGATGGACTTGGAGGTCAATGCTACACAAGGGGATTTTGATAGGCTGGTTATGAGGTATATCTAGGTCAACTTTAACATGGAGTAGGGTTCCTGGATATTATAACAACATGGATTTTTAGAACATGTATTCAATGTAAAGAAGATTACTATGGAAGAGCTCATCCAAACATGGGAAAATATGGAAATCAATATATAATACCTCCTCAATGATAATCTATATTGGAAGGCAACCACCCTTAAATGGTTTCTTGATAGAGGTAAGGTATCTAATAGACATAAACTATAATTCAAGGATTCAGCTTCTACCTTTGTTGACAGTTTATTATCTAATTATTTTCTTGATGGGTTTTTAAATTTCATCTTTAACGTTATTTTTTTAAATAAAAAATCATTTTAGATGTAGTGATAAGATATTATTAGTATTTTTATATTAATTTAGTTCTTCCACATTTTTAATATGTGAAAAGTGTACAAAATTATCCATTTTGAATCCATAGAGGTTTAATGGTATAAATAGGTAAATAAATAGTTTTTTGAAAAGTTTTTATCTCATTTTTACCGTTATGTTATTCATTTATCCGCTATATAATCCCTTTGTTATCTTAATCATAGTAATTTTATTCTAAAACAATCACTATTAATTTTATAAAAATAATTACATTAATGTTATAAAAAAATATATATTATAATGATTCCAAATATGGAAATAATTTTTCCAAATTAAATTCATGTAAGTTAAAAATATTAATTTAAAAATTATTCAATAGACATGATAAATAGCATATTTTTAATGTGGAAATGTTCAAAAAAAATAGAATTATATTACATAAAAATTGAATATTAAATTGATTCCAAATACCTAAATTTTATAAAACATATATAAAATTTTCCTAATATTAGATTAATACCATTTCAACATAAAATTTAAAATTATTAATTATTATTATGAAAATATAGTTTTCAAGTAAAATTAAGTATTTTCACAATTAATCAAATAATTAATCATTTCAGAAAAATATAAAAAATTCAACCTAACATAATGTTGATATTCCTGAAAAAAAAAGTTGTTCAGTTTATTATATGAATTTTTAAATATTCATAAAAATTAGATTTAAATTATTTGTGCAATTTGTGAGTAATCATTCATCTAGATGAATTTTTTTTCATATAGAAATTATTTTTCTTCTAAATTATTCATAGTTTATTAAAAATCAATTGATAATAATAAATTTTTAAATTTATTTATTTTTATTCGGAACCATAAATTAAAAATCTATGTTATTTATATAATATAAAAACCTTATTAAAACAATATTACACATTTCGTTTAATTATTGTGTGGCATGTAATGAAAGATTAATTGTGTGTTGTGTTTAATTTGAGATAAACTGATTGTTGCGTGCAATAAAATCATTAAAACCCATTGTTCTAATGAAAGATATTGAAGATAATGTTTTTATTGAGAAAAAAATAAATCATAAAACATAAGGGTGTTATATGTTATTCTAAGAATGGCGTTTCATGTCACAAACACTATAGAATAAAATGATGTTATTTTAAAATATCATTGTGTTAAATTGTAACAAGCATAAAAAAAATTCCTCCCAATTTAAACAAGAACTTAATATTGAATGATTTTTTCTATTTAAATACAATTGATGAAAATCCCACATCATGAAAAGTTTCAATAAATTATCTTCTAAATAAGAGTGTTAGGGAAGTACCATGGAAATTTTTAATTACACATAACAAGACTTCTAAATAGGAAGACATTGGTTGTATGTGAAGATATGGACATGGAAGAAAATCATAAATAATTAAAATGAGTTATAAATGACAATTTTAAAAATCTTATGAATGATCAATATAATGTTAAGGTCCTCTTAATTTTTCGTATTATTTTATATTTCATCCTTATTTAATTATGTTTTTCATTAGGGAATTTTTTTTCATTAAATCCTCTCTATCATAATCCAAATTCGTATATCCACGGTATATGTCATACTAATATTCCTTATTTTGGTCATTAATTCAATTAGTAGTTTTTTATTCCCAGTTTTCATCCATATCTAATAGGATTCAAATGATCATTAAGATCATGTTTTTTATTTGTAATGAGGGTCCCAATACTTGAGGAAATAGTGGTAAACTTCTTGGATCAGGTACCAGAACAAACCTCATTCATTATTCCTAAATTTTGAAACCATATTAGAAGCATTTACACATTTTTTCCACTTTTTAGATTTATAAACCCATTTCATTGTTTTAGAAACTGGTATAATGGTGAATGGAAACCCCCAAGAGTAATAAAATAGTTTCTATTATAGTATTTCCCTCCATAGACACTCCCTCATCCACCAGTGGTTTTGTAGTAGACTCAAAATGGTCATCACCCATGGTGAATGCTCTGTGTATTTATTTTAGGGAATCATATACATCCTACTCTCCATAGCCCCTACTTAATCCATCGTTATGTGAGGGTGTGAATTATGTTACATATTAATATTTTGGGTTATTTACCTTCCAATTATATATTTATAAAATGTGTTTGATTGTCTATTCTCTCATAATTATCATAATGATCATGACTAATGTTGGTATATGGATGTGTGCAGATCCTGAATGTAGAGTGATTAAAATTAATTACTTAGACTCCTCTAAAGGTTTATGATAATTTTATATAGAATACTGAAACATAATTTAATAATCTCCACTCAATCCCTTGTTATATCAACTATTACAAGAGTGAAATCCTAACAATAAGATGTTATACAATTTAGAAACTAGTTCTTGACTCTATGGGATACTTAAGATGAAAATCTTTAATTAAAACATGATATCACCAAGAATTTACACATCCTCTTATAGTGAAATATTTTTGCTGTCTCATCTCTCCATTGGTCCATATTTTTGATATAATCCAAACACTATCCATAGTGTAATTATCCCATTGGGATATATCGTACAATCCTTATATGGGATTTCTCACAGTTTGAATTATCTTGACTGATCCATATTCCTTATAATATCATCCCAATATCAAAGTCCATACTCCTGTTGAGGGAAAATATTAAGTCATGATCATGCATAATTCCCACACTAACCATTTCTAGGAACCATTCACCTAGTCATATTTACTGCATGATGTTAAACATCATGGATCAGCCTTTTTCCCATGAAATTAAATGGTCTTATAAATCCCATCATGTGGAAAAAAGCTATGTGTGTTTTTATTTTTTTATAGGATAACATATGGATCCCATTTCAAATGCTCCTTCCTAAAACCATGAATAAAAAACACTTTAATGGATGGAGAATAAATCTTGAGATACTATATTTTTTCTTCAAATGATAGTCCATTATGGTGAGGAATAATTATGTAATAATTAAACAAGATGTTGATCCTATAATATAAATAATTTTTTCCACTGATGGGGAAACGTTCATGAATATATATTTTTTCCTAAATTCCTATTAATATTTGATTATTAATATATGGGTAAGGAATACTACACTAGAATATCGGATGGATTCATGATTATGATATTAACAAATTAGAGAGTCTCGAAGTTGGAATCAAATCCCCCAAATAGTGTATGTTGAGACCAATGTATCAGCCCTTGGACCAATGTGACATTCTAACCGTCATTGGGATTACATGATAGTGGTCATATATATTTGGAATTTATTTTTGTGTACTTTTAATATATTGGAGGTGGTAGGTGTTTCCAACTCCCTTAATAACCCCATTAAAACCATTTTATATATTATTAATTCTTCTAACATAATGTACCCCATCCCCAAGGTATGAAACAAAAATATTAAACCCACTTTGATTCATTTGATGACCAATATAACTAGTTTTCCCCCAAATTTTGGAAAAAATTCTTATTTAATGTAAATAAAAAGAATGGACCCTACAGGAATCCTTATATCCTAAAATTAGTCAACCATACATATATTTTTATACTTGGAATGATTTTATATGTGTTTTCTTATTTTGTTTGATGACTTATCAATTATATAACTCAAATCTGCTTCAATTCAAATGGAATATTTTAATGAATGGTGTACTTCCACATAAAATTTTTCAAATTCTTGATCTTAAAAAAACCAGAGGACATTGTCTCCAACCAGGTGCATTCAAAACTGTGTGGAAAATGTATAATCCAATAGTATATCTTGAATTACATTATCTTGATTTTGGAGGTTTCTTATAAATCCCTTAATGACCTAAATCCCAAAAACTAATTTTCACTATAATGAGTGGTGGTGAAGAAGAAAATAAAACATTTTGATATTTAAAACTAATTTAGGTGTTTCTCCATGAAACACAGTAGTAAATATTTTCCATATCTCAATGATGTGGTCAATATCATTAATAGTGGTCTCACCATAACACATGAGACACATCTGTAGGATCCTATAAATAATAACTATCAATAATGTTGTACATATCTAATCCATTAGAATCATTTAGATGATAACAAAAAATGTGGATCAACATAGGTTCCTTGAAAGTCATAAACCCTGAAATCGCATTAGGGGAAGAATAAAATCCAAACATATTAATGGGATTCTGTAGTTCTTATCTTAATAATTCCGTCAAATATTATACAATGTCAAATATCAAGAAAGTATATATTCGTTCCCACACCATGTTTGACTTACCATACACTCCGAATGTATGAGGAAGAGATTAATAGAATATAAAGATATATTTATTATGGTTGTCACACATATACAATCACATTATGTAATGGAACACATTACAATTTTAAAAAAAAATCTCATAAACATATCCCATTGTGAAAAAATAGAAATACTAAAAACACTCCTCACATTTTATAGATCACACACTTATATTTTCCATGATAGTATTTATGGGGATTGAAAATATCTCCACCCCCTGTGCTAAAATATCTCATGAGTACATATAAAGGGTATGGTATTTAGCATACTCATTAAAATTTGAGAACCACTCTTAATAAATTTGAATTAAATATTAATTCATATGATTTATATCTATGCCACATCAAGGAAATTGAATAATTTCAATGATTTATGAGTATACTTATTTTATCAGATATTTGATTCTCGAAATTGGGAAATGAACTTGAAGATCATCAATACACATTTCTTAATGATCTAAAAATATGAAATTTTTTCTTTCCGAACCTCTATAGTATTTAAATTTTTGTGCATGTGGTGAATGTTGAGAATTTCAACTCACCTTGTTCCTTAACCTGAAAATACTTCCAAATATGACTTCCTGAAATTTCATAAAATTAGGTTTAATATTATTTCCATGTTATAAAGAAAAATGATTTCATGAATGATAGGGAATTTCCAATAAATTTTTTTAGAGAAATTGGACAAGAAGGGATATATAACCAAAAGACACTTACATAAACTGTATGAAAATATTTTTCAAACATGTCATTTTATAAAATTGAAACCTCAAGTGATATGTTTTCCTTCAATATAAATAAGATCAAATTTACAATTTTTATTTCTTATAGATCATTCATGTAAAAAAATTATCAGTATATGTATGTAAATAATAGTAATTTGGGAGTAGTCCCAACCCTATGGAATATGAGGAAATTTATTTTCAACATCCCCCTCAAGGTCATAAAAACACTAAAAAGAATAAAAATTTAATAGTGGGTTAGAGTCATCAATATAATTTCAAGATGGGTAATTAATATGTAAAAATCATCCTAAATTGTAGAAGTTTGTGTCTTCCCGATTTGGGTCTCTGTCACAGGATATGCGTCCATAATTTTTTTGAACCATGTCATATCATTCTCTTTGGTAACATGTAAAACAAGTTTTCTAGAGACTATCTCTCAATCACAAAGCAAAAACAAGTTATAGGAGAATCATTGAAACAAAATATAATTCCATGTAGATGAAAAATGAAAAATTTACCCTTCAAGAATGAAAGTGATCTAGATGATTGATAATCTTCCCTCATTATATACATTTATGGTGATAAATCCCCATATAGTTATAATAAATATGTGACACTAGTATTTCACTATGTGTCAATATACATTTACACCACAAACTCTACTAATGATCGGGATAATTGATCTATTATAGATGAATTGGGGGATGATGCTTTATATTTGAAAAATATTCTATACTAAAATGATTTAGAAAAGTATTTAGTCAAGAAAAAAATGTCATGCTAAAATTTTTAGAGTTCCCTCAAATGTTCTCTTAAGAACATTCTAGTGGATAAAAAACAATGTAATGGATAATTTTGAGTTTAATTATTTTTCATTACCCAAGGATTTTAACACCATAAAATTAAGGTGTAACATATTTTGAGGATAAAATAAAAAGTTTATGAACATTCAATGCCATGTTGCTCTTTGGATATATTTTTTTATAGTAAAATCCTATAAGTAAAACCTCACCTTACCCTTATAATATGTCTCACACAAATAATTGTACTAGTCGTACCAGTAACAGCTGATCGAAGATATCCAATCAATGTATGATCTAGAAAACCAATTTATATATTTTAAATGGTTTATATATGTTAGGAGTTCTTTTTTATAGGAAATTACATTGGTCTATGTTAGAAAAAACTATTCATTAAGTGGTCGTAATTTATATCCACCACATACATGAGACAACCCACCAAGATAGGCTCTACCTATCACTTACACTACTAGAATCTTACCCAACCAGCCTATGAATACGAACTCAATGTCACCATTGAGTAACGTAAAGTTTACTAGTGATAATAGAATAGTTTTATTAACCATTAGAGACTAAAATAAATATATACACTAAATGTGTAGATACAACTATTTCCAATTAATAATTTTGCATCGTATATTAAAATTATTTAATGGATTTTTGGAATCATAACACCACATAAAAAATTCCCTTTCCCTTTGTGTCCCCATAATGGGGACCCCACTGCATCATGTTTCCAAAAAACATAAGTGATTTATATAGACACTATAGAAGATTTTTTTTATAATGGAATGAACATACCATACATAAATATTACATGTTAGTAGTAAAATTTTAATATAATTACATAACATTCCATGCGAGAGTAATTTATGTATAGTTTCTTTGGAAACATGTATACATAATAACATAGTTTATAGTTGAATCAAATAATATACAAAAAGGTTATTAATAACAACAACTCATCATATGTATTTCATACATAAAAAATTTATTTATTATATAGGGAAAAGAATCATAATAATGTGTGATACTTTTAGTTCAGTATGGTTATGCAATGTAAATATCAACAGAAAGTGATAATAAGGGTATGCTATTATGAGAATAACATTTGAATATAATACCCTATACAGTATAGATCAAAAAAATGAGTCATGAAATATTTTTTTAAATTTTATAAGAGAAAAATTATTAACTAATCAATGTTGATGAGAAAAAAACACACTACATAGAAAAAAGATAGGATTTTGGCCCACAAATAAACATATAAAATCATCTCTATAGTAGTCCAGAATCATTTCCATTACATTCATAGTGGATTGGGTTCTCTCCACAATCCAACATAGTATTATATATTCACTCCCCAAAAAAATTATTATATTTGATTCACCCCCATACAATAATAGTAGTCATGTTTCACTCCCCTGGAAAACATAATGGAAAATGTTCTTTATAGAAATGTGCCTACTTCTAATTTCAGTTATATTTACCTCATTAGATCTAAATCATTAAAAAATTTATTATAGAGATATATAGGTCCCACATTTATCATAATGAAAATATATGTCTATGATCCACATGATCATAAGACATTCATTATATCAAAACCAATAAAAATAAAATGGGGTCATAAACATTTTGTTATAGTTTAAATTTTTTTAAAATAAATAGGTTGAATAAACATTACTCATTTTAAAATAGAATAACCTGTTGAAAAATAAGTGTAATTCAAAATTATTTATCTTAGAATAATCCAAGGAATAGATAAATTTTATAGAAAAATATTTTCATCATAAACACAGGATCATCAATGAACGAATAAGAATTGTATTCTTGGACCATATCACTTGAACTCATTACGTTATATCAAAATATGTCATTATAGATTGAAAGTAATTTTTAATGAAAAATGGAACATTTTTTTCGGGAAAATAGCCTCTCTAAATTGTAAACCAATATTTAATACATAAATAATTTCCAAATTCATTTTCTTTGAAGATAAACATTGAAACCTATTAAGTAAGCGTTAAAGATATTTTTAAACATATCTTGAGGGAAATAGCCTTTTCACATTGAAAAATCCCTTTTTTTAAAAAAATATTCAAAATCCTTTTCCTTGAAAAGAACAAGGAAAAATAATGGAATCATTTTACAATTTAGTGGTCATGGTTGAGGGAAATTATACATATTCTATATTTGTTAAAATAATGAGTCATGTCACATTTTTTTGTAAAATTGAAATAGACCATGTTTTTACAATGTAATGAATATTTATATTATATAATTTTATAAAAATTGTAAAAAGGGTAAAAATGACTCTAAACAATCATTTGATAGTAAAATAATTCTATTTTTTTTTTGAAAACATGGAAATTGATGAAAAAATATTTTCAACTGAAGAGTAAAATAAAGATTTTTTCATAAAAAACATATTTAGGAAGTTGAGTAAAAAAGGGTGGAATGAAGTGGAATATATAATTTAGTGAATTAAATAAATAAAATTATTATACATATGTTTTTTTAGATTTATATCAAATTATTTCATCACTATAGGAATAAAAATGAATAATCTCAACAAATAATGAGTTTATATCGAAAAAACATTCAAATTTGGTATAATTTAATTGCAATCCCCATGAAATAAAAACATCAAATAAAATAAAAAATATTATGGTAAAAATAAATTCTTGTTTAAAAATTTTAAAGGGAATATATATTAATCTCGTAGTAGAATATAGTTTCATTACATGACATATATTCCAAAGAAAATAACTGAGAAAAATATGTATTACAACATAGGGATATATTGAATAATAAGCCTCATTAAATAATTACACAAAAATGAAACATTAAATATAATAACAGTATTTTGATTTTTTAAATATCAAGATAATGGGATTATTTTATGAAACACATAAAATAAATTAGTGGTGATTATGGAAATTGTCTCAAAGAAGTAAAATAGATATGAGAAATCCATTATAATTTGTATCAAATACTGTTGTAAAATTGTTACAATATTTTTTTAGTTATTATATTTGAATTATCCATATATTAAATATCCATACTCATCTTTACATACCATATATTTTTTTTATTATAAACTTTTATTACCCATTTATTTACAATTCTTTGTTAAAATCAATTCTAAGTTAATAAATTAATTTTTTCATGTATGTTTTGTTTGAAATTTTTTGTCTTAATACGTTTATCATGGTTCCATAATTTATGTAATATTTTAATTGATATAAATAATATATATACTCAATATATATATATTTATAATAATTGAATAATGTTATATATAGAAAATTAATTACATCATTCATGTAGATTGTGGGTTGTACTAACGCATAAACGTTGTTTCCATTGCCTCAATGGATTATGAAAATAAATTTTAAATAATATATTACACTTTTATAATACATTTTATTTTATATATATTAAATATTTTAATTATATATTTCCATATTATAAATCATATATGTAATGATTAACTGAATAATGAATCACATCGCTTCGCGAGGTGGTGTTTTTTCATAAAAACATGTGATGTTATAGTATTCCATACCGAAAGAAAAAATAGATGGTATATGTGATATCATCATTACATGTGTTATGGTATTCAATAAATATCATATAAATATGTTAATGAAGTCATTGTTTCCTACAGTGAGTGGTGGGGATGGAAAGGGATTTCATCGGTTCAGGAGCCTGTAGTCCATCTTACAAAAGATCAACAGTTTAATTTTAAATTGGATTGAATAGGTGATAGAAAAAGGTTATTATATAAACACAAAATATCCTAATATATTTTTTATATTCTTTTTTTATATAGGAATAAATAAAAAATTAATAATAGTTGTAAATGTGGAATTAAAAATAAATAGTTTTGTGAAAAAAAATACCTTGTCTTAGAAAACCTGATTTAGATCACTTATTAAATACCATATGAAAGGTATTTGGGATGAAAAGAAGATATGTTACATTGATAGGGATATTGTATAGTTTTCCTCATGTTATGTTCAATATAATTCTCATTAGAAGTGTGATTATGTGAGGGGAGAAGTTTCCCTTTTGTAATGGGGGCAGAGTGACACTTTGGTAAATAACCAAAACTATTAAATAATGGGAAGTCACTATCTCCCCAACATCCCAAAAATTGATAAATAAATTTTTAGAGTGTTGGAATGGTGGATAGATTACTCTACCAATAAATAAATAAATTCTTGTTTTAAATATGTTACTCCTCATCTATTATGTTTCTTTAATCATAAAATTTTACTTGTCACTATGGAAATTGGAATATTTTTATATAGAAATGTAATTTATAATATAAAATTAAAATTAAAATGTGAATTGTTATATAATTTTAAACCACATATTTTAAAAATTAAATTAAATATATTTAATAAAATTCACATGCACCTTGAAAATTAATTTTACGAAAACCACATGTAACATGCAAAACAACATTTTAAACATGATTGTGGTAATTTATTATCGATGTTTTTTTTAATATTTATGAAAAATATTAAAATTTTCAAATTTTCAAATTATATAAAATATAAATCCTAATTTTTAATTGATGTTATCAATAAAATTATGAGAATTTAATGAACATAATTAATGACTAATCAGGCATACGTGATGAAAAATTTATTTTCCAGTGGGAAAATTTTTAAACATATAAAACTATTCTATATAAGAAATTAATAATAAATTGCTTTCAATTAGTTATATTGGATTAAATAAAATATTATTGTTATTATGTTACATTTTTATACATTATAAAATATAATTTCTTTTTATAAATTCATAAAAAATTAATTTATCAATAAAAAATATATTTTTCTCTATTGGTCAAATATTAATATTCATAGAAAAGTATACAAAAATTAACATTCCTATAATTTATAAAATTGGATTTCAAAATTGAGAATATTTTTTTGAAAATGTTTTTTCTAAATTTATCATTAATTAATACTTTTATTCATTTAAAAGAGAAAGAAAATCAATTTTCTATAAAAATGTTTTTTGATTCATATAAATACATAAATAAATATTAAATACACTTTTATAATTATATATACTATATTTATAACAATTAAAAAAAATTAAAAAATAAATAAATTAATACTTATCCATCCACGATTAATATTAGGGTTAGAATGTTCATGTTAAAATTGTTATTTTATTAAATCATGGATCATTTATACTTGGTGTTGTGTGAAACACATACTATCCACAAAATTATATTTATTTGAAAATGATATTTTATAATGTAAGAACCCGAATCTTCGTTCAGGTATGTTTTTTATTTTTCTGGAGTTTTTAAGAAAAATAATCTTTCTGGAAATTTTTGAAGTACACGCCATGTACTTTTTGAGTACACGCCATGTACTCTTCTCTAGCTTGAATTCGTGTGTTGTCTATGCCCGGGCCACACACACGGTTTGTAAGGGTGACGTGGAGGCTGATTTTGGCGGAGTTTGGAAAAACGCACTACACGCCATGTACCTTAAAAATACTCGCTGTGTAATTTTTTTTTTCACTAAACAGACCAGGGTCGCGCCTAACCCCCATTTTCATCTTCTTCTCCAGATTCTGTCCCCCCAAGAGCGACTGTACGACCGGATCATCGACGAGCTCCCACCTCTTCGTCCATTCTCCTATTCGAGAACGGTTGATTGCATTGGAATCGCGGCAGTGGGATCTCCCATCTGCTTGAGTCGTGTCTCTTGATTTCTCCTAGTTTTCATGTTTTCATTAGTAGAGCATTTTGTGCATTTTCTCATATCTACATCTTTCTAAGGAGAATCTGTCATCGTCGTTCACGTATATCGGTCTCCTAAGATCGAGGTAGGTGGTTTGTGCCTTTCCGTAGAAAGTTGATGAATATTTTGTGCAAATTCCACCAATACCCTTGAATGGGGTATTGTGTGTTCCTATTTTGCCTTTGTTGTATTTCATGTTTTGATTGATTGCTAGAGAAGATATTTTTACCTATGATTATGGTAGCTTTACTATACTTTGGATGTTTTCTATGCTTGTTCTGCCTGTTTGGAATTTTTTCAGTTTCCATGCTTAGTCGTAGGTCAGTGGAACTGCTAACTTGTTATGCTGATGAGCCTTAGTTGATAGCCAAGTGGTTCTTGATTTTTTCTTGGATGATGTACACGTGCGCTGATCATGTATTACGCTTCACTCAGGACTGTGAGAACCTAGAGTAGTAGACCAAAGGGAGAATTGATGGAAGGGCTTCTCCAGAGTGTCTTTTAATCACGATGCGAGACCACAGGGGGAATTGACGTTGAGTTCTTCCTCAGAGAGTCTGTAGTTCAACGATGCGGTCCACAGAGGGAATAGACATTGAGTGCATCCCCAGAGATCATTTAGTATGATACGAGACTATAGGGGTAATTGAGGGTGGTTACTTCCCAAGAGAGTATATTAATTTCATAGCTGAACTAGAGGGGTGAGACTATGTGTTCCTCTTAGAGGGTTGCTAGTACTTATAGGTTGAACCATAGGGGTTAGGCTATGAAAGATACCCAGAGGGTTACCTATTTTCATCATGTTGCTGGTTGTTTACATGTGTACTCTATTGTTAGAACTGTGGTTTGTAGTTGCTTGTGTTTTCCTGTTTACTACTCCTTGTTTTAATTACTGCCAGATATTCATTGACTGTTAGTCACAGATCTTTGGGTGATTACCTACTGGGATTGTATCTCACACCCTGTTTGGGCCATGCTTTTAAGCCCAAGTAGACTATGTTGTTGTAGGTATAGGTAAGGGCAAGCGCCATTCTACTTCATGTTCTTGATTGAACTGGAGCTGGGGAGCATGGGACCGAGCCGGGGATCACGATGCTAAGGAGTTTATTTTTTTTCCTTTGCATTTGTTTTCGGTTGTATTCCAGCACGTTGTAGTGTTTTCTGCTTTCCATAGATACTTTTACCTGCTGCATCTTTGTCATCATTGCTATTTATATTTATTTCTTCCGCTGTTTGGTTTCTATTGTTATGTATGTTGTTACTACTTCCACTTTTGACTGTTGTCTTTCCGTTGTATACCTTACCAAATGAGGGCATAGTTTCTCCACCGACTCACCAAGGCCCTCACAGCTAGTTAGCAGCCTCTGGTGTTTGGGGAAACGCGCTTGAGGTCGTGTGACGAACCGGGTATGGGGCACCAGTGGAGGGACTCCGGATTCGGTTCGTTAAAAAGTGGTATCAAAGGGGTTATTTTATCTTTCTTTACTGTTTGGGGACTTCATCTAGGGATAGAACGGATTCGGTACTTGGTATTAAGCTGTGCTCGGTAGTAGCTAACCCGTGTACAAGGAAAAGCCATACTACATCGTTAATTGCAGTTTTCGGATTTTGAGATTTTATGGTTGATCTAATTTCACAAAGAGTGATTCACATGACTTGTGATATTATTGTTTTCATACTTCAGTTTTATTTCTGTTGCAACTCGATGAGATGAGGGTATGCCATCTAATGCATCATATAGGAATTTGTAGAAATCACATGCCATGCATTCTTGCCATGCCATCTAGGGTGAATTAGCAATTTCATGTTGTTGTTTCAGACTTCGTGGAGATTATGCATGATGTTGTGATAGATTCTTGATAGATTCTATGATGTCATGTTAGAAAACTGTTTGTTTTGTTCCTTGCTTAAAATGAATGCCAAATTTTGGTTCTTGAGGTGTTATAGGCCCTCATTAATCGAAACATGGTGGATCATGATCCTGTTTCTATGGTATATAACTGTGGGAGATGCCAGGTATTGATTCGTTGGGGAGTATGGGCCCTCACGGATCGGAATTTGGCACCTCTTTCCCTTGTTTTTAGTGTTTCTGGGGTTCTGTGCAGTTTCAAAGATACTGCCCAGAAAATCCTAGAATACACGGTGTGTACTTTTTGGATACACACCGTGTAGTTTTCAGGCTGTGTAAATGACCGTGTGAGTAGAACACGATGTCGTGAAAGTAACTTTTGGAACACGCCGTGTATGGTAGGTACACGCCGTGTAGTAATGAGCCGTGTACCCGGCCGTGTCACTAACATCACGAGCAGGGGAAGCTCGAGTGGAACACGTCGTGTCCTTAGGGAACACGTCGTGTAGTCCTGTCCGGGTACCCGGTCGTGTCCCGAACAACACAGGCCGGAGTTACCTTCTTTTCCCACATGTCGTGTTTGTTCGAAACATGCCATGTAGTCTTGTTCAGGGACTCGATCGTGCCACGAACAACACGGGGTGGTACCGCCTTCGCCTATACATGTTGTGTTTGTTTGGAGCACGCCGTGTAAGGTTCATCCGTTTGGGCGTCTGTGTTATTAACAACACGGGCCGCTGAAGACATGTCTAGTACAGGCCGTGTAGTCTCAGGTTAAGTCAGACCGTGTGGGTTATCCATTTAAAGAGACTCAGGCAGGGGAACAATTTTCATGTACACGCCGTGTGTTGGGGTCAACACGCCATGTAGTTGAGGTGCTACATGAATTAAAGAGCTGGAGTACACGCCTATGTCATTGGTTTAAGAAGACATGCAGTGTAGTTTTTATACACACTGTGTAGTCGTGTTTTGCAACTTGTGTGTTTTTCTTCCCCTGTTTCCATTTTGTACTCTTGTGTTCTCTGTCCTTTTTTTCCTTATCTATGGTATGCTTTTGATCATTCAATGCTATGCCTCCGAGACGTCCTCCGGTCGTACGTCTGTCGTCAGGCAGTGATCAGACACCCGATATGGATGATCAGGGACTTCATGCCGATCCTCTAGTCAGGGCCAGCCTTGGAACTGGCTATCATACCAGTTGTAGGCATGGATGTGCAGTTCAGGGAAGGTTTTCTGAGGATGGTGCAGGCATTCCAGGGAGCACCGCCTCTTTCCACATCTATGGAAGACTTTATACATGTTTTCCAGTAGCAACATCCTCCTACTTTCTTGGGGGCAGGAAGACCTCAGGCTGTATAGTCATTGATGGAAGCCATGCTGACTATCTTCGAGCATCTGAAGGCGCCTCCAGAGAGGCGGGTCAAGCTCTCCACCTACATGCTCCGAGACTCTGCCAAGAGGTGGTGGGGCGTGATTTCACAGGCAAGTCAGCAGTAGGCTATGGCTTAGGAGGAGTTCCAGTGTGTGTTTTATGACTTCTTCTACCTGGAGACCCTGAGGGCCGACCGAGCTTGGGAGTTCATGAGCTTAGAGCAGGGTACTCTTTCTATCATGGAGTATTCTGCTTGTTTCACCGAGCTGCAGTGCTTCAAACCCCTCCGGGATGGGAGTGGGGTGTTCTTAGTAAGGAAGTTTGAGGATGGTCTCAGGCGGGAGATCCGCTCACAGGTGAACATCTTCCAGATGAATTCCAATACTTCTATCGTCAACCAGGCACTAATTGTGGAGTGCAATCTGAGAGACTATGGAGCTGCGATCCAGGGCAGTTTTTCTTCCAGAGCTTGTTTGAATCTAGATGACAGCAAGAAGCACCATAGAGAGCCTACACACGATGATCCGAGGAAGCGAGATGCATCGTCAAGAAGCCAGGTGATATGCTACCAGTGTTTTCGGCCAGGGCACATGAAGCCGCAGTGCCAGAGGGACCCCATGGAGTGCCGATCTTGCTGCAAGATGGGTCACCTTCATCGTTTCTGTCACGTTTTCTCTCCAGAATCTGGTGATCGGGGTTCTTCCATGACTCTTTATTCAGGAGCAGCACCACCAGTTTCTCACCAGTCAGGGAACTGGATTTATTCCAGTCGTTCATGCTGAGGTGGAGGTCGAGGCCATGGAGGTCATCCACCAATTCCTCAACACTAGCAGGTAGGTTTAGCTTAGGGTGGTCAGTCAGGGGCACATGGCCACGGTATATGCTAGTCTTTTGTCATGGAGCAGACTTATCAAGAGCAGGATCTCGGCGCTTCTACTGTTCGAGGTACGATTTTAGAAGCCTCAGTTTTATCATTAGCCCTTTTCGATACTGGTTCTATGCATAGCATTATCTCTGTTACTGTTGTGGAGAGCCATGGACTCCGCGTCTTTTCTTCTGCTGAATCTTTGACACTAGACACACCTTTGGGGATGAGGACATCTATTTTATGCCAGTGTAGAGAGTGCCCTCTCGAGGTCACAGGGTATCGTTTCTTATGGGATCTCTATGTACTAGAGATGACAGGATATGATGTCATCCTCAGCATGGATTGGTTGATTCCCTTTCAAGAAATCGTCGACTGTTATCGCCGCAGAGTGAGTTTCTTTTCACCATATGGCGAGTCTTTTCTTCATAAAGGCGAGTGGTATGTTCGGGCAAGTCGGGCAGGACTCGAGCAACTTGGGCTAGGAGGGGTGACATCCCAGATTGCAAGTCTTTATCTAGATGACCATGGAAATCCACAGTTAGAATTTCCTCCAGTGTTGAATCACTTTAGGGACGTCTTTCCAGAGGAATTTTTAGGTTTTCCTCCGGATCATGAGGTAGACTTCTCTATTGAGCTAATTCCAGGAGCGGCACTGGTGTCCATTACTCCATATAGGATGGCTACACCTAAGTTGCAAGAGCTCAAGAAGTAGTTGGAGCATATATAGGCAGTGGGTTTCATCCGACCCAGTAATTCTTTCTGGGGTTTGCCTGTCCTATTTTTGAAGAAGGCAGATGGTACCCTTCAGCTTTGTGGGAATTATTTGAAGCTGAACTAGTTTACGGTCAGGAACCGATATCCCTTGTCGAGGATCGATGACCTCTTTGATCAGCTTCTAGGATCCCGTGTGTTCTCAAAGATCAATTTGAGGTCTGATTATCATCAGTTGTGCGTTATACCATCAGATGTACCTCTGACAGCCTTCAGGAGCAGGTATGGTCTATACGAGTATACAGTCATGTCGTTCGGTCTCACGAATGCACTTGCATTTTTCATGGCACTGATGAACCGAGTGTTCCATACTTATTTGGACTTCATCATCGTGGTCTTCATGGATGATATCTTGGAGTACTCTCACACTCGAAATGACCATACCACACATATTGATATCGTTTTGAGTACACTGAGAGAGCATAATATTTATGATAAACTCCCAATGTGCCACTTCTGGATGGATCATATTCACTTCTTGGGTCACATCATCTCAGAGGCAAGAGTATCAGTGGACCCCAAGAAAGTGAAAGTTGTAGTTTCCTGGGAGTATCTGAAGAATGTCATTGAGGTACAGAGCTTCCATGGCCTGGCTAGATACTAAAAACGCTTCATTCAGTAATTTTCATGTCTAGAAACACCATTGACAGGTCTGACCAAGAAGGGAGTGAAGTTCTTATGGTCAGATTCTTGTGAGTGAGCCTTCTAGGAGCTGAAATGGAGGTTGACGTCAGCACCGATAATAGTCCTGCCGGAGCCAATAAAGAACTACACTTTTTACTGTGATGCTTCAGGTATCGAGTTGGGAGTCGTGATTATGCAGGGGGATGGAGTCATTGAGTATGGGTCTCAGCAGTTGAGGCCACATGAGAGGAACTACCCTACACACGATCTGGATTTGGAAACTTTTGTTCATGCCCTACGCTGTTGGAGACAATATCTACTGGGAGAGCACATTGTGGTCTTCACCGACCACAAGAGTCTCAACTATATCTTCACTCAGTGTGATATGAATCTGAGATAGCGCAGGTGGGTCGAGTATCTTGAGTTGTTTGATTTCGATCTTGAAAATATTCCGGGGAAGGGCAACGTAGTGGTAGATGCGTTGATCAGGATAACTTAGATTCAAGAATTTCATGAGGCCAATAGTGAGTGGATGATGATGTGTATATTATCTGAGATGCATCTGGAGGTGCACGACAGATAGGGACAGACATACCTTTCTTCTATATCTGTTTCCTCTAAAATTCTTGATCAGGTGTGGTTGAGGAAGCTATCAGACTCTGAAGGCTTAGTCATGCAGGAGAGTGTGTCAGGAGAGGACCCTCTTCCTGGATGGACAATGGTCAAGGATTAGATCTTTCATTTCCTGGGACACGTATGGGAGCCAGCAGATATATGGGAGGAGCTGATGCGGGATTTTCATTCCTCAGTTTCGGCAGTTCATCCTGGTGTCACCAAGATGTATAGGGATTTTTATCGCCATTACTGGTGGCCAAGTATGAAAAAGGATGTTTCTAGTTTCATCATGAGATGTTCTACTTGTCAGAAGGTGAAGGCAGAGCATCAGCAACCAACATGACTTTTACAGCAGCTACCCATTCCGGAGTGGAAGTGGAACGACGTCGCAATGGACTTCGTGACTGGGTTGCCGAGGTCACCTTGAGGGAACGATGTTGTTTGGGTTGTCGTCGACAGGATTACGAAGGTTTCTAACTTCTTGCCGACCAGGGAGACCTCAAGTGTTGATGATCTGGGATGACTTTAAATCCAGGAGATCGTTCGTCTGCATGGAGTCCCACACACCATTGTTTCATACCGGGATGTGCGCTTTACCTCTCGGTTCGGGCAAGGACTTCAGAAGGCCTTGGGTACATAGTTAATTTTGAGTACATCATACCATACCCAAACTGATGTCCAGTCCGAGTGCATGATCCAGATACTTGAGGATATTCTCCGAGCTTACATCCTTGACTTTGGCGGTTCTTGGGAGATGCATATCCCTCTACTAGAGTTCTCCTACAACAACAGTTTCCAGGTGACCATTCAGATGACACCATACGAGGCTTTGTACGGTAGGCCATGCCGATCACCCTTATGTTGGCTGGAGGAAGGAGAGGTAGCTTTGTTGGGACCTCATCTCATTCAGGAGACCTCAGAACAGATAGAGCTGATTTGGAAGAGGATGGCTATGGCATAGTCTCGACATAAGTCTTATGCTGATCAGCGGAGATGACCTCTGGAGTTCGAGGTCAAGGATCATGTTTTCCTGCGTGTCGCACCGAGGTTGGGACACAAGAGGAATCAGAGACAAGGTAAGCTATCACCGTGGTACGTCGGGCCATTTGGGGTCTTGGAGAGAGTTGGTCCGGTCGCCTATCAGTTTCAGCTACCTCAGAGGTATCGGGCCATGCACGACGTCTTCCACTTCTCTCAGCTTTGACGTTACTTTTCAGGCCCATCTCATGTCTTTCAACCTGAGTAGGTTGAACTTGATATAGATGCGTCATTTGAGAAGCATCCTATCCAGATTGTCGATCGTAGTACGAAGGTTCTCCCTGGGCGGTCTGTTCCTCTGGTACAGGTGCTACAGCAGCACGGGCGAGTACAAGACAAGACTTGGGAAAGGGAGGCCGATGTACGATTGCAGTGGCCAGAGCTATTCGTGGATTCTTCTTCTATGCCACGTTAGGGAAATTAGGGGATGAATTTCTTTAAGGGGGATGTTGGAAGAACCCAGATCTTTGTTCAGGTATGTTTTTCCTTTTTCTGGTGTTTTTAAGAAAAATAAACTTTCTAGAAATTTTTGAAGTACACGTCGTGTACTTTCTGAGTACACGTCGTATACTCTTCTCTGGCTCGAAGTCATGTGATGGTCATGCTCGGGCCACACACACGGTGTGTATGGGTTACGTGGAGGCCGATTTTGTCCATGTGTGGAAAAACACACTACATGCCATGTACCTTAAAAATACACGCCGTGTACTTTTATTTTTTCACTAAACAGACTGGGGTCGCGCCTAACCCTGGTTTTCATCTTCTTCTCCAGATTCCGTCCACCCGAGAGCGACCGTATGGCCGGATCTTCAATGATCTCCTGCCTCTTCATCTGTTCTCTGATTCGATTGTGGTCGATTGAGTTGGAATCGCAGCGGTGAGCTCTCCCTTCTGCTTGAGTCTTGTCTCTTGATTTCTCCTGGTTTTCATGTTATCGTAGGTTGATCGTTTTGTGCGTTTTCACAGATCTATGTTGTTCTCAGAGGAATACCTCATCATCATTCAAGTATATCGATCTCCTAGGATCTAGGTAAGTGATTAGTGCCTTTCCGTAGAATGTTGATGAATATTTTGTGAAAATTCCACCAATACCCTTGAACGGGGTATTGCGTGTTCTTGTTTTTTATTTGTTGTATTGTCTGTTTTTCTTGATTGCTAGAGTATATATTTTTGCCTGTGAATATGGTAGATTTACTATAATTTGGATGTTTTCTATGCTTGTTCTACATGATTGGCGTTTTTTAAGTTGCCATGTGTAGTCGTAGGATAGTGGAACTGCTACCTTGTTATGCTGATGAGCCTTAGTTGATAGCCAAGTAGCTCTTGAGGTTTACTTGGACGATGTACATGGGAGCTGAGCATGTATTACCTTTCACTCAGGACTGTGAGAACCTAGAGTAGTAGACCAAAGGGATAATTGACAGAAGGTCTTCTCCAGAGATTCTTTTAATTATGATGCAAGACCACAGGGGGAATTGACGTTGATTGCTTCCTCAGAGAGTCTTTAGTTCCTCGATGCAGGACACAAGGGGAATAGACATTGAGTGCTTCACCAGAGATCCTTTAGCACAATACGAGACTATAGGGGGAATTGACGGTGAGTGATTCCCCAGAGAGTCTATTAATTTCATAGCTGAACCAGAGGGGTGAGACTGTGTGTGCCTCCTAGAGGGATGCTAGTACTTATAGGTTGAACCATAGGGTTTAGGCTATGAGAGCTACCTAGAGGGTTACCTGTTTTCTTCCTATTGTTGTCCTTTTACTTATGTACTCTATTGTTAGAACTGTGGTTTATAGCTGCTTGGGTTTTCCTATTTACTACTTCTTATTTTATTTACTACCAGATATTCATTGACTGTTAGGTATAGATCTTTGGGTGATTGCCTACTATGATTGTATCTCACACCCTGTTTGGTCCATGATTTGGGGCCCAAGCATACTATGTTGTTGTAGGTATAGATAAGGGAAAGCACCCTTCTACATCAGGTTCTTAATTGCACTAAAGTTGGGGAGCAATGGAGCGAGCCAAGGCTCGCGATGCTGAGGAGTTTATTTTGTTTTCCTTTGCACTTGTTTTTGGTTGTATTCCAGCATATTGTTGTGTTTTCTTCTTTCCATAGATACATGTACCTACTGCATCTTTGTCATCATTGCTAAATATATTCATTGCTTCCGCTTTTTGGTTTCTGATGTTATGCATGTCGTTACTTCTTCCACTGTTGACTGTTATTTTTCTAGTTTATACCTTACCAAATGAGGGCATAGATTTCCCACCCACTCACCAAGGCCCTCGCTGCTAGTCGGCAGCCCCTGGCATTTGGGGAAACGCGCTTGAGGCCATGTGGTGAACCGGGTATGAGGCACCAGTGGAGGGGCTCCAGATTCGGTTCGTTACATATGAATCCTTTTTAGGTTCCAATATACCCCCTAAAATTATTTTCTACCCTTATAATTCATTTTTCCATTAACAAAATTTTGGAAACTTCTGGCCCATCACCCTCTCAGGTTCCCACAGAGCTTCCAATGGATGGTGGGTTTTCAAAAAAAAACAATAACTAGGTGATTGGTATTGTTTAATAGAAAATAATATATACTACCATTAATCTCTATTAGTTTCTCCATATATTAAATATCATTCCCTTGTTGTATTACCTCTCGGTTTATTACAAGGAATGGGTATGGTATGTACTTATTCTTGAGAGATAAATGGAACACATTGTTAACCTAATAGAAGTTCAATGGAAGCACAAAATGATAATACACCATCCGAAAATAACCAATAACTTATAAGGGAATGATGTAACTATGGATTATCTTTCCCATATTTTTGAATCCCAGAACATTTATCCTGAGATAAATTCATTTTAACATCTTCTCACCTACATCATATTTCATATCATGTTTATGACTATCTGCATTACATTTCTATCGATTTTGTGTTGTCCATATGTGTTCATGAATGGAATTAACCTTATCATTAATTTCTTCAGCAACCATATGTTATAATACCATTACTTCTATAAATTAATTCTATCACATTGAAATTTTACACTTCATTATATGGATGGAATTATATATATCCATCTAAATTATCGAGTGAACGATATTTTTCAATGCAAACACAACAACAGGATGGTTATGACCCAAAAAACCTTGGAAATCCATAAAATAATTTCCAAAAATATACACTAGGTTTTGAAATAATATATTATACAACCATTTTTCTGAGGTGGATATGTTGTGTTGAACCACATCAATATTTGATGACCTCCCTGAATACTTTTCCAGAACATCTAGTTGATCCCTAGATTTCGATAAAAAATAATAGATTGTGGTAATCTAGGGACCCTTGAAATATAATTAATGTATATTCATCCAATATTCTTAATATATAAATATTATCTAATTGAAATAATGTATTCTGATTTTTATGGTGAAATTAAAGATTCATTATAGCATTAATCCTCTTATTCGGTTTGCGGTGTCCAACAACAAAATCCATGGTGAGGTTTTCACACTATTATTATGGTATATGTAATGGATATAACAACTAAATATAATATTACATCCCTACCATAATTTATTTACAAATTAATATTATAGATACATACTATAGAATATATCTCTTTATGTTTTCACACTAGAGATTCTATTTCATTTAGGCTAGTGGTTTTCAATTTTTCATTGTTATCATTCAATAGTGGGTTCAATCTGCATTTCCCTAATATATGTGGCAAGTTGATTCTTGAGAAGTGAGTTATATTTTTTCAAAAAATTACGAATATAATTATTATAACGAACCCAAATTGATAACCCCATTAACTAAATATTCATCAAATATAATATAATCCCAAAATCATACCAATACCATCTGTCACATGTCTGGAAAATATAAAGGCATTTTCAGGAAATAATATTTTCAGTACATCACTTTTAACACAAAAATGGTTGTATATTTATTAATTTCTCCAGAAAAAATATTTAATATAGATAAATACTCATAAAAAACAATTAATGGGATGTCTAAGACATTGAACATATGATTATCCTTAAACTTATAAAATTATGATCATATCCATAACTCTTTAGTTAATCATATAGTTATACTTATATACAAAAAAATGAAATTTCACCCATTATTCCCTAAATATGTACTTATATTATACAAAAACATTTCTTTTATAATTTTTCGTTCATCCTTGTACCGATATAATATCGTATGTGATATAATTATTCTACAATTAATGTCGACCGAGATAAATAATGGTTAGAATCACATTTTAACATCCTAATATTTTATAAGTTTTTTTTAAATTAATATAAATTCATCATTAGATTGATTTTCAGGAAATACATTTTTTATTTTCCCTCACATGAAACACCAAGTTTATCTTATGTTGCATGAAACATAAAGTTCCTTTGATTAATTCTTCTACACTCAAGGAAGATACATGCATGACAATAATATACTATCAATATTATTTATTAAACATAATAGTTAGAAAATCGTTTTTGGAATTGTTGGAAGACATTTGATTCACTAAAATTTTAATGAATTTTTTACAGTTGTTTCTAAAAATAATTCTTTGGTTATAAATTTTTTAGAGAATAAAATTAATAATAATTGAAAAAATGATGTTTTTTATGGAAACTATTTTTATAAAAATAAATGTGTTTTATTAATATTAATTAAATTATTTAATATTACTAAAATATATTAATGAAATTTATATGTTATATATTTTTTGAAAAATGTTTTAAAATTATCCAGTATATTTTATATGATTAAGATAACAAATAATATGAATAAAAGATGTATATTTTTAATGGGAAGATTTACCACCATTTAATGGAGAACCCATTTCAAATATAACTTTTGAAACATTAAAAAAAATTATTTTAAAATATATATTAATTTTTAAAATCTGGATATCAAAATTTTAGTTGGGTGAATTTCTGGGGTTTTTCTGAGAAGTTTAATGTATTGATAAATAGTGAAAATTGCTGTATTTTAGTTGAAAGATAAATTCAATCGTAAATAATTATAAATGATAAATTATATTTCTAAATGTTTTATATGTCAATATATATCAATTATTTATATATTAATCTAATTTAGGTCATTATAAAAATTTTTATATTGAATTTATGTATAAAAACATATTGAACTTTTAAACATTTTCCGATTAAAAACCCCACTTTCTCACACCATATGTGGTATTATATTATCATTTAATTTTTTCATGACTATGAATTAAATATAAAAAATATTAAATATATTATTTTAACAAGTATAAAATTTATATTCCAATAAAATAAAAATAGTTTTTTATCAAAAAATTTAGTGAATGTAATTAAAATTATTTATTTTGATTAAGGTAAAATTAATTATATCACTGGACTAAACAATAAACATAATGGAAAAATGACTTAAACACATGTTAAAAATACAGTTTATGCTAATAGATAAACCATATCCCATTTAGGATTTAATTATTTTGGTTAGTGGGATATTATTCTATGTAATTGACTAGTATAATACATTAAGTAAGAAACACAGCATAAAAAGCATCCTTATTTAGCATTAAAATTATAAATCATTAGAGTATGGAATAAACAATGAATATTTGGTTATAAATGTTATTTTTAATGGTAAATTAGTTCTTTTTTTATAATATAAAATTAATTTTTAGATATGATATAATTTTATTGGATTCATAAAAAATGCTAATGCATATTAATTTAATTAATATTTAAATCAAATAAATGATGATAAAAACATTTATAATGTAAAGAAAATTTCATGATGTATTATGTTCCATTATTTTTTTAATTGAATAATTCATATTACATTGATTCTGGATAAATATATTTGAATTAAAATAGTATTTTGATAGCTTTAAATTACATTTAATTAAATAAAGTTAAAATTTCGATTAATATTATTTAATAATAATTGATATTTTAATAAAATAATTATGATTAATAAAAATATTATATTCTGTAGAGTGATTTATAAAAATAAAAAATATAAAAATGGTCCAAATATATACCTATTTATCTTTTATATTTACATATTAATCCACAGATAGTAAAAACATTATTATCATCTTACAAACATGAGAAGTGTTTTTATGCATTGCATGTGGCTGTCTTAAAATTAATTTCTATCACACATGGGATTTTTATTTTATGAAATTGATTAAACATTTTTTATTTAGTGGCTAAATAATTTATAATAAATCACAATATAATTTATTTTTAATGGATGAATCACATCGGTTGGAAAACAAGTTACCTAAAAGAAAAACCAAAATGAATTTTTTTTGGAAACCTAAACTATAACGAAAAAAATTGATAAAATGAAAATCGTTTTTTGTGGTGGAGGTTTCTATCAGACATAATTCCTATTTAATCCATTATTTTTTCATTTTTGAAGAACATTATGTATACGTGAAATCCCAAATTATTTTACCATTTTCATGTTTATAATAATTTCAGTTGTCCTTCACTATAAATGTAATTAACTCATGAAATTAATCAATATTATAAAACCACATTTTCTCATCCAAACACAGCGAAAATAAGCTCGAAACATCACTCTACTCAACTGAGAATCATCACATTATATAGAAATAATTCCAAAGAAGTCCTTTGGTGAAAACCAGAAAGAGGTAACATTCTTCAATTATTACTTTTGAGTTATTATTTTCTCAACCCATACAATTATTCTTATTACATGATTATATAATAACATTATAATCATAAATATAATTATATGTTGCTATGTTATGTTTTAAATGTACACCTACACACACCTCTTTCATGTAATGAGCCACTCATCCTCAATGGTTTCTGAACACAACGAATCGTTACAAGGCCTTAAGCGACATCCCTATGATTCCAAAGGTTAGAAATAAATATTCAAGGGATTAAAATGAAAGTGTGGGATGATTTACACATTATGAAATATAACACTATCCAAATGACCATAAAAAATATCCAATGTATGATGCATGATAAAAGAATACAACTAAATTTTCCACTTTTTAACAAAACCACAAAAGTATGTTATAGTGGAATACAAAGAAACTATCAAAGTAAACAGTGAAAATATAATTGATAAAGTCCTATATGGAATCAAGACTCCATGTTCGACAAGGTATGTGCTCCATCATCGCCTAAATAGATCATGTATCATTAGGTGGTTCTAAAAATGTGTGATAACTTACCTTTTACCTTGTCCTGAAAGATAAAATCTGTAAAAGCACAAAATTTATAAAGTAGGGGTGACTATAAAAATCAGTAGGTTTTCCATAATGACTTACCCTCTCATGATAATAGAATATTAATGTTAACAAAATTTACTTAAAACATTTTATGTAAAACAATTTCCCAAACCAATTAACAACTAAATATAAACAAGTTCTAAAACCATTTAAAACTAAATGTAGACAAGTTCTATGTTAACCCATTTTCCAACAAGTCATAATTCACTAAAAGTAACAAAGAAAATCATTAAAACCGTTTTTCAATGTCATTTTCGAAAAAACATTCCATTCCACTTCCTCACAAACCAAACCATGCATTCTTTGTTATATACATCCATACTGATGAGTGGTCTATCCTTGAAATACCATGTTCCCCAATGACACATTCCCTAGATCACTGATAACAAACCTTATTCCCCAATTGTACACATCCCTTATTCAAGGGCATGCCGAATATTAACTCACATAACCCATATACCCCAAAACAATTCAAAACAATCGATAAAAAACATTTCAATAAAATCATTGTTTTATAGAAACCCATTAAACAAACCAATTCCAATCACCAATTACATTTCAATAAAAAAATTCCATTCATTGGAAAGTTTTTTGATCAAAAACATTTTCAATCATTCTAGAAAACACCCATTTTAAAATCATTAATTTAAAATTAGGAATCAGCCACTTTAATAAAAAGAACCAAATTTCTAGATTTTCCACAACCATCACCAAATAAGGTTTCTTACAACCAACTCACATTAAAATACACAAAAATAAATAAATTTAAAACCATTAAATTTATTTCTACTAAGAGGTGTTGATAATGAATCCACGTACCTCAATGTTTTTGATGAAAATCAAAAACAATCAAAGAACGCTCAGGAAAACCATGTAGATTCTCCACGAATCCACCTTATATCTCTTCTCATATCAACAAAAGTCCATAACTCATCATATTTGTCCTCCAAAATGTTTTATCTACCATTATTGGGTGTGGATATAATAAATATGGAGGAGGGGAGATGTAAATCAAAGTAGATATAAGAAAATATGACATGAACGATGAAGAAAGACACTTAACAGAAGAATCAGGATTGAAAACACCATGGGAGGGAACTAGATTTATTCCTAATAAAATGGGAGAGGTTCTCCTACCTTAAATGGATAATAATTCCAAGGTATGGCCTCTAAGGAGAAAAAAATATTGATATAGAGGAAAAACCAGGGAGATCTGATTTTTTCGGATCTAACATTAACTTTGTGCATGGTTAGTTCAAACTTTTAGACAAAATGTGTTTTAATAATGAATTACCTACTACCTTATGGAAACCCTCACATAGTCCCCCAAACCATGTTCACACCATTCTGTTGATACTTTCTCATAACTACTACTGATCATAGTATCTTCTTTCATTTATTTACAGTTTAGACGAATCCTGTACAGCTCGTGCACATTCCCTTTTCCACAAAAACAAATTGAATGTTCACAAAAATATACCATCTTTACCCTCAAACATTATAAAAACAAAAATCACAAATTTAGGGTTACATAGCTGAAACTAGGGGTACTAAATTATCCTCACTATTAGTATTTCCATCATCAGAATGTAGAAAACCATCCCTACCCTGATAGAGTTATAGCCAATTATCTTTCATTTACTACTTGAATTCCCAATCCTCTTACTAAATTTTAAAATATTTCCCTAAAATGCACACTAGAATAATGTTTTTTAATAAAATAATTTCTCCTTCCTACTTACAATCTGCATCAGGATATATACCAATGAAGCATCTGACTTTACGTCAATGTGATCCCATCAGATCACATGGTTGGGATTAGGTTGATACTTTTTCAATATAGATAAATTGAACACATTATGTACCAAAATGAACCATGGTGGAAATTTCAACCAATATTAGATCTCTCTAACTCATTCCTATATCTGGAAAGCACCAATGTATCATGGGGATAAAATTACCAGCTTCTGAAAACGATGATGTTCAATTCTTAGAGAAATATGCAAGAACACATGGTCACTCACCAAAAATGAAAATGGTCTTTAAAGAATATCCACATATGATTTCTATTGATTCTGGGCCATATCCATATTTTTTCTAATCAACTAAATCTTCTCTATTGATTCTTGGACAAGGCATGGTCCAACTAGTGAAGTCTCACCTATTTCAACCCATGAATGTGGAGAATGATATGGACACCCACACAATGCTTCGAAGGAATCCATATTTATCAATTCATGATAGTTGTTATTATATGAGAACACCAATAACAGTATATGTTCCTCCCATTATACATCATAATCTTTTATAAAAGCCTACAACATTTCTTCCAATGTCTGTATCATACTTTCAGATAGTTCATCCTTCTAAGGATGATACACCATAACCATAATTAACTGACTTCCAAGGGATTTCTCTAAGGATTTATAGAAATGATATGTGAACCTCAGGTCTCTGGGTGAGACAATTTAAATTGTTATTCCATGATTATTTACCACTTATTGTATATAGATTTTGGATATATTCTACATCATATGTGTTTCTTGAATATAGATAAAATGATCTGACTTTGTATATTGATCCACTATCTCCCATATTTCATCATGTTTTTGAACCATTTATTATAGACCTGTAACAAAATCCATGGCTATATTCTCTCATTTCAACACTGGGATAACTAAAGACTACAATTTACCTAATTTTCATTGATGTTCTACCTTAACTTGTGAACACGTTAATCACTGTGAAACAAACTCATCCACTTTCCATTTCATACTAATCCACCAAAATTCCACTTTCAATGCCTTATACATATATTGTATATTGGATGTATATCCCATATGGAATGGTGGGAAACATTAAAATAGTGTTCCTGATATGTCTTTTGTCCAACCATATGATCTTTGAACAACAAAATAGAATTCCCATAAAGTTTCAAAACCTCAATGGTCTCCCCACAATTGAGTTATTAACTAATAACCAAGAATTTTTACTGGATTTCATTACCTCGTTGACCATATTTAACTTATTAGGAACCATGGATACTTAGAAGAAAACTAAACCATCACCTTGATCATCACATTCTACACGATTGTCGGAAAATAACGACATTAAATTCCATTCCTCTAAAAAAATCTTTTGAAAATTGCACATATGAATTTCTACTTAATGCATTGGACATAAAATTTCATTTTCCCTATTTATCAATTCATGATAGTTGTTATTATGTGTTTCATTATCTGATTATTTGTAAATATAGTGAATTTCTCACCAACGTGATAATGATGCAAAGTCATAAAGGCATAAAAACCAATGATAATGCATGTGTTGGGTAGTTCTTCTCATGTACTCTCAACTTCCTTGTACCATAAGAAATTACATGGTCTCCTTGCATGATAAAACATCCAACCATAAATCCCAAAGCATCACAATATAGCATGTACACCCATCCCGATTCCTAAAAAATCGAGATAGGTTCTTATGAAAGATGAACATTCAACTCTTGGAAAGACTTGCATAATTCCTTAGTCCATCAGAATGGAACATTCTTCTTTTTCAGAGGTGTTATTAAAAATGATATTCTTTATAATTCACGCACAATGGGTCAGTAATTACCAGTAATGCCATGAAAACATTGTTTATCAAAGACATTATTTGTGGGTTTCCAAGAGATAATAGCTTATATATTTTTAGGATCCAATAAAACACATTTTTTCAGAAATTATATGGCCAATAAAGTGTACCTCTTGTTTCCAGAAATCACAGTTTGATAGTTTGGAATTAAAAAAATTGTCTATCAAGATTAATGACACCATCACCATGTTTTGTTTATTCTCCACTGTTTCCATGAATACACCAATATTTCATCCATAAACACCAAAATATAATAATTCTGATATCACAAAAATATATGTTTCATCAATTTTATAAAGACCACTGGTGAATTCCTGACACCAAAAGGCATTACAACATATTCATAGTGGCCATATCTGCTTCAGAAAGCTGTTTTTAGTAAATTATTATTACAAACATGAAATTGATTATATTTTGATCATAATTTATGATTTGAGAACCATTTGGATCCCCTTAATTGATCAAAAATATCATCAATGTGTAAAGGTGGATATATGTTCTTTATCGTAACATGGTTAATATTACGATAATCAATCTATAACCAAAATTTTCAATATTATTTGTTTCCAAAAAAGACCAGTACTATCCCCAGATACAAACTTGGACAAATGAGACCTTTTCTTTCCATCTCCTCCAGTTGTACTTTCAGTTGCCTAAACTCTAATGGTTCCATCCTATAAGACTTAAGGGAAATATGACATGTCCCAATAAAGAGACAATAATAAAATCCCCTTCCCCTATTAGTGGTAACCATGTGAAGTTCATAAGAAACACATCTGTAAAATGATCCATGGCCTCTAGAAATGTTTATCTTCAATCTATTTTATAGATTCCAAATTCAATGCCACCAACTGGAAAATTATTTTTCATAATAATGGATCGAACAAGTCCATTGCACCTATCTTTGTAAATATTTCTCCTTTAAATAGATGCTCGAATCCATCCTGAGTTGCAAAATTAACAATCTATCCATAACAGTCTATGTGTGCCTTGATCATTTTCATCCAATCCATACCCAGGATTTCATCAAAGACATTTATCTCTAACACTAAGAAGTCCCACATTATCTGAACCACATCAATAGTTATAGAACATGATCTGCACACAAATGCTCGGCATTCTCTTTCTCCAATATGAGTTTTAGGTTTTATCAGAGAATGAATCATCAGTAATTTTAAATATATATAATAAATATAATGATAAGAAATTAGGGAATGGGATGCACCAGTATCAACCAAAACATCTGTAAGGGTAGAATTAAAAAAGAATCATACCTATCATCATAGATGGTATAGCCAGATCATCTACCATTAACTTATCAGATCCATACAATTTATTAATTTTTACAATCTATTCCTTGTTTTTTATGATATTTACCATGTTATGAAGTCATGGTGTTCCACGAATCATCATGGATAGCCCTGATATACTATTGAGACTGATTCTATTGTCCTCGCCCTGTTGAAGCATAATATGCTTGTGAAACCTGAGAAAGTGTCTCGATCACCTGACCATAGGGAACTATGAAAATAATGCTAAATATGGCACATATTCCATAATTTGTGACATGATCTAGGTTTTTTTCTACACACTATATTTATATTGTCATGCAATCTCAATTGGAAACATCCATCTTTTCTCTTGGGTCGTTGTGGAACGTTCACTGATCAATACATCTGATTTTAATTCACAATCCCACCTTGGAAATTGGTTTCCCTCTTTTGATTTCTCCCATTATTCTAGTTCCCACCATTTTACCTAAGTTTCATCATAAATTATCCTTCCATATCACTTGAGATATCATGTTTGTACATGGTTTCTCTGTTCACTACCTCCATATAATCTACAATGAAGTGCACCGTAATCTTCGATAAAATCTCAATACATAGACATAATTTGATGATGTCTTCATTCAAGTATGAACTACCTACAACCTAGGTCTAAAAAGGCACTCAATTCATAAATTTAGCCACATATTCTTTGACCGAGATATTTTTTTTCTTTGGTATGATGAATTCTGTCATTATCTAAATCTTGAACATGTGAGGAAAGAATTGTTTGTTAAAAATTCCTCAAAATCCTCCCCACTAAGACCATGATCTAGTTTTTCATGAACCTTGAAATCCCACAACTATCATTTGATATTTTTGAGCATATAAGTCTCCATCTTTATTTTTAGCTCTGATGGTGTGCTGATGTAATTGAATTTACGATCCATACAATTCAGCCACACCTCTTCCTTTATAGGTTCAGAATCATCTTGGATGATGGGTGGAATATGCTTCATGAACTGGATGGGATGATCCACATGCCTTGGCTCATCCTTTCGATTCTCAGTATCCAAATCATGGAATTCATGGAAGATTCTCAGAAAAAACTCTTGGTTCACCTGTGGCTCTGGTTCAGCCACATTTTCTATGGCTTATTGTAGATGGTCTCTATGATGCATACTAGGTGACATTTTCTAAAATATCAAAAAACATTATAAGTCTCACTATCTCAAATCTAATGACTTATCATTTAATATTATATCACATCAACTATCATATCATATCATTCCAAAACAACCTCTTCTATATTGAATACTTTTGGGAAATTTCTATTTTTTCATTTCTAAATTAAACTATTTTAAAAAATTCCTGAACCATGATATTTTTAAAATCATTCATTTGAAAATAATTGCAACATTTTTCAATAAAAATCCACCTGTGAAAAAATTAATAAATCATTACTCAAAATGAAATATTAAATACTAGTGGGAATTCACACCTATAAATTAAATCTCATGCTCATCTCTTTGTCTATTCACATGAAATTGATATTTCCAAAATCTTATAAGTGTCTCCAAAAAAATTTTGTACCCATATCCATCATAACAAGATGTTCAACATTAAAATATTATATATTTATTTTAATGAACTTTATTGAATGTCTTGAAAATCCTACTCATTTATTAGATCGCATCCCAAGGAATATAAAAGAATGAATTTCAAATCCATGACCTAGAAAATTGATCACTCTTAGTTTCAAAAGGAAAGGAACTAGCTGAACCCACTTATTGAATACACGATTTTGGATTGTAAAAACTAATTCTATTTTCAATGATTCACTTATTCTCATTTTCTTGAGAAAACAATGAATAATTACTAGTCCTTAAGATAAATAACCTATATCCAAAGGCTGAAAATAAATGATGAAGGGTTTCAAATTAAAGTGGGGGTTTATTTACCCTTAAATAAATAAAACACTAACCAGACAATCGTAACCATACAACTGCTATAATATGCATGATAAAAACAAGGAAACTCAACCATCATCTTTAAAACAAAACTACACCAAATTACGCAACAACAGAAGGCGAAGAAACTATCAAAGTAAATAGTTGAAAAAGAAATAATAAACATTAAGATCAAAAAAACACATCATGTTCAACATGATTATTACTCCATCGTTATTAAACATCACAAGAATCTAGAGGTGGTAAAAAAATGTGTGATAGTTTACCTTTTACCATGTTACGGAAGATAACATCTGAAAAAGCACCAATGTGATAAATAAGAGGTGAGTATAAATATCATTAGGGTATCCCCAATGACATCCCTTCTCATGCCACTAGTATAGAAATGTTAGAATCATTTATATAAAATAGTTTAAATAAAACAATTTCCCTAAACAATTAATAAAAAAATTTAAACAAGTTCCAAAACCTTTTATATCCAAATGAGAACTAGTTCATTGTTTACCCATTTTCCATCAGATAATAATTCCATAAAACAAAAAAACAATTCGTTAATATCAATTTTAAAAATCATTTTGGCATAAACATTCCATTACACCACATCAAACTCCTAACCATGCAGGATTCATTATGACAGTTCCATATTCATGAGTGGTATCTCGTTGAATTAAATTGTTTCCCAATAACACATTCCCCTAATCCTAGATCATGCACCTTATACCCCAATGGTAAAATACCTTATTCCTGGGAACATCGAACAAGAAATCACCCAACTGATATGTTGGACTCCTCATGTGTTAATAATGTTTTAATGATCACAAATCTTATTACTGTTAATTAATCTCGATCTTCATTGCACATCTTGCTAATTCTCTTCAATCTCTATAATAACTACTCGTCATGTTTTAATAATAACAAATCTTATTGATGTTAATTACTCTCTTTATTATTTACAAGTCTCATGAATTATCACAAATCTCACATATATTATCAATCCTTTATGATTATGATTCAAGTTGTCTTACTCTCTAATGTTTAAACTTAATTCATATTCTTCATATTACAGTCAAAGTCTAAATACAGATATTTGTATATGTATGGACTCACCGTGAAGGACTCACCATGACCCAGACACCGAGAAGGACTCACCGTGACCCAGACACCGTGAAGGACTCACCGTGACCTAGACATCGTGACCCAGACACCTTGAAGGACTCACCGCAAACGTCATACCGTGAACCTCATACCATGAATCTCATACTGTGACGCTCATACCATGAAGCTCATACTATGAAGCTCATACCGTGAAGCTCATACCATGAAGCTCATATCGTGAAGCTCATACTGTGAAGAAGACACCGTTTACTTAATAATTGTGACATCGTTTCTTAACTTTTTGTCAATATTATTTAAATAATACTAAAGGTCATATTTGATGTTTTTAATGCAATTATTGTGATTGAATGATAGTTTTTGGCATGTCAGGAAACTGTATCTCGTACCTATGAAAAGGGAATCATTCCAACTTCCAGAACGTGTGGAATTTAAGGAAGATTAAGATACAGTACACAGGGTGATGAAGAATACAGAAAAAGTGGTAAAGAAAAGAAAAGTGTGAATATATGATGAGAAGAACTTACATACACATGAGAGCATGGTGCTGAACAAGAAGATCAATCCTGAGCAAGAAAGATATTGCCAGACCTTCAAAGAACCCTAATGAATGCAATCCAACACCACTGAAGAACACACGACGAATAAAGAGATCAATCATATTCATATAGAAGAGAAGATGACTACGACACTCTGTTTTTCAACAGAAAAATCATAGAAGGACTAAGAAGCATTCCTGTTGAATCCAATGAGTCCAGAGCTGCATTGATAATCACTAGAGCTTTCTAAACTCTTATCTATTCATTCTTACTAATTTATTTATTAACTTTTGAGTTGTGTGGTGTACTCCATATTTCTTATACACACACTGTCTCCTGCACTGAACTGGAGGATATCAAAATCCTCAAACCACAATTGTTTACTCTTGTTTACCCACGTCAACTGTGGAAGAGGTCATTGTGTGTCCTGGTCTATTTTTTTCCCATGAAGAACAGTGGTGGAGGTCCTTGCGTGGCCTAGACAGTTTTGTAAACTGTTGTTAACCCCGATCCAGGGTGTGGATCAAAATTTATATAAATTTGAGAGGACTAGGTCTTGGCTTGAGACTAAACCTCTTGTTATATGTGTTGTGCATCGTTAATTTAAGTTTATAGTATACTACATATATCTCATTTATTCAGCTGCTATTACTTTGAAATAAAAAACTATTTTAAAGTTACTTTTATAGTTAAATTAATAAGTGTTTAGACAAATTGTAAATCAGTAGGTTTGTTTCAAAAGTCAGTTTGATATTGTTGTTAAATTAACTAAGACCTAATCAATCATTGAAAATCTATGTGAACATTTACAATCTATATAAATTCACTACAGTTTAACTTGTTTTATAAATTGGTGGATTTTAAATAGACAATATTTTAACATAAATTTTAATTGGAACTCAATTCACCCCCCTCTTGAGTATCCACTCCGACCAACATTTGGTAAAAGAGGAATTGTTTTTTAAGGACTTTTGAAATACTCTATTTTTAACTATGATTTCAGTTGCATCTTTAATGATCTTAAATTTATGTTAGTTCAAAATTCTAGATCTTTCAATTATCAATCTAAAATATAGCTATGGACAATAGACTAGAGGTTGTTGCTACTAACAGGACACCTTTCTTAAATGGTACAAAATATGCTCAGTGGAAACATAAAATGAAAATTCATTTAGAAAGCATGGGTTTTGATATCTGGAATGTTATAGAATCTCAATATAAACTTCCAGAAAATGAAATAATAACAAGGGATTAACCTAAAACGATTGAATATAATAATAATTGTGATGCTATGAATTCCATGTACTGTGCTCTAGGAGATGAAGAGTTTAATTGAATTTCTTCTTGCAAAACTGCTTTTGAAGTTTGGGATTCTGTGGGTGTTTCTCATGAGGGAACAACCAATGTTAAAGAAATGCGATTGAATACTTATACTGTTAAATATTATTATTTTAAAATGAAGAATGATGAACCTATTTCTGATATGTATCTCAGGTTCAATGAGATTGTCAATACTATGAATTCACTTGGAAAGGTTGTTCCAGCAAAGGATCAAATTATGAGAATCTAGAGATGTTTACCAGACCGATGGAGAGGCACATCTGTTTCAATCAGAGAGTCATGTGACATTGCTGCTCTACCTATAAAAGAACTCATTGGTAAGATCATGATGTATGAGGAAGAACTCAAGGTGAATAAAGAGGAAGATGATGAACCTAAGAGAAAAACTCTGGCTTTCAAGGCTAATGCTTCAAAGAGTAAAGATAAAGATAAAGCACAAATACAAACTGACAGTTCAACCAGTGAAAATTCAGACTCTGATAGTGATGCTGAAATGGCTCAGATAGCCAGAAGGTTAAAGAAATTTTATAGGAAGAATAAGTTTTTCAGAAAATCAAATTACAAACGTAAGGATGACAACAAGGGAAACTAGAAAAAGTATTGGAAGAAATCTGACATATATGATGAACTTGTTTGTTATGAGTGCAAAAGGAAAGGACATATAAAAGAAGACTGTCCAAATCTGAAATATAAGAAGAAGTACGAGTATAAGGATAATAATTATAAGAAATCCATGAAGTCTATGTGGAGTGCTTCTGAGGAAAGATCCAGTGAATCTGAAGATTCTGAGACTGAAAACAGAAATATGGAAAACATGTGTTTAATGAAAAACACTTCTGAGGTAACATCTGAAACTCATGCTTTAAATTCATATTATTCTAGAGATGAGTCAAATTCTGAAAATATGTCAAACTATGAACTGTTTGAATTCTGTGATATTTTGGAAGAAACCTGTAATTAGCTGAAAGACAAATATAAAGGTATAATGAAACAGAATGCTTTAACTGTTAAACATAAATCTAACCATGACATAGAAATGGAAAAGAATGTTCGGTTTCGTAAAGAAAAAACTGAACTAAAAATATCTAATGAGAAGCTTAGGAAGGACTTAAAATATTCACAAATGGAAAAGATACACTAACTCAAATGCTAGGAAAGCATGTTGCACCAAAATATACTACTGGAATAGGCTACAAACCAGGACAGAGAAAGATTACCAAGAATAGATTTATTCCTAAATCTGGACAGAATAATGCTAGTTCTAGTTCTGGACATTTATATGATTCAACTAGTTATTCACTTAGTTATAAATATAATAGAGATTATCTTTCAAAATATATTGATTCTGTAAATTATATGTGACCCATAAGACATATTTTGGTACCTAAATTTTTATTGGCTAACCTATCTGGACCCAAGAAGATCTAGGTACCAAAATCATTTCCTATCTAAATCTATTTTGTAGGAAACCTTCTTGAAGAGTTCCCACAAGAAGACATGGTATCTGAACAGTGGATGTTCAAGACATATGTCTGGGGATTATTCATGCTTCAAAAGTTTAATAAAGGTTGATGGAGTTCATGTCACCTTTGGTGATAATTCTAAAGGAAATATCATTGGCCTAGGTCAAATTGGTAACACTGATTCAGTTTTAATTTCCAATGTTTTATTTTTTGATGGACTGAAATATAATCTGTTAAGTATTTCTCAGTAATGTGATGATGGTTTTAATGTTAAATTTCAAAATGATTCTTCTAATGTTTTTAATTTGAAAAACGTTTTAGTCTTTTCTGCTCTAAGAAATGAAAATGTTTATGCTATTGATTTAAATTACTTAGCTAAGAAAAATGTTACCTGTCTAAATGCTTTTTACAAAGAGTCTTGGTTATGGCATAGAAGACTAGGACACTGCAATTTACACTCACTAAGAAAACTAAATATGAAGAACTTGGTTAGAGACCTACCTAAACTGGAGTTTCCAAATGAAAAAGTTTGTAATCACTGTCAAAAGGGAAAGCAACATAAAGTTTCTTTTAAATAAATGAAATAAGTTTCAAATTCTCAACCTCTCGTGTTGGTTCACATGGATTTGTTTGGACCATCTAGAGTTTATAGATTAAATGGGAAGCACTATGTATATGTCCAAGTAGATGACTTTTCTAGATATACTTGGTTATACTTCTTAGCTCACAAAAGTGAAGCTTATTCTTACTTTGTTAAATACTCCAAATCTGTAGAAAATCTCATTGGACTTGTGATTAAAACCCTAAGAAGTGAACATGGCCGTGAGTTTGAGAATCATCAGTTTGAATCCTAATTCTCACAAAATGGTTATAGTCACAATTCCTCTGCCCATAGGACACCTCAGCAAAATGGTGTAGTAGAAAGACGAAATAGAACCCTGTGAGAAATTTCTAGAACTATTCTTAATGAATATGACCTGCCTATTTACTTTTGGGCTGAAGCTGTCAATACTGCTTTTTATATTATTAATAGAGTCTTATTAAGACCTGTTCTTAAGAAACCCCCATATGAGTTGTGTAAAAATAGAAAACCTAAAGTTAGTTACATTAGTGTCTTTGGCTACAAAGATTTTTTTCTCAATACACAAGATAATATTGATAAGTTCGCTTCTAAGAGTGATGAAGGAATATTTTTAGGATAATATTTAACCAGCAAAGCCTATAGAGTCTTTAATAAGAGAACCAAGTGTGTGGAAGAATCAATTCACATCAAATTTTATGAAACTGATCCACATGATCCTAAAAACTCTCTTGAAAATATTAAAGAAGATTTATCTATTCTGGACCTTAATGAAAAATCTAATGAACCTGCTATAAAGACAACCAGTTCTAGACATATTCCAGAATCTGTTCCTATTGAACTTGAACCCAGAAAAGAACCTGAAATTTCTAGTCCTATCTTTACAAGATCAACTATAATTCTAAAGAATCATCCTTTTGATGTTGTTGTAGTAAATATTGATAGAGGGACACAAACTAGAGCTTCTCTTAGAAATCAGGTTGAACATCAAGCCTTCTTGTCACAACTTGAACCTAAAAACATTGATGATGCTATTAATGATGAATTTTGGGTAATTTCTATGCAGTAAGAACTCAATAAATTAGAAAGAAATAAAGATTGGAATCCTGTTGAAAGGCCTAAGGACACTTTCACAATATGCACTAAATGGGTATTTAGAAACAAAGTAGATGAATCTGGAAACATAGTTAGAAATAAAGCTAGCCTAGTTTCACAAGGCTATAGTCAAGAAGAAGGTATTGACTATGAGGAGACTTTTTCTCCGGTAGCCAGATTAGAATCTATTAGGATTTTACTTGCTTTTGTTGCTCATCTAAATTTCAAACTATATCAAATTGATGTCAAGAGTGCATTCTTGAATGGATATATTTCTAAGGATGATTTTGTTGAACAACCACCTGGATTTTTGAACCCTCATTTTCCAAATAAAATTTTCAAATTATCACAAGATTTATATGGTTTAAAGAAATCTCCAAGATCTTGGTATGATAGATTAAGTACTTTTATAATTTCTAAAGGTTTTACAAAAGGAATAGCTAATCCTACTCTATTTATAAAACGAATTTCTAAAGACGCTTTAGTTTTACAAATTTATGTAGATGATATTATTTTTGGATCTTCAAAAACTACATTATGTACTGATTTTTCTAAAATAAGGGAAAGTGAATTTGAAATGAGTTTAATGGGTGAACTAAAATTCTTTCTTGGATTTAAAATATTTCAAAATGATGATAGAATTAATTTAACTTAAAGTAAATATACTAGAGAACTTTTAAAACGTTTTGGATTGGATAGCACAAAAATTAGTGACACTCCCATGAGTACCACCTGTAAGATGGATCTTGATGAAAATGGTAAATCTATTGATGAAAACACTTATAGAGGAATGATTGGAAGTCTACTCTACCTAACTGTTATTCGTCCTGACATTATGTTTAGTGTGTGTATGTGTACTCAATTTCAAGGAAACCCTGAAGAGTCACATTTAATTGATGTAAAGAGAATTTTAAAATAACTAAAGCATACTCCAAATTTAGGACTATTATATCCCAAAGGACAATCATTTGAATTAGTTAGTTATTCTGATGCTGATTTTTCTGGATATAAGCTAGATAGAAAAAGAACATCTGGAACATGTCACCTTTTAGTCAAGTCACTAGTATCATGTTGTAGTAAGAAACAAAATTATGTTGCATTATCTTCTGTAGAAGCTGAATACATAGCTGCTGGGAGTTGTTGTGCACAAATTTTGTGGATAAAACACACAATACTAGAATATGGATATCAATTCAGACATGTACCAATAAATTGTGACAACACAAGTGCTATTAACATTTCTAAAAATCATGTTTCTCATTCTAGGACAAAACATATTGATGTAAGACATCACTTTTTGAGGGATCACTATCAAAAAGTTGATATCACTTTGGAATTTATTGGTACTGAATATCAACTTGTTGATATATTCACTAAACCATTAAATTATGAAAGATTAGACTACATCATACATGATCTTGGTATGATTAATCATAATTAAATATCTTATCTTAATGTTTAATACTTTATTATATTTTACTTTACAGTTTCATGGTCACTGTTTCTAAGTTACTGTTTTATGTTCACAGTCTCACCGTCAAGTCCTTATGCTCACGGTCTGTCTACTCACTGTCTCACCGCGACTTCCCAGAATGCTCACTGTCTCACCGTGACAACTACCAACTATCTCACAGTGACGACTAGTTTTCATCACACCGTAATGCCTACTCACGGTCTCACCGTGAAGATTATTTATATATTTATATTAACCCGTATCGCGTAATTTTTATTTTACCGCTATTTGATTTCCCGCGTTTTTGGTTTTATGATGCTTGAAATTCCAAAATGATAAAACATAAGGGTTTCATTTGATTCCTTAAAGGAAATCTCTCTTGAACCCTCTCTTCCCTCTTGCCCGAACCATCAGTGGATTCCAAGGATGAAGTATCCATCTTTGCCTTCATCTGAGAAGCGCCGCACTAAGAAACAAAAGAGGATACCGATGATAGCTCTCGAAGGACCTCTAATCCCAAACCTGGTAATTCGTATAGTTGTACCTGAAAAATAGGTTTGTGCAGAGTTGTTTCTGTCTAGCATATCTTTAGTTTTAAAAGTTTTAAGAGAAGAAGGATGGCTTGGATGGTTCACTGGACAGAATAGACTGATCTACCCGAGATTGGTATCTCAATTTTATCAGTATGTGAAGTTCTCGTTTGAGTTTGGAGAATGCTTTATGGTGACAAGCTGGATAAATAGTCAAAAGTCGACATTCTCTTCGAGGATGTGGGATGTATGCCTAGGGATTCCCCATGAAGGAGTTTGTGAGGATTACCAGAGAGACCCTCCACCAACAACCGATATCTTTGACCTGGAAACTAATTTGGAAAACCTGACTGGAAATGGCACCAAGTGAAGGGCCCTAACTGCTGAATTAGATGGGGAGACTAGACTTCTGTTCAAATTTGAACAAAATTTGATTAGCACGAGAAAAGGATATTTTTCTCTGATGAAGTATCAGGATGTGTTCCTGATTCATCTATTGAAGAATGGCCATAAGATAAACCTATGCAAGAATGTTATCAATCATATCTGTGAGATGATCAAAGTAAATTCCAAATCCACCTCCTTGTTTTACTCAAGGATGATTTCAGCTATGTTAGTTGCCAAAGGGATGGTTGGACCGAATGAAGAAATGTTAAGGGACCTTGATTTCTGCCTATCCATGCCTATCATCAGAAGGATGAAGATTAGCTGGAACCCCTAGAAGAAGCAGTGGGTTGAGGATAATGATCAAGTGTATAAAAAGTTTAATCCTGTTAACTATCCAAGAAGGCCTAAAAATCTATCTGATCCTGGTTTGGAACAAGATGATGTGGCTTAGTATTCAGAAGAAGAAGAAGAAGTGGAATTAACAGATGTAGTGTCTCCAAGAGAAGAGGTTAAAATACCCCCAATGGAAACAACTCATGTTGAAAAAGAAAAGACTAGTTCCCTACTGTTATAACTGATGAAACACCTCAAGAGGAGGAAGTTGGTGTTAGTCTGATTGAATAGGAAGCATCTGTTCCTAGTGTGGATGTAAGTCCAGAAGCTCATCCTACTGCTGTAAGGAAGTTGGTTTTTCCTGATTCAGAACATCAAGTAACCTTATAGGCAGATGCTGTTGAAGAGGATATTTCTGTTAAAAAAGAAGCAAGTCTGGACGTTCAACCAGTGGAACAATACGTTCCTAAGATAATTCCCTCTGTTGAAGAGAGGATGAAAATTTCCTTCCAGCTAGCAAGGAAAGAGTTTTCTGAAAAGATCAGGGATGATCCTATTGATCTTGTTCATGTTCCCGAGCCTCAAGATTCTAAAAGGGAAGAACAATTTGAGGGGGAGGAACCTCAAAACCTTGAGATTACAGAAGCAGGATCTGCTTAAGCTTCTCAACCTATGGTCTCATACTCTGTGCACACCCATTTTATTTTCCCAAGATTTTATGATGTCATTGTGTCAGAGCAAGTGTCTATAACTTGAATGGATATTTCTTATCTGTTTCAACTGAAGTCTATCGCTCATCCAGAACCAGAGCCCCAACCTCAATCCGAATCAGAATCTGAGTCTGAAGATGACTCTGAACCTCAACTAGAATCTGAACTACTACCTTTACCTGCACCCTTACCCGAGCATCACTCCTTTTTGACCAAATAGGATCTGAATGTTTTTGAAGAAACATTGTTTTCTAGAGTTAAGAAAATTGTCTCCACTCAACCTCGTCCAGTGAGTCGGTTAAGTCAAGAAGATGCATCAATTCTTTTGGAAAATATTATCTTGCATATTCAACCAAGGATGATCCAAGAAATTCAAGAATTCAGAGTTGAGAATAAGCTTTTGAGTTCTGATATGGAAAATATGAAAAATATTATAGCAAGTTTGCAGAATGAGTTATCCTTGAGATCAGATCCAGCTCCTATTTCTGTTCTTGCACATGTTTCTTCTTCTCCTGAGCCATCTGATTCCCTTCTTGCTAGGGAAATTGTGTCTGAAGTCCATCCATACCTCCATTCTTTTGATGAAAATACCGGAAAAAGGCACACCAAGATGCTGGAACGCATGAGAGAGCTTGTGGAAAATCTGAATAAGCTTACATATGAATACACTGGATGCCTGCAAAAAGTGTTGAAACAGATCAAAGTTCTAACCTCAGCTGTCAAGGCTTCACCTGCTATTTTTCAGATCTCTACATCTTCTTTGGATGATTCTATGTGGATATCCATAATCAAGGAAGAAATTTAGAGTGCCTTCAGTGGCTTGGATCTATCTTCTTTATCAAAAGTGGTTAAGAACAGTGATAGAGCATTGGAATTGGTTAGGATTCACTCTAGGATATCCAATGATGCTCAACAAGAGATCATCGAGAAAATAGAACTTATCTCTCCCGGATTTTCTCTAAAAGTGATATGATAGATCACTTTAGTTATCTTGATGAAAATTTGAGAATCCCTCCGGTGACTCAAGCTTTTAAATCCCAAGTTCAGAAACTTACAGACTTCACCAGATTTTTGGACAAGTTTATGGAGAATAAGGATGATTTCGAAAAGGCTATATATTATGGTGGTGAAATCATTACTGATTTCATCAATATTTTGAAGTCGTATCTTAATGTGCAGAGTACTGCTATAGTTTCTCCATCTGCTGCACCCCTTAGACCTGGACTACCTTCCTTAGCCTCAACTTCCATGTTAGTCAGCTAAGCTCTTTCTCAGATCCGACCAGTCATTTTTGACCAACCTTAGCCTAGATCTTCTACTACTCCCACTTTGGATCCATCTGCTTTTGAAGGTCTACCCTTACCCTCTTTGTGTACTGCATCTATGCCTTCTTCTACTTCAGCACCAGATCCTACTGCTGATAAATGCAAGGAAAAGATGGATCCCTAAAAATTCTAGAGACTGTTTTCTTTTTGATGAGATGTCATTTCTTGTTTACAGTTTGTACTTTTCCTGTATATTGTATTTTGAACCCTTTGTTTAATGAAAAATGCCAAGTTTCATTTCATTTTATCTACTTTTTTATAATCCCAAAAGGGGGAGAAAACTCTACAAGTATAAATGGGGGAGAAAAACTACAAGTGATAGTTCTATATTGTTTTTTGCTATGCTTGTATATTCTTCCTATATCTGATTTGTGATCATTAAAAAGGGGGATATTATTGGACTCCTCATGTGTTAATCATGTTTTAATGATCACAAATCTTATTACTATTAATTAATCTCGATCTTCATTTCAAATCTTGCTAATTCTCTTCAATCTCTATAATAACTACTCATTATATTTTAATAATAACAAATCTTATGGATGTTAATGACTCTCATTATTATTTACAAGTCTCATGCATGATCACAAATCTCATATATATTATCAAGCCCTTATATTTATGATTCATATTATCTTACTCTCTAATGGTTAATCTTAATTCATATTCTGCATATTACTTTCTAAGTCTAAATACAGATATTTGTCTATGTATGGACTCACCGTAAAGGACTCACCGTGAACCAGACACTGTGACCCAGACACCGTGACCCAGAAACCGTGAAGGACTCACCGTGACCCAGACAGCGTGAAGGACTCACCGTGACCCAGACACCATGAAGGACTCATCGTGACCCAGACACCCTGACCCAGACACCGTGAAAGACTCACCGTGAACCTCATACCGTGAACCTCATACCGTGAAGCTCATACCGTGAAGCTCATACCGTAAAGTTGATACCATGAAGCTCATACCGTGAAGCTCATACCGTGAAGCTCATACCGTGAAGAAGACACCGTTTAATTAATCACTGTGACACCATTTCTTAACTTTTTGTCAATATTATTTAAATAATACTAATGGTCATATTTTATGTTTTTAATGCAATTAATGTTATTTAATGATAGTTTTTGGTATGCCAGGAAACTGTATCTCATACATATGAAAAGGGAATCATTCCTACTGTTAGAACATGTGGAATATAAATAAGATTAAGATGTAGTACACGGGGTGATGAAGCATACAGAAAAAGCAATAAAGAAAAGAAAAGTGTGAATATACGATGTGAAGAACTTACATACACCCGAGAGCACGATACTGAACAAGAAGATCAATCCTGAGCAAGAAAGAGATTCCCAGACCTTCAAAGAACTCTCATGAATGCAATCCAACACCACTGAAGAACACACGACGAATCAAGAGATCATTCTTATTTCTGTAGAAGAAAAGCTGACTACGACACTCTGTTTTTCAACAGAAAAACCAGAGAAGGACTCAAAAGCATTCATGCTGAATCCAACGAGTCCAGAGCTGCATTAATAATCACTAGAGATTTCTAAACTCTTTTTTGTTCTCTCTATGTGATTTATTTACTAACTTTTGAGCAGTGTGGTGTAATCTGTATTTCTTATACACACACTGTATCCTGCACTGAACTAGAGGATATCAATATCCTCAATCCACAATTGTTTACTCTTGTTTACCTACATCAACTGTGGAAGAGGTCCTTGTGTGGTCTGGTCTATTTGTTTCCCACGAAGAACATTGGTAGAGGTCCTTGCGTGGCCTAGATAGTTTTGTAAACTCTTATTAACCCCGATCCAGGGTGTGGATAAATTTTATATAAATTTTAGAGGACTAAGTCTCGGCTTGAGATTGAACCGCTTGTTATATCTGTTGTGCATCGTTAGTTTAAGTTTATAGTATACCACGTATATATCATTTATTCCGGTGCTATTACTTTTAAATATAAAACTATTTTAAAGCTATTTTGATAGTTAAATTAGAAAGTGTTTAGACATATTGTAAATCAGTAGGATAGTTTCAAAAGTTAGTTTGATCTTGTTGTTAAAATAACTGAGACCTAATCAATCTTTGAGAAGCTATGTGAACATTTACAATATGTATAAATTCACTACAGTTTAACTTTTTTTATAAATCGGTGGATTTTAAATAGACAATATTTTAACAGAAATTTTAATTGGAACTCAATTCACCCCCCTCTTGAGTATCCACTCTGACCAACATGATATATTCCAAAACCATTCAAATAAACCCATTCAAACCTTTTCTATAAAACCATTATTTTATTGAAAACCATTAAACAAAACAATTATACTCTCTCATTCGATTTCATTAAAACCATTCCATTAATTTAAAACCATTTTGATATAATCTATTTAACATAATTGTAGAAAAATCCAATTTTAAAATCATCTTTTAAAAATAATGAATCAAACACTTTAATCAAAAACACAAATTTTACATATTTTCCCCAAACATTTCCAAATAGTGTTTCTAGAAGATAAATCACAATAAATTACAAAAAAATAATCAATTTGAAATCCTTCCTTTCAGTTACACTAGTTGGAGTTTATAGTGATTCCACTTACCTCTCCGTATTTTATAAAAATCAAAAATTTACGAAGAACACTAAAGAAAAACGGGACGATTCTCCTTGAAACCGCCATAAATATCTTCTCCTACCAACAAAAATACCAAACCTCGTCATATTTGGCATCCAAAATTCTATATATACCCATAATGGGCTTATATATGAGAAATTTAAATATGAGGATATTTAAATATAGGTATATATACGAAAATGTGATAATAAATGTGAAGAATGACACTTACCGCATGAATAGATCTTGAAAACGCCAAGGGAGGGATCGAGATTGATTCCAAATTTCAAGAGAGAGATCCTCATACCGTAAATGGAGAATAATCTCATGTTATTGCCTCAAATGATAAAAAATTAGGGGGTTAGAGACAAAACAGTTGAGATCCTATTTTTAGGATCTAAATTTAACTCTGTGCATGGTTAGTTCACACGGTTAGACATGCCATGCGTTGACCATGAATTATCTACTACTTTATAGAAATCATTAAATTGTGTCCCTAAATTTTCACACACCATTTTTATTCTACATCATTAAAACTACTACTTCTCATGGTTTCTTTGAGAATTTCCACACTGTTTAGACAACCCGTGCACAGCATGTGGGCATCCTCTTTTCCACAAAAAAAACATATTTAAAGTTCACCCAAATATCACATACATTACCCATACACTTTATAAACTTAAAATCCCAATGTAAAGGTAACATACCCAAATACTGGGTAATACACATCAAATGGGTAATAAATTAGAATTCGTGTACGGTGAACTACTGTATTGAGAAACGATGTCGTTCATTTTTTCCTTACCACCTCTCTTATTTTAGAATTATGATATACACACTATTTCAATATGATATATATGATATTTAAGTTGTCCTAATTCCTCTAAAATTGTTATACTACACATACCTTCATGTGTTAATTTTTGAGTAAAAATGATTACATAATTTGTGGATGTGTGGACAACCCCCTCCCCAAAGCGATGTGATACAGTCACACATTACATGGAATGTGTTAAAGTTGGGTTTACTTAAAAATATGATAAATAAATAAGATCTATGTTATATTCATGATATAATTACCCTTATGTACATATAATATTTTGTTTTCTTTATTACCCATTAAAACGTTGAAAAATGAATATGAAATTTTTGCATGTGTAGACCACCTCCTCCTCTATGTGATGTGATTCCATTTAAACCCAAGAAAAACATATATATGTATATATTATTAAATAATATTTTATTTATTGTATCATAATAATTTTTAAAAATAAATGATACTTACCATCTTCCCCTAACGATTATAGAAAAATGTGAATGTTACTCATTTGTACGTATGACCAACAATCTAAATGAATGTAATGTTCATTCATTTTGGAGAACCAAAATTATTTATTTATTTTTAATGTATTAATTATTTATAAATTTGATAATTATTTCATGATTATTATTATCTATATTTTTAAATAATGTCCTTATTGACTATAGTCGATGTAACAACCCTGGTAAATAATGAATATGAAATTTTCGTATTTATTAATATTTTTGAATTAAATATTAATTTTAATTTAAAGTGGATTCTATGTTTAATGGTGTACCCAATATGCAACAAAATGTTTCATTGAAATATTACGTTTCCCACAATGTTGAGTTATACAGAAAAATAATATTATTATTACATTAAATGGTAGTTAATGCCTAACCGTTGTATTGGTGGGAAAGAATTGAAATAACTAAAATATTATTATAAATGTCTGTTAAATGGTTTTACATTTATCCAATAAAATTTCATGGCAAAAAATGTGAATGAATCCAATTTTAAGCATAAAAAACATAATATTATTTAAAAGGTCAATTAACCACCATTTTATGGCGAACCCGTTTTTAATATAGTTTTTGTCATTTTTATATGATCTATCTGAAAAAATAATATTCTTCTTTACAATCGAGATATCAAAATTTATTTGGATGAAATTTTGTTATTTTTATGATAATGTTCATTTTTTAATGAATAGTGAGAAATATTGTGTTTTAATTCAAAACTGCCTTTTAATCTAATTTATTTATATGGATAGAATATCATTTTAATTGGTTTAAAATTTTAATTAGATCATATATTTACCATTTAATCCAATGTTTTCATTAGAAGAAATTTCACTTCAAAATTGAACATAAACAAGAGTCAACCTTTTGGTAGTTATTATTTTTCAAAAACATGCTTTATGGCTTTGAATATAGGAATTAATATTAAATTAATTTCTACAAATTCGGTGTTTTAAATTTGGAAAAATTTATTCGATATGTGAAATTAGGAGATCCAAAAATTTTAAATAGGTAAATTTTATTTTTAGACATGATGAATAGTATCTTCAGAAAATATTTTATTTACCCTGGTTAAAGGGTAAATCTGCTAAATAAGGGTAAACAAATAATATAATAATAATTTTAAATTACCCTAAAATGTTTTCTGACACATGTCCGACCATGGGCATCATTGGTTCGATTTTAGGAACCCATAGAGCCACTTGTAAGTGAAAATGTCACTTTATTAAAATTAATTTAAACTTAAGGAAAATACAAAAAAAACATATATCTCTTAGTAAAAAATATTTATATGGGGTTATATTAGTGAACTCTTTGATTATAAATATTAAATGGAAAAAAATATATTTCTTACATAAAGGTATATTATTTATAATTTTTAGACATTAAATATATAAATTTAATTATGACATAATGGTGATGTAGTAATTGCTTCATTAATAAAATATTCAAATAAATGATAATATAAATATTAAATTAAATTTATTTGTAACCTTTTTATTCCATCCCAAAATTTTATTTATTATTATTACTTGATATATTTGACTCAGTGAATGTTTTTTTGAAAGAATCAATTTGTTATGGAATTTTTAAAAAGTCAGGATATGAATTGTATAAAAATTGACATAAATAAGTTTTTAAATAAATTAATATTTTATTAAATGATAAAATAGTCCTAAAAGAATAGATTTATCTAAATGAAATATACGATATTAAAATTTTCATTAATTTTACATTTTGGGTCACATGATATTTCATTGTAAATATATTAACCACGTAGTATGAATATATAAGAAGCCATGGTTAAAGTTAAATAAGAGTAAAAAAGAGTTAAATAAAAAAGATAAGGTTTATTAAAATCCAAAACCTGTCCAATTATTATAAATGATTTTATTTAGACTTAAATTCAAATTATATTAAAATAAAATATTTTTTGGACCTTTCGAAAATGAAAATCATTTTATAATAAATAATACTTTCAAACGTTTTTAAAGAGCCTATCCTCCCTCTTATAAAATGCCACCACCTCTAACCCTTTAAACACACCACTCAAGCCCCTTGGATCATCCAACATATGCCCAAATAAACTCCCAATATACATCTATTAATTTTAAATTCCTTCCCCTCGACATAAGGATCTTCAAGAAGGCCTTTTTTTAAACCAAAAGGAGTTGAACGATTTAAAGATAACGTCTTCCCTCAAAATATGTTATTTTATTAAACTTATCCAGCCCCATATACACTTTTTATTCCATTATTTTTTAGCAAAAATAGTATCATTAATATACTTGGATGTTTTTATGAGACTTATTCTCACTACACATTCACACACCTCCATCTAATGGATACAAACATACTCTTTCTGTAGACGAAAAACTATTTCCCCACCAAATGATGATTGTTAATGTATGTTATACCTCAAATAATTGTGACCATTATGATGGAACTATATTCATATATAAAAAAATTATATTTATATTTCCTCTATACTTCTATATTTTTCATTTATATCATACCATTATGGTCTATACTTGGTAAACGAGATAATTTCATTTGAGGATGTGTGGACTATCTCCCATTCAAAGTGATATGACTCATTCATGCCTTACGTGCAATTTATATAGGATAGAGTTAATGAAATTATATATGATATTATACTAGAATTATAATATACATATGTATCATTAAGGTTTCATTCCAATAGATATGAAATAGTAAGGAACATAACGTTCATACGTATGTACAACTTACCGTCTCCATTAACAGTGCATTTCATTTATTATCCTCAAATGTTATGTAATATATAAATACATATATATCCTAGATATATATGATATATATAATATCTGATTCACTATTATCATTTTGGAGATAATTGAATTTTGACCACAAGGTCAACAAGTAATTATAAGAAGTTCACTTTTGACTCTAGTACCAAATTTCGACAAACATCTGTTTTAAACATAATTGATTATGTAAGGTTTTTAACTTGGTAATATATAACATTAAATGAACAATAAACTTGAAAGAGTTAAATAAGCTAGTAGAAATTAACTTTAGTTTATTATTCAAGATATTAAAGAAAGAACTTGTTAAGTCGGACATGAGGTAGGGGACTTCGTCTCAATCTCCTTTAATTGAGGAATATTTTGATTTATACATGATTTCCTTTCATACAGTGTATATACCCCTTTTACATTTCATTTTATTCAAATTGAATCTTTTTCTAAGTAGAGTTTTACTAAACGAAAAAGGGAATGTTTCTTTTTAACATACATGGTGACAACGACCTTTCCACCGCTGCGAGCGTTATTTCATATTTGGATTCTTTATCAAGTCACAATGTTTTTAAAAGGAAAAAAGACCATATATTTTGTACATATTTTTGTAATGAAATAGTTTTTGATAATGGATTGGTTATGTCAATATATTTTAATTATATATTGTGATTGAAATGTGGAAATGATATCTATCCATTATATTTAATTTATGTGATATGAATATGTTATTTTTATTAGGTATTGTTTACGTATAAAGGACGTTCCATGATAAACATAGTGTGGGTGAGCTTGAGATAGCTCTCTAATGAATTTAGTAACATGATGAATGTAAACATTAATGTTTATCCTAAATTTTTAGTGAATATACTCTGATAGGTATGTCAATTGTAACTCCCAACATAAATGTGAATACTAAAACATAAGTATTTGTTGGATTCAACAAGTTACCATTATGATTTATGATTGTCATTTGTATTTTATAAATATTATGATCATGTATGGAATGTTAATTATTGAAAATTCCAATTTAATTGAATTGTATATATTCATGGTCTAATGTTTTCTTTCATTGTTATATAAACCTTACTGAGGTTTTTATGCTCATCCCATGTTTTTGAAATGTTTTTCATCGAATATAAGGTAGGATAAAAGAAATGAGGAAATCAAGAATATTTATATCAAGAAAATAATTATTATCTTCTTTTAAGAGTATTTATTTTATAATAAAAAATTGGATACTGGGTAGACATATCTTTTTTGTAATATTTGAGATGTAATGTAATAGTTATGGATAATTCTCTAAAACTATAAACTTGATAATAATCTCAAGGTCAATTATTAACTTAATTAAAGATTATGTAATATTCTTGGTTGGGTCCTTATACTTGGTATCAGAGGTCGATTTAGATTACATTAGGAGTTTAGATATTGTTAAATTAATATCCATAAATTAAATTATGGTATGATTGAAATAATATAGCATTTAAATATTACCATATTGCTTCGCCTATGATATTTATGTGTTCAGAATGGTTTTCCATAGAGGAAACAATGCAGCTATACTAGGACGGAATACAAAGGGAAATGACCTTCCAAATCAGCATCATGAAATGGCTGGAATATGAATTTAATAGTTTGTTGTAGTGATGGATTAGTTGACTGACATGATAAATAGTGGTTTTTTATAGATAATATTTTGGATTATTATAAAAGTAAAGAGGATCATGAATGTCATATGAGGTTTGTCTTGAAAACTTTATAATAAAAGAAATTTTATGGGAAATTTAGTAAGTGTGAGTTTTGGTTACAAGATATTTCATTCCGTGGTAACATTGTTTCAAGAAATGGTATAACTGTTGATGATGCTAAATTTTTTTTTTGAGAATGGCCAAGGCCCATAAATATAACTGATAGACATAGGTTTCTTGGTTTATAAGGTTATTACTAGAGGTTTATTGAAAATATTTCATTATTACCTATCCCACTGACTAAGTTAACTCAAAAAGGTGTTGAGTATATTTGGAAAAAATAATGTGAAGATTGTTTTTAGGAATTGAAAAAAATATTGGCGAATGATACAGTTTTAGAACTACCTTCCAGAAATGATGGGTCTGTCATCTAAATTGATTCTTCCTTGAATGGATATGGTTGTGTACTTATGAAGAATTATCAAGTAATTTCTTATTCTTCACTTTAGTTGAAAACTCATGAGTTAAATCTCTCTACACATAATTTGGAATTTTCTACTTTTGTTCTGGACTTTAAAAATTTGGAGGAATCATCTGTGTGGAGTAAAATGTGAAATATGTAGTGTCCACAACTGTTTGAAGTATATAATCATTTAGAAAAAATTAAACATTAGACAGGGGAGATGGCTATAATTTATCATGAATTATAATTGCTCATTTTATTACCATCGAGGATAGGAAAATAATGAGGATGATGGATTGACTTGAAAAAGTATTTCTAAATTAACCATGTTATGTTTGGAACCAGATCCTTTTATTAGAGATTTGTTGAATTTTCGAAGAGAAGATGTTGGTGGAAGAAATTCCTTTATTTTCTTTCAGTTTTCAATGAAATCATCTCTATCAGATAGAATTATGCAACTGCAGATGGAAGATAGTGAGTTGTAGAAAAAGTTAAATTCAGATTAAAAGGGAAAGTTTCATGATTTGAACATTGATAATGAATGTATTTTGAGATTTGGGAAGTGATTAAGTGTGCCTTGTGATTCACATTTGAAGAATGTCTTTTTATTTGAAGTTGTAGTTCTTCGTCTTTAGTACGTCCCGACAGTACTAAGATGTATAGATATCTTTGGGATTGTTACTGGTGGGATAGAATAAAAGGAGTTATTTCTTTCTTTAATGTTAAGTGTTTGACTTTTCAATAGGTTAATGTAGAGTGATAGTTACTGAAATGGATGATTCATCATTTACCAGTGCCAGAGTCACAACAGTAAAATGTGCCCATGGTTTTTGTCATGGGATTACCAAAGACATGTCGAGGTAATAATGTAATCAGAGTTATTGTTGATCGATTGACTAAATATGGTCTTTTCCTTCCTATTTAAGATAATTTTCTCTAGATCAACTTTCTCTATTGTATGTTAAATAGATTTTAAGGTTTCTTGGATTTTACATCTCCATTGTATCTTATAGTGTTATTATGTTTACTTATAACTTTTTCAAAGGCCTTAAAAAGTCATTGGGTACTAAATTAAAATTTATTACAACATTTCATCCATAATTATATGGGAATTCCGAACGAAGAATTCAGATATTAGAAGATATCTTATGTTCTTTATCAATGGATTACCAAAGATCTTGGGACCAAAATATATATTTGGTTTAATTTTCTAATAATAACAGTATTTATTCTAGTATACAAATGGCTCAATTTGAGGCATTATATGGAAAGCGGTACAGAACTCTAGATTTTTGGAATGAAGTCGGTGAAGGATGTTGATCAGACCAAAATTGGTAGATGAGTTGGAAGAAGAATATAAATTGATTTAGAAGCACAAGTGAACAACTTAGAGCAGGAAGAATAGTTATGCAGGTAAGCAATGGATGTATATTTTATTCGGGTAGGTGAGCATGTCTTTCTCAATGATTCTCCATCGAAAAGTGTGTTGTGTTTGGGTATGAAGGGAAAGATGATTCTGAGGGTCATCAAACCCTATGAAATCCTAGAGAAAGTTAGATTAATTTTCTACTGAGTGGATTTACCTCCAATTTTATCCCATGTACACAATGTGTTTCACGTTTTAATTTTGAGAAAGTATTTATCCGGCCCGTCTCATGTTTTGAGTGCATAGGTAGTTTAGTTGGAAGAGACCATTTCATATGAGGAACAACCAGTAGAGATTCTAGACAGTAGAACAAAAGTGTTGCTGAATAAGGTAATTAATCAAGTGAAGGTTTTGTGAAAAAAAAACATACGGTTTAAGAGGCAACATGGGGATTTATAAATTCTATGAGGGATAAATACCCCAATTTACTTAATAGGTGAATAAAATTGCAAGGAAAAAATTTCCAAAATAGGGGAAAGATGTAACATCCATGGTAAATTAAGAATATGACAATTTCATATTTATTAAAATTTTCAAATTCAATATTATTTTTACTTTAAGGGTATTCTATATTCAATGGAGTACCCAATACATAACAATGGGTTTCTTTGAAATCATATGTTGCACACAACCTTGAGTTATACCAAAAAATAATAATATTATTATTTTAAATTGTAGTTAATGACTAGTCATTGAATTAGCCAAATTAACAAAACTAACTAGAATTTTTTTATACTTGTTTGTTAAATGTTTTTACATTTATCTAATAAATTTTAGAGGCTAAAAATTTGAATGAATCAAATTTTAAGACTAAATACTCTAATATTGTTTAAAAGGTCGATTTACGGCCTTTTGATGGTGAACATTTTTTAAATATAGAGTATTCGCTATTAATTGGTTTTAAAGTTTAATTAGATTTTATTTTTACCATATTATCCAATATTTTTCATTTGAAGTAATTTCACATTTTAAATTGAATATAAACAAGTGTCAATATTTTGATAGTTATTATTTCTTAAAAACAGGATTTTTGGTTTTGACAAGGGGAATTAATTTTAAATTAATTTCCACAACTTCTTTGTTTTGAATTTGGAAAAAATGGATTTCATATTTGGAGTCAGTAATTCCTTATTTTTTAAATAGGTAACATTTATTTTTAGACATTACTAATAGTAATTTGAGTAAATATTTTATTTACCATGGTTAAAGGGTAAATATGGTAAATAAGGGAAAAATAATATTATAACAATATTAAATTACTCTAACATGTGTCTTAATCCTATTGGATGATACATGTCCGACCAAGGGCATCCTTGAGTCAATTTTGGGACCCTATGGAAAAACATGTATGTGAAAATGACACTTTATAAAAATTAATTTAAAGTTAAGGAAAATATAGTATAATCATATAGCTGTTAGTAAAACTATATTTATAATGGATTATATAAGTGATCACTATGACTATAAATATCATTGGTAAATCTAAAAACATTTTAGACATCAAGGTATTTTATTTATAATTTTTTGACATTAGATAAATTAATTTAATTATGACACAATGGTGATGCAGTAATTGCTTCATTAATAAAGGCTTAAAATAAATGATATTATAAATATTAAAATAAATTTTTTAAAACATTCATATTCCATACACTAATTTTATAGATTATTATGACTTTTTATATTTTAATTAATGACTATTTTGTGAATGAATCTTGTTGGTTTGGATTTTTTAATAATTCATGATATGAATATTATAAAATTTATCCAAAATGAATTTTTAAATCAATTAATATTTTATTAAATGATAAAATAGTCCTAAAAATATATTATTCATCCAAATGACATATATAATGTTAAAAATGTCATTAATTATCCATTTCCGATCCCTATGAATTTTTTTGTAAATATATTAACCACATAGTATGAATATACAAGAAGACATGGTAAAAGATAAATAAGAGTAAAAAAGGGTTAATTAAAAAATATCCAATACCGGTAAAATTCTTATTAAATGATTTTATTTCAACTTATATGAACCTTATCTTTGAAAAAACTATATTTTTGAACATTTGAAAATAAATATCAATTTATAATAAAATAATACTTTCAATCATTCCTAAAGATCCCCTCCTTCCTCTTATAAAAGGACCCCACATCTATCTCTTTAATCACACCTCTGAATCCCCTTGGATCATCTAACCTCTTACCAAAAAGTATCCAAACATCCATATCTTCCTCGTAAAACCATTCACCTAGGAATAAGGCACTTCACGAAAGAGATTAGTTCAAACCAAAGGGAGTTACACGATTTAAAGGTATCGTCTTCTCTCAAGTTATTTACTTTTATTTTCCTTCTCCAACCCCATAAAATCTCTTTATTCCATTATTTTATGACAGAAAAAGTATATTCAATAGGCAAGTATTTTTTTATGAGGTGGATTCTAACTGCACATCTACACACCTCTATCTAATAGATACGACGACACTGTTTATGTGGACGGAGAACTACTACGTCACAAAACAATGATTATTAAAGTATCTCCTACCGTCTCTCATGTTGGTCCTTATAATGGAAAGTTATTTATATATGATATATATTATATTTATATTGTATTTATTCTTATGAATTTTTATATATCACACCATTATGGTTTCAATAATTATTAAAAATGATAATTTCATTTGAGGATGTGCGGACTACCGCCCCCTCAATGTAATATGACTCGTTCATTCCATACGTGGAATGTATAGAGGATGGAGATAATGAAATTATATATGATATTATACTTTAATTATTATATAACTATGTATCATTAGTTTTTCCTTCCAATAAATTGTAAAATATAAATGAAAGTATCTTTCATGCATATGTACGACTTACCGTCTCCACGAACGGTGCAATTCATTTATAATCCCCAAAAGATATGTACTATATCAATACATATATATATATATAGTTGATATATATGATATATATGATATCTAAATCATGAATATCATTCTGGGGATAATGGACTTTTGACCACATGGATAACTTGTAATTATAAGATGTTCATTTTTACCTCAAGTACCAAATATCAAAAAATAACCATTATAAACAGAAATAATTTTGTAATGTTTATAACATGGTAATAAGTAATATAAAATGAATAATAAACATGAAAAATGTTCTTAATCAAGTAGAAATTTACTTTAGTTTATTATTCAGTAGATTAATGAACGAGTGAGTCAAGTCGGACATGAGGTAAGAGACTTCATCTCAATCTCCCTTAATTAAAAAATATTTTGATTTATACACGCCTTTAATTTATATGGTTTATAAACCCCTTTGACATTTCATATCATTCAATGGGAATATTTTTCTACGCAACATTTTACTAAACAAAAACGGGAATGTTTATTTATAATGTACGCGGTGATAATAACCTTTCCACCACAGCGAGCGTTATTTGATATTTGGCTTCCTTAACAAGCCGTAATGTTTTTAAAAGGAAAAAAAATACCATATACACTTTTACGTATTTTGGTATTGAAATATGTTTTGATAATGGATTGGTTATTTTTATATATTTAAATAATATATTGTGATTGAAATGTGGAAATTTTATCTTTACTTTATAATATTTTTATATAAATATGTTATTGTTCTTGGTCATTGTTTACCTATACAGGTGGTTCCATGATAAACATATTGTTGGTGAGCCCGAGATAGCTCTCTAATGCATTTTCAAACATGATGGACGTAAATGTAATTGTTTCTCAAAATATATTTATATAACATACTATAATTGGTATTCTAATTGTAACCCCCTACATAGCTGTGAAAGAAACATTGTGTGTATGTTAGAGTTGACAGAAGTTACATTTATGATTTTTGATTTCCATTTATTATACATAAATCATAGGATCTTGTGTGGTATGTTAATGATCGAAAAGTACATTTTTGATGACTTGTATGTATTGATATATTAATGTTTTCTTTCCTTGTTTTATAACCCTTAATAATATTTTTATACTCTTCCCATTTCTTTGAAATATTTTTTATTAGATATAATGCAGGGTAAGAGAAATGAGTAATTCAAGATTATTTATGTCAAGAAAATAATTCTTGTTTTCTTTTAAATGTTTTTATTTTATGAAAAAATGAATTCTAAGTAGAGGTGTCTACTTTGTAATATTTGAGATGTAATGTAAATGTTATGGCCTAATTATCTAAAAATATAAACATGAAATGATCCTTAATGTGATTTACTAACTTAATTCAATATTAGGTAATGTTCAAGGCTAAGTCCTTATAGTTGGTATCCGAGGTAGGTTTAGATTAATTTAGAAGTTACAATATTTTTAAATTAATTTCTATAAATTAATTTATGGTAATATTGAAATGATGTAGCATTTACAGATTACCATATTGGTTAGACTAAAATATTTATATGTTCATAATGGTTTTTTGTATTGGAATCAAAGTAGCGATGTTGGGAAGGAATACAAAGGGAAACGGCCTTCCAAATCAGAATCCTAAGATGGTCGGAATCAGAATTGAATATTGTGTTGTAGTGATGGATCAGTTGACTCAGGTAATAAATAGTTGTTTTTTTATAAATGAAATTTTGGTTTATTCTAAAATTAAAGAGGATCATGAAATTCAATTCAACATTGTCTTGGAATCATTAAAAGAAAAGAAATGGAATGGGAAATTCAGCAATTGTGAGTTTTGGTTACATCGAATTTCATTCCTTGGTCACACTATTTAAAATATGGAATAACTGTTGATCCAGCTAAAACAAAAGTTGTTGAAGAGTGGAAAAGAACAAAAAATATAACTGAGATATGAAGTTTTATTGTTCTAGCGGGTTATTATCAGAGGTTTATTGAAACTTTTGCACTATTATCTATCCCACTAACAATGTCAATAAAAAATGGTGTTAAGTTCATTTGGACGAGATAATGTGATAATTGTTTTCATGAATTGAAAACAATATTGGGTAATGCTCTAGTTTTGGAACTACCTTCCAGAAATGGTGAGTTTATCATATACATTGATGCTTCATTGAAAGTACTTAGTTGTGTAATTATGATTAACTATTATGTAATTTTTTATGCATTACGTCAGTTGAAACCTCATTATTTTAAATTTCGTTACACATTATTTGGAATTAGCTATTGTTGTTTTTTCTTTTAAAAATTTGGAGGCATCATCAGTATGCAGTAAAATGTGAAATATGTACTGACCAAAATGGTTTGATGTATATATTAAATTTGAAATAATTGATCGTGATATAGAGGAGATAGATATAATTTAGCAAGGATTATGATTGAACAATTCATTACCATCAATGAATAGAAAATAAAGTGAAATATGCTTTGAGTCAAAAATGTAATTTTAAATTATCCATTTTAAATTTAGAACAATATTGTTTAATTAAGTATTTGATGATTTTTTGGCATAGAATTTGTTGGTGGATGAAATTACTTTGTTTTTTTCAGGTGTGAGTAAAATCATCTCTATCAGATAGAATTAAGCAATCGCAGAAGGTAGATAGTGAGTTGTAGAAAAAGTTAATGTTGGTTTAGAAGAGTAATTTGCCTGATTTTATCATTGACAATGACGGTATTTTGAGATTTGGGTAGATATTATTTGTTCCTTGTGATTAATAGTTTAAGAATGTATTTTTATATGAAGCTCACTATTCTCTATTTTCAGTTCATCCTGATAGTACTAAGAGGTACAAATATCTTTGGGAGTATTACTAGTGTGATGAAATGAAAGAAGATATTGAGGAATTTATTGTGAAGTGTTTGAATTTTCCACATGTTAAAGTAGAGGGCCAGTAACCTAAAGGGAAGCTTCAACATTTATAGGTGAAAGTGTGGAAATAGGACAATGTGTCCATGGTTTTTTTAGGGGATTACCAAAGACTTCTCGAGGATATAAGGAAATCTGGTTTATTATTGATCGATTGACAAAATCTAGAGTTTTCCTTCGTATTTGAGATACTTTTTCTCTATATAAACATTCTCGTTTGTATGTTAACGAGGTTCTCAAGTTCCATGGAGTTACCATATCCAGTGTATCTTATATTGATCGCAATTTTACTTCTATCTTTTGGAATGGACTTTAAAAGTCATTGGGTATTGAATTAAATTTTAGTATATCTTTTCATCCATAATCAGATGGGAAGATAAAACGAACAATTCTAAAATTGGAAGATGTGTTATGTTCATTCTCAATGGATTAATATGGAATTTGGGACCAAAAACTTTCTCTGGTAGAATTTTCTTATGATAACAGTTTTCATTCAAGTATACAGATGACTCCATTTGAGGCATTATATAGAAAGTGAAGTCAAACTCCATATTTTTGGAATGAAGTAAGTGATGGAAGTTGATGGGACTACAATTGGTATAATAGTTGGAAAAAACAGATCAATTGATTCAGAAGTACATTAAAATAGTTTATAGTGGGCAAAAAATTTATTCAGATAACCAAATGATGGATTTTTCTTTTGAGGTAGGTGATCTTATATTTCTCAAAGTTTCTCCATGCAAAATTGTGATGTGTTTTGGTAAGAAGGGAAAGTTAAGTCTGAGGATCATTGGAACCATTGAAATATAAGAAAATTTGGATCAATTGCCTATAGAGTGGATTTTCCTCCAAGTTTATCCCAGGTACAAATTTTCTTTCACGTTTCAATGTTGAGAAAGTATATACAAAATCCATCACATGTTTTGAGTGAAGAGGTAGTTCAGTTGGAAGAGATCACTTCTTATGAAGAACAAGCAGTCCATATTATTGACTATAGAGAGCATGTGTTGTGGAATAATGTAATTCATAAAGTAAAGATTTTGGGGGAAACTATATGGTTAAAGAGGGAATGTGGGAATCTGATAATTCTATGTGGGATAAATGCCCCAATTTATTTGATAAGTGAATAAAATTGCAAGGACACAATTTCCAAAAAAGGGGAAGGAAGTAACATTCCAGGTAAATAAAGAATAAGACATTTTAATGTTTATTAATATTTAAAAATTAAATATTAATTTTACTTTAAATGGGATTCTATGTTTTATGGCGTACCTGATTCACAAGAACAGGTTTCTTTGAAACATTATGTTGCACACAACGTTGAGTTATACCGAAAAATAATATTAATATAATTTAAAATGGGAGATAATTCCTAGATGTTGTATTGAGATAAATGAAAATACCTAACTCAAATATGATTATACATGATTATTAAGTGTTTTTACATTTATCCAATAAATTCTGGAAGCTTAAAATGTGATTGAATCCAATTTTAAGCACAAATACTTAATATTCTTTAAAAAGATGATTTACCACCTTTTGATAGTGAACCCTTTACAAATATAGTTTTTTCACTTTTATATGTTCTATTTTACAAAATAATATTCTTATTTAGAATCTGGATATTTAAATTTACTTTGGATTAAATTTGGGTGTTTTTCTGAAAATGTTCATTTTTAATGAATAGTGAAAAACACTGCATTTTAAATCAAAAATGCCTTTTAATATAAATAATTTATATAATAAGATTATATTTTAAATTGGTTTTAAAGTGTAATTATATTATATTTTTACCATTTAATCCAATTTTGATCATTGTATGTAATTTCACATTGAAATTGAATTTAAACAAGTGACAGTCATTGGATAATTATTATTTCTTAAAAACATGCTTTACAGTTTTGACAACGGGAATTAATCATAATCTAATTTCTGGAAATTATGTGTTTTGAATTTGGAAAAATGGATTCCATATTTGGAATGAGGGAGTCTTAATTGTGTGAATAAGTAACTTTTATTTTTATACATTATGAATAGTAACATCAATAAATATTTTATTTACCATGGTTAAAGAGTAAAGATGGTAAATAAGGGTAAAAAAATAATATTATAATAATATTAGATTACCCTAACACATTTCAGAATCCTATTTTCTAATACCGTTCTTACCATGGACATCTTTGGGTCGATTTTGGGACCCTATAGAGCCACTTTTAATTGAAAATGACACTGTACAAATTAATTTATTGTTAAGGAAAATTCAACAGAAACATATGTCTCTTAGTAAAAAAAATTATATTAGTTTATATAACTGATCTATTTGACCATAATATACATTGGGAAGATAAAAAAATTTCATAAATCATGGTATTTTATTTAATAGTTTTAGATATAGAATAAATAATTTTAATTATGACACTATGGTGATGTAGTAATTGCTTAATTAACAAAAGATTCAAATAAATGAAATTAAAATAATAAAATAAATTTATTTTAATATTTTTTATTGTATCCAAGAATTTTATTTAATTTGATGACTAGTTATCATTGATTTATTGATAGGGTTTTTGTAATAATCATGTTTTTTTGGATTTTTTAATAATTTGTGATATGAATAGTATAAAAGTGATATAAATGAGTTTTTAAATCAATTAATATTTTATTACATGATAAAATTTTTGTAAAAATATAAGATTCATCCAAATGAAATATTTAATGTTAAAATTTTTATTAATGATCTATTTGGGGTATATTGAAATTTTATAGTGAATATATTAACATATAAAATGATTATACAAGAAAACATGGTAAAAATTAAATAAGATTAAAAAATGGATAAAAAAATATAATGATTAAAAAAATATTCAAATTCTATCAAATTATTAATTGGATTAATTTATTTTGACTTTTAAGAAATTTATATTCAAATAAAATATGTTTTGGACCTTTTGAAACTGAGAATCATTTTATAATAAAATAATACATTCAAATATTCCTAAATAGCCCATCCTCCCTCTTATTAAAGGCCACCACCTCTAACCCATTAAACACACCTCTAAAGACACTTGAATCGTCCAAACCATTCCCAAATAATCTCCTAACATCCCTATATTACTCATAGAAGCCTTCCTCTAGGCACAAGGAACTTCAAGAAAGCCTTTTGGTTCAAACCAAAGGGAGTTACCTGATTTAAAGGTAACGTCTTCTCTCAAGTTCTTTTTGGTTATTTCCATTCTCCACACAAATAAACCCTATTTATTCCATTATTTTATAATAACAAAATTATATTCAATATAAAATTATGTTTTTATGATGTGGATTCTAACTACACATCCACACACATCCATCTAATGGATATGAACATACTGTTTTTCTGGAGGGCGAACTACTGCGTCACGAAAAGATGATTGTTCAAATTTATCCTATTGCCTCTCATGGTAGAAATTATGATGAAATGGTATTTATATTTGATATATATTATTTTTATATTTTCTTTATACCTCTTTATTTTTTATTTATCTCATACCATTATGGCTTCCATAATGGGTAAACGTGATAATTTCATTTGAGGATGTGCAGACTACCACCCCCTCAAAGTGATATAACTCCTTCATTACATAAATTGAATGTATAAAGATGTAGTTGATGAAATTTTATATGATATTATACTATAATTATAATATACCTATGTATCTTTAATTTTTATTCCAATAATTATGAAATAAAAATGAAAGTAGCGTTCATGCATACGTACAGCTTATCGTCACCATGAACGATGAATTTCATTTATTTTCTTCAAATCATATGTACTATATAAATACATATATATACAGGATATATGTGATATATATTATATCTAAATAAATAATATCATTATAGAGATAATTTAATTTTGACCACATGGACAACTTGTAATTATAAGCAGTTCATTTTTGACTCAAGTACGAAATATCAAATAACGACCGTTATTAACATAAATGATTATGTAATGTTTATAATGTTGTAATAAGTAATATAAAATGAATAATAAACTTGAAAATGTTCTTATGAATTTATAAATTGACTTTAGTTTATTATTCTAGAGATTAAATAACGAACGAGTCAAGTCGGACGCGAGGTAAGAGACTTCGTCTCAATCTCCTTTCATTCAAGCATAATTTGATTTATATAAGACATTATTTTATAGGGCGTATAAAAACCTTTTATTTTTAATTTCATTAAAATTGAATATTATTCTATGTAGATTTTTAGTAAAAAAATGGAGTGGTTCTTTTTAACGTTCGTGGTTACAACAACCTTTCTGCCACCGCAAGCGATATTTGATATTTGTCTTCCATAATAAGTAGTAATGGTTTTAAAAGGAAAAATAAATATCTTATACTCTATTATGTATTTTAGTATTAAAAATTTTCTTGATTATGGCTAGGTTATGTCAATATATTTACATGATATATTGTGATTGAATTGTGGAAATTTTATCTTTCCATTATTTTTGTTTTATGTTTTATGAATATATTTTGAATCATGGAAATTATTTATGTATACGGGTGGTTCTATGATAATCATGGGATGGGTGATCCCGAGATAGCTCTTCAATGCATTGGGTAATGTGAAGGTGGTAAACATTAATATTTCTCTTATGAAATTTAGGGAATATATTGTGATGTGTATTCAAAATATAACTCTCTACGTAGCTATGGAAGATACGACGTAATTATTTTATGGATTCCACAAGTTAACTTTTTGATTTGTGATTTCCATTAATTATTAGTAAATCTTATGATCTTGTGTGGTATGATATCTATTGAAAAGTATTATTTCATTCACATGTAGGTATTAATGGACTAATGTTTTCTTTCCCTGTTTATAACCCTTACTGTGATTTTAATGCTCATCCCATGTTTTTGAAATGTTTTTCATAGGATATAAGGAAAGGTAAGAGAATGGAGGAATTCAAAAAGATTTATATCAATAAATGAGTTCTTGTTTTATTTTATGTTTTTTTATTTTATGATAAATATTGATACTGAGAAGAAGTGTCTACATTTTAATATTATAGATGTAATGTAAAATTTATGGCCTAATTCTCTACAACTATAATCATGAAAATATCCTCAATGTGAATTATTAACATAATTTAGTATTGTGTAATGTTCATGTCCATGTCCTTATATTTAATGTATCAAATTTAGTTTGGAGAAATAAGCTGAATATGGTAATAAAATATGACCAAAATATTATTGATTTAGTAGTTGAGAAATATATATTTATAAGTGAAATTAAAGTAAAAATAAACATATTATAGGTTATGAGTCATTTATTTAATTAACATAAATGTATTCATTAGGAATATAGATAACAATCATGGATGATCATACTCGAGATCACATATTATTGTATCAGTTTTAATTTCATGAGGCATATGTCATAATCAATTATTATTTATATATTTTTATTTATCTTATGAAATTTTGATATATTATATCCTTAATTCTATGATAATATTGGTATTTAAATTTTCTTACTTCATTATTATTTGATTTTTGGTTTTCAATTCAGATGTTACCACAGTTATAAGGGGTTTCATCTCAACATACATTACATTGAGTTTTGATTGTATTATTCAATTAGTTAATTTTATATGGTGGATCTACAACCATATGCCTTTATATATCATGTGTTTCATTTATTTCATGTTATTAAAAGTTTGAATAGATTTTATTCTTTTATATATCCAATTATTCAAAAGTTACTGAAGTTATAAGGTACATTGTATCAATCTCTATTCCTTGAGGCACATCATTGTTGTTTTGAACAATTATTATTTTTTTATGGTGTACGTACATCCCATTTGACATGTTATAATCATAATATCTATAACCCTATTGATATTATATTTTTTTTATTCATTCATGGTGTTTACTATTCCAGTGCTCTCAAAGTAGTGAAATATTTTTATTATGATTTCAATTATTTTTTATGGTTGTTATAATATACATATATATTCCTTTTTAGGGTATATATATTTTCTCATGTACATGTTATATCATGTATCTCATTATTTTATTTTTAATAAAAGTTTAATTTATATTTCATCAATTCACTATTTAATGATTTAAATATTTCAATGTAGTTTGGGATGCTTTAAAATTTCTAATGATTATTTTCCTCAAATATTATTATGGAATTTTTATGGTCTTATCTATTAACCAACATAGACAAAACATTTTTATATATCATTCACTTTGGATATATTTTATTGAATACCTATTCAAAATTTTATAGTTTCATTAAAACTATTTCAAATTAAATGTTATAGAACCAATTTTGTTCCGTGGGTTTATCATGTATCAATGATATTGTCATTAAACCAATTTCCATTACATTGGTTAATATTGTATCCAGGAAATTTTCATTGAACCCATTTCCATTCCATGGGTTATTCATTATTTAATTATTTTTATTATGAAAACGTTTTATTCATTATACATGAGAGTTTTATGAAATGGGTGAGCCTCATATATCTTATATCATTGATTGATCCCCATCGTAGAATATATAAAATATGCGATCGTGATATAGATTATACATTGTGCGATTCCCATTATATATTTCTGATGCATTAGGTAATGACAATTTTGTAAGTTTTAAAAATAATTATTCTAATTACATGGTTTTTAAAGGGTTTTGATATGGTTTAATTAACATAATTATCCATGTTACCATAATGAGTTTAATTTTCTTGTTATGATTTTATAATTCTTATAATGATTGATATTGATATCAAATGGATTTTAATTATTTATTCTGATGACTCTTTTACTTTATTTGATTTCATATTTGATATTCAAGATATTTATGGGTTTGATTTATTTATGATCTATAATGAACCTCTATTATGTCATCATGTCCTTATGCATTCATATTCCTATTTATGACATCAAATGGTTAATTTTTATGTTTACAATTATTGATAATTTGATCTCACTGTTCGTATCTTTCCTTTTCTTGATGTTCTAATGAAGGATTTTGAATTATTTATATCTATAAAATATTTCATAATGATAATTTTTCTATGATATTATAAAATAATTAATGTTGGGTTAAATGGGAGAAATTTTGTTTTGACGACATATGAGTCCAAATAGATATCAATTATTTTTGTATGATTTTTTTCATAAATCTCTATAACACTAAAACTAAATGGGAATAGAGTTCTTACATGATCCAATTAATAATTTTGATTTTGTATGGTTTTGATGTAAATTTTGTTTCACAATTATCTGTACCAAAGATATTAATGTAATGTTTTGGATTTATGCACACGATCTACGAGTGTGGTTTCTATGACATTATAGTTTGTATAAAAGTAAGATTCTGTTAAATTTGGAGATTATAATATTTTTGGGTGATAATTTATCATTATTTATTGATAATTTTGAAGGCTTATAATCTTATGTATGGTCATATGTTAAATAAATTAGTCACCACATTCTGGTTTTTAGAGATTGGATCTTAAAATTAATTTCAAATTCTTTTTTGAATGAGTTATTTTAAACCCCATTTATCAAAATGAAGTGTTTTCCTGAAGGATTTATTATTTATGATGAAATACAGGGAAAACCTGAAGTTTGGATGACAAATCATAATATTTGGAAGGGATCTGAGGTTTAAAACCACAAAAAAATGGTGACTAGGGTTTATCACCTACAAATGACCTATAGGATGTCCTGGTTATTTTGAAAATATCTACAAGTTATGATAACTTATATTTCATAAATATAGGTGATCATATTTTTGGAGTAATTTTATATTTATATTAGAATAATATAAAACAAAATCCTTCTAATCTATGGGTTTCAATCTTAGTAAGGAAATTTTTGAGGAATTTTTTAGGACATATATTTATGGAATAATTTAGTTTTTATTTTGGTTCTTACTGTTGAATTTTTTATATTAGTGTATCTATTATAGAGTTTACACATATATAAAATAATATTACAATGAGATAACCATTTTGGGTCTAGTTAATGTTTTATGAATGAAGGAATGGCTTGTTATATATTTTATAATTATTATATTATCTTTAATACTTCAGGTGTAATAAAATTTCCTCTTTAGCAGTAACCATTTACACAAAAATATATGATTATTATAAATGAAAAAATTATATTTTTAGTTAAGAATATTTTTTTATTCACATAGTATATATGATAATAAATCCTTAAACATTAGTAAAGGTATCATTAAATGAAATTTCATCTTTTTTTCAATGTGGGTTTCAATAAATAAATTATAGAATTGTTAATCCCTTTTTAACCATGAATAATTTCTATGGAGAAATTCATTTTATGGTGGTAGGATGTAACATACCACTATTTTACTAAATATATTATTTTAAATTAATTGAAATTATTTAATATATTTTTGAAACACTATACATTTTTTATCATGATTCACACACAACACCATTTTTATCTTGTGTTGCATGAAACATTTAGTCCCATTGATGACTTATGTTAGATGTGTCGATAAGGCATACTAGATAATGATATTCTATAAATATTATTTATTAAACATAATAGTTATCAAATTCTTATTAGAATCATTGGAATTAATATGATTCACTAAATTATGATGTCATGTATTAATAATGTTTATAAAATTAATAATTTGGTTAGAAATTAATTAGGAATGAAAAATCTAAGAAAAAAGAATATAACGAATGTGTTTTTATGGAAACTATTTTTATGACCTGAATGTAATTTTACCTTAATAAATTAATTGTATCATTATTTGTAAAACATATTAGAAAAATTAATAATTTATATATTTTAAAAAAATTAAATTCATCCAATATTTTTCATGGTCTTAATATAAGAATAAATAAAATTTCAAACATAAAAGCAATATATATTATAATAGAAAATTTAAATTCATTTTATTAGAGAACATATTATAAATATTAAATATTTATTGTTTTATAATTTTAATATGAAAAAATAAACATAATTTTTGAAATCGTAATATCAAACTTTTCTTTGGGTTAAATTTTGTGGTTTTCCTAAAATGTTTCATTTTCTGGTAAATAGTAAAACTTACATCATTTTAGTTGAACACCGTATGTTTTTTAAATAATTATTTTTAATAATTTATATTTTTAATTGGTTTTAAAGTCACAATATGGAAATTAAACATCTATTAATCCAATTTATTTCACCAGAATAATTTTTATATTGATTTTAGATATAAAAACTTATTGAAACTTTGAAAGTTTTTCACATTAAAAAAATGACTTCTCACCACATATAGGGGATTATATTAAAATTTAATATTTAAACTTATATAAATTGAATTGGTAAAAATGTACATACATAGTTATAATTATAATCATATATTTATTATAATGTTATCAACATATTTTTGTCCAAAATAATTAGTGGGAGTAATTAAAATTAATTATAGTAATTAATGTAAAATAAAGTTTAACAAGGTACTAAACCTTATACTTTAGGGGAAAATGTTCTATAAACTTGTATAAAAGAAATTGGCTACCCATATTTTGAATATAACCCATATTAGATATAATATTATGATTTATTGGGTTAATATTCCATGAAAGGTACCCATATAATAATCGATGTATGGAAGAAACTAAAAACGGCTCCTTTTAACCTTGAACATTTTTATTGATTCAGAGTACCGAATAAGCTACATAGTTTCAGTTATAAATATTATTTTTCAATGTAAATTACTTTTTTAAATGTTTAATTGAATGTGAATATTTATAGATGATATAATTTCATTATGTACTTAAAAAACACTAATGTAATGATTATTTAGTTGATAATTAAATGAAATAAATGATGCCAAAAACAAGAAAAGTAATTTAAATTTATTGAAATATTATGTTCCATTATTATTTTATATGAATATGGAATTTTACACATATTTTAACTTAACATATTTTAATTTTAATAATTTGTTTATAATTTTATAAAACAATTTAATAAATAATAACTATATTTTAAATAATTTTACTTTACAATAAATGATATTTTATAAAAATAATTAAGATTACTAAAAATTATATATTCATAAAATTTATTTTTAAGTTTTATTAAATAAAACAAAGGATCCTATAATGGAACAATTTATATTATATAATTAACATATTGAACAATAAATAGTAAAAACATTTTTGGCACGGTTTAGGTGTAATGAGTTTTTTTGTTACATGTGCTTGTTTTAAAATTAATTTCTCACACAAAAGGTATTAATATTTTTTAAATTATATTAAAATTTTTATAATTCATTATTTATATATTTTCTAGTAAATCTCAATTAACATTAGTCTTAATGGATTAATTGCATTGGTTAAAAAACTAGTTACATAAAATGAAAATGTAAACTCAAAAATAATAAGAAACCTAATGAATAGGGAAAAAGTTTATAAAAATGGACTTATTTTTATATAGTTAAGGTTTTTTTCACCAATATATCCTATTAAATAAATTATTTTGGAATTTGTTTAAGCACAAGAGGTAAGGGTTGCATCCCAATAATGTTTACCTATTTGGTATTTACAAGAATTTCACTTCTCTTAAACAATAAAATGTATCCACTCTTCCCCTTCAATGCACATCTCATGCAAGATTTCGTGATCCAAAAAACTATGCAAATAATATTACAACATACTTAAACTAAACCTAAAACCATCATTTTTTCATAAATAAATATAATTATTTCTACTGATCAAAAACAAAATGATTTACCCAAAAAGTGGAAACATTCTTCAACTATTAATTCTGTTATTATTTATTTCTCAATCATTAAATTATTTTTAACACGTGATTAAATAATAAATTAAGTATCACCAATATAAATATATTTTTTAATGTTATTTTTTCTACTTACAACTATAGACACATTCATGATACTGTCAACAAATGTTTCGTTCATGTACAGTGAACAACTGCCTCACAAAATGATGTCACTCATTTCTCCATTACCACCACCCGTGATTGGGAATTATGATGGAATACTATTTTTTATGATATTTATGATATTTATTTTTTCATATTATACTTTAAATTTTTATATAACACATACCTCTAGTCTTTCCATTTTTTTTGTAAATATGATAACATCGTTTTTGGAAATATGTACTACTGCATCCTCAATGCGACATTATTCGTTCACAAATTACATGGAATTTATTAGGGATGGGTTTAATTAAACATATTTTACATACATAATATCTATATTATATTAATTAAAAAATTTATATCTATAAATACAATGTATCATTTTCTTAATTAACCATTCACAAACTAAAAAGTGATAGGTTTTTCTTTAATGTCTCGACTATCGACTCCTCGATGTGATGTGATTCCTTTTAATAATGAGAATTATATATATAAGTAGATATTGTTATATAATATTTTATTTATTTTATAATGATATTTATTTTTTATTATATTTTACCTTCCTTCTTCCCATAATGATCATAAGAATAAGAGAATGTTACTCAGGGCTACGTACTTCTAGACGTCTCCAGGACAATAACATTACTTCATTTTTTATAACAATCATTAATGATCGGTTTTTAAATTTTAATTGATGTATAAATATGACAATTATATCATGATTATTATTCAATATATATTTATATAATGACATCCTTGACTGTAGTCAACCAATAAAAGTTAGTTTTGTGAGAGAAGATGAATACGGTTAAAACAACTGTGTTAATCATTATTGATTAGTTAATTGTATATAAAAAATTAATTAGTGAAATAAAAATAACAATAAATCTAGAATGTTTTATTAAGAAAGTTTAAAAGCAACATAATATTATTATTTAGGATCATGGATAATAAACCTGACAAGAAAGACTAAATGTAATAGATTCTTTTCACTCGTTTACATTTGGGAGGCTTACTCAATAATCACCAAAACCATCATATACTATAATTTTGATATAACCTATCATGAATTATTTTTTATTAACTTTATTTAAATGTTTTATTTCATTAATATTACATTTAGGGGTCCCAATTCAAATGTTACAATATTTGTAAAGGGTTTTATTTAAATGTACACTCTTTTTACTCTTAATTAATATTATGTAACTATAAACTTTGATATATGTATCTACATCCCTATAAATTACTATATCATGAGTTTATATTATTACATTATATCAAATGTTTCAATTTATGTTATTCTATTAATGATTTCATGATTCAAATTTTATTCAAGTAATGAGTGACTTCGTCTAAATCTCTGTTCATTGAGGAATATCATGATGTTATGAAACATTATTATTTTATAAGGTGTATTAATACAAATTTTACATGTTATATCTTGAATATCTACACTTATAATTAAATATATTTTTTAATATGTAATGATTCATGTGGTTTACAGTTTTAATGTTACTAATATGGAGATGGATTATTGTCAAAATTTACCTTCTTTGTGACAATTTTTATGTTATACAAAAAATATTATTTTTGTGGGGTATATCCTACCACCATGAAATTTTATATCATGAATATATTTATTATAATTATATTTTAAGATTCATTTATTTTTATTCGATTCATGTGGTTAATTTTTAAAAAATTTCAAAGTGGTTTCGAACTCATTGTACTGACAATATTTTTTTAGGATTTCTTTAATAGTCTTTAAAGGTCATTTCCATTCTTCAAATTAAACAAACCATTTTTTATTTAGCCTAAAATGGGGACAATTTTCAATGAAACCCTCCTCATTTTTTAATTTTGTAATTAATATTCTTTCAAAGAGATTTTTAATAAACCCATTTATTTTGAATGGGTTAATCATGCTTCCAAGTGAATGTTATTGAACCCATTAATTTTAAATGGGTTAATTTTGTATCAAGGATGTTGTTTTCGAACCCATTTATTTTATATGTTTTTACAATGTTTTTTATTATTTTTGTGATGAAAATGTTTTTTTTCATGGTAGTTTATAATTATATGAAATGGTTGAGGCTGATACATCTTATACTAATAAATAGTCCCCATTATTGGTCAAAGAAAAAGTGTGATCCCAATATATCTTATACGATGGGTGGAATCTATATTAGATATCTGATATATTAGTAAATGTTAATTTTTATGTAGGTTTTATGTTTATTGTAATAAAATTTGTTTTAATTTATTTTTAAATGGTTTATTGAAAGTGATTTTCCAAGTTACCAAAAAGTGTTTTATTATTTTTTAAGAGTTTATATTGATACTAATGATTGAGATTAATGACACATATATTTTAATTATTTATTCGGATGAATATTTACCTTTCTATGTTTTCATATTCTGTATCCAAAGAATTTATGGATTTGATTTTTAATGATTCTATAATTCACTTTTGATAATGTGATCATTAATTTATTCACTCATATGATCATAAATGAAATTTAATGATTAATGCTTATGTCTACCCATTCTATGAATTTTGGACCACCCTTCATAAGTTACATTTCACCTAGGTTTTATATAATGAAGCTGAATGATTTATGTATGTAATTAATATCAAAAGAATGTTTTTGATGACCTATTGTGAAATAAGAAAATATATGTTAAATTGATGAAATTGTCTCTTGATGTCTAATGATTATATGTATTTATATACTATTTATATATGATTTTTTTCTATTTATATAATACTCTAATCCTAAATGGACCTTGAGGTTTTACATGATCCAATTTTTCCATTTTACATTTTATGGTTTAGAGGAATGTTTTCAGTCATAATTATCAGAATTAAAGCCGAATATTTAATGTTACATATTTTAGCATAGGATCCATCAGTGTGGATTATTGGCTATTATACACATAACATTTTACCAAAGTAAGAACATTTTTATTTTCATTGTGATCATTCAAATGAAATAAAACTAGAAATTTTCAATTAAAGTGCAAAGGATTTGTTGGACCTCATTACAGTGATTCCCGACAACTATTGTGATTTCATATAATTTCCAGTTTTTCTAAATCAATAGATGAGGTTTTGGTAAATCATCCTCAATATCCCTTGTATTGGGGAATTTATTCACATAATTCCAATATTCCTTACATTTAAAACATTAGAGTGCATGTGGTGCATTTTGTGGATCTTTTCACTATTCTGATTTTTAAAAAAATCCAATAACTATGGATTTTGATTACTCGATGATGTTTTCCCATATATTTTAACAATTAGTAGTACTATCAATTCAATTTACTATATGTTTTCTTCTACCCATTGAGCATTATGGAGATATAATCGACTTTTCTCTAGGGTTTTTATAGTTTATTTTGAATTCTATCATTCTTTTTATATCATAGCAGTACAATTGATATGAAAATACCATCTTTATTCCCATCAAGATTGTAAATAAAACAATTTATTTATAGATTAAAATGTCCCTTAAATATATATCTCTCCATATATTTATTTTAAATAAATTAAATAATAAATAAAAATTACTTTTTTGTTGGATAAAAATACAATAATCATGTGTCACATCTATTGAAAATTGTGACTAATAAGTACAAACAAATTCATAATCCTTAAGATTTAACACAAATAATTCCATCTCCAATTTAATGTGAAGAATTTGAGGGATGTAATTATTGAAAATTAAATTCTTAAACACATCCCATTCCATGAATTCAATATCATATTGTTCAATAAAATTCATGATATGAGTCTATTATTGATCTGTTTTTCCTTCCAATCGATTCACATATAAAATTTATTTTTCAATCTCCAATCATTGAAGAATGGATTATATATTCTCAATGATTCTAAAAAATTTATCAGTATATATTGTTTCATCATAACCACTAAAATAAAATGGTTGATACTTCATGATGAAATCAATAGAATCTTGTTCCCTCCTTCTCTCATATAGAAGTTCAACATGTTTTTTAGCATGAGAATGTTGTTTGAGAATAATTATATATTTTGAATTATATATTAAATAAACATTGGTATTATATTATAAAAATAATTACATTATAATTTTCAATCATTATTATCCAAGTTATTTTTGGTTCTAACCATTTAATAAATCCAAAACTATATGTGTGTGTAATAATAATCATACTCTAAGATCACATAATCACCGAAAATCTCTTTTATGATGTCTATATCATGAAAAATTATTTTGAATATATGACATATTATTATAAAATATATTCATTATAGGTCATTATAAAAATCCTTCATGATGGTTAATATTTATTTTATATATCTTACGATTAAACATGTTCATTAGATGTCATTTTTCAAATGATTCCTGATGAATTATTAGGATTTTTGAATTTCAAAAGCATATCCTTTGGTATTGTAAAACTAGGTGTGTAGAATGGCCAAATATCGTGCACTATATCATGATCCTATGTAGCTCAGTGTTCTCATTTCATAGAAATTACAACTACGTACAACTGTTATAGAACAACATCAACTTGTAGTATCCAAAAAGGATATAATTTAACATAAAACACTTTCTCTATCTATCATTAATATTCAATGATATTTTCCAATACATGGTCTTAAAATAATAGTTATCAAAAAATTTCCCACATTATAGTTTCCTTAGCTAAAATAAATATTTTTGTGATTCCAAATATAACATCCCAAAAATCTCCCACATAAATATTACATAATAATTATTGAATATTATTTACCCAAAAAAAGATCTATTCCACATAATAAACTAGTTTATAGGTGAACTAAATCACCCCACTTAATTCTTCATAACTATCACCCTGGTTAGACATATAATATATGAACCCATTCTTTATAGCATGTGAATAGTAATTATAAGAAAAAAGGATATCAAAATCATAGTAAGGGAAAACAAGGGGGATATAAATATAAAGAGAATGTAAGTGTTTGATAAAAAGAGAGTTACATTTTAAAAGCATAACATGAAAATTATAGATCAAAATCATGGGTGATGGAAGAAATCATATTAGTTCATAAGACATGAATAACAATTGAATCCAAGAATATGAACTATGAAATCACAACATAGGTATACAAAATGGATTTTTGACAGTGCCCATAATCCAATATTATAATTTCCATAGTTATAAATGGCCATATCAAAGACTATATTAGTTGATTTAGTATACTCAAAAAAACATAGTAGTCAATGATCACTCTTAATACTATCGAAGTGGATTGGTGTAACACACCCACCCAAGTTGCACACAACAGTTCCACGAGCTGGTTAGTCACATGACCTCAGGTGTGCCTCCCGGAATGCTAGATTATTTCAACTAGTAAAAAGGGTATAATATCAATTATGGGGTGACTATACTCTCATTAATCAAATAAATAAACCTATTTAAATAAGTAAAAATAGATGAATTATATTTAACTATTTAGATATTTGTACCAATATCACATGATTATCTAACATGAGATACAAAACCAAACTGGACAATAAACAAGTAATGATAATTTATGTTCCAATTGTTATAAAAAAACATAAAATTAAATAAACCAAAGAAAAATTTTTAATGGACTCCGAAACACATTTCGTTCCCTCATCCATATTTCACATCGACTATGCAATATATCATAGGGAATTTTATCTTATCCTACCATCCGATGATTAAATCTGTTCAGGTACTGATTATGTGGCCCAAGTAGGGTGTGATTACAAATAAATATGACCTTAACAATGGTGTCCAAAACAATATATAATCAATATTATTTTTATAAATTTGTATAAATAAATATTTGAAATGCTAATGTAAAAAGTTTTCACATGAATGATTAACCATTCATTAACCGCATTACTCGTCATATTATAATAAATACCCATACCTTATTATCTATTTCGGCTCTTGATGGAGCCTGAAGTAATTCTGATGAACATCATTTCTTGTAATTTCATTGTTAACACTGTTTATTTTAAAAAATAGAGTGATCATGTTCCCATTCATTATTTCTTAAATGAATTTTCATGTTACCATTCCACTAACAGAATATAATGTCCATATTCCCATTCATTATTTATTATCTAAATGACTATGTTTAAATTTTTAACATTATATTAAAAAAAACCATGTTAAAATTAATTGACACATAATAAATTCATTAATTAATTACCCACATGTATTCCATTACAAATTAAACAATCATATTAAATCCAATATTCCTTAGTTAATTTGGAAGTTAACATTTCACATTAATAATATAAATTAATTTGAAAATTTATTAACCACATAAAATATATTAATTAATTAAAAAATTAATTATTCTCTTCAATTAAATAATTAAAATAAATAATTAACTAAGTAGATAAATTTCATTACTAATTACACAATTATTTTATCACATAATTACCCTTAATTAATTCCCCAATTAATTAAGTGCATAAATAACAATAATTAATTTAAAAATTAATTAAATCAATATACACAACCTAAAATATCATATTTTATTATATAATCAATCATCTAAAAAACTAATTATCTCAGAATTATGTCATAAATTAATTATCTAAAATAAAAACTCAATATATCATAAATAATTCTACAATTAATTAACTTAATCAGCAACTCAATATTTAATTTTTAATTCACCAATTAATTATCTAAATAAAAAATTAAAGTATATCATAATTAATTAACCAATTAATTTTCTATATCAACAACTCAATATCTCATAAATAATTAAACAATTAATTATCTAAAACTATGGTGTCAAAATCCCCAATTTCATGTGAACCTAATTAATTAATTTTTCCAAATTTATTATTCCAATCTTCAATACAATTTCTAAACATATAATAGAAACTATATAATTAAATACACTTAATTTATATCATGATTATTCATTTTGAATTATAAACCACATAACTCATGTTTGATGAAGAATATTCCCCAACCTAACTCTCAACTATTGAGCAGCACGATGACATAGAACAACGCCCAAATCTAAAACCCCAAATAATGATTAATTAAAAAATATCACTCAAATATAGAACTGGGTCTTAAATTCTAGGTCAATATCACATCAAAATAGAATAATAAATCCTTAAGGTGTGGGAGATGAAAAAAGAAAGAATAAGAACCCAACAAGAAAGAATACACATACCAGGAGGGTTATAGATCTACGATCGGGGCATCAAATCACAAAGAATGGGGGTTAGAAAGGATTGGAATCCATCCAGAGAGATCCAAAATTGTGAAGAGGATGTAGGGTAAAATTTGGGTGAATTGGTATAAAAATGGGGGTTTGGGTAATTAAAATACTCAGTTTTAGGTTAAATTAACTCTCATGAATTGTTTGATGGGTATATGTTCACAATTCCCCCTAACAATATGCCTAAACCAGGCACCTCATATACAGGGCTCAGGGTTAATCCTAAGAGGGCACATAGTTTTCCATAACCATTCTCCAACAATGAACTGCCCATTTTTATTCCATTTTCTAATTATCACACAAATATATCCTAAGTTAATACCCAAAAAAGTTCTCATCATAATGAAAATGACTACTATTGTTAAGCCCGAGTCATATCCAGAAAAGGTTGAGATCTTACCGTCACCCCACCTTGAAAAAATCATCCTTGGGATTATCATCCATGAACCCCTATGATTTTGAGTAAAAAATATGGGGACTATGAGCCTATATATATTCTTCCCTATCACATGTTTCCTTTGGGAAAACATCCATGTTTCTACAATATATGAAATATCCGCATGGTTTTTCCATATAACACTTTCTCACTACAATCGAAAACACATGTCAGATGATCCTCACTGGATGCATCTATCTCAATATTTTCTTCATCCCCATTGATGATATGAGAAGGTTTAGGGTGGTACCTCCCTAGTTATGATACATGAAAAATTTGATCATAGAAATTTATATTTGTAGAAGAGCCAAACTGTGTGCCAGTGGCCTAATTCTCTCCATAACATCAAAAGGTCTGATGATCCTAAGCTATAGTGTGCCCTGTCTTAATATCATGTAGTGACCAAACATAGGAAACACTCAAAGGAATTCCTCATCACCCTTTATAAACTATAGGGGAAGTTGAAATCTGTAAGCATATGACTTCTATCTACTCTAATATGTAACTACGAATTTCCAAATAATTTTAATCTACTCAGAAATTTCCTATATGAGACTTGGTCCCAAAAACTATGACTCACATGCCTCTATCTGGAATAGAAGTGATCTTCATGGCCTACCATATAAATAATTCTATGGTTCCATCTATATCATATCCGAATAACTATTGTTACAGGAAAAATCCACTAAATATATGTTTATCTCCCAAGACCCACTTATGTCAAAGACACATGACCACAACATATCCTCAGGCACCTCTAAAGTACCTTCCACTACCCATCTTTCTGTTGGTGGAAGTCTGTACTCAATAATACTTGTCTACCGACCTCTATGTACCAGACCATATAGTATAATGATGTGAAACATGAGTCATAGTCTGAAACTAATTTCTCTATCAACCCATATAGATATAATATCTCCCAAATATATAGTACACCCAACTGCTCCACAAGGGAAACATTCCCTTATAGGAATGTAATGTAATAATTTAATCAGTATGTCCACAAAAACTCAAATATTATCATTATTTTTAAAGAATACATGGTAGAACCTCAAAAAATTATAGGGTCACATCATCCAACTTCTACTAAAGAATGGGAATCAACTACATCAAACTTTCATGTCGTTGATGCTCTGTCGTCACCTTTTGGAATGTGTAGCATTGTGTCACAAAATCTGCTATCTATATTTTCATGTCTGACCACAAAAACTATTATCATAGGTCCAGGTAACTTTTTCTTGCACTTGGGTGTACCACCCACTTTGAGTCAGGGAACTCAACCATTTTCTCATAAGGTATATTATAGGCACAAAAACCCAAATATTGACATATATTATCACATCCTCATCTATGTTCCATTCTGATGGTGACTCCCCACCATCATGGATTTTCCTCAAGGAAAAAAACTACAGATCATTATACTTTCTATCTCTAATTCATGTAAAAAGTCTATAATCCACTACAACAACTACTTATTTCATATAATCTAGACTCTCCTGAACCACTACATGAATTTAATCATGAAAAGATGTCATCATCCACTTAGTACTAGACTCTTCAACTTCTTGACTCAGATTATTCACACTCAATGCCTCAACAACATTGTTCCCCATACCATGTTTATATTCCATCTAAAAATAAATTTTTTATATACTTAGACCATCTCTCTTACTGATGATTAAAATATAATTGTGAAAATATATAATTCAAGATCATGTGGTCTATATACATAGTAAACTTTTATCCCAATAGGAAATGACACCAAGACATTAAATCATAACCCACATCTTCCAAATCCACGTCATGCATAGTGTAGTTCTATTTATGAGGTCTCAACTACCAATACCCATATGCCACAACTCAAATTTCTTGAATAATCACATAACCCATTTTAATATTTGAATTATCACAATACACCAAATATTCCTCACTAGGGTCAGGTAGCATGAAGATCACTGTCGATTTCATGTTCTTCTTCATCTCATGGAAGGACTTCTCACATGATTCTGAACAATCAAAATTTACCCACTTATTGGTCAATCTCGAAAGTGGGGCTACCAAATAATAAAATTCCTTAAAAATCCGTGATAATATCATTCCAACCCAAGAAACCAACCAATATCGAAGGAGTTATGGGGATGATCCCAATAAACTACTACCTGAAATTTCTCTAGGTCCAATAACGTGCCTTCTATTGAGATGATGTGACCCCTGAAGTGTAACTGATCATTCCGAAGTTGACATTTATATAGATTGTATTATATATGATTCTCTCTCAGTGTTCCATTGAGGATGTCAATATATGGGGCATGATTTTCATGATTGTTGGAGTAAACGATGATGTCATCTTAAAACACTACCACAAACTGATCTAGGTATAGATGGAAGATCCCATTAATTAATTTCATAAACCCTTATATTGTATTTTTGAACCAAAAAAACATTATGATAAGATCATATAAGACATATATACTTCTTAAAAAAAATCATCGATATGTCAATTTCACATCTCTCTCAAATGAGAACCCTAATAATTTTTCATGAATGGCTTGCCAAAATTTTTCCACTATGGGTGAAAGAAAATTAACATTACTCCATCTTCATCTAGTAATAGTCTAGAAACCTGGTCTGTGATTTCTCTATATTTCTATGTAATTAACCTTGTTTATCCTACTGGTATATCCAACTATCCATGGTGAATATAGTTTTTACCATTTGGATACTTGAATGTCACCCTCATTTGGTAACAATAATTTTTGTATTGATATGCTACTAAATAGTTCATACCCATAATGAGGTATAAGCCAAAAATATCAAGAATAAAGATATCCTGCATAAAATTACTTTCTCCAACCCTAATAGAATACCCCTTTACCAATCGAATCTCTCTCGAACATACTTCGATAGGTGTGTCTATCATCAACACCCCACTCAGAAACTCCACCTCCAGGCTCAAATCGCTCAAAAGTTGTGGATAAATAAAGGAATGATAGGAATCAGTATCAAAGAAGAAACTTTATAAAGTACTGAATAAAAGAATAGTATCTCCCACATTCTATAGTTCAACTTATATATCTACAATTATAGGTTTCATTGAATGGAACTTTTCTTCCACACTTCATTTTGATGGATTCTGACCCCCCTAAGAATCACAACTTCCTTCATACATGTGCTCTTTCCCAGAAGTACCATGTAAATGACATCTACCACCCTAGTCAGGATTGTCATCTGATGGGTCCTGCATAAATTTAACAGATGTCCAATCTTTCGAAAAGACCAACTCTCTATTGGTGTTCAGGGGTGTTGTCTCGAAAATTTTAACAGTATACCGCAATAGTGATAGATCTCTTGAGTATGATTCAAATAAACTGGACCCTGTAGTTGTGCACCCCACATTCCACAACCCTAAATGATAATATTGTAGAGACTCTTCGTACTCTCAGGAGTCTCACCACCAGATTGTCCAACTGCATCTATTTATCCTACACTAAAAGAAACCTTTAGGTTTCCCACAAATATTATATCATTATCCACCACATTAGAAAACTCCTTTAACTGAGAAAGGATGACCTAGGAAATGATCTCACATTTAAGAACATTCGAGAAAAACCTCACCTTAGTTGTCTCGTACCCTTCCAAAACTGGAGAAAATTGTAGTAAATAAGTAAGGTATCCTTTATAGTCCATCACATATAGATTCCCCTATGTCATCCTCATGAACTCAGCAGCTCTCTGCAACCAAATAATCTCTTGATAGAAGTTCTATTAGAAAATCTCTATGATTTCATTCCAAAACATACCATCATCCTATATAGTCTACAATTGAATATCACACTAGTGTTTTGAAGATCCTCAAAGAATATAAGATTCCTAGTTGAACCTACACTTAACCAGAGTCTCTAAATTTCCATGTATCATCTTAATGGACACATCCGAGATTCTCCCCCCTCAAGTCTAGACTCACTAGTAAATATTTGATTGTTTTATAAATGAATATCCCTCATCAAATTAGGCATAATTATCAAAACCCATCCTTGGTATCTATCTATAAGAAACAAGAAGCGAGATATGTTCTCTTGGAACAACTCTGCGACTTCCTCACCCAGTATGATCGGTGCCTCAGGTTGCACTAATGGATGATCATCCCTATCCATATCGTTTGGTCATCCTATCAACAAGTGTCATTATACATGAATAATCTATACAAATCTAAACATCCACCTTAGGATACAGTTCACAAACATAAAAAGTTTATATAAGATGAAAACAAAATAAGACACAACAATTCATTTCCCCAGACCCCTTTATGCAGCAAAAACAGAGAACTTATCACTAAAATTAACCATCATACACATACGTCCTCGTTAACAATGGTATATAAATTCTCATTATATGTGTCTATAATTTAGACACCAATTTATTATCATAATTCATCAATTTATTATCTTTATAAACTTCGTGTTAGGATCCATTTAACTCTTAATTTCACTAGTGATGAATAAAAATTCAATTTCAACAACTTACTCATAAGTTGTTTTCACAGGCAATCCTAAAAAAATTCAGGTCATAATAACCCTATTTTCCAAGAATGATGTATTAAAACTGATATCATGTACCAAAATAGGCCATGAATAAAATATCAAAAAAAATAAACAACAATTATCATATCAGATAACATGTTTTCCACCCAAGGTGAAATAATATTTAGTTGTTTCAGCAATAATCAACAACAGCAATTCCATTCATTATACTTGGGTTCTCACCAGTACATGGGTTAGCTACTCCCACAAATGAGCTCATAACCAAGGCCCAAATATTTCATGTTTCCTTTCTACATATCAATAATATTAAAAAATATTAAAAAATATTAACACTAATTTTATACCACTTTGTAACATCCTTACCCACCTGTCACACACCAATAGTCCTAGTGAGTCAGTCACACTACCTCAAGAATACCTCCTGGTATGCCAAAGTCTACTAACTAGCAACGAGGGTCTAATATCAACCATGTAGAGACAATACCCTATTTAATCATACTAAATACCTAGTGGATAATAAGAAACAATCAATAAAAATAAATTGAAATAGAATAGTACTAATATCACATGATGATCATATTGGAGATACAAAACCATACTAAAAGATAAACATGACATGTGAATGTATGGGAGAAGTTTCAAATGAAAAATCAAAATTAAATACAATAAAGACTCATAAATGGTTCCTATACCACGTAATCTTATCTCATCATTGATTCAACCTGACACAACCATCTAATACATGGACTTTCCCTTATCATGTTATGTAACCAACAATTCTATTTGGGTTCTCATCATGCAGCCCATGTAGGACGTGAGTACAACTTATTAGGAGACCGCCAATGGTTACTAAAACAATATACAGTCAATATCATGAGAATAGAGCTGTATAAATAAATAATTACAATGCATAAATAAATAATTATCAAATTATTAGTTTGAAATTCTTTATCCTTAATATCTTCTTCAACTCATTCCAGATACTAATATTTGTCTACGGGACTCAATATGTTATAATTCCATTGTTACCATTATTCAATTCAAACAATTGAATGGCCATGTTCTCATTCATTAATTCATACTTGAATGTAAATGTTATTATTCAACTCACAAAATAGAATCACCATATTTCCATTCTTTATTTCACTACTAAATGACCATGTTACCATTCAAAACATCACATTCAAATTACTGTGTTACCATTCATAAAAATATAATTAAATCTATAATTAATTATCTATATAAAATTATTTACGAATTAAATAATCATCATAATAACTTTAACATACAAGAGCTGGATGCTGCACAATGGTGCCTCGTACTCGGTTTGGTTACATAACTTGATGTTAGTTTCCTAAAATGTCTGAGGATACTGACTAGAAGTGAGGTCCAAGGTATGATAATTGGGATACTATGCCCTCATTAGAATAGTATACTCAACAGAAAACAATTAGTAAATAATTGCAGAACTAGTAATACCATACTTCAAATGTAAACAGTAGAAGACTGGTAGTAATAAAATAGTTGGAGCATGTATATAAATTATTCATGTCACATGTGTCTAAGAAGACAACCTGACAAGTCACAATGATGGAAAGAAATATAGAAACCATAAGTACAAAAGAAACAAGTATACGCTTAGAGCATAACATGCTCATCTTTGTCTCACGCTATCCAGATCCTACAATAATCAAGGACCTGATGAGAAATGGTGTTTTCCCTAATATATACTGCTAACAATATAATATGTTTGGGTCTAAAAGCATGATGCAAACACGGTGTGAGATGAATCTCGGAAAGAAACCACCAAAATATATGTCCCTAACTATCATTTAATATATATAGAATGAAATATGCAGGAATGAGGAAATAAATTAGGATGTAATCAAAATAAAACAATCCTATAATTCTCAATTACATTCAATTACATTTATTATTCAGTCAACTGAATCATGTAATCCATGGGATCTAGACTAAGTCATATATCCCCTATGTTTTAGTAACCAAATAGATGTCTCAAAATATCATCTAGAAAAAATAATAATGATTGAGTCAAATCTTGTTCATTGGATTGGAAGACTCATCAAAATCATTCAATTATTCAATAATGACTCTTTGGTAATGTTATCACATTCTACTGCCCTAGTATAACATAGAAATAATTCATTTAATAATGAACCTTTGGGAACCTCTCAAGGTCTAACCCCTTTGGAATAACATAGAACAAATAATTTCCAAATGACCACCTAGGTAGCTTCCACAGTCTAAACCCCCTGGTCAACATGGCATCAATAAATTATATATGACCACATGGACATCTATCACGGACTAAACCCCCGGGTTGATGACCATCTAGCCACACTCATAGTGAATACCCTAGGTCAACATAATAGTAAAACATAAATAAATGAACATACCATGAGAAGCTCTCACAGTAAAATTCCCACATATCAAACATCAACAATACAAATCATAGGCATCTCATATAATCAGTCATTCCATCCTAAAAAACAAGTCAAAGAAAACAAAGCAAGCCTCATAGGCTTTTAAGACCAATTGGTCATAAACAATCAATCAAAGGAAACACACCCATGGGGTGTCCCATAAATAAGGTATCTAACCTTACGCCTATGAAACCACCATTTATAAATCAACCAAACCGTAACAGGTAATAAAAAGTTTTTATATCCAAAACACGCAATCCCTCAAATGTGGGTATACAACACTTTTAGCACATATAATCCAAATGCGAACAACTAAAAGAAAAAACCACCAACCATGATGTCTCATGATTGAAATCCTTCAACTTAAACCCTTGAATTGGACTATATCGGTGTAGATCTACCAAAAGGTGAAAAACAATCAGCCTTGAATGACTCACGGGAGAGGAATAATTCGTAACAAAGGATCTAGAGTAATTAAGAACTTAGACATGGGATTCCAACACACCTAGAAATGTGTCAATAAGAGGTCCAATGGAGAATCAGGGGTTTGATCATCAGTCATCCTTCTTGAGCACTCTTGTACGAAACACGGGAAGAATTCGGTACTAGACATGAGACACGCCCCCGATCAGATATATCAACTAAAAAAACACGATGTGTTCATTAAATGTACACTACATGTAGTATCCTTAACTTGACCCCAATATAAGAAGTCTACCAGGTCATCACATATCCATGTACTTGGCCGTTACATGACCATTGCGCAACTGTAGGCGGTAACCAAGGTACACGACGTGTACTCAGGTGTACAAAACTTGTACTTAGAAAAACCACATTTATTCATTTTTTCCAAAAAAAACCCAAAATCAAGATCCATACCTAATATGAAGACCTGGGATTTTAGAAACTACCCCCTTTAAAGAAATTCATAACAGAATTGCACTTCCAAGAGGGGTGAAGAAGAATCTGCGAACAACTCTGACCACTGCAATCGCACATCGACCTCCCTCTCCCAAGTTTCATCCTTCACTCGTCTATGCTATCATAGCACCCATATCGAAGTAAAATATCAGCCACATAGGACCTATGGGTTTTAGTAAAAAATATGACTCAAGTTCTCCTCGACGAATGTATTATCCTATAACATATCCTCCTTAGGTTGAAAAACATGAGATAGGTCCTAAAAGTAATGTCGTAATTGAGAAACATGAAAGATGTCGTGCATAACCCAGTACGTTTGAGGTAACTGTTACTGATAGGAAATAGGCAGGAATCTTTCCAAACCCTCAGATGGCCTAACTTATATCGTTGAAATATTCTCCTATATCATGATCCCCTTGTGTCCCATCCTTGGTGTCACACATAAGAAAACCTGCTTTTCGTCATCAAACTCTATATGTCATCTCTGTCAATCAGCATAGGATTTCTGCCGAGACTGCATAGTATAAATCCACTAAAAAATAAACTCCACCATCTCAGTGGTCTTCTTGAGAAGATGAGGTTCCAAAAAATCATCCTTTCCTATCTCCATCCAATATAAGGGTGACTGGCAGGGCCTTCCGTACAAAGCCTCATAAGGTTCCATCTAAATTGTTTCCTAAAAAATATTATTATAGGAATTCTCCACCAAGGGTATTTGTCTATCCCAGAAACCCCTAAAATATAGGATTCATGCTCGAAGCTCTAACTCCAAAACATGATTCATAAGCTTGGATTGGCCATATATATAGGGATGGAATGTTGTACCCAAAAGTACATATGTACCCAAATCCCTCTATAGTCCTTGTTAAACACGAGATGTAAATAAGCCATACCTGTCTAAAATGATAGATTCTGGAACCCCGTTAGAATGTAAAATCTCTTGGATGTAAAATTTTATAATCTGATCAACAATAAATGTTTCCTTGATCAGTGGTAAATGTGAAAAATTCGTGGGTTTGTCCACAATAACTTAGATGTCATCAATTCCTCGAGGAATCCTTGGTAATCCCATCAAAAAATCTATCACGACATCATTCCACAACCACCTAGGAATGGGTAACTGCTGTAAATGACATACCGATCACTGATGACCTGCCTTGACCTTATGAATGGGGGAATATCTCATAACAAAACCAAATACATCCCTCATCATACCACTCCACCAATACTGGTGATGTAGATATTGATACACCTTGGTGACACCGGGATGAACTGCCCTTACTAAGGCATGAATATCTCACAATAACTCCATGCATAAGTTTGCTGACACAAATACACGTCCATGAAAATGAAAAACCCCATCCTCGCCTATGGTCCATCCAATAGTAGGGTCCCCACCTAACACACTCTTCCTATGGACGAGGCCTTCAGAAACTGAAAGCAACCCCATTCACACTCGATTGAGTATCATAGAGGTAACATCTATAAAAGAAATAAATGTATTCCCTGTAGGTCATGTATCTCTAAATGCATCTCAGATAAAATAGCCATAAGCTTCCACTCACTACTGGGCCCCTGAACTGCCTATATCTATGTCCTCCTACTCAATGCATCAACCACTACATTGCCTTTCCCATGCATATAGGCAAGATCAAAGTCAAAATAATTAAGGTACTCAACCCCCCCCCCCCCCACTGCTATCTCAAATTAAAATCATTCTAGGTAAAGATATACTTGAGTATTTTTTCATAACTTTATAACAAAAAATTCTCTCCCAAAATTTAATATCTCCAATATTGCAGAACATAAAAAAACTGTTGTCAACTCGAGATCATGTGTCTGTTAATTCCTCTAATGTTTCCTCAACCGTCGAGACTTATACGCAATGACTCCATCCCCTTAAATACATATTTCTCTCAGTCTGATACCTAATGAGTTTTTGTAAATAAGGAAATTGTTGCCCAGCTCTAGAAACATCAGTATTGGTGCATATTTAAATCTCCCTTTCATCTCCTAAGAGGTTTAATTTCCAGAATCAGTCCACAAGTACTTCATACCCTTTTTAGTCAGGCCCGTAAGTGGTGCTGTTAAGATTGAGAAGTCCAGAATAAAGCACTTGTAGTAACCATCCAGCCCCAGAAAACTTTGTACCTCATGGACGTTGTTTGGATTCTCCTAGGAAACTATTTCTCTCACTTTCTCTAGGTCTACTGATTTTCTTGTCTTTGAGATGACATGATCTAATAAGAGAATCATGTTCATCAAAAAATGGAATTTTGAGATCTTTTCATATAACTGGTTCTCCCTTAGTGTACTCAATACGATCTGAAGATGGATGGCATGGTCATGTCGACTATGAGAGTACACCAAGATATCATCCACAAATACTAGAAAATAAGAATCCAAGTATGTTTGGAACACATGGTTCATCAGTTCCATGAAACATTATGGCATGTTCATGAGACAAAAAAACATAACCAAATACTCGTATAGAACATACCAACTCCAAAATGTTTTAAGAGTTATATCAAATGGTCTAACATTAAAATGATGATAATAAAATCTCATGTAAATCATTAAAAACACTCAGGATCCTCAAATATGATCAAAGAGATCATCAATAGTCAAAATGGATATCATTTCATGACAATAAACTAGTTCACCTTCCAATAATCCATAAAATGACAGATGGTATCGTTTTCCTTCTTCGTAGAAAAGGACAGGAAAACCCCAAGGAGATGTTCTAGTTCATATGAAACCATTTTTCTGCAACTCCACCAACTTCTTCTTGAGATAGTGCAACTATAGTGTATCCATCCTATATAGATATATTGACACTGATGATTCTCCTAGAACAAACTAATAATGAAATACACCTCTCTCCCTATAGGTAAACATAAAAAATATTTTGGAAGGACATCTCTGAAATGATCCACCATTAGAGGAAAATCCATTTGTGAAGTCCCCTAGTCATCCAAACATAAACTAGAAATATGTGTTGTAATTCTTCCCAAACAATGATGCTCCGGTTCAGCTTTTCTCGCATTGACATTCCATTTTTCCTTGTGTAGAAAAGATCCTCCCTATGGTCACATGAAACTCTCCCTATGGTGATAACTACCATCAGAGGTGTAAAAATAGACCAACCAGTCCATTATGATAATGATATAGAATCATATGATCTCTATGACATAGATTTACCACAATATGTGACACCTAACAACCTCAATAGGAAAATATTTGTACTAATGTATACTAGCCATCCAAATCCCCAACGGAGTGTCTATCATCATAATGTCATCATACATAAATATATAGATCCCTAGTCTATCCACAGTTAAAACTGATATAAAACTATTGGAATCCCCTGTATCGAAAATGGAAAAGGCTAAAACTGAGGAAAAGAGAATAGCACTTCTAATGATATATGGTCTGAGATACTACTCATTCTGGGTCTACTCCCTCTCAAATTGATGACATGTACTGTTGAACTATGACCTTTTTTGTCTACCCTATGCTTATCCACTCTTCTATCATTGAAAGCCTATCATCTGGATACCAAAACCATGAACACCTCCCTGTCCCGAAGAACCCAAATTCCCCGACTGATGAGAAACTAGTGGTCCTTCTCATGAACGTTGTTTCATAGTAGATACCCTCTCACTCACTGATGGTGAGGACATCATGTAAAAACACGGAATATGACACATATTTCAAAAATTTCAGCACTTAACTAGGTCTATCAGGCACTGTGGTCTCGTGTTCCAACTACTTCTAAATAGTAGCACACCACTTGGATATCTAATGAAACATTACATGAGAGAACCCTATGGTTATTCGTACTATCGGTCGAAAGAGTCACATTCATAGATGTTGAACCATCCTGGCTCACAGCTCCATTCTCCCTCAGATTACGCTCAGTAATTACACCTGCATTACTATAGGAATCACCAAATTCAACCTAAATTTTTTTACCTATGATCAGATGTCGTATCTGAGACTGTCCCAAAATCCCCTAGCCTGTGATAACTCCTCACCTCCCAAAACATGTGCAAAGAGATAAAGATATGTAAAGAGAGATGAATAATTCATCACTGAAAGAGTACCCCTTTCCAAATGCATGAACTCCCAGGTTAGGATAGACCTTAACTTATCAGTGAAGAAGTAATCATAGAATTTCCTCATAATCTTTTTCCAAGCCATATCCTGAAGAAATCCCACCTGGGAGATGACATACAAACACATCCTTTAGGAATCATGTAATAGGTAAGTCGTGAGCTTCACCCTCCTCTCTTGATGCATATCCATATGATCAAAGATAGAAATAAGAACCTCTAACCATGACTCTACACCCTGTGGTCCCACAACCCATAAGAAAGTGGGAGGATGATACTGCTGAAACACCCTCATCAACTCAGCCATAGTTGGGGAAGGATGTGGTTCTTCTTGAAAGGTATGCCTCATCATCATAAATCATTCACGAAATAGTACATCAGAACCTATGTCTGGAATAAAATTTGGTGCCAAGAAGGGCATGATGGGATGATCTACTAGTAGTCCATGATCTACCATTTCTGGTGTCTTGTCATTTCCCTATACTTGGAATACAACCGGAGGACGACTTGGTGTCATGAATATGTAAGGTCAAGTTCACACCTCAGTTAAATATCATCATGTATTTCAAAATAAAAGTGTAATAATAGGGAAGGATAAGTAAAACATTCAATTTTTATAAAAAAGTGTTACACATCTATTTGAAACACTACATAGTGTGTTCCCTTAAGATTTAATATGGGCTTGTACCTCCGAAAACCTAGTCAGGTAACACCCCATACACACGACATATTCCTCATGAGACATGGTGTGTAATTTAATATCCCCACCTTCCCATGTACTTTTATATAGATAGATCTACACGGTTATGCCAGTGTAACACAACATGGCATGAACACTCTAGACAGGATGTGTTCCACCAAAGTTCCATCCACCTGTGTCATTAGTTACACAACTAGACACACAGTCGATTACCACAATATGTGTATAATTTAGACATGTCATGTACATCCTATGTTAAATCCATCTATGTTGTTAGTCACACGGCAAGATACAATGATTTTTACAGCACGACGTGTATCTTCCTGAGATGTATGCATCATCAGCACCTACATCTGGTATAATAGTTAGTGCCAAGATGGGCACAATGAGATGATCTGCTGGTAGTCCCAGATCTACCATTTCTGGTTTCTAATCATTTTCCTATACCTAGGAAAAAACTGAGGAAATATTGGTGGCATTAATCTTCATGGTCAAGTGAACACCTTAGTTCAAGATTATCAAGGATTTCAACTTATAATTGTCAGAAGCGAAAAGGAGAATGAAAACATTCAATTTTTTACAAAAGAGGGTTACACAATATGTAGAAACACTACACGGCATGATCCCTTAATCGTTAACATGGGATTGTACCTCTGCAATCCTAGTCATGTAACACTCCATACAGAAGACATGTTCCTCATGAGACACAGTGTGTACATGAATAGACCATCCTACCCAAGTACTCTTATATAGCTAGAACTACACAGTTCTTCCAGTGTAACATTACATGGCATGCGAACTCTAGACACATTGTGTTCAACTAAAGTTCCATCCACCTGTGTCACTAGTCAAACGGCTGGATACATCGTCGATTACCATACGCTTTTTATAATATATACATGGCATGTACAACCTTCTTTTATCCACCTAGATTTTTAGTCACACGTGTAACACCCCAAGCTTCCATGGTACGTTTCCCTTTGAATAATGAAGTAGCTTGTGTTGTATGGAACTTGGAGTTTTAACACACCACAGTCATTGAAACTAGCCATTATGAATAGTAATACCCACTTTTTGAAGTGTAATAAATTTTAATTTTAATAATTGACTTTATTTTTGGATTCGGAATATAAAAATTAGATTAGGGTGAATTTTTTGTATTATTTTGAGAACTTTTAATTTTTTATGAATAGAGAAAAACACTGAGTTATTTTTTAAAATAGAATTTTTATTTTGTTAATTTGTTATTTTATTTTAATTTGTTTTAGGTCAAAATAGATACATAATACCTATATAAGATCAATTTAATTTGCTAGAGTCATTTTATAATATGTTTATATAAATAAATTTTTTTTGAACTTGTTACCATCTTTTACCCACCTTCTAGGAGAATTTACAAATTTCATAGCACATAATTTTACCGCTTTTGTGAGGTGGATTTCAAAAAATAAGAGAGACATAGTTGACATTAGTTAGTAAAATGTTGTTCAATAAAATGAAAATAATTATTGTTGAATAGTATCTTTTGAATTTTATTTAGCACGGATAAAAGTAAATAGGGTTATTAAGGGTAAAAATGATATTATAATTAACATAACACAAGTCCTAATTATATTGGATAAATGTAATTAGACCTAAAACAACCTTAGGAATAAAATATGAACCTTTTGGTTTACTTGGATTTGATTAGTACATTTATTATTATTTTATTTAAAGAAGAGTTAAAAGAGTTAAATTCAATGTTTAATAGCTAAACTATTTCTAATATAAGGCTAAACACAATATAAATTAAACAATAAATATTCATTAGAATGATATAAATATTTCCTAATTAATGGTATTTTATTTAAAAAATTTAGACATTAAATAATAAAATTTATTAATGACAGAATGATTATTCAGTAATTACCTTATTAATGAAATATTAAAATAATAGATACACTAAATATCCAAATAAATTTTAATTGAGACTTCTGATTAATTCCATTATTTTTATAGGTTACTATGACATGTAAGTGTTGATTAAATATATATTTTTGAAGTAATAATGTTGTTTGGATTTTAAAAAAAACAAATACTGAATAGTATCAAAATTGACATTATTGAGGTTTAAAACCAAATACTATATTCTAAATTGATATAATATTCCAAAAAATATAGGGTTTGTCCAAATAACATAGATACGTTTATATATATTAATAATTAAGAACTTAGGGTTCGGTTGACTTGATATTGTATGTTTATTAACCATATACTATAAAAATACAAAGAGACATGGTAAATATCAAACTGTTTAACAAAGAGTTAAATCTAACATATAAGGTTAATATGGTGACATAAAACTATCTAAAACATATTGGTTGAGCGTTTTTCGACCCATTCCCGCCTTATCCTATAACTATATCATTTTGGAGCCATTAGAAACCTACAATGGTTTTATTATAAAATAATATTTCAAGCTTTTCCAAAAGTGACCCTCACCTCTCTTATAAAACGGTACTTCACATTATCTTAATTTCACACCACCAATATAATTTTTCTAGGCCTATATCTACCCAAATATCTTCAAAAATTTCCACCCTTCATCCTATTGTCCTTTCTTTGTTCATAAATCCAATTTCTGGATCCCTTTTGATCAACTCGAAAGGAAGAAACTGAAGAACAGGTAAATATTTTATCACCTCTTTCTATTTCTTTTCTTCTTCCACTTAATATTGCATTTTTGTTTTCATTATAAAATAATATCTCCAATATCTTTTATATACTATGATATTATTATAAAAATGGTAAAACCATATTCATTATTCTATCAATCATATGAATGACAACGTCACCAAACGTGCATATGTACTACTTACCGTCTCCACATCTTGGTGTAGTTTGTTAATCAAACACATTATTATTTGTATGGGCATAATAATGTGTATAAAGGATGTAAATAATAAATATAAAATGTTCATTATTCTGTATATATGATATAAAATTCAATTACAAATGACTTCACCATCAATATGATGATATTGTCACTCGTGCGTCCATACGTATTGCCGTCTCCATGAACACGATGATATTTATTCCCCATCATAATCATTCAAAAATAATTTTCATTTTATGATTAAAAATAATGGTTAAGAACAAAATATCATTCTATATATGAAAAAAATACATCCAATCCATAAAAATTATGGCTTACGTAACCGAGCATATAAAAGAAAACAGATCAGTTTACACCCGAAACGACGAAACTACTAAAATATTATTAACAAACCAATATTATAGGATTATATATGATATCATATTTATGTATATTGCTATTTTATAATTTAATAACAATAATTTAACTATTATACAGGAGGTTAACATACCCTCAACCAAGGAAAAGTACAAGTTAAGGGTTAATTTCACAATCATTTTATTATCCGAGGATGTTTTTACATAAGAATCTACTGAGACCTCTTTATCATCCACATCCATGTTTCGTAGAAATATATTTCAAAACAATTTTACTATTTACTATAACATGGGTAAAATTCTTTTATACCCTTTTTTTTATAAAACTTTTTGAAAGGAATCTTTCCGTCTTTTTCTAAAAAGGTACTTCATGACCTTTTTGACAAAATTAAGGTAAGAATGTCTTTTTTTATCTGATGTGGTGGGGGAGGCAATTTTCCAGCATTATATCATCATCAAAGCTTCCCATAAAATCATATAAAAATATTTTGAAAATAAATTTTTCCTTTTATAATTATGTGACTTTTAAATGATTTTAAAATAGAAATAGGTATTTATTTCAAATAGTTTTAATTTCATCTGTGTCTACATCCATTGATAGATTTTAAACTTGTTCGAAGTTGATTTATTATGATTCAAATCATCTATATTGTATTGAATTGTATGTGATATTTTTTACTATGGATGTGTTATTTTTACACCATTCATGGTTTATGGATAATGTATTGATATTTCATATTCTTGTTTTAATATGAATGTTTATGTTATTTTTAAACACTTTCATATGAGGAATGAATTGGAAATAATAAGAGACTGGTGGAGCCTGATATAGCTTCTTGATGCATCAGTAGGTCTAAAGAGACAAACTGGTGTCATGGCATAAGGCCTTGAAAAAATATTTTTTGTATTCTTGGTAGAAGGCCTTGACTATGTAGTTTTCAAGTTTGGCATTATGCATTCCGTAATTATAAAAGTGGATATTGATATTTCATGTGATTATTTGACTAGTATAATATTCATGTGAATAAGAAAATGACATTTTTTATTTTATATTTTCAATATTATTCTGATGTTTATGTTTATATGGATTTTATTTATTCTTATACACTGCCTTAAATGTTTAAGCTTGTTTAAGAAATTTTCCGCTATATTGTTATCCTTACTGAGCATCTAATATCACCCCTTTATATATTTTATTTTTACTACGTTTTGAAGAATTATTTTATGGTTGAACTATAGGGATAGGCTAAGGATATAATTGTGTTTAAAAGGGGACAAAATTTTGTTGATGTTTTAATTTCATTATGTATTGTAAAACTTATGAATGTATCTAGAACATCCAATGCCACTAAACTGATCGGTCTTCCAGGACATGATTCCTTGCATCAAGTGAATGTTATGTATTAATTCACTGACTCTATGTAACTGGGGTCAGGGGGTTATAGTTCTTATCAGGGGAATTTTAGTTCAAAAATTGGAAGCTATATTTAGAAAAACACTAATTAGATAACACTAATCTAAGATAGACATTGATGATTAGTATAGACGAAATTCCAGAAAAAATCTACAGTAGAGATTTTGTGATTTATTCACAAAATACATCCCTATCTGGATACGAGATGGTAGTGGCGGCTCTAGCACAGATGTACCTAGTGGTAAAATCCAAAAACAGTGCTTTGAGTTAGAATCAAATGTGAACTGGTGCACGACAATAGGCCTTGCTGCACTCTTGGTGACGACACTCCCAGGGGATATGCTTAGGATAATTCTCATTTTCATTACTAACCAGTATGAAGGGTTTATGAGGATATAATTCCTCAAATAAAACATTTTTATGATTATATTTATATCAATAAACTGTTTAAATGATGTTAATTGTTTTACATGTTTGGAAATATGTATTGTGATTCATAAACTAATCTATTGTATGTCATTGTTTAGAAATGGTGCCTAGTAGAAGGAATGGAAACCGTATTAACCCATGTAATCCATGTAGGTATTTCCCTCTAATTCAAGATAATTATCGTGTTGTTGGTGATAAAATTGGTTATGATCAGCTTATCACCATACAGGGAAAGCACACTCAGGTTATGAATAATAACCTTACCCGTATGGAGGAACCTAATCCAATTTATAGAGGATCAATGTTAGGATTCTTCATGAGGAAACAACCACCAACATTAAATGGGAGTAAAAATACATTAGTATCTATGAAATGGATAAATTCCTCAAAAAAAATTTCATTCTTTAGGGAGTAGTGAAAGGGAAAAAGTTTTCATAATAGTTTATCGTCTCATGGGAGATGAAAATCAATGGTTTTCATTAATCCAAAACACAAAGAAAGAAGATGAAATATTAAACATGGAATTTAGGGATTTTAATGATATTTTCATAGAAAAATACATTCCTCGTGACCATCGAGCGAATATGGAAACACAATTTTCGAGTCTGAATCAAAAGAAGGATGAGAATGTCACAAAGTATAAGGCTAACTTTATATGGTTAAAAAGGAATGCAGAAGATTATATTCATAACCCAAGGAGTAAGATTTCTTGATTCATTGATGGGTTAAAGACATTTCACCATCAAGCATTATTCTCACAATCCTTCTCATCGTATGAAGATATTTATCATGCACTATCAAGATAGAAAAGGAATTCGATAAGTCTTATGACTTCAAAGAAATGATAGAGGAGAAGAGATCTGCGGAACACTTTGGAAATAGATATATGGGGAGGAATGGAAAAGTTAAATATCCATCATGTGTTAAATTTGTGAAGAAACACCCTGGTACTTGACTGAAGGGAATGAGAGTCTGTTATAACTGTGGTGAAAAAGGCCACCAAGCTCGTGATTGCAAGGTGATGAATGAGGCTATCACTGCTAAATTCTAAAATTGTAGTGAAATGGGGCATTATGAAAATAAATGTTCTAAATGCCAAAGAAACTTACCCCATAAAGGGAAAAGGGATCATGTCCAAGATTATACGATCACTACTGCTGAGGTTGAAGATCCTAAAGACGTGTTAGTAGGTAATTTAAGGGTTTAATCATGTTTAGCCAACGCTTTATATGATTCTGGATCATCAAATTATTTCATATCTTCCTAGTTTTTTATGAAAATTAGATATTTTCAATTTTACTTGACAGCAGAGTTGTCAGTCAGAACTCCTAAGGGATGTATCATCGCAACAACGTTTTTGGAATCTGTTCCCATTAAGGCATATAAATGATCTTTATCTTCAAATATCATAATCATAACCATGATTGAATTTGATATAATTCTTGGTATGGAATGGCTTTCAGACCATGATATGAAAATTTATTGTAAGAAGAAGGTGGTTACAATTTTCGATGATGATAAGGAGTACCTTATCTTTTCAGAAGAAACGTCACCACCTGATTCATATGTAGATTAACCCCTTGTAGATATACTAAATTAAATTATTGGAGAGTAATAGTATAAAATAACAATGGGGGAGGAAAATTTTTTTAATAGAGGACGTACCTATTGTGAACGAATATGTTGATTTGTTTCCATAGGATTTACCTAGACATCCTCCAGAATGAGAAATTGAATTTTCCATAGATTTAGTTCCTAGTTCAAGGCCCATATTGAAGACCCTTATAGAATATCCACCATGGAATTAGTGAAACAAAGGAAAAAACTAGAGTAATTTATTAATAAGGGATTTATTCACCCTAGAATTTCTCTATGGGGGGCCCTTATCCTTTTTTTAAGAAGAATGATGGATCTATGAGTTTGTGCATTGACTACAAGGAGATCAATGATATAACAGTAAAGAACAAGTATCCCCTACCTCACATTGATGATTTACATGACCACCTTCATGGAGGTCAATATTATTCATAGATTGATCTTTGATCTGGATATCATCAGTAGTGTGTGAAGAAGGAAGACATTCTGAAAACAGTATTGTGAACCAGTTACGGGAATTACGAGTTTATTGTAATGCCTTTTGGATTGAATAATGCACCCTCTATACTCATGGATATAATTAATAGAGTTTTCAATGAATATCTTGATGACTTTTTAGGGGTATTTATTGATGATATTTTGGCATACTAAAAAATATATGAAGATCATGAAAATCACATTTACATTATCCTAAGGACTCTTAGAAGAAATGAATTATATGGGAAATTTAAAAAGTGTGAATTTTGGCTTCAAGAGATTTCTTTACTTGGCCATATTGGCTCTAATAATAGAATCACTATTGATAGATCAAAGAACAAGGAAATCCAAGAGTGGCTAGCATTGATGAGTATAACTGAGGTCTGTAGTATTATTGGTTTAGTAGGTTATTATCGGCATTTTGTCCAGAATGTTTCCCGATTGTCTAACCAAATAACCAAGTACACACATAAAGGGGTAAATTTTGTTTTGACAAAATAGTTTCAATAATGTTTTGAATAACTAAAGAGAAGATTAATCAATTCTCCTATCATTACTCTACCATTAGGGAACGATAGGTTGGTTATTTATAGTGATGATTCAATGAAAGGACTTGGTTGTGTCCTTATACAGAATGATAAAGCTAATGCCTATGAATCAAGACAGCTAAAAATTCATGAACCAAACTATCCCACTCATGATCTTGAGTTAGAATCTATAATCATTTCTCCAAAAATATGGATACACTATCTCTATGGTGAAAATGTGAGATTTATACTGATCACAAGAGTTTGAAGTATATTTTCTCACAAAAAGAACTCAACATGAGGCAAAGGTGATGGATTGAACAACTCAAGGATTATGAATGCACAATACACTACCCCCTAGGGAAGGAAAATAAAGTAGAATAGGCTTTGAGAAGAAAAGATCATGGATTTTTGAAAAAGATGATAGTCGAAAAGGGTCTTATATACATGGATCTAGTAAAGATGGATATGGGAATAACCATGGAAGGTGAAATATCAATGCAATTTCCAATGGTTTCCAAAAAATCTTTTCTAGAAATGGTAAAAAATTATCCGACTGATGATGATGAATTTCAAAACAAAATTAAATTTTTGAATGATGGTAGATTGATCGACACTGTATATGAAGATGGAATTTCGAAATTTGGGAAGAGACTTTGTGTTCCCAATATACTTGATCTAAAAAGGGAATTTTTGGATGATGCTCAAAGATCCAATTTTTCTATACATCATGGTACCACTATAATATATAGATATTTGAAAGAACATTTCTGGTGGGTCAACATGAAGAGGGATATTGCTTATTTTGTGTCAAGATGTATTTTTCTTCAATATGTGAATGCTAGAAGGAAATAGTATAGAGGAGTCACGCAACCTCTTCCCATACATGAGTGGAAATTGGATAATATTACGATGTTCATTGTCATGGGGCTACTAAGTACTCGTAGAATATAATATTTAACAGTTGAATGCCTAGAAAGAATATATATTAATGATGTTGTTAGACTTAATGTATTACACCTATCGAATATTTCTGATTGTGATCCCTATTTTAGATCAAGATTCTGGAAAGTATTCTTAAGTACATGGATACTAAACTTCATTTGTGCACTGCCTAACACCCTCAAACCGATGGACAATTAGAACTGACTATTCATACCTTAGATGACATGTTGAGATCTTGATCACTTGAATTTCAAGGTATGTGCGATCAATGTTTACCTCTGGTAGAATTTCTCTATAACATTAGCTTCCATTCAAGTATTCAGATGGAATTATTTGAATCATTATACAATAAGAGATTTCACACAACAACTCTTTGGAATGATGTTAGTGAAAGATAAATTGTAGGCCCAGAACGTGTTGAGAAACAATGGAAAAGGTGAATGTTATCTAAACCCACATCAAAGTAGCCCAAAGTAAGTAAAAGAGCTATGCCTATACCCAAAGGAAGGATTTGGTATTTCATATAGGGGACCATGTTTTCTTGGCGGTATCTCCATGGAAGGGTGTTATACATTTTAGAATGAATGGTAAATAGAGTCCCAAGTATATCTGACCTGTCAAAATTCTAGAAGGAATTGGAGTTGTAGCTTATCGTTTGGAAATTCCACAAACTCTATCCAAAAATCACGATGTGTTCCACGTATGTCTATTGAGAAAATACATGCATGACCCCAAGAATGTACTCACCTTTAAGGAAATTTAACTAGAACTCAATCTGTCTTTTTGTGAAGGGCCTTTCAATATTCTTGATACCGGATAACAAGTGCTGAGAAACCGGATGAATCGTCTGGTAAAAGATCTATAGAGAAACCTTAAGATAGAAGTGGCAACATGGGAACCCATGGAACATATGATGATGAACCACCTGAATCATTTAATGCAGTAATATTCAAGAAATTTCAAGGGTGAAATTTTTTTAAGGAGGAGAGAATCTAACACCCCAAGCTTAAACGGTATGTTTCCCTTTGAATAAAACAGTAGCTTGCATTGTATGCAACTTGGAGTTTTAACACACCATGGCCAATGAGACTAGCTGTTATGAATAGTAATACACACTTTTTGAAAATTCATAAATTTTAATTTTCAAAATGGACTTCATTTTTTTATTCAGCATATCAAAATTTGTTATGGTGATTTTTTTTTATTTTTCTAAGAACATTCAATTTTTGATAAATAGTGAAAAACACTGTGTTATTGTTTAAAACCGGATTTTTATTTAAATAATTAGTTGTTTTTTTTAATTTATTTTTGGTAAAAATAGATATATAATACCTATATATGATCAATTTAATTAATTGGAGTCATTTTATAATATGTTTATATATATAAAATTTTATTGAACTTTTTACCGTCTTTTACCCCTATCTAAGAGCACATAAATATTTTCATAAAACATAATTTTACTGCTTCTGTGAGTTGAATTTCAAAAATATGAGAGAAACTATTTATATTAGTAAGTAAAATGTGGTTCAATAAGATGAAAATCATTTTTTGTGAATAGTTATTTTGAATTTTAATTACCACAGTTAAAAGTCAATAGGGTAATTATGTTCAAAAATTATATTATAATTTCTATAAAACTTGTCCTAATTCTATTGGATAAGTGTAATATGACAAAAATCAACCTTAGGAATAAATATGATCCTTTTTTTCCAATTGGATTAGGTTAGGACATTTATTATTATTTTATTCAAGGATGAGTTAAATGTTTTAAAGTCAATTTTTAATAACTAAACCATTTTTAGTATAGGTTTACACAAAATATAAATTAGACTATAAATAATCATTAGAATTATAAATATATTTCCTACATAATGGTATTTTAATTATAAATTTTATACATTATATAATATAATTTATTTATGACACACTGATGATGCAGTTGTTACGTTGATAATGAAATATTAAAATAATTGATATTATTAATATCCAAATAAATATAAATTGAAGATTATGATAAATTGCACTAATTTTCTAGGTTAATATGACATGTTAGGGTAGATTAAATAATTTTTTTTGAATAAATCCCGATTTTATAATTTTCATAAAAAACATATAATAAATAGAGTCTAAATTGACATAATTGAGTTTTTAAAACAAATATTATATTATTACTTGATATAATATTCCTAAAAATATATGGGTCAGACAAATGACATAGATATGGTTATATATATTAATAATTAACCACTTGGTGTTCCCTTGTATTGTTAGAGTGTGTTTACTAACCATGTAATATAAAAATAAAAAGAGACATAGTAAATGTCAAACTATTTAACTAAGAGAAAAATCTAAAAGATAAGGTAAATATGGTGATCAAAACCTGTCTAAAATCTATTGTTTGAGAGGTTGTTTGACCAATACCCAACTTATTCTGGAAATAAATTATTTTGGAGCCGTTAGAAATTGAAGATGATTTTATTATAAAATAAAATTTTAAGTTTTTCCTAAAGTGACCCTCACCTCTCTTATAAAAGGGTACATCACCTTCTCTTAATTTCACACATCCAAAGCCATTTTTATCATCCAAACCTTGCCCCAATAACCTACCAACATTCCTCCATTAATCTTAGAGGTCTTCCTTTGGTAAAAAAGATTACCTAAAGAGCCCTTTTGATCAAATCAAAATGAAGAACCCGAAGAAGAGTTAAATATTTCATCAACTATTTCATGTTCATTTCTTCTTCCACTTCATCTTTCATTATTGTTTGAATTATAAAATAATAACTCCAGTATCTTCTATATAGTGTTATGTTATTATAAAAATGTAAAATTCATTATTATATCCATGATATGAATGACAATGTCACCATATGTGCGTACATACGGCTTACCGTCTCCACGTCGTGGTGTAGTTTTTTATTAAAACACTTAATTATTTGGATTGGTATAATAATGAGTAAAAATGATGTAGATAATAAATATAAAATTTTTATTAATCTGTATATATTATATACCATTGAATTACATACTATTTCACCAACAATATAATGATATTGTCACTCGTGCGTACGTACGGATTACCGTCTCCACGAATGTGATTGGATTCATTCCCCATTGTAATCATTCAAGAATAATTTTCATTTTATGATTAAAAATAATGTTTAATAACTAAATATATTTCTTTATATGAATAAAATACATCCTATACATAAAAATTATGGCTTACGTAACCGATTATATAAAGGAAAATGAATTATTTAACACCTAAAATGATGATACACCTAAAATATTATTAACCAAGAAATATTAGAGGATAATATATGATATAATATTTCTGTATCTAGTTCTTTTATAATTTAATTACAATTATTTATCTATTATAATAGTGGTTAATGTACCCTCAAACAAGGAAATTTAAAATTCAAGGGTTAATTTCTGAATCTCTTTATTATCTGAGGGTTTTTTACGTATGTTTCTACTAGGACCTCTTTATCATCCACATCCATGTTTCATAAATATGTATTTCAAAACATTTTTAATGTTTACTACACTATGGGTTAAAGACATATATACCCTTTTTTGACTTTTTATAAATTGTTTTGAATGAATATTTCTGTCATTTTTTGAACAACGTACTTTATGATCGTTTCGACAAAATTATTGTAAGAACTTATTTTTTTTAACTTATACAATTGGTGTGGTTATTTTCCACCATTATATAATCATCGAACCTTCCAATACAAGTTTATAAGAATATTTTCAAAATAAATGTTTTATTTTATAATTATGTGACTTTTAAATGATTTCAAAATAGAAAGAGGAATTTATTTCAAATTGTTTTCATTTAATCTATGTCAACATCGTCTGATGTATTTAAAACCTTTTTGAAATTGATTTATTATGATACAAAACATCCATATTATATTGATGGTTTTGTGATATGTTTGACCATCGATGTGTTATTTTTACACCATTCATGGTTTATAGATAAAGTATTGACATATTATATGAAAGTTTTAATACAAATGTTTATGCTATGTTTAAACCTTTTCATATGAGGAATGCCTGGGACATAGGAATTGGTGATTGGAGCCCTCTATAGCACCTCGATGCATCAATATGTCTCATGAGAAAAACTATGTGTCTTGTCACAAGGCCTTGACAAAATCTTATTTGCAGTCTTGGCACAAGGCCTTGACTATGTGGTTATGAAGTCTGGCATTATGCATTTAGTCATTTCGAAAGTGGCTATTGATATTGCATGGGATTATTAGAATAGTATAATATCCATATTAATATGTAAATGTCATTATTTGATTTTATCTTTTCCATATTATTCTGATGTTTATGTTTGAAATGTTTTTGTTTTAGTCTTACACATTTCTTTTAATGTTTATTTTTATTTATGAATGTTTCCTCAATATTTTTATCTTTACCGATCATCTGAGATCACCCCCTTCTATGTTTGATTTTTTACAAGATGTGAAGAAGTGTTTTATTGTTGTCCTTTATGTATAGGCTAATGATATATGTGTGTTCAAAAGGGCACAATATTATTTTGATGTTTCTATTTAATGATGTAATAAAAAACCTATAAACGTATCTAGTACTTCCAAGGCTACTAAACTGATCGGTCTTTTAGGTAATGATTCCTTGTATCATGTCAGTATTATGTAATAATGCACCAACTCTGGGTAACATGGGTCGGCGAGTTACAACACGACTAGATACAATGTCTTTTACCACACTGTTTGTACTCCCCGTACATGGTGTGTTCTACCAAACCATTTTCAACCTTATTTCTCTACTCACATAGTTAGTCACATGGCCAACAACTTCATGGAATTTATATATGGTACACGATGGGTTCATAATAAAATTAATTTATTCCATAACATAAGAACACATGGCGTGTTCTCACAACATCGTAGGCAATGCTGTTAATGTTTCTGAATAGTAAGCCTCCAAAACTTCTTTGGAAGCATCAAAAACATAAAATTTGTCCATGTCATGAAATTTTCTGATCATTGAGAGACCATAATCCCCATGAATCAAATTTTTGAATCCTAATCCATATCATATCTAATTTTTTTTAATAAATGTTTAAGCATGATCCACCAAATTTTGATCCAAGAGGGCCCGTAACACAATAGGGACTAAAGAATGTAATCCATCCAAATGAAACGTTATATATACCAATACACTATCAAAATAGTTGGTATTTATATCATGGAATCTATCAAAAAACATGATTTTTCAACACAATGTCTATCACATCAGTATGTAAATAGTAACAATAAGATCTGGATCTGGCATGAGCCTGTCCTCAAAATTAATATATTAAAAAAGGAAGGAGTCAGGCATAACAAGAGATCTCTAGTATTTTCTTATATGATGCATGAGATGAAATACTCTCATCTAATTGGGTTGAAATAAATCAAACCACAATTATATCAATCATAATGGCACAAAACAACTGAATCACCAAACACTGAAATCAAATCTACTGTAACCAATGAAAAACTAGACAAATTGAAATATTGGAGGTAACATGGATTTTCCCTATACATGGGGTATCTACTCCAAGGTAATTATAATTACCAAAATCCATTTCCTTTATATAACTTTCGAATGTCTCCAAATAGTATGTGAAAGAAGGAAAGAAAACTCCTCTCAAACCAATTTCTAACGCCCTAAATCCTGATGTCACCCAAAGGTTCCCCAAACATGGTTTGGTCACATAAAAATAAGAACATATCCCCAAATTCCAAAGGCTACCAACTCGAAATGAGGCCTAAGGTGTGATAATAGGGAAACTATTCCCTCATTATAAGAGTACACAAAATAGAAAACAATTAGAATAGAATAGAAGAAGTATAAATACCATACAACCAAAGAAAACATCTAAATATTGGTAGTAATAAAAAAACTGAAATTTTATATAAATAATTGATTTAACCTGTGTCTATAAAACATCAAAATATGTCATAATTTAGTAATACAATTCATAAACCCAAGTAACAAAAGAAACAAGTAAACTCTAGTAGGATCGCAAGCCTTATCTTAGTAATATTCTTTCTATCTCCTACAGTAATCTAGTACCTAATGAGAAAGGATTCTTTCCCTTATCTATACCTCGAACTGTATAATCTTCTTGGGTCTAAAATCATGATCCAAACATTGTGTGAGATGAATCCCATTAGGAAACTAGCAAAATATCTATTCCTAACTATCAGTGAAAATATGTAGTAGGAAATATAAAGGAATGAAGACATAAATAAGGATGTACTCAAAAGTTAACACTCCTATAGTTTTCAATTTAATTCATTCACATTAATTATTTAATCCGTCGAACCATGTAAACCTTGGGATATAGCATAAACTTTGTATCCCCTATGTATTTGTAACAAAACGGATGTCTCAAAAGACCATATAGACCAGAAAAGTATGATCAAGTCCAAGATTGTGTTTTGGCCTGGATGACTCATCACAATCATTAAATTACTAAATAACAACTCTTTCAGGAAGTTCTTATAGTCTAATCCCCCTAGTCTAACATAGTAGTAATTCATTTAATATTGACCCTCCAGGAAGTTCTCACAGTCTAACCCTGATGGTATAACATAACACTAATTATTTAGAAATGACCACATGGGATTCTCTCATGGTCAATAACCTGTGGTTAACAAGGCATCAATACATTATTAATGATCACCTGGGCCGCTCTCATGGTCTAAACCCCCAGTTTGATGACTACCTGGATGGTGTCATAGTCAATACCTCTAGGTCAACGTAACAGTAAGACATACATAAATGACCATACCTCAAGAAGTTCTCATAGTCAAATTCCCTTTGTTCAAAATTCCTTAATACATATCACATGCATATCATATAATTCGTAACTATATACGAACAAAATAAGGCATGGAAAACAAGGCAAGACTAATTCAGATTCTAGACCAAATGGATATAAACAATCAATCAATGGAAACACACCAATGGGGTGTCCCGTAAATAAGGTATGTAACCTTACGCATATGAAACTACTATTTATCAATCAACGAAACCATAAAAGGTAATAAATAAGGTTTCATTCTAAAACACACAATACCCAAGGTACTTTTAACACATATAATCGAAATAGGAATAACGAAAGGCACAAACGACCTACCTCGATGTCTCATGATCAATATCCTTGGTTTTCCACACTTGAATCGGCCTACATCATCATAGATCTACATTACGGTGAAAAAAACTCATCCTTAAAAAACTCAAGAGAGAGTAACAATCTAGAATAAATGCTCTAGTGTAATTAAAAAAAACTAGTGGTATTCCAATGTATCGAATGGAGCCTCAAATGGATTTCGGACAGAGAATCAGTGGGTTTGATCCTCATTCATCATTCCCAAGTGCTCTTGTATGAAATGCATGAAGAAGAATAAGGTTTTAGATATGATATGTGACTCTGTTATGATATATGAATTAAAAATAAAACCACAAGTCATGTTCATTAAATGTACAAGTTTTGTAGTAGCCTTAAATGGCCTCCATACATAAGCGGCCTACCAGGTCAACACATGACCATGTACATGGACATTAAATTACTAGTATGACACTATATGCAGAAACCTATGCACATGGCATGTACTCATGTGTACACAACATGTACATATAAAAATCTTATTTCTTCAATTTTCCTCAAAAAATGTTAAATCACGATCCATACCTGAAATATATATTTGGGTTCGTAAAATAACACTACTTAGTTACTTAATTCACCAATTAACTACTCACATAAATATGGTTAATTAATTTGACCATTAATTAACCCCATAAAATAGATTAATCGAATAAAAATAATAATTATTCACCTAAATTATATTAGTCAAATCATTATTTAACTATGAAAATAAATATCCTTACTAATTCTAAAATTATATTATCACATCATTCCCCTTAATTAATTAAATATTTAATTAATTATGTCAACCCCATTAATTAATTCCTTAATAGATAATGTAAATGCATAAAACACACAATATCATGGTTAATTCTACAATTAATTATCACAAAACAATAACTCAGTGTCTCATAATTAACTATCTAAATCAATATCTCAATATATCATAATTAATTCAATAATTATTTTTCTAAATCAAAAACTAAATATCTCTTAACTAATTCATAAATTAATTATCTAAATCAAAACATAATCGTTAATAATTAAATTATAAATTAATTATCTAAAAAATAGACTCAATATCTCATTATTAATTAAATAATTATTTATCTATAAATATAACAACAAAATCCCCAATTATATATCAATGGAGTTATTTAATTTACCAAAACAATTACTCCAATTGATAAATAAATTTTTAAACATCAAATAAAAATTATTTGATTTTATTCATGTAATTTAAATCATGAATAATGGATTCGAATTATAGACCGCCTAACTCAAGTTTGAATATGAAAGTTTCTCAACAGAATTCACAAAATTTGAGCATCACATTTACATAGAATGAGATCCAAATATAAAAACCAAAATCAATATTAAAGAAATTAAGATCCTTAAAATATAGATATAGATCTCCAATCCTTGATCTAGATCTAATAAGAATATATTAATAACTTATTTCAAGGGTGGGAGAAAATGGATAAAGAATATAAAATTAATGGGGTACAATCCACATATCAAGAGGGGTGATAATATGTGATCCAGGCTTCAAATAATGAAAAATAGAGGTCTGAAAGGCTTTTAATCCATCTAGAGAACTCCAAAATTGTAAAAAATTACCCAGGGTTGAATGTGGGTGAAGTTGGGAATATTATGTAGGTTTTGGTAATTAAAAACTAATTTTTGGATTAAATTTATTACTGCACACAGATTTCTGGGCTTGTCTGCAAAATTTCCCCTAACCAAGCTTCCAAATCATGGACAAAATTTATAGTGGTGCACAGTCACTACTATGTGGGATCATTGTTTGAAACACTGTGTTCCATCTATGTAAAACCCCATTGTCTAGGTTTCACGGGATTATGGTTTGTGGCACATGGTTTTCTCAAATTATGTGCCAACCATTAGCTATCACTCTTTCTTCCTTTTTTCTCAATTTTCACCCAAAATATCCACAACGTAAAACCAAAATTAAAAGTAAACAACACAATTAAATAGAGTACTTGAAATCAATCTCATGTAATCTCCATAGAATTTCAGGATCCTACAACGTGTTTGACTCCCCAGAAAATCGTAGTTGTAAATGCACTATCACCTTACTAGCATAGAAGGAAATTTCTCTATTCAATGGGGTTCCCTCCCAATTTTTTTTTGTTTAACACATTATAACTCAATATCTAAATAATAAATTAAAGGTATATATGCTTCTCACCCAACATTCATTTAAAATCATACAAATTAGTGCCCAAAGTTAATAAAGCATTCATATTATAAGAAACCATGAAGATAAATGGTTTTTATAAACATTTCATCATTACATTACACGTGGAAATGAAATATATCTTGTAATCATATCATCATTTCATCATGACATAACAAATGTAAAATTAAGAGGATTTTATAATAATTTTATAAAGATAAATCTTTTGGAAGAGAAATGGGTTTCATAAAGATATTGTAATCCTATCTAGTAACCATTCATATAAAGAACAAGAATCATTTCCTCAAATCATATCCCCTATAAATAATATGTTATATCAAAGGTTTTCTCCATTTATGGAATTTTATTTTTAATGTTCTCTTGAATTTTTTTAGTAAAATACCCTTTCCACTTTTTAAAACACATTTTAAAACACAATGAATGGTCAGAATAATTTTCATTTTAAATAACCATAGAAACATGTAAAATAATCTTTAAAGATCATTTAAAATATGTCATTGTGAAAATAAAATTTCCACTTTGAGGAAAAACATATAAAACATAAAAAAATAAAAAATATATTCTTATAAAATAACCACAGAAACATACAATGGTGTCATTAAAAAAATTAATGGTTTTGAGATTAGAAACTTATCTTAATTTATTTCATTCTAAAATAATGTTTCTTTAACATTTTCTAGTAAAAGTTAAATATATATTTTTAGAGAAATACATGAAAATAACTTTTAATTTTTTTTTCAATATTCATACGAGGGAAAATTGACTTCTAACAACTATTAAGAGTATTAAATTCATTTTTAAAATCATTTTTTTCTGAAAAACGTTAATATAGAATAAAAATAATTTTCGAACGAACAGATAAATAAATTTGATTTTATGTATAATTGTTATTTTGGACTATACTGTACATAAAGGGAGTTATAATAAATGAAGGCATGTATTTTAATGAAACAAACCTATTATATGGATAAAAATGATTCTCTTGAGGATTATATCATAAAATTTTATCATTAAAGGCATTAACATAAACAAACCTATTAAATGTGGGGATTGTATCATGAAACCCTTACTTATTTAGTAATAATGAATAATAATCCCCATGGAATAATAATATGGACTAAACCTCAAACTATTTTTAGAATAAATATTTTCATAATAGTACATGTCAAGTTATATTTATTTACATCATAAAATAGAATATATTTGTGTAACATAACATACATCACAATGAATAAAATTTGATAAAAATCACTTGCAAGATTGGGAATTATTGAATCATAATACACATTAATAAAATGAAATCTAATGAAATACTGAATATTATAGAATATATAAATTCATGATAAACATTCCAATTGGGTGAGTATATAGACCACACATCTAAAATGAGTGGTGATTATGTCATATATCTCCTAAAAGTAAAAGAGAATATAGAAATCCCTTACCTAAAGTCTCAATATTAAGTGTAAAAATTAAACAATATTATATAATAAATATAAAATTATTTAAATATTTTAAAACCATTATTAATATGTTTCATATCATATATGGTTTACTTTTGACATTTTTATTTCCCATTTATTTTCATTTCATTGTTAAAATATTATTTTCAGTAATAACTGCTTCATTTTCCTTGTTGGTATTGGTTTGTAATTTTCAGTCCTCATATTTTGGTCATTGTTAAATAATATCTTTAATTTTTCCATGATATTAATATATTATATAATAATTTTAAATATATTTAGATTAACCCTTAAATTTTATATATAAATATATAATTATTTACATCGTTCATGGAGACAATAGGTCGTAACGTATGCATGAATGTTGTTTCAATTTTATTGATGAATGAATTGTAATATAGAATAATAATATATAAATAATAAATGATAATTTTTATTTCATATAAAAATAAAATATCATTAATCATATCCTTATTAATTCCCATGTTAACAGTATATGATGAAGAAATCCAACCGCAATGCAAGGAGGTAGTATATCGTACAAACAAAATATTTGATCTTATTCCATACGAATTAATGGTATGAATTTATTGGTTATTTTAAAGTAAAAAAAGAAAAAATATTCAATAATTATCATATAAATATGTTATATCCATCAATTATCGATGGTGATGAAAAATGAATTGCATCTTCAGACAAGGGGAAGACTTCCTTACAAATGATGGACAATTTCATTTTCCATTTGATCGAATATGGGAAGGATATATGTTATGACATCAAAAAAAAATATTTGCATTATATATATCTATAATTATTATTATATTGTAATTTTTATAACATTAATGATTGTTTGATGATAATAATTAGAAATAATCAGTTTAGCAAAGATAATTAAAATTGCCTATAACATTCTCTGTTAGATATCCTACTATAGATCATAGGGATATTATTCTGGTAATATTAAAAGATCTATAAAATTTATTAGTAATTTTCAGATATATTTTTGGAATGATTTTTTTTAAAATAATGGGCTTTAAATGAATGAATAAGTATGGGGAGGAACATTCTATTTAGAATGGGTTAGGAGACACATTTTTGAAACTACACAAAAGTATTCCACAATGGAAGGTAAATCCAAAAAACATTCCCCCAAAATTGTTAAAAAATGGTGTGGAAGTATGATATTGAATATAAAAACCTCTAACATTAAATATTAATTACAATTTCAGCATTTAATTTTATGGGTTTACAGTTACATAATTTTAACATTTTATTTTTCACTACTATAAATTTTTCCTTTTTATTCATATAGGTGTTGAATAAATTATTATTAGGTTTTAATTTATATTTATTAGATAATTTTTACCAAGATATTATATATATAACGTCCAATTTTCTAAAAAAACAAATTTGTGTGGGAAATAGTTTTTAACATAAGAACATGTACAACCTAAAACCCTATTTTATCCTTAATATAGATAAATAAATTTTAATAACTTTATAATACTTTATGTCCTAAATGTAATTATACCTTAATAAATAATATAAATTATTTTTATTAATTATATATAAATTTTTTTATAGTATTCCAATCATCGAATTTGAAGTATTAAATTTAAGACAAATCCCACAAACGTGACTAAATAGAGGTTTTCCAACGATATACTTTTAAAATTTTTAAAATGGATCTATATCATAATTTAATATGCAATTAATTCAAATGACCACTAATGGATAAACAATAATATAATGAAGATAATGTTACATTATAATTATCTAAAAAAAATTAATTTTAATTTTTAATACAAAAAAGTTAATGTTTAATAAATACCATTATTTTCACAATTCATCGAAAATTTCATACTTTAAAAAAATGTCCAAAATCAAACATAAAATAATTTTTTAAATTTTATTAAAATTATTTATTAACTTTTTTCAATAAAAATTAAAAAAAATTAATGAATTAATTTTTTTTATTTGTTTTAAAAAACTACGAAAATTCATTTTCTAGAAAAAGAAATTTCTTAGTCATATTAAAGACATTATAAATAATTACATACTTATTTGTAATTTTTGTCATTTAATACCTGTAACACCCCATGAATTTAAAAATAGATTTATTATAGAATGAAGGGATCATTGAGTCTGTACAAACACCACCTTTTTATAACCTAGCCAATTAAACATATTTTTTTCACTTCACGGAAGTGAGTTTTAGAAATCTGACATACACAGTTACGACAAGTAAGTTATTTTGAGTCCAATAGGAAAAACAAATTTTTTGGTGACTAGTTTCTTACCATTTATAATAGTAACATACCCTTATGAATAGTGATATACCCTAAGGAATAGTGACCTTAACTATGATAGTATATAAAAAATTTCATGTTGGGGAACAATATACCTATGTTTTTAAAGAAGGAAATAAATTATTTAAAACTGTTTTTTAAAAATAAATTGTGATTTTAATTAAATATTAAATTATTCATAAATATAAAATTATTATTCAAAAATGGAAATCATTTTTGGAATCTACACGTCAAAAAATGGTTGGGGTGATTTTTTTTGTTTCTTTTGAAATAATTGAATTTTTTATGAATATTGAAATTCCATAAATTAAAAAATTAGCTAATTACACTAATTATAGAGTGATGTAGGATTTTATGCTAATATAAGCCCAATAGATTTGGATTCAGATGATACAATTACTATTCTTCTCCATGGAATACTCATTATTCCTTGACTTGTGGAGAAATAATAAATTAATGAACATAAAATTGAGAATTCCCCTCTCCCCTCCATTATAAAACCCCCTATCACTCCTTCTTCTCTTCAATCCTCCCAAGCCCTGTGTCTTCTCCAAATTCTTTTCAAATATCCTCCCAACCTCATCTATCACGTTCATCAAGCCTTGGCCTCATAAAAATTCCAAAACCTTTCCCATAAAGAGGCTCTCAAGGATGTTTGGTTCAAGAGGTAAATTCCACTTTTAAATTCTTTGTCTTTCCTTTCATGTTCATTTGTTTTCTTTTTCTATTATTACCTCTCCTTATCCAAATACTACAATATCTCCATTACCATACATTTACTATAATTTTTTCATGATAGTGTATTAGTTTATCATTTTCTCTTCCTTTTACCTTCTTTTAAACTAGTAGCAAGAACACCGTATCAAATGTGTCAATTTACCACATTCAAGGACGATGTGATTTTGATTTTTGTTCTCATTTTTCAATTCTGGTCATGAAATAGTTCTTGTTATGGTTAAAAAAGATTATTATATATGTAATATATCTTATGTAAGGTTTAGTAATGAATTTTTAAAAATTTTATTATCTTATAATTAAAAATGAGTTCGTTGTAATCAAAACCCTCAAATTAATTGAAATTGTTATCATTAAAGTTCTATATAATAATTCATCCTCATTCCTTGTATTAAAATTATAAAAATGACCAGAAACTACTATATATGATGATAGATAATATTATAATTCAACAATGAAGATATAAATACATTACACATGAACTCCAATACTTAAGAACACATGAACTGATTATAAAAATAAAGAAAACGAACACTACGGAATGACAGAATTCAATACAATAATTTATCAAGAAGGGAATAAATGAAATAAACCGAATTATGATAAAAAATACATGAATAATAGGTTATTAATTAAGTTATTAATAAGTATAATTTCATATTCAAAGACCTTAATTTCAAGAGCGGAACACATTCAGACTTAAGGTAAGGAATTTGTTTATTTAACATCCATTTTTGTGAGGCATCCCATATTAACTACCAAAACATGTTTATGGTGTATGTATAATTCCCATTAATGTAACATATAATTAATCTCATTATTTTAATTGTATTCAATGTATAATTTTAATATTATTAATTTTGTGGCATACGAACCGATTGATTACAAAGAGGTAAGGGTTTTCCACCCGAACATCCATTTCCATTCGGTTTATTTTCATTGACTAATTACCTCTATGAAATTATTATGAATTATTATATATTCTTCATAAATTATTTTTGAGTGTTCTATATATGTACACCAATGATAATCCTTCTTTATTTTATGTGTAGTTACATAGTTTAAAATGATTTTTCAAAATTATTTTCAAAATACAAGCCTGCCTAAACGGAATATCTCAACTTCTTACCTATTTTCAAGGAAAATTTATTATCTATTTTGAGAAAAAATTATATTTATAAAATCACTCATTTTATTATGAAAATAATAACATACTTCACTTCTGGTATTATTCAATTAATTTTTAAAATAACTCTTCTTTTCAAAGTAAAAGAGTATTTATTTCAAGAATTACTCGAAGATTTTATAAGAGCATCTTCCCCTATTTCCACACTCTTGATTATTCATATGTATTATTAGTGTCAATACATCATGTTATCATATAACATATTAAATTTAATGGTTTATTATTACTTTGGATGTGGATGTGTTATCTTTAAACCATTCACCAATTTACCCTGAATGGATAGTGTTTATGCTTAATGTTCGTGGAAAGTTATTTGAATTTCAAATATTAATTTCAATATGAATTTACACTTTGTTTTTGTTTATTCCCATTAATATGAGAAATTAAATGGACATATTAATTGTTGGGTGGGGCTTGCTATAGCCCCTCGGTGCATCAGTAGGTCTCATGAGACAAACTATGGTCTTTACATAAGGCCTTGACAAATTGATTATTTATGGTCTTGGAACAAGGCCTTAACAGTATAGTTATGTTGTCCTGCATTATTAATCCGCTATTATGAATATATTATTGATGGTTCATGTGTTTCTTCAACTATTAAAATACCCATGATTATGTTATGTTATGGAAATATTTACTAAGCTTATATTTCTTCCATATTAGGTTCAAGTTTATTTTTAAAGGCATGTGTTTACAATTATTCACCACGTATATTGTTTTGGTTATCATCCACTGTATTTCTTACCCTTAATGGGAACTTGATCTCACCCCTTTTTTATGTTTCATTCTACTAGGCAGGAAGAATTTTATTATGAATGACATGATGAAATAACCTTGGAGTTATGGAAGTTGTCTTAGGAATTTCTATATTGTTTTTCATGTCATGTTGTAATGATAGACTTATGTATGTATCTTATTTCCAATAATACAGAACTACTCAATTATTTTGGATTCTTATTCCTTATTTATATACCAATGTAATCAAATAAGGCACTAGATCCGGGAAACTGGGTTGGGTCCTTACAGTTGGTATCAAACGATGTTTAGTAGAAACCTTGGGAACTAGATTTTAAAATGGTAGGTTAGGGAAAAATGCACTAAGATGGTATTTGAGGATAAACAAACAAGAACATCATTGAATTTTGGTAAGTAATATATTATGTGGATTTTTCTAGAAAATACATCCCTATCTAGATACAAACAGGTAGAGGTGGCTCTGGAATATATGTACCTAGGAGTGAAAATTATGAAAAGGAGTTTCAGGCATGACCTGGGGTATCTGTGTACACAATAATGGGCCTTGATAAACTCTTGGATTGAAACCCCTGGGGGATATTATTAGGAAAATCCACATTTTTTACCCACCATTGTGATGGATTTATGTCCGCAATGTAACCAAAGTATATGGTTCTAAGATTTACGATGCATAAATTGATGATATGTTCTATACCATATTTAGAGTTATAGAGAGTTCATTATTTTATGAGATAATATATAATATGTAATTTATTAGATATGTCTCCTAGAAGATGTAATGAGAACATCACCAATGCATGAGATGCGAAGAGTAAGAAGGATCATATCTAAAATGGTCTTAAGCCATCTTTTTCAACAGAAGATTATCTCCCATGTGTCCTTATCATATGATGAAATAATATCATGTGTTAACAAGATATGTAAAGACATATCTGAGTCCAATGGATTTAAAGGGAAGAAAAATAATAAGAGGATAGCAGAGAGATATGAGGATAAAGTGAAGAAGGGAAAGAAGTGTTTTCACACATGTGATAATTGTGGAAATAATTACAGTGGTAAATGCTTTAAGGGAATGAGTGTTTGGTACATGTGTGGAGAAAAATGAAACTATGTTCATGATTGAAAGGGTAGAAAATGTATTCCAATGTATAATGATTCAATTTCAAGGATATGGGACACTATGCGAATCAATGTCCCAATTGTCAAAGGAATATACCTAATTGATGATTTTGGATAATGAGAAAGTTATGATTCAACCGGAGATGAAGTAAAATGATTAGTATTCCTAGTCAAGAATCATGCCATTTGTATATTTTTTCATTAATGTATTGGTTGTATGATTTATGAGATATATAAGGACTTCACTAGAGGACAATTTCATTAAGTATTTCAGCTCATATGATAAATTGTACAAAGGAAAATTGATTCAATGGATAGTTAATCTTTATAGAAAAAAACATAATTTAGGGATAGAAAACACTTAATATATATCTGATGTTGAGATAATGATGAAGAAATGATTGATTTGGATATTGATTGACAACCTTGGAACTGATTATTGACTTGTCAATAAGTGGTCTATTCTATCATCAATGAAGCTTATAAAACTTTTGGATTGAAGAAATATTTCCAATCAAATTTATCTTATTTAATGAATATAGATGAATGCATGTTTCTAATATGGTTTTTATAGTAATTTATGTTATTAAGATCTTTCAATATGACACATGATGACATTATTCACATGTTTTGAATGTGAATTTTAGAGTTATTTCTTGTTGACTAAGGGTTAATGATAAGATCATCTTGGAAATTTAGAGGACTTTATTATAAAGGGTTGAATTAATATATTTTGGAATTTTTAAACTATTAATGAAATTGTTAATTTGATCATTTTATTAGCTTTTAGAGGTTAATGTATTTCAGCACCAAATGGTGTAACCCATTCTATATGATAAGGTATAGTTAGTAAAACTACAATAAAAGGGTGAGTTTATAAGTTGAAATGTATATTTATACTCTTATAGAGTGGAATAATTCCTCGATTCAAGAAAAATAATGTTAAATAATTTTTTTATGAATTATCTTAGTCATAGATTATATCAATTAATATTTTTTTTGGTTTATAGTTTTGTTTTAATCAATATTCATCTGAACATGTCCTTTATCTTGTTCCATTAGAACTTCATAGTTATATTTTTCTTCTATATCCAGTTTTTTTTTCAGCCAACAAATCTCACCTCATTCGAAATCATAAATTTTTGGTTTACCACCTCATCTCCAATAACATTTTTTAGGAGGGTATTTTATTAAACCTATTTTCGATATCTGTTTCCCTAAGGTAATTTTCAGGTATTGACCATTAACTTTCGATGTTCAATTTCAAATTTCAAGGATGCATGTTTTATTAGTAGGGGATAATGTAACACCCCGAGAATTTAAAAATAGATTTATTATTGAATGATGTGATCTCTATGTCTCTACAAACATGACTTTTTTATTACCTATACATGTAAACATATTATTTCCACTTATGTTATGTGAAATTTAAAAATTTGACATACACGGTTGTGACGAGTAAGTTATTTGGTGTTCGATAAGAATAACATAATTTTTTATGAATAGTAACATATGCTTATTAATAGTAACATACCCTTATGAATAGTGATATACCCTAATTAATAGTAACCTTAACAATTATAGTATATAAAATAATATTCAAGTTGAGGTATGATATACCTATGTTTTGGAAAAAGTAAATAAATGTTTCAAAACAGTTTATTTAGAATAATTTATGACTTTAATTAAATATTAAATAAATCATATCTATAAAATTAATTTTGAAAAATGGACTTCATTTATTGATTCAATGCATCGATAAATGGTTCATGTGAATTTTTGGGATTTTTTTGAAATGCATGAATTTTTATGAATAGTGAAATACCATAATTTACAAAATAAGCTAAATACACTAATTATAGAGTCATGTATGATGTTAGGTTGATGTAATCCCAATTAATTAGAATTATCATAATAAAATTACTATTCTTGGTCATAGAGGACTCACAATTCCTTGTCTTGTGGGTAAATAATAAATTAATGAATATAAAATTGAGATATCCCCTCTCCGCTCCACTATAAAAACCCCCCATCACTCTGCCTTCTCTTCACTCCTCTCAAGCCTTGTGACTTCACCAAATTCGGTCCAAATATCCTCCCAACCTCCTCTATCACTACTATCAAGCCATGTTCTTATAAAAAGTCCAAAAACTCTCACTTAAAGAGTCACTCAATGAAGTTTGGTTCAAGAGTTTAATTCCTCTTTTAAATTCTTTGTCTTTCCTTTCAAGTTCATTGGTTTTCTTTTTCTATTATTACCTCTCCATATCCAAATGTGTTGATGAATCCAGTACATTAAATATAGTGTAATTTTTTAATGATTATGTAATAAGTTATCATCATCTCTTCCTTTTACCTTCTTTTATACTAGTAGTAAGAAGACCATCTGAGATGTGTCAATTTACTACATTCAAGGACGATGGGATTTCGATTTCTATTATCATTATAAATTCTGGTCCTGAAACCATTTTTGTTATGGTTTAACCATATTATTTTATATGTAATATACCCTATGTAAGGTTCAGTAAATTTTTTTTACAAATGTAATTTAGTTATAAAGAAAAATGAATTCGTTGTAATCAAAACCCACTAATTAACTGAAACATTTATCATTAAAGTTATTTATAATTACTCATCCTCATTCCATGTAACCAAATTATATAAATGACCAATAACACTTATATATGATCGTGAATAATATTTGAATTTAATTATGGATATTTAAATCCATTCCACATGATCTTCATTACATAAGAACAATTGAACAGATTATGAAAATAAAGAAAATGAACAAAGTGTAACGAAGAAATTTAGTATAATAACTCATAAAGAAGGTCATAAATGAACTAAAACAAATTATGATAAAATAAATACATGTATAATAGGTTATGAAATAAGTTATTAATATTTATAATTTCATATTCAAGGACCTTGAGTTCACGACTGTAACACATTCGGACATAAGGTTAGGGGATTGTTTGTCTCACATCCATTTTTATGAGGCTTTCCATATTCACTACTAAAACATTTGTATGGTGTATTTATATTGACCATTTATGTAAAAAATATTAAATATATTTATTTTAATGTTATTCAATGTATCATTTTAACATTATTAATTTTGGGTCATACAAATAGATTTATTATAATGTGGTAAGGGTTTTTCCACCCGAACATCCATTTCCATTCGATTTATTTTCATTGTCTAATTACCTCAATGAAATTATTATATATTATAAATAATCGTCATAAATTAAGTTTGAGTGTTTTATATATGCACACCAACCAGAATCCTTCTTTATTTTATGAATATGTACATGTTTTAAAATGAGCGTTCAAAATTGTTTCCGAAATATACGCCCAATTCAAGGGAATATCTCAACTTCTAACCTATTTTCAAGGGAAATATCTAATATGTTTTTGAAAACCATTATATTTATAAAATCACTCATTTTTTTATGAAAATAATACCTTACATCACATTGGTTTTTATACAATAATGTTTCTAAAAGAACTCTTCTTTTCAAAGTAAAAGAGTATTTATTTCAAGAGTTAATCGAAGATTTTATAATAGTATATTACTTCATTTCAACACTAGTACTGATTCTTATGTATTATTGGAATTAATAATTCATGGTATCATCTACCATATTAAATATAATGGTTTATGAATACTATGGATGTGGATGTGCTATCTTTAAACCATTCACCAATTTAACCTGAATGGGTAGTGTTTATGCTTAATGTTTGGGGAATGTTATTTTAATTTCATATATTAATTTCAATATGAATGTACATGTTGTATATGTTTATACCCATTCATATGAAGAATGAATTTGACAAATTATGTGTTGGGTGGGGGCCCGCTATAGCCTCTCAGTGCATCGGTAAGTCTAAAAAGACAAACTACGGTCTTCACACAAGGCATTGACAAATTGATTATTTATGGTCTCGACACAAGGCCTTGATAGTATGGTTATGTTTTCCCGAATTATGAATTCCCTCATTATTAATATAGTATTTATTTTTCATGTCATTATTCAACTAGTTGAAAAACCATGATTATGTTATTTTAGGGAAATAATTACTAAGCTCATATTCTTTTCATATTAAGTTCAAGTATATTTTTAAAGCCATGTGTTTTAAATTATTCACCATTTCTAATGTTTATATTATCTTAGGCTCTATTTATTACCCTTACTTAGCATTTGAGCTCCCCCTTTATTTGTTTCATTTCTACAGGGCAAGAAAAATTTTATTATAAATGACATGCTGAAATAAGCAAGGAGGTATGGATGTTGCCTAAGGAGTTTTTATGTTGTTTGTCATGTCATGTTGTAATGAGGAACTTATATATGTATATTTTTTCGAATACAAATGAACTACTTGGTCCTTCAGGATGTTTATTCCTTGTTTATATACTAATTTAATCAAAGAAGGAACCAGCTATAGGAAACTGGGGTCAGGTCCTTATAAAACCATTACTCGTAATATTTAAAATGTTCTTATTATTATTAATGCTAAATTTTTTAATGGAAAACATATAAATATCATATTAGAAATAGATAAATGGTGTGTTACTGTTCATTATGACCTAGTTTTTCTTTTAATGTATGATATCAAAATGTATTTCTAAAATTATATTTCCAAAAAATCACATTGTGTTAAAATATAACAAAAATAATATTAAATTTCCCCTGATATTTCATTACTATAATAAAAAAAATTGGCATACTTCTACCTCATAACATACTCAGGATCCCAGATAGCTTCTTCAAGCTCGTGGTTTTTCCACAAAACATTGACATGGTGAGTGGTCATGTTCATAGATCTTTTTATTTAATATAATAAACACAAAATAGTTGATAATCATATTAAATATAATTCACTAGTTTCATGACCATAATGTTTAGTACTTATGATGTGTTTTGTATTTATATACATAAGAGAGATAAATAGAACACATTGTGAACTTCAGTGATGTTTGGTGGATGTAAAAAATGACAAAATACCATCTTGATACAATTAGTTATCTAAAATGGACCATAAATTCTAGATACTAGTTCTCCATTATTTTTTAATAAAATTACACTATTCCCTGGGTAAATTCATTTAAACAGCTTATCATTTCCATTAATTTCTTAATTTCATAATTGTATTCAATATAAATTTTCTACTAACATTCTACTTCCCATATATGTTGTTGAACAGATATATCATTCTATACAATGTCTGATAACTATCTAAGGATCCAATATCCTTGTATAAATTACATCATTAATTTACATTCTATTTTAAAAATTATATATATATAAGGCATAATAAGGATCCATCTTAATGATTGAATGAATGATATTTTTGTAATAAAATTCATCTAGTGGATGGAATTGATCCCAACCACCATAGAAATACATAGAACCTAATGTCAATATATCTACTTCAGTTTGAATTTTTCTGTCATCATACCCATGTTTTTTTGGATGATACAAAGTACTGAAACTTATATCTATATGAATAGAATACCGCATACATCATTATAACATAGAGGAAAACCTTGTATCTTATCTAAATACAATATAATGTGGTACACCATGAATCCTTAAAAATTCATTAATATATATCACAGAAATATGTTATAGAGATAAATATTCTATAATAGAGATTATGTATGATGATATTTGATGAGAATTGAGAACATCCCATATAGTACTTTTCCAATTTGATTTTTTATACTCCAGAGGAAAAATTAATTTTGAGTTTATTCCAATTCAGATCTAGTATTGGTAATTGTTGTGACATCCCTTTATAATTTTGTATATCAGTTATTATTTTTTGACATTCAAAGATTAAAGAAACATAATACGATATATATCTATTCATATTATCCCACATTAAAACACATTCATGTAGTAAAATGGTGGTTTTTATACTCATGTCATTGGTTGAATGTGGGTCAAAGGCCTATGATATTTTTAGATTTGATTGGTTGATTCATGACATGCAAGTTATTTTTTTCCTAAAATATAACAATATAATTCTTATAATTTACCCAAATGTAATAAACCCTTAATTTCTTCATGATAAAATATAATTAAAACCCATAGTTTACTAATATATTTCATCTCATGTATTCAATGAAAAGGCATTACTTGACAAATTATTTTTTAAAAAAAATTATATAAAACCAAAGTGTATCATTTTCAAAAATTTATTCCAAAATATGAATAATATTGATAAAATCCAATCACAGAAAAATTAAAATGTGGTTTCTAAGACATTGAACATATGGTTAGGGTTAAACTCATAACCACATGATGGCATCTATAACAATTATTTTAATCAATGTGGTGGTCATAAATTATTACAATGTAAAATTCACTCTAAATTCATTTAATATATTATTATCATTCAAAGAAACATTTTCATTAAAATATGGGTTCATCCTTCCACTAATAGAATATGAAATATTATATCGTTATTCAATAATCCATGTATAATGAGATAATCAACGATAATAACCGTACAAACATTCACTAAATTTATACAAATTATTTTTTTATTTATTATTCACTTGAAATCAAAATTGAAATTTTGATATGTGTGAACTTATTATCCTGATGCACATCATCTATTGTTATTTCATAGAAATTCCATTTTTTGTAAAACCATAAATGTTTTGGTTTCTTATCATCCTCATTATCCCTATGATGATTATTCTTCTACATATCTCTATAGATGAGTTTCATAAAATTTGTGAATAATTGTATGTTTTTTCTTTGGTCATCATCCCATTTCAAATTCATAATTCCAATATATCTATATCTTATTGGCTATAAATACCACCAAACATATCTCAAATAAAAAACATTCTTCCATGTATCAATCTTGAGTAATTATATATAAAATCCTTATTGTATACTAAATTCATATGTTATATGAATGGAAAATGATATCTCATACAACAAGTAGCTGGTGAACATTTTTGACCATAGAAATAAGGTATTTTTCAATAATTCAAATCACAAATCCAAAATAATATTTTGAAACCAAATATAAAAGGATGTGACATTGGAACTGGAAGAAGCCACGAAGTTGAAATACCCTCCAAATTTTTCACTATAATATTTAAAATTAAATATTTATATAAAATTTCATTAGGGTGTGGAGTAATGTAACCACCACAATTTATCAATTTAATTTAACATATGGTAATAATTTCATATTTAGTAATTTAGTAAAAGAAGATGAACCACCTGACCAAACCACAAAAAAATTATTACATCAATTTTGACATTACATTTATATAATCACAATGGAAAATTGAATTGAAAATGTTAATTTTGGTGGAAAATAGAAAAATGGTTAAGTAAAATATAATAAATATAATATGCATGGTCTATAACAATATAAACACTCATGAATAATATTAAAAAAATAAAGAATAATAGTATAATTAAATATTTCATCATGAAAATGAACATCTATATTTATCATTCAGATATAATATATGTGAAGTAATAATTAATGAAATATGGAATATTTATTATGTATGAATCCAATATGATTATTAAAATCTTTTCTACTTGAATAGTAGTATGACCCTTGTAATAGTCACATGAATGATAGAATTGTAATCTTACCATTAGTAATATCAACTTATCTATTATATTAGTGTGTAAACCTATTTAATATAAAATAACATGTATTTATAAAATAAAATTAAAAGAATGGGTATTTATAAAATATTACATGTATATAAAATATATTAAAAATGATAAAAAAAATTGTTTTATAATTTTTGTAAAAAGAATAGTTTTGAATAATATTTGATAAATGTATTGAATTTAATAAATGGTTCCTTATTTGTGCTAAAAATTACACTGATAAATATATCATTTACCAGTGATTCTAAGTCCTGATAAATGTAAGTTTTATCAGTACTTTTAGCTAGAACTGATAAAGGCACACTTTTATTAGCACATTTTTTTAGCATTGATAATGGTCGGTGCTTCCCTTGTGTTGATCTGTGGTAGTGACATGGCCAATGAGAATTACTAATCCCATGAGGCTGTTCACTAGCACTTGGGAATCAAAAAATAACAAGAGGGAATGATTTAAAGAATTCTATTGAAAAAATGAATACATATAACATAGTGAAACAAAATATATGATAGAAATATTCCATAACTGAAAGAACACATCAGAAATGATACCAGTCAAGGCATTTAAAATATCCCATGTAATATTCTAGCATCAAAGTGCTACTAAAATTGAAATAGGACACCTCCTTTGATATCATGGGAAACTCCCACTATCTCACCACTAGCTACCTACACTCATCAGAAGAGATACCTCTCTAACTCACTATGTTTTGTTTCCTTTTATGAAATTGAAATTCATATAATTGTCTACGCACCACCGAATAGAATAATGAGGTGAAATATGGCTAGCTTAGTAGGATCCCACTTGGTTATTAAATTTATTAAATATTATAAAAATCCAATTATTTAAATTAAAAAAAATCATATACAATCTAATAGTTATTTTATAAAAATCAAGGAAACATATTTAAATTTCTTTTTTTCTGCATTTCCAAATAAATCAAGGTAAAATAGTTTCAATGGATTTCATATATCAACCAGTCTATTATGACATAGAAAATCATGGACCACAAATCATATCCTATCTATCATAGTAAAATTTAAAATAGTGTAATCTAAAATCACAGGTCACATTAGACTAAGGATCTTTACAGATCATGCTATCTAGGACCCTCATAAAATAATTGAGACAATTGCATGAATCAGGCCTATAGATATACGAACTATATCTATAGAGAATAAAAACACCACCCAAAGTGAACCTCCCAACATGTATATTAATTCAATAAAACAATATTTCTTGGGATAAAATGAACACCCCATGAGTGAGCCCCCCAACAGATTTAATGAACTAGGGCTGTTACTTAACCTTCCACCTACCTACCCAAGTAATTCCATATGACAATGATACTTTTTATTTCACATTATTTCACAATATATTACGTAATATTAAAATTAATAAAACACAGAATGTTGATAAGTATAGTGTATATGGGATTTATTTACATTATAAAAAAACATAAAATAGTGAACACATCATCAATATTGAAAAATTAAATTACATTCTCAAAAATTTATTTCATATGTAATTCTGAATGGGATCACATGGGGAGATACATAAGAAAGGGGTGAGAGATAAAGACCAATAATGGAATAGACATTCCATAACATGAAAAATGTATTATATGTTAGAAAATAGAAATTTTAATGATATATAAATGGGTGATACTCATAAACATGATCAATGAGGAATGATATAGAAATGATAACATAAAGGCCACATGGGAAATTTGGAATCAATGTAACCCATGTCGTTTTTTACATAGTTCAATGATTAATTCCAAGAAATCTTGATTGAGAAGTTAATATGTTGAATTTTGGATCACTCCCTAATCCCTTGAATGATGTTTTATTTTACTAAAACATTACACTATGCATTAGGATGCTATATAATTTCAGTCCCACATGTCACATTCATTTCATCAATATTAGAATATGTGCAACATATATCATAAAAAGGGAATAAATTTTCATAAATTTTTATAACCCAAGGAATTATTTCATAGTAAATATATTTTAGTCCCCAATAAAATAATGAAATGTGTATAAAAGGTGAACATTAGTTATAGGAAATGTGTACAGATATTCACTACACAATTGTTTGTGATAGAAAATCATGGTGAAATTTCACCAGTATAACAGTAGTGTATGAGTGTTCATGGGAGATATTGAAGAGACTGAAAGTGGACTCTCGTAATTTAGACATAAAATTTAATTTAATTGTGGTATTTATGAATATATACACTCATTATGAGTTGAATTAAAATAACTAAGATAATGAAGATATATTAATGAAAAGGATAAGAAGAGAATCCCTTACCTTAAGGGTGTGATTCCGAATGATTTGGAGGTTATTGAGATATTGGGGGCACCATGGGAGGACTATAGAGAGGGGTGTGAAGTGTAATCATGTCATAAAAGTTTTGCAGAGAACAAATGATATGGTTCGTGGGTTTATATTGGAAATTAGTGGAGAAAAATTTATTATATCTCAAAAAAATGCATTGGACTCTATGTAATAAAGTATTCAAACCCCAAAACCATCAAATTGTTTTCCAAAAATAAATAGTGATTTTAATTATTTTATAAGGTGAAGGGATTATATTATTTAAATATTACATTTGATGACCTAAAACTGAGTCACTTCCAAAACGAAATGATTTTAAAACATTAAAATATATTATTGGTTTTTGAGGATACATAAAAGCATTATAAAATTAATCAAATAGACATAAAACCACATTATTTTCAAGCGTAAACATATATTGGATCTTGGATATAGTTTATACTATTTATTACATCACATTTTTGGTATCATGATGTCATAATACCTACTGTATTTTTATAACCTATTTAATTTTTACCCAAAAATTCGACTATCTAATAAAATTTTGCAAAATTCACCATTTGATAATATCAACATTATAATTTCAATAATATTATTAAATTTTATCATCAATCTATTAAATATATATTAATATGTTTTTTAATAAAATAAGAATTATTATTTATTGAGAATTACTTGGTTTTTTACCATAAGAATTTTCGAACCCTTATAAAAAATAACATTTGACATCATAAAAATTATATAGACACTAATATTTAATAATAATTATTTATTATCAATATTTTATTATAATATTATTTATTTTAAAAAAAATAAGTTCAAAAACAATAAATTATATTATAGAAATTGAATATTACCCATAAATATAATTTGTTTTTTATTATATGAAAATAAAAATAGATTTTAATGTAACAATAATAACTATATTTAGCTAGTATTAAATTTAAAATAAAATATAAACGTCCATATTAGTATGTTCTTGATAGATATACCATTAATATTGGGGAAAACATTGTATGATAATGGTGTAGGATAGTGACACATTCAAGGGGTGGTTTGGCATACATGGTTTCAACCATGATCTCGATGAGCTTGAACTTCTCCCATTAATTGGCTCACTCATACAAGATTTTAAGGATCCCAACTTGATATTATTCAAGTTCAAAGCTCCATGATTCTATCTCCCTTGAAAACTCCAATAAATGGGCACCATATGGTATGATCCTACTAGGTGAGGACATCACATCCTTTTTCTATGTCCATTAAACTTGTGAAACCCAATATTTATACTAGTAATATAATCACTTCCCAATGACTATATTTCATTGATAATTGTGGTTAATAGTATATTTAATATGATATGATATAATAAATCCAAATAAGTGAATGTGTTTTCTATATCCATAATATATATTAATAAATTTAATTAAATAGCAAGTTAACTTGGTTAATAAATTCTCAGGTCATTTCAATTTCCTCCCATTCATAAATTTCACCGCCAAAATTTTCATTTCATATACTAAAATGTTTTTTTGGAAAATCTATTTCTTCAAATTACATGGATCCCACATCTCTTATTCAATCATGTAGTTTCTCCACAACACTTTGAGTAGGTGAAATCTCTTCATTCATATAATTTTTTCCCTATGATCTATGATATTCATAAGTTTCTACTCAAATGAATGATTAATATCCAATGATACAACCTCTAGATTGAGTATATATGAGGGTTTTGGTATTAAATTACTCAGGAGTGATATGTGAAAAAATAATGTAGTTGAGTTAAGTCAGGTGAATGTTTTAGTTGGTAGGCTAAAACTTTGATGCAGTCAAATATCCGAAATGGGGTGATGTATCAATTGGATAAGTATTCCCTTCATCCGAAATAACATCTCATTCTTCCAAGGAGATGTGTGGATGAATTCCTGGTCTACAACAATAAAATCTAGGTCTTGTTGAATATTGCAGAATATATCTTTTTTTACTACGATAATACTTGATGTGTTTTGTTGAATTTTCTTAAAATTTCATAGAATTTCATTGACCATTTCTGGACCTAGAATTTTGGGTTCCAAACAGCATCTCATCATGAAGGTGTTATATATATTTTACAATTTATGGATTCATAGGAATCCTTTTGGATTTTTTAGTGGATACTATTATTTTAAGAGAAATTGACCAGAGGAAGGTGTTGATCCCATCATACTTTGTTGTCAATTGAGAATGATGTCAACGTGTCCTTAGATTTCTTAATATTCTTCACAGATTGGATATCATATTTAGGTAGATAGTTCATGATAAAGTACATATTTGTATTTACAGAATGATGAATACTCTTCTGGAACATATTGTTAAATCTTGGATCTCAAGTGGATACAAATGATAGTGGTGTTCTATGTAGCCTCACCACTTATCTAATTTACATCCCTTCATGTTAATTGAGTCATAAGTCCTCTATAATTCACATGATGTGAGTATTTTTTTCAATTTGTCTCACCCTAACTCATATATAATTATTTCATCTTGATATATTTTGAATACTAGTGACAAAGTCCATGGTTTTGTTCTCCCATTTATAAGTTGTAAGGGGTTATGGTTGAATCATCCCCTTGGATTTTTCCCTTTTCCCAATCATGTACTAAAATATATTACACCTTGATGTATATTTTGAGATCTTCAACTTCATATATTCCTATAAATAGGTCTCTTATATATCTAGATTCATTTTTTTCCTACTAGAATAATAATAAAGGTCAAGATATATGCATCATCTAACATCCCCTTCTTTAAATCATGGTTTTATTTCACACATAGTCTTGACCGAAATCTCACAAATCCATCTTCATTATCATTGTACTCCCTGGATTTATTTTTTCTTATAGATTCCAAATAGTTCTAAATTCCCACATCATGTATTTGAGATTCCATTATCCCCTACAGAAGTGATAGTTTAACAATCATTATTGAAAGTATTGTTGATGTTTGTTCTTTTATGATTCCCATTTCCATTCTTTTTTGATATATAGAGATCATATCCTTTTCAATTATCATCAATAATATCATTATTGCATCTTCTCTACTTAGAGAATCTTCTGATTTATTCTATTTTTTCATGATGTTATTATATTGAGTAGTCATAATGATTGATCATCTATGACCATCTTCATTGGAGTATATTCAGCTATTTCTTTGGGAACATATACTTCAGTCTCTTATGATTTGTATATATTTTACACGTATCCCCGATGATATATTTCCATAAATTTTTTAACACAAAGATAATTGTATCAAGATTTAGATAGTTTTATGGGTATTTCTATTCATGAACCTTCAATTTCATTGAAGCATACGATAACCCATTTCAATTATTAAAGAACACACTTCTCAATATCTTCATCAAAGCATCAATAAATACCCTAAAATTTTCATTAATTGTGTGAAATATGAGTACAAATGTAGTGATAATCTTATTTTTTAGACTCTCTAAGAATTCTTCACATTCATCATTAAAAACCAACATGGTCCTTTAATGAGTTAACTTTATTAGAGGGTTTACAAATAACAATAATTTACTCACAAATAAACGATAGTACCCATCTATTACAAGTAATCTGTGGATATTTTCACAATGGTGTCCTTAGAAATCCTTCATTTGATTTTTTTTCTTTGAAGGGTCCACATATATCCCATTACTTATGATAATACTCCCCATTAATGATACATACTTTATCCATAACTCATAACTATTATACACTTCATAATGCTTCTCCTTTCAAAAGGTATTTTTCATAGTGCTTAGATTCTCCTCATCCTTCTCCTTTGTTTTTGGGTATATTAGAATATCATCTATAAAGACTACCATGAATTTTATGAGGTAATCTCTAATACTCTATTTATAATGTACAAGAATATTTTTGGATAATTAGTGAGTCCAAATGGAATTAATATGAAATCATAGTTCTCATACCATTTTCAAAAACCATTCATTGGGATATCCTCCGTCTTCTCCCTTACTTAATTGTATCCAAATCAAAGATCCACATTGGAGAAGTATTTGAATCTACATATATGATCAAATATTTCCTAAATTTGTACCATAGGATATATATTCTTTTTCCTGAACTTATTTAGAACTTAATAGTCAATGTAAAGGCACATTGACCCATCCTTCCTCCTAATGAAGAGTCCTGGAACACCCCTAGGTAAAGTGCTTAGAAATATGAACGATTTTTCTAGATTATCTTGTTGTTTTTTCTATAGATCATCAAGTTACATGAAATCTATTCTCTTTTTATTACTGAATAATGGAAATTACCTAGTTTAATCATGATTTAAAATTCAACATCTCATCGAGGATAAAGACAAGGTATTTTAATGGAAAAAACATCACCATATTCCCCTTTCAATGGAAATGTTTTCAAGGATTTCAATTTCTGTATACCCAATCATTTGAGGAAATGATTATTTCCCATAGAACAATAATATCCGAGCTTCATATTTTAAATTAAATTTTCATTCACCCCTTCTTAGAACTTGTATAGAATTTAAGGTCGACTCTCAATATAGAGAGACAATTCCTTATCACAGAAATTTTTATTCTCTATATAATTAATGAAAATCCATTTCTAGAATTGCCTCAAATTCTCATAAAGATAGAATGAAAAGCTGTTATAGGAAATTAATCACCTAAATTTTGACCGTGGAGGAGTTATATACTCAGGAGACAATAATTTACCCATTTATTGTCTTCAAGAATATCTCTACCTTTATTATTTTCTGTGGTTATTTAATAGTTCAACTAATATTAAACAATATAAAGGAATGTGTAGAACCATAATTAAAAATTAGGTTCTCTATTCATGAATAAATAACTAGAGTTACTTTCCATACATCATTATTGGGATCCATTTCAGTGTTCTAGATGGAATAATCTATCACTTACTATATATAGTTTGTTGGTTGTGTCTAAAAACTGTTGGTTTAGTGCATTAGTATCCAAATATTCCTTGTTCCATGTAGTTGAAAAAAATGAAAAATGCATTAAGGTTGGAGTGGAGTGTTCCTTTCCCTTATCCAATTAGTTGTATTCTCCCATCTAAATTTCTAGTAATGCTTCCATCCTTAAAGCACCTTATACATTTCCTCATCCCCCTTAGACTATTTATGGGGTTCTTCTTTCTGTACTTTTTAAAAGTGGTATGTTGAAATTTCATAGCTTCATTGTATTTCTCAATCAGACTATGAGATTAAAATCCACTTTCCTCTTCATATCCCCATGATACCATTGAGATTTATAGATCTCCTTTTCAACTTTAAGGGCACATCAGACAATTTACTCATAGAAATCATCATCATGGATCACTATAGACATTCATAGAATTGGTTTTTTCCAAATAAAGAAGTTGTTAAAATTAAATTTAGGGATACTGAAAAAATTGGATGTCTATAATGAAATTATTTTGATTTTTTCCTTATACTCTATGATAGAATCATTTTATTTTTTCTTGAGGTAATGGAAATACCATTCCATTTTAAGTCATATAGTGTAAGAAATAATTTATCAAAAAACATTTTCCAAAAATCCTTCCACTCTATTGTTTCAATATCTTGTTTAGGATTTATATTCATGATCAATATATACCACAGAAGATCTTCCCCCTTCATTCGACAAATAGAATGTACAAATATATCTTTCGAGGAACATTAATGGATGGATAAGATCTTATAAATGGGTTTTATCGATTGTTCCATGATTAAGGGATCAGATGATTCATTAAACATTGGTGGCCTTTGTTACATAACGGTCTCACATGATTCATTTTCATTATTAGAGGATTTGGGTGAAATACAGATCTATCATTCTATTTATATATTAATTCATTGGAGAGAGTATCATCAGAATGTTTACTGTTCATACTCACATCTGGTTGGACATCATGTTGGGAAGTCATCACATTTCCCTTCACATTGGTTCATTACTCAGATTGTCCTATTTTCTTCTATTTTCCAGAATAAATGTAAAATGAAGGATAATTATTTTTTAACTAATAAATATATAAATAGTAATCCAATAAAATTTATGGAATAACTTATAAATAAAATATATTCATTTACTTTAGAATTTATAGGATTGAATATATGTTTTCCATGATCTATTTTTAAACACAACCACTTATGGGAATTATTTTTTTCCTCTAATAATGGTACAGAATTAGCTCTTGAATTTACTAAATAATTTTCCCTTGGATTTTCAAGATATGTGTGCAACAATTCTTTTAGTTAATAACTATTTCCCTATCGAATTTAGTTCGACGAAAAATTTTATGGTTTTACACCAATGTAAATTTAATATATACCTATATCCACTTTATGTATCCAAAAGTGAATAAATGTTCATGAAAACCGTATAATATATATTTTACAAAAATATTTGTATGTATTATGATGTGAAGTGTTTTCCCTAAGGATTATAAAATATTTTCCATGTAAAAATCCAAAAAAATCATTCTATTGATACAATCTATGATGTTCTTGGAACATAGAATTCCTTGTGTCTGTGGGAATTTGTTGAATTAAATAACAAAATAAAATTATGAATACATTACTATCATTGAAAACATCTATAACATGCCCATAATATATTTTATATTTTAAACTACATGGAATAACGTGGAGACATAATAAGAAAGGGGAGAGCTATAAAGCCATGTAAGAGAATAAACAAGGAATAACATGAAGAAAGTATTACTTGTTATAAAATATTCATATAAGTGCGACATAAATGGGTGTGAATGATAAAAGTGTACAATAAGGCAATAAAAACATTATAACAAAAAAGGAAACAACGGAAATGTCAAAACAACATAAAACATGGCATCATCAAACATTGGGAAAAGCTATCTACCAATAAAGAATGAGGAAAAAAATAACATTATGAATTAGGTCAACTTCCTAATCCATTTCATGATGAATTATGAGACTAAAACATTACCAATTTCACTGTAGTGACATATAATTTTGGGTGCACATGTTACATTCATTTTATTCACATGCATAAGTGTGCCATATATATCATTAAACATGGAATCATTTATCCCCTAAAATTTATTCCATGATCAGTGAGTGTTTAATAAATACATGTAATTATATAATCAATGTTTTTAATATTCATAAATGTTAACAACCTTGATAGGTAATGAGCACGGGTATTCACTACATAATCTTTTGGTAAGGAAAATCCAGGTTAAATTTCAAAAGCATAAATGTGGTGTATGAATGATCATAAGAGGGATTGATTAGAGTTAAAGGGGTATATCACAATATAGAATTAAAATTGATAGTAAGGTAGATATGGAAAAATATCCAAAAATTAATAAATGATTATAAAAGACCTAAGATAAATAAAATACGTGAATACAGAGGAGAAGATGATGATCCCATACCATGTGATTTTGATCCCTAAGGCAAGGTAGGATCTTTTTGAGAGATTCTGGGAACCATTGAAGGACTATAGTCAGGGGAGTAATGATTAAGGATGTTATCCTAGGTTTTTTACTGATTTGAAGTGGGATATTTGGTGGGTTTATATTGGAAAATAGTAGGGAATTCAATATTTTTTTCTAAAACATGGGTTTTGGACTCCATAAAATAAATTTATCAAATAAAAAAATCTTCATATAGTTTTCCCCATGTTTTTATTCCAAATGGGAGTGGTATCAGTTATTTTATAATGATATTGTCTAAAATTATTATAATATTATCATTTCTTATGTGGAAATGATTTATGTCATGGATGATATGATTTTAAAACATTAAAATATATTATAGGTTTTGTAGGATTAATAGGATCTTTATAAAATTAATCAAATAAATATAAAATGAGATTATATTAAATTATAAACATATATTTCATCATGTTTTCAATTTATAATAGTTATTAAATAACTTTTGGAGTATTATTATGTCATCATACACACCATATATGTAAACAATATTTAAATTTTACCGAAAAATTTAACTATCTCAATGAAATTTAAACAAATAACCATTGGATAATTGTGATTTTATTATAATAAAAATAATATTCCTTTTATATAAACAATTTTCTAAACTTTTGTATTATCACTTTTAAAATAAGATTTGATATTTATTTTTAAATGTTGTTTCTTTTGACAATAATTGTTTTCGAGCCCTTAAAAAATACATTTGACTTCATAAAAATTAATTGATAATTTATGTCTAATTATAATTATTTAACAATATTTTATTAAAGGTTTATTTATTTCAAAAATACAATAATTCGTTAAAATAAATTCCTTAATTTAATTTGAATATGTCCAAAAAATGAAATTTTTGTTTTATTACATCCAAAAGATCATTTACAATGTAACAATATGAAGTACAATCATTATTCTATTTAAAATAAAACATACATATCCATATTATTATGGTCTCGATAGATATCCCATTAATACACCATCTAAAACCCTAAGAGAATGGTAGTTTTAGGGACACGAAGCTTGACGTACATAGATATTACATTACTTTTGCGGAATACATAATACATAACAAAAACAGACACACAAGGACAGTAATAGTTTCATATCTTTGGAAACTTGGAATGTAAACATCTAATCCTATTGAAAGATCTTCAACATCTCCCATATCGATGTTCCCCTTTTTTTTCTTACCTAAAACCATTATTTATATCCTGGGGAAAATAAAACATATAAAGGTAGAGCTCAAATGATCAGTAAGGGTAAGCATGGATAAAATAAAACAAATCATATTCATTTGAACTTAAAAACATGAACATAATGTTTAAAGATCAAATCTTGAGGAATGACATAAAACATGGAAGTATGTAAGGCATAGATCATAAAGAAATATTAAGCATGGTAAAATATCATGGGATTAAAACATGTAATTGTGGCAACCATTCAGCACATTTCATGATTTCCATAGTAGCCAAGTCATTGCTGCCAAGACCGTCTTAGTGGACAAAGTCCCTTTCTGAATCAAGTTCACTCCTCGTTTCAGTCCTGTAACATTGAACCAGATTAACTTACCGTTCCATCCATGTCTATCTCATGAGATATTAATTTTTACCCAATTCATTGGAGGGAGATATAGGTCCCACCCATCTCATATTGAAATCATTCATACTTGTGCCACAAAATAAACATACATCATTCATAATAACCCAACGAATAAAATGGGTTTCATAAACATGATCCCATCATCACATAATCCATATAAAATAAATTCATATCATTTCATAATAAGAAAAAAAGAAAACATGTAAATCTTATATACATTATAATTTAAACATACACATATTAAATAATTTCATCTTAGATGGAAAATGGTTTTGATAAAACACTTGAAATGAATTCTTGAGGAAAATATCCTTTCTTCTTCAAAATAATTTTCTTTTCACAAAATGACATTCAATTTTAAAAGAAAAGAATTTTGTTCAAAATAATCATAAAATCTTGTAGAGGAAGCTTCATGAAAATGAGGTGTTATGAAACCATAAAAATCCGTTCACGCCGTATAAGTTAAAAAAACATTCTCCTCGTACTTTTTCCGGAAATGTCAAAAAGTACATTGTAAAAGAAATATTCCTTCCGTAGCTTGTGGTAAAAGTAAAAAAAGGGGTAAAAATGACTTTAAACATAAAATGATGAATATTAAACATTTTATGAAAACATTTTGAGAAAACATGGACATGGATGATAAACATAACCCTAATAAATTCTTACGAATAAACAATATCTGATGAGAAACGAGATTGAAATAATTATCCCTTACCTTAGGTATGATATGCATCATATGGATCTGAACCTCCTGTATAATGATTTAAATAATGTCATTTAATAATTACATAATCATATTCATTTTTATGATATCATATATGTTTCACTTATGACTTTATATTACCCGTTCTTTTGTAAATTCCATGTTAAAGCAGCGTTTTGCGTAAAATCATTTCATTTATCGTATGTGTTTCGACTTTTCATTCTTGATATTATTACTTATATCCTAATTTACATAATTCCATAATGTAAAACATGATTTATATATAATATATATTCATCATATACATATATATTGTTGATCTATAAAAAGAATGAAATACACCGTTCATGGAGACGGTAGGTCGTACGTACGCATGAACGCTGTTTTTGTTTCCTTATTGAATTGAATGAAACTAAATCGATGACATACATATATATATACAGAAATACAGTAGAATTATAATTTAATATATTTTATTATTATTCATTTTATAAACTTTATGATCATTCATGTATGGTTAACAAGGAGAATGAATCTCATCGTGTCGTGGAGACGGTAGTCCGTACGTACGCACGAGCGATGATATCGTTCCCATAATTATTGAATAGAATTGGAGTGGATGTTATAATATATAATAATCAGTATGATTTTATAATAACCATATATAGTTATTATTTACACCATTATACACATCCATGTAAGGTGTTCGGGGAAAAACAGATTACACCACGACGTGGAGACGGTATTCCGTACAAACGCACGCGCAGTGGTTTTGTTTTTCGTATGATGAATAGAAGGTGAAATAGGTCTGTTTAATATTTATAATAAGATATCAGTATATTAGTGATACTGACTTTATTACTTCATAATGAAACAACTAAAGAAGAGGGAGTAGAAGAAGAATGGAACTTGAAGAAAACGGTAGAAGGTATTACCTCTTTCTCGAAGTGCCTCCTTTAAAATTTCTCTTTAGGGCACTAGAGTTGGTATTTTGAGAAGAAAAGTACCTCTAGTAGGTTTCTAAGGAAGTGTGGAAGTTAAATGGGCAGGTTTTGGCCGAGAATGAAGGCTCTATGTGGTGTAAGGAGGAGAGGGAGGAGGTTCCCTTTTATAAGGGGGGAGAGGGGCACCTTTGGAATCCTCAAAAATATTAGTTTAATATAAATTTAAACCCCAAATAAAAACATACAAAAATGACTCAATTCGAATATTAGTTTATTTAGGATTGTAATCTCATAAAACTATATAATTTAGACATGTATGGAATTTATTTTAAACATCATCAACTTGATTTATCCTTATTTAATCTATTAAATTTTATTTGTGGTAATTAGATTCTAAATTTTAAATTGTTATAAATAATTACTTATGTTCTGTGAATTAATAAAAATTAGATAATTAATGACATTTTAGACTATATAAATTTCAATTTATAATTTTTAAATATTTTTGTGATTTTTAAACAATTTAATAATATGTTACTTTTATAAAATAACAATAGTGTCAATTTTGACACTATTTATTTATTTGAATTTAAATTAAAACCACACAAAGTATATATTCAAACTAAAATATTTAATAGGTTTATAACATTTTATAGTAATCTATAATGTTAGTTTAGTACATTAAATAGTTCATATAGTATTTATTTTAATATTTTTAAAACCATTTATTTGGTATATCTCTTAATAAAATAATTAGTACAACATTTTTGTATAATTATTTAATATACTTATCTTTTGCATTAAAATTAAAAATAAAATACTCTGATGAAGATAACTATAAAATATTTTATAATAATAATTTTACTCGAATTTATCATCTTAAAATAATAACATTTAAATTGTTCGGTTTATTAAATTATGAAGGTGACAACTTTGGAATCATTTAAAATAAAATATTATAAGTGTCATAATCACCTTAATAAGGATCCAAATGGTCAGAAATTCGGCCAGTGGATGATTAGGGTTTATATATATACTACTTATAAGTTTTCTGCAGATTTTTTGGCATTTTTTTTATGTATTACAATTTCAATAAAAACAATATTATTGATTTTTCAGTAAATAAATAATTTATGCATCATTAATGTATAAGATAATAAGGTAATTAAATAACTCTTAAAAATTACAAATAAATTACCATAATTAATAAAAATCATTTTATATTTAAAATTTGAGTTTATAACCGAATTTATATTCTGTATAAACTTATATTAAAAATACTTTAATTATTAAAGTTGAGTGATACATATTTCACTTTCCTTTAACTAAAATAAACTAAAGGTCTTAATCATCTCCAAGTTGGTTCTAATGGATTCCATTTCGACCCAAATATGACTTAGGATGAAATATAATCATCCAACTGTATTAAAACAAGTATTAGGATAATTTTATAATCTTATATTTACCCTTAATTACCCAATTTACCTTTTACTATGGTAAATTAATTTTAACGTTGTTAATATTCATAAAGCCCAAAAATAAAAAGAAGTCTATTAATATAATTTGGACCCACTGATTCCAAATATGGAATCCATTTTTAAAAATTCAATCCACAGAAGTTTCAGAAATTAAATTAAAATTAATCCCGTTGTCGAAAGAAAACGGGTTTTTGTTTAAAACATTACAAAAGATTGAATTTATTTATCCTACGAATTCCATGTAAAATCAATGCTAATGACAAACATTATATTAAATGGTAAAAATATATTATATTTATACTTTAAAACCATTAAATATTATAATTTAAACACATAGGTTATTACGATAAAAAAGTTGTTTTTAATTAAAATATAGCGTGTTTTTACTATTCATTAAAATATGAATGTTATCAGAATAATATGAAAAACCTATCCAAAGTAAATTTTTATTTCCTGATTCCAAATAATAATTTTATTTTGTCAAATTTAACTTATAAACATGTCAAAAACTATATTTAATGTGGGTGCTCCATCAAAAGGCGGCAAAACTTCATTTTTTGAAAAATACTTATTTTACCCGAAAAATTTATTTTTTTATTATACCATGTTCTAGAAAATGATTAAGATGAAATAATAATGTTATAACATTAAAAATTTAGTTAATACTATCCATAAAAGCTAGTTAATAATAATATTATAACCATATATCATTATTTAGTGAAACCTGATTTTGCGTACAACACACGCTATCGAGGAAAGTCGTTATTGCGTGTAATTCAAGCCAAGTCAAGGATGAGTGTTGTGAAATAATCCTTTTTTGTTGCGTTTAAAAAAAATCCAACCATATTTCATTTATACATTGAATATATATATATATATATACACTCAATGTTGCGTAGAATAACTACTATCAAACAAACTTGAAACTGTGTGTAACACGATCCAAGATTAGTTTTGCGTATACTGCAAGCTAATACGGTGTTGCGTATAGCGCAAGATAATCTTGGTGTAGAGTACAACAGAAGATATGAAATGAATTAAAAAGAATATATCTTATAAAATCTCGGGGTGTTACATTCTACCCCCCTTAAAATGAATTTATCCCTCAAAATTTGTCGGGGTTATAAATGGTTTAATACTTGAAAGTTTCTTTAGTAGAAACCCACATCGTAAAAAGGGAATACTAAAAACTTAATTATTAAAACTAAAGTATGAAATGTAACGATTACCCAAAGAAACTGATCACTGAGTTTCCATATAGGAGAACATAGGTGAAAATATGGATATGGAAGAAAAATATAACCATCAAGTTCTGATGAAGAGTGGTAGAGAGAATGGCTATGAAAAATCCATCAATCACAAAGCCATAGATTTGTGATGATCTAAGGTACCATCTCATTCATCGAATATAAGGGCATTAGGACAACATTTTTTTGGTTTTCAAGATCATTTCCCAAAAGTAGATGAATTAAAATAAATACTTACATTATTTTCGTACAATCTCATTGTTGTTCATGAATTGAACAATTTCAACTTCATCCCTCAAAGAAATGAAGTTGAATTTGTTATTCGTGAAGTGTTAGCAGATCATGTGATAGAATGACAGGTCATTCCATCCATCTCAAACAAAAGTTTACCAAAAGTTAATAAATATAAATAAGTCGATTAATCGTATATGGTTCCTAAAATGGACTTATAATTCATATCTAATACCACTCAAAAAAATTAAAACTAATTTATACTAACCAAGGAAATCCTATAGGCTAGTGGTAGGCGATAAAGGCCTGTCGCACATCGGTTGTGGGTTCGATTTCCATAGGCTTGTCTAACGCGATGGGCTGTCACCTATCTTGCAGGTTGTCCTTTTTTTCCAAAAATAAATTATTATAACTTTCAATAAATAATATCGAAAAAGTTCTTGCCTTAAACAATACTAACTTATGTCCAACATAATCCATTCCAATCATTAGGCTTATCTAAAATACTTCGGTACAAGATCATAGTATAATGAAAACAATTACTATAAAGTTTATCTACTAAGAATGTGAATACAAGAATTTATCCCACATATATTATATGATATATCTTGTTGGTTGCATTCCAAACACATGAATACCTTAGTCATATATTCTCTTGAATCATAAATTACCATATAACCTTAGTTAAAACATGAATACTATCAAAAGGTAACTCTTTCCACATACAAAAATCTCAAAAAATCTATATAATCAAACCATAATATCACTTAGTCATTATATCAGTAATGAGCTCATGAATACAATCAAACATCCCATTATCTTCTTATCCCTTCATTATGCGCATAATATCAGAATAACCTTCCATGGTTACCGATACCATTCAACATATACTTTCAAATACATTAGGAAAAACAATAGTGTAACAATCCTTAGATGATTCTTTATTCCATAGTACCATACATTATTCTTTATAAACATACAATCATTCCACTATCTTCTTAAACCACTGACTGAGCTTTATCATTTTTTTTCATCTCATATTTCATATGTAGTCTCTTCATCATCATCCACATAAATACTACCCGTATGACCATGCTGATTCTCATCATGAGATTTTCCCTTAGGGCATTGGTTTTGATAATTCCCATACATTCCACATTTAAAACATCTAATCATTGTTGATGTCGTATCAATACCATTATCCTTGTCCATGTTGTTAACTGAACCTTTTCTTATTCACTTACTGGATTTATGTCCTTCTTTTCCACACCCAAAGAATCTTCTAGTTCCTTTGAAAAAATCTCCCTGATGCCTCTTCCCACATGATTTACATGAGGGTAATTGAACTTTCTTTCCTCTATGATCATCATGAATCTCCATATTTATCATATTATCTGAGTCGGGAAACTGACCAAAGTTGAGATTATTGATCATATAACAAGATTGATGATTAGGCATAATATCGATGTTTGGACTTCCAAATCCCTTTTCATTTGGTTTCTAATGAAGAATATCATTCCATTGTCCATCATATCCTCCATCATCGTGAATCTTCCAATTTCCATCCATTTTCTAAAACCCAAAAAGAGTACTGTGAGAGCCAAAAATATTATAATAAAAATAACATAATCAAGGGGGAGTACCTTAGACATCTAACATATTATGTTTAATTCAATTATCGTTGCAGTAATTCTAGGACTATAATATATACTTATACTTAACCTTAGGGACATCCCTAGACATACCTTAGAAATATCTCTAGGGATCTCACTAATGTTTTCACATCCTAGTTTCCAAAGGTTGACTAAACCTTTCCTTTGATACCAAATGTAGAGACCTAAAGCTTTACATACATAGATATTACATTACTTTTGCGGAATACTTAATACATAACAAAAACAGACACAAAAGGACCGTAATAGTTTAGTGTCTTTGGAAACTTGGAACGTAAACATCTAACCCTGTTTAAAGTTCTTCAACATCTACCATATCGATTTTCCCCTTTTTTTTCTTACCTAAAACATTTATTTATATCCTGGGGAAAATAAAACATATAAAGGGTGAGCTCAAATGCTCAGTAAGGGTAAGCATGGATAAAATAAAACAAATCATATTCATTTGAACTTAAAAACATGAACATAATGTTTAAAGATAAAAATATTGAGCAATGACATAAAACATGGAAGTATGTATGGTATATATCATAAAGAAACATTAAGAATGATAAAATAGCTTGGGAGTAAAACATGTAATTGTGGAAACCATTCAGCACATGTCATTATTTCCATAGTAGCCAAGGTATTGCTGCCAAGACCATCTTAGTGGACAAAGTCCCTTTCTGAATCGAGTTCACTCCTCGTTTCAGTCCTGTAACACTTAACCAGATTAACTTACCATTCTATCCATGTCTATATCATGAGACATAAATCTTTACCCAATGCATTGGGGGGAGATATAGGTCCCACCCATCTCATAATGAAATCATTCTTACTTGTGCCACAAAATAAACATACATCATTCATAATAACCCAAAGAATAAAATGGGTTTCATAAACATCATCCCATCATCACATAATCCATATAAAATAAATGGATATCATTTCATAATAAAAAAAGAGAAAAAATGTAAATCGTAGATACATTATACATGAAACATACACATATGAAATAATTTCATCTGAGATGGAAAATGGTTTTGATAAAACACTCGAAATGAATTATTGAGGAAAATATCCTTTCTTGTTTCAAAATCTATTTCTTTTCACAATATTCCATTCAATTTTAAAAGAAAATGATTTTGTTGAAAATAATCATAAAATATTGTAGAGGAAGATTCATTAAAATGAGGTGTTATTAAACCATAAAAATCTGTTCATGCCGTATAAGTTAAAAAAAACATTCTCCTCGTACTTTTTCCAGAAATGTCAAAAAGTACATCGTAAAAAAAATATTCCTTCCGTACCTTGTGGTAAAAGTCAAAAAGGGGTAAAAATGACTTTAAACATTCAAGGATGAATATTATACATTTTATGAAAACATTTTCAGAAAACATGGACATGGATGATAAACCTAACCCCAGTAAATACTTACGAATAAACAATCTCGGATGAGAAACAAGGTTGAAATAATTATCCCTTACCTTAGTTTTGATATGCTTCGTCTGGATCCAAACCTCCTGTATAATGATTTAAATAATGTCATTTACTTATTACATAATCATAATAATTGTTATGATATCATATATGTTTCACTTATGACTTTATTTTACCCGTTCTATTGTAAATTCCATGTTAAAGTAGCGTTTTGGGTAAAATCATTTCATTTATCGTATGTGTTTCGACTTGTCGTTCTTAATATTATTACTTATATCCTGATTTACATAATTATAGAATGTAAAACATGATTTATATATAATATATATTCATCATATACATATATATTATAGATCGATAAAAAGAATGAAATACACCGTTCATGGAGACGGTAGGCTGTACGTACGCATCAACACTGTTTTCATTTCCTTATTGAATTGAATGAAACTAAATAGATGACATACATATATATATACATAAATAAAGTACAATTATTATTTCATATATTTCATTATTATTCATTAAATAATATTTTTGATCATTCATGTATAGTTAACATGGAGAATGAATCTCATCATGTCGTGGAGACGGTAGTCCGTACGTACGCACGAGTGATGATATTGTTCCCATAATTATTGAATAGAATTGGAGTGGATGGTATAATATATCAGCATTAGTATGATGTTATAATAACCATATATAGTTATTCTTTACACCATTATACACATCCATTTAAGGTGTTGGTGAAAAAACAGATTACACCACGGCGTGGAGATGGTATTCTGCACGTATGCACGCGCGGTGATTTTGTTTTCCGTTGGATAGATAGAAGGTGAAATAGGGTTGTTTCATATTTATAATAACATATCCATATATGAGGGATACTGATGTTATTACTTCATAATGAAACAACTAAAAAAGAAGGAGTAGAATAAGATTTGAACTTGAAGAAAACATAGAAGGTATTACCTCTTTTTCGAAGTGCCTCCTTTAAACTTTCTATTAAGGGCACTAGAGTTGGTCTTTTGAGAAGACCAGTACCTCTAGTAGGTTTCTAAGGAAGTGGGGAAGTGAAATGGGCAGGGTTTGGCCGAGCTTGAAGGCTCAAAGTGGTGTAAGTAGGGGAGGGAGGAGGTGCCCTTTTATAAGGGAGGAGAGGGGCACCTTTGGAATCCTCAAAAATATTAGTTTAATATAAATTTAAACCCCACATAAAAACCTCAAAAAATGAATCAATTCAAAGATTATATGTGATAGGGTTTTAATCGTATCAACCAATAAAATTTATATGTGTAGGGAATTTATTTTAAACATTATCAACATGATTTATCCTTATTTAATCTATTAAATTTTAATTGTGGTAATAAAATTATAAATTTTATATTGTTATAAATAATTACTTATGTGCTGTTAATTATCAACAATTAGATAATTTATGACATTTTCGACTATATAAATTTCAATTTATAATTTTTAAATATTTTTGTGATTTTTAAATTATTTAATAATATGTTATTTTTATAAAATAACAATAGTGTCAATTTTGACACTATTCATTTATTTGAATTTAAATTAAATCCACACAAAGGATATATTCAAACTAAAATATTTAATAGGTTCTTAACATGTTATAGTAATATATAAAGTTAGTGTAGTACATTAAATAGTTCATATAATATTTATTTTAATATTTTTAAAACCATTTATTTGGTATATCTCTTAATAATATAATTAGTACAAAATTTTTGTATAATTATTAAATATACTTATCTGTTGCATAAAAATTAAAAATAAAATCCTCTGATGAAGATAAATATCAAAGATTTTATAATAATAATTTTACTCGAATTTATCATCTTAAAATAACAACATGTAAATTGTTATCTTTATTAAATTATGAAGGTGACAACTTTGGAATCATTTAAAATAAAATATTATCAGTGTCATAATCGCCTTACTAAGGATCCAAATGGTCAAAAATTCAACCAGTGGATGATTAGAGTTTATATATACAGTAATAATAAGTTTTGGGCAGATTTTTTGGCTTTTTGATATGTATTACAATTTCAATAAAAACTATATTATTGATTTTTCACTAAATAAATAATTTCTGCATCATTAATATATAAGATAATAAGGTAATTAAATAACTCTTAAAAATTACATATAAATTAACATGATAAAAAATACATTTTATATTTCAAATGAGTATTTATAACCAAATTTATATTCTGTATAAACTTATATTAAAAATACTTTAATTATTAAAGTTGAGTGAGTCACATTTCACTTTCTTTTAAATAAAATAAACTAAAGGTCTTAATCACCTCCAAGTTTGTTCTAATGGATTCCATTTCGACCCAAATATGACTTAGGATGAAATATAATCATCCAATTGTATTATGAAAAGTATTAGGATAATTGTATAATATTATATTTACCCTTAATTACCCAATTTAACTTTTACTATGGTAAATAAAACTTACTGTTGCTACTAGTTGAGGCTACCACTTCCTCTATCTGTTTCATTTAGATTTATCTATTCCCAATATATATACAAGTCATATAATTTCTATTAAATAGATATGTTGTTGATAATAATTATGCTTAATATATTTTTAAATTTTAAGGTATATAAAAAACCATATATCTATAATATATAATAATGTATTTAATTTAATTTCATGATGAATTTTCTTTATAAAGGCTTAGTTTATTACATTCCATGTAGTCTATTTTCTAAACCATTTCATCAAAAACATTATTTAGTATGAATTTCAAATAACTATTTCAATGTGATTTGAATTTACCTTTTTCTTTTACCAAAACATTATCAAGACACATTTTATCAAAACACCATTTTTCAGACACAAAAATAAAGAAATCAATCATGCAATTTAATTTATAATTTTTTTAAAAAAACATAGCAATGCAGTTCATCTAACATAGGCTATAGACAGAATTATCTACCTAAATCATTGGATCACACACTCGCACAATGAAATCCACCCACAATGAAGAACAAAACGATGAAAATGGAGTCCCTATAACAGATTCACAAATCCGAATCACATCAATTTAAGATGAATGGATAGAATATAGGGAAAGAAACACCAAGCTCAATTAAACTTGAAGGCCACACCACTACCAGAACATGGGGTTTCCTCTAGCGGTAGATATCGTGAATGATCAAGGAGTTAATAAAAAAATTAATATAAAAGATCAATGGATCGTTAAAATAAATACAATGGTGCAACCATGATAAAAAAAATAAAGAATAAAAATTTGTTACTTAACTAGAGAAAGACACCACAACTCTAATGATGATTAATAACTGAATGAAATTATTCATAAGGATAATAGGTCTCCAAAATCAATAGAGAGTGATTCTTGGTCGAGAGGAAAAGGGATAAACCCAAATAAATATGTGATATGTTGTACAGTGACATAAATATACCATTTCATGAGGATTATATGATGTGTTATCCATTTTCACATCATATACCCCATGAATGTTTAGTAAACTAAAAAGTAATTTCTATTTATTAAAAATCTTTTTTATACCATTATAATATTGTAAATTTTTTACTACATATAATCCATTTATGCCATGTAAATGTTCACTGTAGAATCCTGGCACCAAAATGTTGTCTGTAATCCCATTACATAGTGTTTATTTCTCTCAAATATTGTAAAAATCATAATTTTCATTAAAAATATCTTAAATAACATAGGTATAATTCAAACATAGGGAGAAACCCATAAATCCTATACCATATATTACTTAGAATAAATTAATTTAAAAACAGATATATCCCCAGACATGTGTTTGTTTTAAATATTAAATGATATCCACCATAGAGAGTATAATAATACCCCCAAATATTGAGGAATACCTAAAGATATGACATAAATTCAGGATTTTGGAAAATTGGAAGTGGAAAACTCCTCAACAAAAGCCATTACATCCCTTGGAATCCATGTGGATGAATTGTGTCTAGAAAAGAGTTGGTACCACTTTTCCATTCATTAATGATTTTCACTCCAAATTCTAATGAGAATCTAATCTAGGTCACCAAAAAACTCTAACCAATGGAAGAAACTTCTCACATGAGACACTAACTTGAGAATCAATTATCTCTACTGGACACAGCACAATAGGACCTTCTAAATCAAATTGAATATATTCCCAACTCCAAATGTGATAGATATCATGGTTATATTTCATAATCTATGACATGTAGAAAACGTCAAAATTTATTTTCCTCTAAACCAGTAGTGGAAACCAATATGATAACATCCCAATCTATTCAATGACATTAAATGGTAAATCATATCTCAAAGGAAACATTCTATATTTTACAAGAAAACGGTTACCCAACAGAGGAAACACATTTAGGAAAATTTAGTCACCTCTATAAAAATTCAATTATAAAACTAATGATTCACTTATGGTTTCTTTCTTCTCTAAGATATAACCAAACAACAACATATATCCTAAATCCTCACTTACAAGTCCTAAACAAGACTCAGTCACACCAAAGAGGCTTTTCTGACCTTTTCCTAACAAAGTGATGAGTGGAAAAGGAAACTATACAAAGACTCAAAATGTGGAATTCATATTCATGACTAATAACTATTGTTATAATAAAACTCAACCATTACCATAGGATATCCCACGATCCACCATAATCCGGTACACATGTGTGATGCATATACTCTAGGTTATAAATATCACAATATGTATGACCATCTATTTGTGGATAATAAGTTATACTCATTTTGATATGAGTCAATATCACCACTTATGTACTCTTATATTACGGTGATATAATCCAAGAATCTATATAAATTTTTTTTATGGAATACAATGTAACCTCAATATCACTAGATCATAAAGCTCAACTAGATATTCAACTCATCAGTACCACCTGGATATCATTCTTCTATTATGTAGTCTGTGGTAATCCAAAAAAATGATCGTGGATAACTCATCCCATTTCCAAACTAACGCCCGAAGAGTAGAGTGAAATATTTAAGGATTAAGTTGATATGCCTTTATCTATGGGAATTTGTAACTATGGGACACATAATCTAAAATTTTACAATTACTACTTATAAATAATAATTTCCATATAATTTCATGATATATCATCATAGGTCCAGTATGAATGAACCATAATGATCTATGATAGGAAAATAAAACCAAGATCCTCATAGATGAAGGAAGAAAATCAGTCCCCAAGAGGGATTATACCACTTGATGAAATTAACCAACCAGAAATAGTATCTCCACCATAATGGGTTTATGAATTAATCATCCTACTGCTAACTCTATGTAAGAGACCCAAGAGAGATGATGATAACTGATCACTGGTCAGAACTATAACTAAAACATTATTTAGAGCATCTAGAAATGAAATGACCCAAGTATTTAGAGATTTTTTTTATTTCTATTAATAATTATGAATAAGATAATAATTTTACATTAATTGGGACTCATTTTCTGATAGCGTACTCAACACGCTACAAGGGGTTTCTCTAAAATATTATGTTGCACGCAACATTAAGATATACTGAAAAATAAAAATATAATATTATTATGGATGTGAATGCCTCACCGTTGAATTGAAGTTAATGAACAGAAATAACTATATTATGATTAAACATGTTTGTTAAATGTTTTTACATTTATCCAATAAAATTTAGAGGCTTAAAATAAAAATGGATCCAATTTTATGCATGAAATACACTATTATTGTTTAAAAGGTAGAATAATATCCTTTTGATTGAGAACCTTTTTAAATCTAGTTTATCACATTTATAAGTTCAATAAGATAAAATAATCTTCTTATTTAGAATAAATATATCAAAATTTACTTTCAGTGATTTTTTGGTATTTTTTTATAATGTTTATTTTTTAATGAATAGTGAAAAATGCTACATTTTAGGTCAAAACTGTCTTTTCATCTAATTTATTAATATGATAATATTTTCCTTTAAAATGGTTTTAAATTGTAATTAGATTATATTTTTATCATTCAATCCACTTTTTTTCATTGAATATAATTTCAATTTGAAATTTTACATAAATACATGCCAATCTTTTGGTTGTTTTTACTTCTTAAAAACATGCTTTTTGGTTATGACAATGAGAATTAATTTTAAATTAATTTCAGCTACGTTAGTGATTTGAATTTAGAAAAATGGAATCCATATTTGATATATGATTGTCCAAATTTTGTAAATAGGTAACTTTTATTTATAATCATTATGAATAGTAACATCAATAAATATTTAATTTACCATTGTTAAAGGGTAAATCTAGTAAATAAGTTTAAAATAATAATATTATAATAATATTAAATTTCCCTAACACATGTTATAACCACTTTGATGAGATATTTTTGACCATGGTCATCCTTGGGTCAATTTCAGGACCCCACAGAGCCACTTGTGTGTGAAACTAACATTTAATTACATTTTATTTAAAGTGAAGGTAAGTATAAACTAAATATATATCTTTTACTAAACCAATTTTTAAATAGGTATATATAAGTGATATCTTCAACTATAAATATTAATTAGAAATCCAAAAATATTTCCTACATAATCATATTTCATTTATAATTTTTATACCTCAAATAGAAAAAATTTATTTATAACACATTAGTGAGGTATGGATTATCTTTTTAATGAAAAATTTAAATAAATGAGATTATAAATATTAAAATAAATTTATTTTTAAACGTTTTATGTCATACTAGAATTTTAGCGATGATTATTACTTTTTATATTTGGATTAATGAAGTTTATAGAAAGAATCAAGTTGTTATGGATTTTTAAAAGGTAATGATATGAATAGTATAGAAATTGACATAAATGAGTTTTTAAATAAAATAATATTTAATTAAATGATATAATTGTCCTCAAAATATAATATTGTTAAAACCATCATATATTATGTTAAAATTTTCTTTATAGACCAATTTTTGTGTCGGTTTTCATGTTATAGTAAATATGGTTACCATATATTATGAATATACAAGAAGACATGGTAAAAGTTAAATTAGTTTACAAATGTTAATCCTAAAATATAAGGTTACTTTTATGACATAATATTCTCTAAAATCCATTGGGTGAAAGGATTTAAACCCATCCTCATATGATGTGAGAAATATATAACTTTTTGGTTATTAAAATTTGAAAATCAATTAATAATATATTAATATTTTCAAATATTCCTAATGTGCCCATCCTACCTCTTATAAAAGGACACCACCTCTAACCCATACTCACACTTATAAATCACCATTGGATTATCCAAACTATTCCAAAATATGATTCCAACATACCTATATTTCTCTTACAATCCTTACTTTGGGATGAAGGAAAATAAAGAAAGTGTTTAGCTTAAATAAAAAGAAGTTTCTCGATTTAAGGTAATGTTTTCACTCATGATTCTTTCATTAATTTTCCTTCTACAACCCACTAACCCCTACTTAGTAAATTAATTTATTACAAAACAAATATCTTAAATATACTATGATTTTTTATGATAATTATTCTAACTTCAATTACACACACCTCCATCTAATGGGTATTGAACATACTGTTTTAATGGACGGCGAACTACTACCTCACAAAATGATGATTGTTTAATCTTTTCCTACCACCTCTTATGGTGGGAATTATGATGGAAATATAACTATATATGATATTTATGATATTTATTTTATCTATATTCTTCTTAAAATATCATTTTGAAGATACATTTATGATTTTCATTATGTATAAATATGATAATTTCATTTGTGGAAGTGGGGACTACTGCCGCCACAAAATGATATGACATGTTCAGGCCATACATGGAACGTATAAAGGATGGATTTAATGAAATTATATATTATATTATACATGAATTTTAAAATACCTATTTATCATTTATTTCTAATTCCCTTAAATATGAAAAAGAAATAAAATTATTGTTCATGTGTACTTACAACTTACTGTCTCCGTGAACGGTGCATTTCATTTCTTATATAAAAATTATATGGACTATTCTAAAAACATATATAATTTACATAGATGATATATATGATATATATATCAGGAATATAATTCCATAGATAATGTACTTTTTACCACATGGACAACTTGTAATTATAACATCTTTATTTTGGACTCAAGTTCCAAATATCAGCCAAATTTCCAACATGAACTCAAATAATTAACTAATTGTTATAGGAAGGTAATAAGTGACATTAAAGGAATAATAATATTTAAAAATGTTCTAAGGAAAGTATAAATTATCTTCTATTTATTATTTAGGAAGAACAAGAACATATGAGACAATTCGGACTCGAGGTAAATGACTTCATCTCAATCTACTATTATTGAGGCATATACTGATAATATACACCTCCCTCTTTTAAACGGGGTATAAAAAACCCTTTTTACGTTTAGTTTCATTAAACATGAGTCATTTTTATAAGAATCTATTTACTAAATGACAAATGGAATGTTTTTAGTGCATGTAGCGACAATGACCTTTCCACCAACGTTATCATTATTCTACTTCCCCTATAAGTCTTACTTTTTTAAAAAGGAAAAAAAGTAACCCCTTATTCCATTTTTGTGATTTTTTGTATTGAAAATGATTTTTCAAATGGATTGAGTATTTCAATATACTTAAATTATGTCTTCTTATTGAAAATGAAATTTTATTATTGAAATGTTGACATTTGAAATATTTCATTTGTTATGATTATATAATGGTACGTTGACATTTGAGAGATAGTTACGTGATAAATCAAAGGATGGGTGGTTCCGTGATAAACAAAGGACTGGTGGTTACGTTATAACCTCCAATTCATTGGGTATATAATTCAACATTATGGATATTATATTTAGTGATATGCATGGAATTCAACCGTATGATTATTCCATTTAAGTATGTCTATGTCCTAAGTAACCTTTTTATGTAATATGTATTATTATATGGGATTTTGGTAATATTTTGGTTACAATAAGGGTAATAAATGATCATATATTTAGTGAAGTGTTTTTATTACTTCTAAACTGTGAAAATTAATACATTATAATAAATTATTCATGATTTTCATGTTATTTAATGTCTTACAGTTTTCTTTAATTATGTATCCATTACTAAGAGTTTTATTCTCATACAATGTTTTGAAATTTTTTTCATTTCACATAAAGAAGAATAGATTCAAGTATGGGATCATGGAAGAGTTATGTTTTTAACACATGAAGCGATGTCATGTTTTGTTTTATAGAGTTATTATTTTATGTGAAAAATGGATAGAGAGTTGAAGTGTCTACTTTTAATATTCTAGATGTTATGTATAACTCATGACATAATTATCTAAATATCTAAAGAGGAAAATATCCTTAATGTGAATTATTAACATAATTCTAGATTCTGTGATGTTTATGGTTGGGGCCTTACAGTTGGTATCAAAGGATGGTTTAGATAACATTATAGGTTAGAGTTTTATTTAAGAATAAGTGACATAACCATAATGGTTAGCATATTAGGAAGAGTCGTAGTTATTTTAGATACATTTATTGGGTTTAAGATAACATGAATAAGTATATCTTATGGTTTTCCCTCCTCATAAGATATTATATGATGATTTTACTAATATTGTCACATTAACATTTTTTGTTTTAGTAAACGGATTGATCTAGAAGGCACTAAGTAACAATGGATGTGAAAGAAACAATGGTGGTTTTCTAAATGAGAAACTGAATGATATTGGAGGTGCAATGATAACTCTTATGGTTTGTCTGAACTAACTATCTAGAGTCTTGATTGACCACTTGAACCGTGGTCATTTTTCTATTGAATCATATATGCAATAAATGAATCCCGATTGAAGTTCATTTAGAAATCATAAAGGTGAGAATATTCAAAAACCAATGTGTTAAGGATGTGTAATGAAAAACCATTGAAAATGATTCAAAGGGACGTGGAGATTTTTATGATGTTTTAATGAAGGTCATAATGCAATAACCCACCACTAAAAAAGGAAGCATCCAGTTGACTATAGCGAAGGGAAGTATGTTATTTCTGAATGATCAATTAAAAGTTTTAAATGTGTTGTGCATAGTCATTATACCAATAGATGTTCTACTCAGAAGGATCAGGAATGGGATCGATAGGATCATACAAATTTATGTTTACCAATTACTAATGTCATTCCAATTAAAGATGAGGAAATTTTCAATGTCCTATGAATGAAAATGATTATTTCTTTTCTCATGTTTTGAAATTACTGAAATATTAAGACATTATGAATGATTTGGTTTGTAGGAATTATGTATAAAATAATAACATGGATAAAAATTGATAAAAGGTCAGGAAAAATGTTCTATTATTAAGATATCTATATTTTAGGAATTGAAGAGTTATGTTGGGATCATGATATGTTTAAATGTTATATTCATAGGATTACGTTGGAAGAAATTTTATAGTATGTGTATCCCTGAAGATTGATATGTGAAAATTTTATTCAAGGAAGAATTATCTTTTCATGTGTGGATATAATGGATAACCTTAGGGGTTCATGTGATCTTTTGTATTGAGGCAATTATGTGTTATTAGATTTGGGATGAAAAATGTGAGGTATGAAATAACTTTGGATGTTAAAACATATTATGTATTTTCTTGGATTTTATCTCATTTTATAAATTTAATTAGAAATATACAGTTTCTAAAAAAGGAGAACACACAGACTGTGTGACAACCCATCAAATCGGAAAAAGCTGCAGGAATCAAACCCTAACCAAAGTGCGACTGGGGTTTATCACCTACGACAAGACTATGTGAAGTCCATGGATAGTATGACTTATTATTTTTAGTTATATAATTTTATGGATCATGAATAAGTTGATTTTTGTAGATTCTGTTTTATCAATTGGAAATCCTTAATATAGGAAAATTAATTGGTGATTATGTAATAAAGTTTATTTTGGAAGATTTTTTCACTTTTGGGAAACTATATAACTATGTAAATTAGAATACTTTGTGATTTCATTTGAGGATTAATGGTGGATTTTTATTTTGGAAGAATATATTTTTTTATTATGGACATATGGTGATTTTTTTTATTTTTGGATATGATTAACCTATCATAGAAAATATGTGATTAGTTTTATTATATTTCTGTATGATACATTGGGAGTATTCAATAAAATATGGTGATAAATTTTAATATTTACTGTGGAAGACAATGTGATTAAATCGTTCTAAGTTTTTGGATTCAATCTTAATTTGGATTTCATTAATGAACTATAAGGACAATTGTTTATTGAATATCATTTGTTGAAATTTGGGTATTGTTTGTTGAATTTTATATATTAATAGTAGTATTTCATTTTATAACATATTATCATTTTTTGGGATTATCGGATATTTTTCTAACCATTTTGTTTTTAGTTAATGTCTAAAGACAGGGGAAATATATAGTTCTTATTTTCTAGATTATGTGATTCTCTAGAAGTTGATTTTAGTTATTTATATGTGACCAAGTCATCTTGAATACTCATCTATTTGAGAAAAGAAGAGTTTGTGGTAGAAATTTTATTAAAATATGAAACACTAATTTTCAAGTATTTATATTTACATATGATCTTATTCGAGGTAGTAATTCATCAACTCTATGAAAAGTATCTTGAAGAAAAAAATTTATTCGCTTTCTTTTATCATCATACTTTTACCCAACCACAAATTTATGGTATTTTTGCGGATAACTTTCTATGATCATGTTCTCTATCACTCACTATTAATCTACAAGAGTTAGTTTCTCTTATATATCATTTTTTCCTTCATGGAATCCTAGTATGTGTTATCTCGGGTGAACTTTGTACTTCTCTTTATTTCTTAGAAAGTGATAGTTTTATTGAATCTTTTTCCGATGTGGGACTTTCAATGAAATTTCCAAAACTAATTTTAAAATTGCAAGAATGAAATTTCCCAAAGAGGAGAAGGTTGTAATGACAAAGATATTTATAGAATAATACTTTTTAGTTTCTATTTATACTTATGAATAACATATTAATTTTACATAAAAGGGGACTCTTTTTCTAATACAGTACATGGAACACAACAAGGGGTTTCTCAGAAATCATATGTTGCACACAACATTGGGATATACTAAAAATAATAATATTATATTATTACAGTAGTTAACGCCTAGTTTATGTATTGATGGGAATTAAAAAAAACTAACCATATTAGGATTAAAAATGTTTTTAAATGTTTTTACATTTATCCAATAGAATTTAGATGCTTAAAATTAGAATGAATCTGATTTAAAAAATGAAATACTTTAATATTCTTTAAAAGGTTGATTTACCGCCTTTTGATGGAGAATCATTTATAAATATAGTTTTTGTCACATATATATGATCCATTTGAAAAAATAAAATTATTCTTTAGAATCACGAAATCAAAATTTACTTCAGGTATTTTGTTGGTATTTTTCTAATAAAATTCATTTTTAATGAATAGTGAAAAATACTTCATCTTAAGTCAAAACTGTCTTTTCATATAATTTATTTATATTATTATATTATCCTTTTAAATTCTATTAAAGTGTAATTAGATTATATTTTTATCATTTAATCCAATTTTGGTCATTGTTAGTAATTTATCTTTCAAATTTGACAAAACACATGTCAATATTTTTATTGTTTTTACTACATAAAAACACGGTATTTGGTTTTCATAACGAGAATAAATTTTGAATTAATTTTTTTCTACTATGGTATTTTGAATTTGAAAAAATGAATTCTTTATTTGGAATAAGGAGGTCCAAAATGTGTAATTATTTAACTTTTATTTTCAGAAAATATGAATAGTAACTTCAGTAAATATTTTATTTACCATGGTTTAAGGGTAAATCTGGTAAATTAGGGTAATAAATAATATTATAATAATAAAAAATCACCCTAACACATGTCCTAACCCTATTATTTTATATATTTACATCTATGGGCGTCATTGGAATAATTTTAGGACCCCATGGAGCCCCTGGTTTGTGAAAATGACATTTGAATACATTTAATTTAAAGTTAAGGTAAATATAACCTAAACATGTATCTTTTACTATTTTATTTTCTATATGGGGTTAAATAAAAGATATCTTCAACTATAAATATTAATTATAAATATAAAAACATTTACTAAATCATTGTATTTTATTTATAAATTTCAGATATAAATAAATAAATTTATTTATAACACAATGGTGATGTAGTGGTTACCTTTTGAATGAATTATCTAAATAAATGAGATTATAAATATTAAAATAAATTTATTTTTAAACGTTTTCTTCCATCCAAAAAATTTTCTTCTGATTATGACCTCTTATATTTGAATGAATAATGTCTTTTATAAATAATAAAGTTGTAATGGCTTTTTTAAAATCCATTATATGAATAATATAAACGTTGAAATAAAGGAGTTTTTAAATCAATGAATATTTTATTAAATGATATAATATTCCTAAAAACAAAATACTTGGACAAAGGAAATATATAATATTAAAAATTTCATTAATGTTCCATTTAGTTCTCCATTCATTTTATTATTAATATTGTAACCATATATTATCAATATACAAGAAGACATGGTAAAAGTTTAACTAATTTAATAATGCTTAATGCTAAAACATAAGGTTAATTTTATGACCTAAAATTTTATAAATCAATTTTCATAGAGGATTTCGACCCATCCTAATATTATATTAGAAATATATTACCTTTTTTTATTAGAATTTGAAAATCAATAAGAATAAAACAATATTTTCAATATTTCCTAAAGTGCCCATCCTTCATCTTATACATGGAAATCACTACTAGCCCTTACACAAACCTATTAATATCCATTTAATCATCCAAAATAAACATTAATAAGATTCCAAAATCCCATTCTTTCTCCAATATGACTTAATCTAGTAATAAAAAAATTAAATAAGGCATTTTAGCTTAAATCAAGGGGAGTTACCCGATTTTAGGTAATGTTTTCTCTAACGATTATTTTATTTATTTTCCTTATCCAACCCCTAAGCTTTCATTATTAAATCAATTTATTACAAAAATGGTATATTAAGTATATTAGTTGGTTTTTAAGAGAAGGATTCTAACTACACTTACACACACCTATGTCTAATGGGTATAGAAGGTACTATTTCTTATGGACGGTGAACTACTGCCTCACAAAACAATGATTGTTCAATATTCTCCAACCACCTCGTATGGTGGACATTATGATGGAACGGTAATTATATATGATATTTATGATATTTATTTTATCTATATTCTTCTCTAAATCTCATTTATAACTTACATTTATGCTTTTCATGTTGTATAATTACAATAATTTCATTTGAGTAAGTGGGGACTACTGCCCCTCAACGTGATATTACTCATTAATACCATACGTGGAATGTATAATGGATGGTGTTAATGAAATTATATATGATATTATACTGTAATTATAATATAACTATGTATAATTTAGTTTTAATTTCATTGTATATGTAAAGAATGAAGGTAGCGTTCATGCGTACTTACGACTTACCATCTCCCTGAATAGTGCATTCCATTTCTTATATCCAAATTATATAGACTATTATAAAATCATATATCCTGGAATATATGGTATATATGATATATAATTCATGAATATCATTCTTTATATAACGTACTTTTAACCATATGGACAATTCTTAATTATAACAAGGTCATTTTTTACTCAAGTTCCAATCATCCAAAAAATGTCTGATATGAACTCAAATAATTACATAATTGTTATAGAAAATTCATCAGTGATATAAAAGTATTAATAAATGTGAAAATGGTTCTGAGAAAAGTATAAATTAATTTAAATTTATTATTCAAGAAGAATAAGAAATATCCAAGCCAAGTCAAACTTGTGGTAAGGGTCGTGGTCTCAATATCCTTCCATTGAGGAATATCTTGATAATATGCAACTCCTTACTTTAAGTGGTTCATAATAAACCACTTTTACTTTTAATTTCATTCAAAGGGAATCTTTTTATATGAGTTGTTTTACTAAACAAAAAAAGGAATGTAACTAACATATGCGGCGATAATGATCTCTCCACAATCATAATCGTTATTTGGCTTCCTCTATAACCCTAAATGTTATTAACCGGGAAAAAACCCCTTATTCGATTTTTGGTTGTTTTGGTATTGAAAAATGTTTTTGAAATGTAGTGGGTATTTCAATATCTTGAAATTATTTCTTGTAATTTCAAATGAAATGTTTTTAGTGAAATGATGATATTTGATCTATTTTATGTGTTATGACTATAAAATAGTATGTGGACTTTTGACGGGTGGTTACGTGATAATCAAAAAGATGGGTGGTTCCATTATTAATAAATTATGGGTGGTTATGTTATAACCTACAATTCATTGGGTATAGAAGTAAGTATTATTTCTATTCTATTAAGTGATATGTGTGGAAGTCGACAATATCGTTATTCCATTTATGTGTGTTTATGTCACATGTTACCTTTATATGTTATATGTTCCATTTTATGGTATTGTGGTAATATTTTGCATAAACAATGGGTAATGATTGATCTTATATTTGATGAATTAATTTTACTACTTCTTAAAGGTTAAAATTATTATTTATAATAATGTATTCATGGCTTTAATGATATTTTAAGACTAACAGTTTTCTTTCATTATGTATCCATTACTGAGCATTTAATGATCATCCCATTTTTTGAAATTTTTTTCAAAAGCGGGAAAGAATAATTTAGTCATGTATGGGATTAAGTAATAGTTATACAGTTAATAAATGGAACAATGTCATGTTTTATTTTAAAGAGTTTTTGTTTCTTGAAAAAAAATGGCTACTGAGTTGAAGTGTCTACTTGTAATATTCAAGCTGTTATGTATAAGTCCTGATCTAAATATCTAAATCTCTAAACCTAAAAATAACCTCAATATTAATTATTAACTTAATTCAAGATTATGTGATGTTTATGGCTGGGGATTTACAGTTGGTATCAAAGGTTGGTTTAAATAAATTTATATGTTAGGGTGATGTTTAAGTATAAGTGACATAACCAAAATGGTTAGCATATTAGAAATAGTCATAATTATTTTAGATAATTTGAATGGGTTTATGAAAACATGAATAAGTAAATCTTAGTGTTTACCCTCCTGATAAGATTTTATATGATTATTTTATTCATATACTCACATTAACCTTTTTGGTTTGAGTAAATGGCTAGATCTAGTATGCACCAAAGTAACAATGGATGTAACGGAAACTATGGTGGTTTTATGAATGATCAACCCAATGAAATTGGGGATGAAATTATAAAAAATTTGGTTAGTTTTAACAAACTATCTATATTCATGACTGGAAACATGATCCTAGGAGATTTTTTAAGGCATCATATATTCGAGAAATGAATCCCAATCTAATTTTTGGTAATAATCATAATGTTAAGTATATTAAAAAACCTATATGTCAAGGAGGTGGAATGAGACACCTAGGAAAATGATTCAAGGGGATGGGAAGATGTTTCAGATGTGGTAATGAAGGTAATAAAGCAATAATATAACATAGATAAAGGAAGCATCCTATTGATACCAAGAAAGGGAATGAAGTTATTTCTGAAGGATCAATTAAAATTTTCAAATTTGGTGTGCATCGTCATTATACAAATAGATATACTGTGAAGAATATTAGGTAATGGGGTTAGTTGGATTGTAAAAATATATATTTACCAATTCCTAATGTCATTCAAATTGAGGATGAGGAAACTAGAAGTGACCTATGAAAGGAACTGATTATTTCATAGTTCATGTTTTGATATTACTGAAATCATAAGAAATTATGCATTATTTTGATTGTAGGAATGATCTATAAAAGAATAAGGTGAAAATAATGGATTAAAGATCATGAAGAATGTTCGATGAATAAGATGTCTACATTTTTGGAATTGAAGAGATATGTTGGATTTATAGATGATGATATGTTTAAATGTAATAATGATAGGATTACATTAGAAGACTTTTACTAGTATGTGTAACCCTAATGTCTTATATGTGAAAATGTGATTCAAGGAAGAATTATCTTTCATTGGTTAGATATAATATATAACGTTATTGGTTCATGTGATCTGTTGTTTTGAGGATATTATGGGTTATTTGTTTTTTGGATGCAAAAATTGAGGTATGAAATAACCTCTAAAGATAAAACATGTTACAGATATTTTTAAGGATTTTATCTGATTTTATTAATGATATTTTAATTTTATTGTTTTAATAAATAGAAAACATGTAGACTGGGTGACAACATGTCGCATTGTACAAATCTATAAGAATCGAACCCACAATCAAAGTGTGATTGGGATTTATCGCCTACCAATGGACTATGAGGAGTCCCTGGTTAGAATAACTTCTTCATTTTAGTTATATAATTTTATGGATCATGAATAAGATAATTTTTGCAACTTATTTTTTATAACATGGATATCTTTAGTATATAAAAATGATTTGGTGATTAAATAATAAAGGTTATTTAGGGAGGTGTTTTATCTTTTGGAAATCTATATCCCTACAAAAAATAGTATACTTTGGGATTTCCATTAAGGAGTAATGGTTGAATTTTATTTTGGAATAATCTATTATTTTATTATGGATATATGGTGCTTTTGGTTATTTATGTTACTTATTAACCTATCATAGAGAATATGTGATTATGTTAATTACATTTTAGTATGAGACTTTTAGAGTAGTCGATGTAATTTGGAGATAAATGTTATGATTTACTATAGAAGAATATACTATTAAATACTTATATGTTTTTGGTTTTAATATTAGTTTGGATTATTTTGAATAATTATAAGGCATTTTTTTATTGAATGGACATTGTTGAACTTTGGTAACTGTTTGTCAAATTTTGGAGATTAAGAGTATTATTTATTTTTATAAAGTATCATCCTTTTGGGGATTATCTGATATTGTACTAACCATTTTTGTTTCAGTTGATGCCTAAAGTCATGGGAAATATATATTTCCTCTTTTTTGGATTATGTGATTCTCTAAAATTTTATTCTAGCACTTCAGATGCGACAAAGTCATCTTGAATACAAATTGTTTGGAGAAAAGATGTGTTTGTGGTAGAAATTTGATTAAAGATGAAACAATACTTTTCAAGTATGTATATGTTTTTTATGATCTTAGTCTAGGTAGTAATTATTCAATTATTTGAAAAATATCTTGAAGAAATAATTTTATACACTTTATTTTATAATAAAACATTTACCCAACCACAAATTTATGGTATTGTGGTTGTTATCTTTTTGTGATCAAGTTCAATATCTCGCTCTATTAATCTATGAGAGTTAGTTTCTCTTCAATATATTTGTTTTCTTACATGTAATCCTATTATGTGTTATCTCAGGTGACCTTTTTAAATCTCTTTATTTATTTTAAAGCGATAGTTTTATTGAATCTTTTTCTGATGTGGGACTCTCAATGTTGTTTCCATGCCCAATTTTATAATAGCAACAACACAATTTCCTATAGGGGGAAGAATGAAATGAACCAGGTATTTATAGAATAATACTTTTTAATTTCTATTAATACTTATGAATAATATATTAAATTTACGTTAAAGGGGACACTTTTTATGGTAGTGTACTTGATATGAAACAAGGGGTTTCTTTGAAATCCTACATTGCACACAACATTGAGATATGCTTAAAAATAATAATATAATACTATTACAGTAGTTAATGACTATCCATTGTATTGGTAGGAATGAACATAACTAACCATAATATGATTAAACATGTTTGTTAAATTTTTTACATTTATCAAACAAAATTTAGTGGTATTAAATAAGAATGAATCTAATTTTAAGAGAGAAATACTTTAATATTATTTAAAAGGTCGATTTACCACCTTCTAACAGCGAACCATTATGAAATATAGTTTATGTCACTATTATTTGTTTAATTTGACAAAATAAAAGTATTCATTAGATGCGATACAATCAAATTTACTTTGGGTAATTTTTTTATTTTTCTAATTATGTTCATTTTTTAATGAATAGTGATAAATACTGCATTTTATGTAAAAAATATATTTTCATCTAATTTATTTATATGATTATATTGTTCTTTTAAATTATTTTAAAGTTTAATTAGATTATATTTTTATCATTTTAATTAATTGTGGTCATTAGAAGTAATTCCACTTTGAAATTGGACATAAACACAAGTTAATATTTTGGTAGTTTTTTACTTTTTAAAAACACGCTTTTTTGTTTTGACAACAAGAATTAATTTTAAATTAATGTATTCTAGTTTTGTGTTTTGAATTTGGAAAAATTGATTCCATATTTGAAATAAAGTGTTTCAAATTGTTTTAATTGGTAACTTTTATTTTCATACATTATGAAGAGTAAATTCCGTTAATATTTTATTTACCAAGGGTAAAGTGTAAATCTGGTAAATAAGGGTAAAAAATAATATTAGAATAATATTAAATTACCCCAAAAATTGTGCTGACCATATTTGATGATATATTTCCTACAATGGGAATCCTTGGGTTAATTTTAGGACCCCATTGAGCAACTTTTGAGGGTGAAAATGACATTAAATTACTTTTAATTTATAGTTAAGGTAAATATAACCTAAATATATATCGTTTAAAAAAAGATTTTTTATATGAGGTAATATAAGTGAAGTATTAGACTATAAATAGTCATTTGAAAACTAAATATATTTCCAATATCATGTTATCTTATTTATAGTTTTTATAAATTAATTAAATAATGTTATTTGTGACACAATGGTGATATATTGATTACCTTATTAATGAAGGATTTAAATAAATGAGATTATATATATTAAAAAAAATATTTTAAAATTTTTATTCCATTAAAGTATTTTATGGTTTATTATGAATTTTTTTATTTGAATTAATAATGTTTTCTCAAAATAATAAATTTGTTTGGTATTTTTAAAATTTCATGATCTGAATAGTAAAATAATTGACATAAATTTGTTCTTAAATAAATTTATATTTTATTAGATGAAATAATAGTCCTAAAATCTAATATTCGGCCAACTGACATTTATAATTTAACAAATGTGATTAATGATTGAATTTTTCAGTCTCTTGGTATTTTATAGTAACTATGGTAACCATATATTATGAATATAAAAAAAGACATGGTAAAAGATAAATTTGTTTACTAAGGGTTAATGCTAAACGTTAAGGTTAAATTTATGACCTAAAATTGTCTAAAATCCATCGTATGAGAGTATATATACCCATAATCATCTTATTTTTTAAATATATAACTTTGGTGTTATTTTAATTTTAAAATAAATTATTAAAAAAATTATATTTTCAAACTTTTTTTAAGTACCCCACCACTCTCTTATAAAAAGAAACCACCTCTAAACCTTACTCACACCTCTCAATCCCTCTTGTCTAGTCCAAACTCTGACTAGATAATCTCATAAAATACCTATATTTCTCCTAGAATCCTTACATTGGTCAGAAAACATTTAGATAAATCCTTTTATCTTAAATCAAAAAGAGTTACCCGATTTGAGGTAATGTCTTCTCTCACGCTTCATTCAATTATTTTCCTTCGCTAATCCCCTAAAATCTCTTTATAAATTTTTTTTATTAAAAAAACAATATCTTCATCATACTAGGTTGTTTTTATGATAATTATTCGAACTAAACTCACACACTCCTCCATTTAATAGGTATAGAACACACTGTTTCTACGGATAATGAACTACAACCTCATGAAATAATGATTGTTAAATATTCTCCCAACACCTCTTATGGTAGCCATTATGATGGAACTGTAATTATATATGATATTTATGATATTTATTTTTTCTCTATGCTACTGTAATTCTAATTTATTAAATACATTTATGCTTTTCATGTTGTATAAATATGATAATTTTATTTGAGAAGTGTGGTCTATTGTCCCCTAAAAGTGATACGACTCATTCATGGCATACATGGAATGTATAAATTATGAAATTAATAAAATTATATATGATATTATACAATAATTATAATACACCAATTTATCATTTAGTTTTCATTGCTTTAAATATGAATAATAAATGAAAGTAGCGTTAATGTGTAAGTACGACATTACCGTCGCCATGAACGGTGCATTTCATTTTTTATATCCAAATGATATAGACTATTTTATAAGCATATATTCTAAGTCTATATGATATATATGATATCTAAATCATGATTATCATTCATGATAAAATTTACATTTGATAACATGCACAATTTGTAATTATAACATGTTAATTTTATACTCTAGTTCTATACCTCAACAAAATGTCCAATATGAACTCAAATAATTAAATAATCATTATATCAATGTAATATGTGATATAAAAGGAATAATAAACATGAAAAGGGTTGAAAGTCAAATATAAATTTACTTAATTTTATTATCGTAGAAGAATAATAACATACGAGACCTATCAGACTCAATGTATGGGACTTCGTCTTAATCTCCTTTCATTGATGAATATTTTGATAATATTGACCTTTTTGTTTTTAATTGTGTTTAATAAACCCATTTGATATTTAATTTCATTTAAATGGAATATTTTCATTTGAATTGTTTTACTAAATGGAAAATGGAATTTTTTAAAGGTTTGCAGAGACAATGAAATCTCTGTCAATGTAATCATTATTTGGATTCCTCTATAATCGTTAATGTTTTTAAAAGGTTAAAAACAAATAATTCTTTTTAGGTGTTTTCGTATTGAAAAATGGTTTTTGAAATGGATATAAATTTAAAATAACTTGAAATAATTTCTTCTTATTTCAAATGAAATGTTATTAGTAAAATATTGATATTTTCAATATTATATGTTTTATGATTATATAATGGCACTAGGACATTTGAAGGGTGGTTACATGAAAAACCAAATTAACAGTGGTTCTGTGATAAACCATGTATAGATTGTTACATTATATCCTTCAATTTATTTTTTATGGAAGTCGGATGTATTTCCTATTCTAATTAGTGATATGTTTGTTAGTTGACCGTATGGTTATTCCATTATGTATGTTTATATCCTAAGATACCTTTATATGGTATTTATTTCACTCTATGGGATTTTGATAAAATTTTCATTAAAAAATGGTCAGTAATGAGATTCTATTGATTTATGTGTTTTTAATACTTTTTAAAGGTGAAAATTATTAATTTATAATAATTTATTCATAGTTTTGATGTTCATTAATGACTAGAAGTTTTCTTTATTTATGTATCCCTTTCTGATATTTTTATGCTCATCCCATGTTTTTAAATCTTTTTCACTGGACATAAAGAAGAATAGAGTCATGTATGGGATCAATGAAAAGATATGTTGTTAAAACATGAAACGATGCCATGTATTATTTTAAAGATATTTTTTTACGAAAAAAATCTAGTGAGTTGAAGTGTTAACTTGTAATATTAAAGTTATTATGTATAAGTCATTACCTAATTCTAAAAATATCTAAAACTGAAAAGATACTCAGTGTTAATTATTAATATAATTCAAGATTATGTGATGTTTAAGGGTGGTTCCTTACACGATGAAACAAAGAATATAGTCCCATATGGTTCAACTCCTCCGTAAATCACAAAACAACATAAGATGGCACTTTATTGATGGGATCAAATTCAATGAAATTCAACTTCATTGGGGTGTAGGTGAGGTCAATTTCAACCATTTTATTTTATTCCACCCATCGAATCTATCTAAGATTTAAATATTTATATGAAATGATGTAGTTCAATTTCTTATTGTAAAAATAGTCTATGAACCTCTCCCCCACAAAAAAAGTGTCACCAACATTAAAGTGCATTCATAATCATGGAATGATTTATATCATTATTGGTTTAAATATTTTCATGTGTTTGATAGTGGAGTGATCATTAATCCACAACATGATCATCCTAAATAAGAACACAAAAAATAGTAGATTATGTAAAAATTGAATATTGATGAAATTTTTTATATTTTTAATTTATTTTCTTAAGGGACATCATTGAAATAAATATTATAAATATTTTTTAAAAGTCTGTTATTAAAACCAGCCAAAAAAATGAATTTTTAATTATTTTCAACATCAACTATTTCATAACATATGTTAAAGACCATCTTAACCCCGTGTTTTGTAAATATATTTAAAAAAAATTGAAGTTTGTTTTTATAAAGTAAACATGAAATTTTTTTTTAAAAAATATTCATCAAATTGTTTTACTTAATCCATTAAAAATAAGAGATCCACAATAATAATAAAAAACATATCTAGAAAAATTTAAATCTTTGACATAATTTTCATGGTTGTTGAATTAAAATGGAGATAATCTTATTTTGAAGAAATATTTCATTAGATTGAAAAAGCATCAACAATGAATTAATTTTAGAATATAAAGTACTATTTGTATTTTTTACCATGATACTAATGAGTATTATTCATTATTAGAAAAATGGAATCATTAACCAGTATATCAATTAAGAAAAATAATCTTAAAATATTTTGAAAAAATAATAACAAATAACTTATTGATATTTTTGAAATAAGATATAGTTGATTAATGGTGAATATAAAACATGTTATGTTGGTTTAATGATGATGATAGAAAGAATTTATTGTTTATATAATATATGTGAGAAACAAAACATCTAAATTACATGGTAAAGAAATCGTGGTATTATGAATTTTAGGTGGTGATTGAAAATTTAGATGTTCAGTTGTAAAGTTTTTAATTTTTAATTATAATGATATTAAATTTATATTTTATGTTTTTTTATAATAACCATAATGAAAAAATATTAAAAATATCAATTTTTACCTCGGTTTTATGATAACGGACGTGAAAATTGTCTTTTAACATCATTTTTTTGGAAATGACATTAAAATCAATATTCCACATCGTTTTTTCAAATAAATAACTTGAATATTTAAAAATATTATATTCAAATTCTTAATCATCGATTTAAGTTGTCTTGTAGCTCAAATGTAGTTTCGGATCAAAATCTACGTCTATTAAAAGTTTCACTTTTCTAAGAGTTCGTTAAAGATGATCAAATTATGACATCCTTAACATTTGATACGTAAGTCAATTTAAGTTCCATGAAAACTAATATTAAATATTGTAAAATAAAATAAAATAATTTTAACATTTTATTCCATTGGTTTTGGAAATCATGATGGGAAAAAATACTTTTAATGTTCGATCCTGAAAAAACCCTGATGTTATAAGTTTTCTTTGAATAATTTAAAGATCATTTTTTAAAAAACTATTGTGAAATGTCACATTTCAAATCTTTTTTTCAAAAATAAAATGTTCATTATTGTTAACATATTTTATTCTTTTTCCCATGATTCTATTTTAGTGGTTATAAAGATAAAATATACTTATGGATCCAATTTTATAAATGTTGAATGTTGATCATCTCTAAACAAATTCTTAGAGAAGTCCAACTTTTAAAGACCATAACTTTTGATCTATAACTCTTTTTGAGATCCATGATTACTCAAATAGAATATTATTAAATTTAATACATGTTTTTTTGGATTTTTATGTCATTTATTTGAAAAATTGACATGAAAAATGAATTTTAATGTCAGTTCTTGAAACGGTGATGTTAACAGTCTTCTATGACTGTTTGTAACATTGATTATTTAAAAACCTACGTTTTTTGTCATCTTTGACGTCATTTTTGAGAAAAAATAAATTTTAATAATGTTTAATATGTTTTCTTATTTTATAATTTCTATTTTACTGGTCATTGAGATAAAACTGACTTATATATCCTAATATATGGACATAAGAAGTTGATCATCTGCAAAAACAAATCATAGACAAGTCAAATATCTTAAGGCAATAAATTTTTATTTGTAACTCCATTTGAGAACCATGACCACTCAAATAGAATATTAGAAAATGAAATAAATAAATTTACATACTTTTAAAATCATTTATTTGGAAAATGGATTAGAAAACAGAATTTTTACATATGTTCTTAAAAATACGATCCTAAAAGCTAGTTTTTCACATTGGTTATCATAAAAATGATGGGAAAAATGACTTTTTTAATAATTTTTCAAAATATTTATCATAAAACCGATTTGAGAATAATATTTCCAACATTTTTTAGGACATTTATTAAATAACCGTTGTAAAAATACTTCCACTATGACATATAATATAATTTTTTATAAAACTAATGTAAAAAATGAAATTTTTAATAAATGCTCATGATGATTATTAAATAATGGACAAAAAATCCTTCCAATATGACATATAATGTCTATTTATGTATAATTGGTGTTAAAAGTTGGTTTTTAATCTTGATATATAAATAATCGTTGTTAAAAATAGTCTAAGAATACTATTAAAGTTAGTAAGAACTACCATTAAAATAGAGACATTAAAGCCCATTTTTCTACTACAATACACCAGATGCATCATAAAAAACCAAACAACCATTACTGGGCATAGGAATGGTAGAAATAAGAGATAATTTCAAAAAAATCAGATCATTGAAAGAATAATTAAACTTCGCAACCCATATAAATATCACTGTGTTTCTGGTAAGAGTAGTCAAAGGTGATTCCATAATTGAGAAATACCTGATAAATTATTGATAATATCATAAAAGTCCAAGGATTATCTAAATATGAAAGGTGTTCTGTGATTATTCTAATTACATGACATTCACTACAATCTCATGATCAATTGATAATTCATGACCATATATCATGTTCCTTCAGAACTTCAATTCCTCGATCAAATAATTTAATTTTTTATTCTTTAGATTTAAACACTAGCAAATCAATATATCTAAAAATAATAATATAGTTCTAAAGCTCATGATGAGAGCCTAAATAAACTAAAATATAATCATATAATACTACCATAGATGTTTTCAGATATTAAAGAATATCCATTTAATAAAATTATGAAAAATTGTAGGAAAAGTATTCAGGCCAAATAGTATCATAGTATATTTTTAATGTGCATACCGGCTAATAAAAGTCATCATCTGTATATAAAATTCCCAAACACTAAGCTGATGATAACCAAACCAAAGATTGATCTTAGAAAAAAACATTCCCCCATTTAACTAATTATACAAATCATCCAATTGTGGTATAGATACTTGTTCTTAATCATTGCATTGTTAAACTGTTGATTTTAAACCCAAATCAGAGTGAACCATTATCCTTCATGGAAAATAATGCTTTGGATTCACAAGGGGAAACACTAGGGTGAAAAAAATCTTAAACCATTAGATCTTCAAAATAAATTCTGAGGTCTTTATTCTCTACTGGTTCCATATGATAAGAAGTTATTGATATTATATTCATACCTAACACCATATAAATCCATAACGGTATCTATTGATTTGGAGGAATCCTAGATAAATCATCGTGGAAAATGTCATGAAAATTCTAAACAACTATTTGATGATCTAAAGCAGAAGAAACCACATCTGTATCATCTTCTAGAGCAGAGAAAAAACACATGTGCAATGTTTGGGAAGAACCTTGATGGAAAAAAAATCAAATCCCACTCTCCCTAAAACACCTATGAGATTCCATCAATGATAAGAATTAAGACCCACTAATGATAAGAATAAACCTCAGTACAATGAGAAATAACTCTATCTATCTAAATGATGATGTTAAATAAATATAGATCAGGAAGGAGGAAATCTCATGCTAACTCAACATCAATTATCGATAGTAAACAAGAGGGACAATGAAACACCTACTCTTTCTTGGTCACATGAGGTGTCTATAACTCTATAAAAATGTACATGAGCCCAGTATGAAGTATAAGAATGTCAAAAAAATAAATATATTTAATTTTGTGGGAATCAATAAAATCAAATAAATTTATCACTATTAATGATGCAATAAAGATAGTAAATCAACTACTACTATACCCACATCTACCTCCACCAAAATCTCATATACTATATGATATTGCTTCCATCCTAATATATGTGGCTGAAAAATGTAGTATTTAATGAATATAACAACATCTTCGATTCCTTTTCAGCCGAAAATCCCTTACTCTATCAATGCATCGAAAAAACTGAAAATGAAAACTATAGATGAAGATAATTTCAACTACTATTACACATATTCTCCGGTGTAAAATAATAAAATTGTGTGTTTCCTTCCTAGAAACATTGATAACGATTTAATGGAACACTATTAACTGTAACTAATGTTTTATAGAAGGCATGCCACTAAGAAATGTCATGACCCATCCCACATGGCATGTGCCGTGACTACCCCAAGCCCGCCTTCCATAGGCTAGGGGATATGGACTAGCTCCAAAAGGCTTATTCACTATAACATGTATGGAATTTCCATTATAAAATGTAAAATCATGTAACCAAGCAGACAACAAGATACGAACCCATGTAAACTGTATAACCACAAGAGTGCTAAAAGTAAAAAGGGGACGAAATACATGACCAATAGTAAAGGTACAAGTATAACTGAAACACAATACAACTGAAGAAGATAAAGAAAGCAAAAAGATCATCCTCTGAGGTTTCTACCAGAAGGGTATGTACAGATCGCCTCCTCTGCACTCCAAGTTAGTCCATCTCTTCTACATACTGTCACGTCGTATGGTCCACCACCGGGAACCGTGTAGTCCTTGTATTGTAACGCCCTCACACCAGTTACCCAGAGTCGGTACATTATTACGTAACATTTGCATGATCACAAAAGATCAAGTCTCAAAAGACTGATTAGTTTAGTAGCATTAGAAACACAAGATACATTCATAAATGTTACATTACATAATAAAGTGAAAAATAGCAATAACTTAGTATCCATAGTCCACACTCCTATCCCTTTTAGATTATCCCTATAGGTCAGTCATGAAATATTTCTTCACATCTTGGGAAAAATAAACATAGAAAGGGGTGAGCTCAGATGCTCAGTAAGGATAATAATACATCGTAAACTTTCATAAATTAACATAAACATTTAAGGCAATGTATAACTAAAACAAAAGCCTTTTAAACAAGAAATTCAGCATAATATGTCTAAAATAAAATGAAATAATTCCATTTACTTATTCACAAGGATATTCTACTTGTTGAATAATTACATGAAATATCAATAACCACTTTCATAATGATGGAATGCATAATTCCAGACTATCATAACCACGTAGCCAAGGCCTCGTGCCACGACTACAAATAAGATTTTGTCAAGGCCTGGTGCCAAGACACTAGTTTGTCTCATGAGACCTACTAATGCATCGAGGAGCTATAGCGGGCTCCATCCATCACATACTAAGTACAATACATTCCTTATATGAAATGGTTTAAACATATCATAAACCATAACATAATTGTATCACATAAAACATGCATAAAAGAAACATAACATTTCCACATTTCTATCACAATATATCAATAAAACACATTAATATAATCAAAACATTATCAAAACCATTTTCGATACCAAAATAAAATAAAATTAAAACATGGTATTTATTTTGTCATTTAAAAATAGTTATGTCTTGTAGAGGAATCCGAAACTCAAACAATGGTCACGGCGGTAGAGAAGTCATTGTTTCCGCATGAGTACAACAAAAAAACACATTCCTCTTTTTCGTTTAGTAAAACACTTCGTAGAAAAATATTCCTTTTTAATAAAGGTAAAAGTCAAAAGGGTTTATACACCGTATAAAATAATGTTGTGTATAAATCAAAATATGCCTCAATGAAAGGAGATTGAGACGAAGTCCCTTACCTCATGACCAACATGACTCGATCGTTCTTTAATCTCCTGAATAATAAACTATAGTTAATTTATACTTTCTTATGAACCTTTTTCAAGTTCATTATTCCTTTTATATCACTTATTACCATGTTATGAACATTATGTAATTATTTAAGTTAATAATGGTCATTTTGTCGATCATTGCTACTTGAGTAAAAAATAAACATCTTATAATTACAAGTTGATCATGTGGTAAAATATCCATTATATCAAGAATTATATTCATGATGTAGATATCATATATATCATATATATCCAGTATATAAATTCATTTATAATATTACATAACATTTAGAGGTAAGAAATGAAATGCATCATTCATGTATACAGTAAGCTGTACCTACGCCTGAACTTTATTTTCATTTATATTTCGTATTTAATGGAATGAAATCAAAATTATATAAAGGAATATTATAATTCAAGTATAATATCATAAATAATTTCATTTACTCTATCCTTTATACATCCCACATATGGCATTAATGATTCAAATCACTTTGAGGGGGCGGTAGTCCGCACTTCCTAAAATGAAATTATCGCATTTACCCATAATGGAAATCATAAATGTATGCCATAAATGAAAAATACATAAGCATAAGGAAAACATAAACATAATATATATAATATATAAATATAGTGACATCTTAACGGCCTTCGTGAAATGTGTTAAAAGAATATTGAACAATCATCATTTCGTGAGGCAGTAATTCGCCACCAACAGATTCAGTATGTTCTTTAACCATTAGACGAAGGTGTGTGTCAGTGTAAATCAAATCCATCTCATAAAAACATCCTAGTATATTGAATATTCTAGTTTTCTTACAAAATAAAGGAATAAAAAATTTTAAGGGGTTATAAAAGCAAAATAAAACCAAATAACATAAGAGAAGACATTACCTTAAAATCGGGTAACTCTTTTTGATTTGAGCCAAAGGATTCCTTGGGAAGACTTATGCCCAAAGTGAGGCTTCTAGGAGTAAGAGAGGGAATTTCATAGAGTATTTGGGTAGAGTTTGGCTGAGTAAAATGGCATTGAAGGTGTGAATAAGGGGGTAGAGGTGGGTGACTTTTATAAGAGGAGAGGAGGGGAACTCTTTGAATGTCAAGAAATGTTACATTATTATATAATGAGTTTCGGATTTCAAAAGTCCCACAAGTATATATTTCAAGGATAAGGTGATAAGTGTTATAAATCTACTCATCCAATTTTTTTTGACATGTTTATGTCTTAGAGTTCACATTGTCCTTTCATTTTATTTAAATATTTAATTAATGAGGTAATCGTTGCATCATCATGGTGTCATAAAAAATTTAATTTTTTTAATTTCTAAAAATTATAAAAAAATTATCATGATATAGGAAATATTTTTAGATTTCTATTGAATATTTATAGTCTAAGATATCATTTTCATAGAAAAAATTAAAATTGTTTTACTTGGGTGATACATACTTTGGTTATACTTTCCCTTTAAAAAAATAATATAATAAAATGTCACTATCACCCAAAAGTGATTCCATGGGGTCCCAATGTTTGGTGAAAGGAGTCCCATGGTCGGCCATGACATAAACAGTAGCATTAGGGCACATTTTGGGGTCATTTTTTATTATTATGATTTTATTTTATTACCCTTAACTACCCGATTACTAATTAATCACGATAATTAAATATATTTATCGTCGTTACTATTCATAATGTCAAAAAACAAAAGTGTCATAATTACATAATTTGGACCTTATTATTCCAAATATGGAATCCATTTTACATAATTCCATACAAGGAAATTTTAGTAATTAAATTAAAAATTATTCCCTCTGTCAATACAAATGGAGTGTTTTTAAGTAACATTATCTATCAAAAGATTGACAATTGTTTATGTCAAATTTCAAAGTGAAATTAATTATAATGACAACCATTGGAAAAAATGGTAAAATTATATTCTAATTATACTTTAAAACCACTCGATAGTATAATTTATCACTATAAATTATTCTGACTAAAAATGTTGTTTTTATGTATTATTCACTATTCATCAAAAATTGGAAGTTCTCAGAAAAATACAAAATATTGAACATAGGATAATTTCGATATTCCGAATCCAAAAATTAATTCCATTCTGGAAAATAAAATTTATATAATTTCAAAAGGTGGGTATAACTATTCATAACGGCTACTTTGATTGGTCGCGGTGTGTTGGAACTCGAGGTTGCGTACAACACACACTGCTCTATTATTCAAAGAGAAGCGTACCATGGAAGCTTGGGGTGTTACAGGTATCCTCATCCTCGGTCAACGTTGTTCATCGTCTGCACCAAACACAACAAGGTGTGGGAATATCCCGTGTAGGGGTGAGTATAATGATACTTAGTAGGGACCCCAAGACCCTCAAGGTATCACAAAATTCACAAAGGATAAACCACCAAGGAAGGAAACCACTGATAACCCTACATTGTTATATGCCCATACATAAACCTAAGTTATCAAGTAAACACATCTTAATCATGTGGAACCACATGGTCTAACCCAAAAAAACCAAAGGCTCAGTTGTTCCACATAGGAATGAAAACCACAAAGGCAAGTACCACATAGGTAGGCCACAAAGAAGAATACCAATAAGGTATTATGACCAAGGAAATTACCACACAGGTATGAACACAGCTCATTCAAGGAATAAAATAAGTATAAAAGTAGAGAGGATTAGATGTAACTACTGAATCATCTTACTCTGTAATGAAGATGACATGCAACGGATTTATAGGAGCTGACCCACATAGGATTTCTAGGAGATGACCCACACAGGATCACTAGAAGCTGACCCACACTAGAATGCTAGGTGCTGACCCAAACAGAATCGCAAGGTGCTGAACCACACAGGATCGCTAGAATCTGACCCACATAGGATCGCTAGGAGCTGGCCCACAGAGGATCGCTAGGTGGTGACCCACATAAGATTGCAAGGTGATAACGCACACAGGATCACTAGGAGAAAACCCACACATTATTGCTTTATTAAGACCCACACATGATCACAAGGAGCTCGCCTACACAGGATCACTAGGTGCTGACCCACATAGGATCGCAAGGTGTTGACTGAGATAGGATCTCTAGGAGCTGACCCACATAGGATCGCTATGAGATGACCCACTCCAAATCGCTAGGTGCTGACCCACATATGATCACAATTTTCTGACCCACACATGATCTATGTTTGTGCTGATCCACATAGGATCACTCTACATTCTTCACGTCATAGCCAGCTACTGGGATCCCACACTGCGCTCGCTTTTCTCTAGGAGGATCTGCTCTCCAAGCTACTGGTCAATACCCCAACTACCACGAAGTCCCATGAAGAAGTATCCCAAAGGACAACCGTGTAAAAGGGGTCTCAACACAACATATGGTTCATCAATTGGACGCCAATTCTATGAGATATACGTGATTTAGTGCCGAATTCCTAGTCAGATTCGAGTATGATCCAATCCATCCAAACTCAAACTTTCTCTGAAATTCACGTGGAGTATCTCACAAAGACCGCCTTGTCTCAAGGATTATAGTTTCTTATATGGTTCGCCATTTTGACATTGTATAAGGAAGATATGTTGAATAAAAGATCCTGCAGTAATAACAATATTATTATTGGGCGATTCATGGACTCGAGCGACAAACATGAATATAATATTCAACATTAGACTTAAATCAGTCGTCTTAATTTTAGGGTCACGTCACCACTTACAGTGAGTAAATCTAACGTCACATGCAAGAGTTATAGAGGGTTGAATATTTAATAATAATAATATATTAATATTATTTTATTGTTTCAGGTACTCGATCCAAAAACCTAAAAACGACATCCAATATTGGACTCGTAATTTCTGTTTCCAAGTCAGGGTCGTACTGCCGCTGAAGGTTCGTGAAACCGAGGTTGCACAGATAAGTTACGGATTAATTATTGTTTTACAACCAAAAATAATAACAACATTATTTTAATTATTTTAATTATTATTTTATTTTCTTTCTTAATCAATCTCACACATGGTATCCTTTTCTCCAGGAAAGTCCACACAACAGCTCCCCCTTTTATTTTCCTATTCATTTTACATTTAATATTATTTTCTTTCGATTCCATTCTATTTTTAATTAACTTTTTTGACGATTTTCCCGCTCCATCATAAATGTAAACACTCAACCTATAGCTGCCTATCATGCTTCCACTGGGATGAACTCGGCCTGCTCGCACCTCCCTATAACCACACTGGAAAAACTACACCTCATTCTCCTCCAAACCATTGCGCTGCCAGCACCAACCGGACTGGACTGTCGTCACATTGCTTATCTGGACCAGAGCAGCACCCCAAAGAAACGTGGTAATTGCACCTCCACATTGGCCCTTCCACAGTCCACTTCATCTTCGTTCTAAGCCCAAAAAATGTGACAATCACAGATTCACGATACTAGGGTCGAGATCTCTAGGTCCATAATTCATGCAAAATAGAATAATCTGTTTCCACTGCCAATAAATATTTGGCCACCTCCTTTCACGAGCCATTTCAAATTCATTCCAAGCCCAAAAAATTAAATGATGGAATATTTTCGATCCTTGCATCGATGGCTTCACGTCCATATATCATGCTTAGCATAACTCTGTGTTTCGAGTACCAATAAATAGTAGTTATTGAAGAACACATGAAGAATGTGTGATGAATAAAAATAAAGAGGATCATGGTTTATGTGCTAGATAATTGTCATGTTCATTTGACCATCGTCATCATGAATTTATGATATGAATAATCAATAAAACAAATTCAAATATATATATAAAAACCTACTTTGATTGCACGTTGGTGTCGGCGTGAGGAAGGAGGTGATGTTGATGACGTTGACGTTCGTCGCTCCCACACCATGTTCCCGAAGTCGGTTCCATGTTCATCAATTCAGAGAATGGTTTTTAGTTGGAGGGGTTCTTCGTTTGTAGGATGTTCTTCCCATTTCTCTAGGGCCCTCTCCAAATCTCTTTTGCCAATGATCTCCACAAAAAAGAGGATGAGCCAATTTTAATTGAGTTACGTCTATTAACTCAATTAATTGTTGGAACATTAATTAAACTAAAGTAGGTACATTTAATTTTGGGGAAAAACCAAGAGTTAATTCACATCAATGAGGGAGTTCAAGGGGGTTTGGTGGCCCCCATCACTGCACATAAAAATTGGGAGGTTTTAAAAATAAAATAAAAGTTGTTCTTTATTTTATTTTTATTCTTTTAATTTTCCCATGAAATTCACGAAAACTAACTTTTACCCTTGACATATTTTGGTCATGGTGAAGGTGTCCTTAAGAGAATATTGGCACTGCGAGTTCAATGGTTCCCTCAGATTTCAATTCCAATCATTGGTTCAAAAGTTATAAAAATTTTCTTGTGTGTTTACCGAAAGTATCCAAAAAAAGTTTGGAAAATTATTAACAGTAACCCTTGACTTGTGCCGGTCAAGGTTAGGCTCTGTCTATATGAATAAACGCCCCAAGGAACCAAATGAAACTCCTAGATTTTGAATCCAATTTGTCGTTTAAATGTTATGGATTATACAATAAAATAATATTCACTTAATTATTTTATTTACGGCCAAAAACTAACATTCACTGCTGGCCCGCACCGGTCAATGTTATTATATTCTTAAATAAATAAATCCCTCATGAGTTTAGTGATGGTCTTATATTTTTCATCTGAACTACCATTTGTGAGTTACTAGAATTTGAAAAATAAAATAATTATTTTAATTATTTTATTTACAGTTATGTCATTTTTGAGTTTTCTCATAGGAGGCTCGTGCCGACTAAAATTAAGTCACACCTAGGGTAAACCCACCATCCTAAATGCAACGATGCCCTCAGATTTATGATCTGAGTTAAATTTTAAGAGTTATTACACATTTTCTGGAAAACTGTTTAAGCACACTAATTAAAATTTAACCAAACATCGTCGGACCATTCCAGGAACTCCGGGACTCAGAATTGCACACTGTCAGATTTCACAGTCTCGAAATAATTCCATATAATTAATAAAATGATACAGAATTTCTAGGACATTACATTCTTCCCACCTTAGGGCTATACATCCTTGAAATCCACAACAAAGGAAAAAACCAAAAGAGGGTACTGAGCATAAATTTGAGCCCCCCTCCCACACAGTCTCTTGGAGGTTCCCGTGATGCCAATAAAAGTGCACTAGAGGTATTGAACACCCATGATGGACTTGATGCTGTCAATCCTCAATCTCTATAGGAACCTCCGTAAACGTCACCCCATCATTGAAGTCCAGCTTGCCATGGTCGATGATATGGGGTGGATCAGGCACGTATCTCCTTAGCTAGGATATGTGGAACACATCATGCACCCTCTCCCACTATGGTGGAAGAGACAAGTGGTATGCTACCTCACTTATCCTCCAATGTATCAGAAAAGTACTGATAAACCTCAATGTTAACTTTATTCCTCGACCAAATAATTTTAGTCCCTATCGAGGAGAGACTCTCAAGAATACGTGATCCCCCTCCTAGAACTCCAAGAGTTTATGTATACTGTCGGCATAAGACTTTTTCAAACTATGTTTAGTCCTCATTTGGTGACATGTGAGATGTTGTGATTCAAAATCTACCACTACTTCCTTCAAACTGGGCCATTAGTAATGAAGTTAGAGATCCTAATAAATCATTACACACCTATATGTACCGCTCGAGGGGATGTATGAAACACCCTCGTCAACTCCCACTGAAGAACCACTGATACCATGGTACGTCCTCTGAAGAGGACGAAGTGCTCCCCACATTCATAAAATCTTTCAGGTGCCTCCCCTGAGGATATCTAAGCATGTTGAGCCTCACTGTCAATGCCCCCAAGAATCACCTCCCTGACATGATGATGTAGTGGGGGAGTGACAGTCAATGACTGGAGGTAAGCAGCATGATCTCTATCCACAAAGGATATCTGCAGCACAACTAGTTACTCTAATTCCCCACTCAGTAGTTGTAGACTAGACCTCCTGTTGATTGCTTCTACTACCATGTTCCCCTTCCCAAGAGTATAGACTATCTCAAAGTCATAGTCTTGGAGGAACACTAGACATCATCGCTGTCTCAATTTCTGAAAGTTCTGCTGACACTTCTCTATCCACAGGAAAGGCTCCTCCTTCAAAAAAGCTGACAGGGGTGCCGCTACCCTAGAGAAGTCTGGTTTAAAACTCTAGTAGTACCCAACCCAACCAGAATTCCCTCTCCCTACGTGGAGGTAATCCTCAAAACAAATTTTGAAATGATTTCCCCATGCTCTGTCACTCCGGTTTGGAACTGAAAACTGAAAACTTTTACTACCACGAGAGTAAGGTTGGCCCACTCAAGAGTGATCGGCTGCACCCTCCTATGTTGGAGTTTATCCTGTACTTCCTGGGTTTCATTTTTCACCGACTAAGGAAAAACTCTTCCCAACATTGTAGATAAACCACATTCTTTTTTCATAATACAGTCAATATATGTTTGAACTGTGGATGTCCAGTCCATAACTAAACTAACATTGTAAGGCCTCAACGCAGCCACCCAGCGGTTCCAACCAAAACCCTCACCTCAGGGTCCAGATCAACCATCGACGTATGTGGGATTATCGGGTCTCCTCCCAAAGGTTATCTCCAGACATTATGGTCATGTCAAAAGCTTAACTAGAAACTCTAGGTCTTGAACATGATTACTGGAAATAAGGAATGATTGGTACTTATTTCTATTTATTCGGTAGGTAGTAGTATACATGAACCGTACCTCAAATCATTCCTAGATCCCTTGGGTCACATTCCTTGAACGGATGCAGCTACTCCATTCCCATGTCATCCAGTTCACTGAGCCTGGAGGGGTACACAAAAAAGGTGGGTGGTTGTAACATGTCTAAAAGTACACCACCTCATGATACTCTCCATGATCTACATCTACATCTTCTGCCATGTAGATTCATTTGTCCCTAATACTTCTTCTTCCAGAATCAATTTATATACCCATGTCTTTGAGACTGGTGCCAGTTTCCAACATTCCCCCTGCTAACACTCACTGGAAGTATCGGCTCAGACAAAGAACATTAAACCATAAAGGTACTCTCTAGATCCCAACAATAAGTAGGAATTCATAGAGGAATATTGCTATCTTGGATGTCCTTAAACACATTACACTTGAAATTTTGAGCCCCGAAGCACGGATCGTATCGTATTCATCGAGTACAAGGAACGGTCGGTACACCTTCATGAATACTCAGCTACTGACATGTTGTCCTGTCAAAGCTGTAGGAGATCTAGGGAAATCTCAACCATCTCCTGAATTCAGTCCTCAACCTCTTATGCGTTGGGATCACTTTGGAACTTGAGGGGTATCAGATGCTAAATCACGAGTAAGGCACTAAGCCTATATGTGTTCTTTACCAGTACCTCTAGTTGTAACTGATGACCAACGGGTAGAGATATAGGTGACACACTACCTGAAGGTACTATCTCGGGTAATGGTCCATATATTGAAGCCCCATTAGTATATGGACTATCCGCATGGTCACTCACTGAAAAAGACTAGTTGAAATTATCACCATCCGCTCTACTACTATCTCAATTTGGAGGAAAACTCTAGAAAACCCCCTCCAGCCAGCCCTCAGCTGCGTGGGAATCAGTCTCTCCTCGAAACCTCAGATGCCTCTGCCAAAGGAGCATGTGAAACACACTCATTCGCTGTGCTCTATCCTCCTGTGTGGTTGGTGGTAACTACTTCCCAATGGTTGGTGGTTCTGTCGATACACCACCCGAAGGTGCCGTCATAGTAAGAGGGTCGTACACCGTTTATTCATCGCTCAGTAGGCCTTCATCATGTACTCCCTCGTGAATCTTAGCTGTATGTCTATGCAATGGAATCCTGAAAAGGAACAGGTGCTCCATAGTTGTTAAGTTATACCTAGTGAGATGGATCAATAAAAACACAATAAAATTTTCCAAAACACACAACCTATCATTGTTTTCAAGCACTGAGTCAGAAATCAGAAGTTAGGGTCCTGGTGTATGGATAGGTCGGCCGCCGTACCATCACTAGACTCATGGAACTGAAAGCCACACTAATTACAAATAACACTATTTCTTCACATAAAAGATTAGAGTCCTAGTTCTTCGGTATAACCGAACTCCTTTGATACCAATTCGTCACGACCCGTCCCCTAGAGCCCACGCTGTGACTACCCCAAGCCCGCCTTTCATAGGCCAGGGGCGGGAGATGAGCATCGAAAGGCATAATCTCTATAACTGAGAAGGAATTTCCTTTATAACCAGTAAACTCCCATAACCAAGAACACAACAAGATACCATCCCATGAAAACTGTATAACCAAAAGAATACTAAAATTAAAAAGGGGCCGAAATACAAGCCCAACAATAAAGGTACAAGTACAACCGAAATACCATACAACTAAAAAAAGGGAAAGGCAGCTACTAGATTTTCCTCCCAGTTTCCTACCTAATGGGTAGGTACAGATCACCTCCGCACCACTCCACGTTCGTCTGTCTCCTATACATACAGTCATGTCATATCGTCCACCACCGGGCACCATCCAGTCCTAGTATCCTCAGCCTCAATCAACGTTGTCTATCCTCTACACAAAAAAAACAAGGTGCAGGCATAGCCTGTGTAGGTGTGAGTGTAATGATACTCAGTTGGGAATCTGAGACCCTCAAGGTCTCACAAAATCCACAATGGATAAACCAACAAGGAAAGAAACCATTGATAACCCTACTTAGGTACATTCCCATACATATACCTATATTATCAAGTAAACCCATATTATTCCTAAGGAAGCACGTGGTCCAACCCAAAATTCCCAAGATCAAGTGTTCCATAGAGAAAGGAAAACCACAAAGGAAAGTACCACACAGGTACGCCACAGAGAAGAATATCGTAAAGGTATTACCTTAAAAGAAAGTACCATACTAGTATAAACACAGATCATTCTAGGTATAACATAAGTAAATTAGTAGATATGATTATATGTAACTACTGAATTACATTACTCTATAAAGAAGCTGAACCACATAGGATAGCAAGGAGCAGACCCACAATGGATCGCTAGGAGATGACCCACACAAGATCTCTAAGAGTTGACCCACATAGGATCGCTAGGATCTGACTCACACAAGATCACTAGGAGCTGGCCCACAAAAGATATTTAGGAGCTAACCCACATAGGATTCCATGGTGCTGACCCACACAGGATCGCAAGTTCTTGACCCACACAGGATTACTTGGAGTAGACCCACACAGGATTGGTAGGTGTCGACCCACACAGGATCGCTAGGTGCCGACCCACACAAGATCGCAAGGTGCTGACCCACACCGGATCGCTAGGAGCTGACCCACACATGATCGCTAGGAGCTGACCCACACAAGATTCCATGGAGCTGACCCACATAGGATCACCAAGAGCTGACCCACACAGGATTGCAAGGTACTGACCCCCACATGATTTCTAGGAGTTGAACCACACATGAACCCTTGGATCTGACCCACACATGATTCCTAGGTGCTCACCCACACGAGATCGCAAGGTGATAACCCACACAGGATCTCTCTATGTGCTTACCCACATAAGATCACTCTACATTCTTTATGTTACGGCCACCTACTGGGTTCCCGCAATGTTCTTTCCTGTCTCTAGGAGGATCCATTCCAGAAGCTACTAGTCGATACTCTAACTACCACAATTTCCCATGAAGATGAATCCCAAAGGGCTGCCACGTAAAAGGGGTGTCAACACAACAGACGATGTGTCAATCAGACGCCCAATCTGTGAGTTATAAGTGATTTAGTTCCGAGGGCCCAATTGTATTCCAGTACCATACAAGCCGTACAAACTCAAACTTTCTCTAAAAGTCACATGTGTTATACCAAAAGGACCACCTCATCTCAAGGATTTCAGTACCGAAGATAGTTCGTCATTTTAGCACCGTACGAGGGAGATAAGTCGAATACAAGATCCCGCAATAATAATCATAATATTATTGGGTGTTTCGTGGAGCTGAACCATGAACTAAAATTTAATATTCAACATTAGACTTAAATCTACCGTCTTAATTTTAGGATCACGTCACCACATTAAGTAAGTCAGTCGGACGTCACATGAAGGAGTTATAGAGAGTCAAAGATTTAATAATAATATATTATTATTATTTGAACTTTTTGGGTACCTGATCCAAAAATCCAAAAAAGACATCCAATATTGGACTCATAATTTCTGTCTCAAGGTCAGGGTCGTACTGCCACTGACGGTTCGTGAAACCGAGGTCGCATTGATAGGTTATGAATGAATTATGGTTTTACAACAAAAAATAATAATAAAATTATTTATATTATTATTATTTTATTTTTATTTTTTTCTAAATCAATATCACACAGGGTATCCTTTGCTCAATGAAAGTCCACACAGCATCTTCCCCTTTTATTTTACTAATCATTTTACTTTTAATTTTTTTTATTTTAATTCACTTTATCTCTCTAATTAACACATTCCACGATTTTCCAGCTCCATCATCAATGTAAAATATCAGCCTCCAGCTACCCATCATGCTTCCACTATGATAAACATGGCTTGCTCACACCTCCCTGTAACCACACCGGAAAACCTGCACCCTGCTATCAGACTAACCACTACGCCACATGCACCAGCCGCACCGGACTGTAATCATATCTCCTATCTCGCCCGGAGATCCACCCCAAAGACACATGGGAATTTCACCCCCACAATGGCCCTTCTACGGTCAACTGCATCTTCATTCTAATCCCGAAAATTGTGAGAATAATAAATTCACAATCTTCGGGTCGAGGGCACCATGTCCATATGTTGCGCTCAATAGAATATATTATTTCTAGGGCCAATAAATATTTGGCCGCTCCTTCCGCAATCCATTGCGGCTTCGTTCCATGCCCAAAGAATTAAACAATCGCATATTTGTGATCCTTGCATTGAGGGCTTCACATCCATATATCTCGTTTTGAAAAAAACCATGTTTCAATCACCAATTAATATTAGGTGTTGAATAATGCATGAAGAACGTGAGATGAATAAAAATAATGAGGAGCATGGTTTATGAGCGGGACGATGGTCATGTTCGTTTTGCCGTCGTTATCAGGCATTTTGGATATGAAGAATCAATAAAAAATTTCAAACATATATAAAAACCCATAATTTGATTGCTCGTTGGTGTCGGCGTGAGGAAAGAGATGATGTTGATGACGTCTTCATTCTTCACTCCCACACCATGCTCTCGAAGTTGGTTCCATGTTCCTTGATTCGAAGAATTATTCTTTGTTGAAGAGGTTCTTCATTTGGAGGATGTGCTTCGATGTTCTCCAAGGCTCTCCCCAAATCTCATTTGCCAGTGATATCCACCAATATGATGAGGAGATAATTTTAATTGAGTTAAGTCTTCTAACTCAATTAATTGTTGGCTCAATAATTAAACTAAAGCTGGAACATTTAATTTGGGGGAGAAACCAAGAGTTAAATCCCAATAAAGTGGGAGTTCAAGGGGGTTGGGTGGTCCCCACCTCTGAACATACAAATTGGGAGGTTTTAAAAATAAAATAAAAGTTGTTCTCTATTTTATTTTTATTCCTTAAATTCTCCCACGAAATTCATGAAAACTAACTTTCAACCTCTACCAGTTGTGGTCAAGATGAAGGTCTCCATAAGAGAATATCGGCACTGTGATTTCAACGATGGAATCAGATTTCAATTCCGAGCATCAGTTCAAAAGTTATAAAACACATCTTGTGTGTTTACTGAATGTACACAAAAAAATATCAGAAAATTATTAACAGTAACCCTTGACCTCCACCAGTTGAGGTAGGCTCTGAATAAGTGAAACACGCCACAACAAACCCAATGGTACTCTCAGATTTCAAATCTGAGTTACCATTTAAATGTTAACGATTTTACAATAAAATAATTATCACTTAATTATTTTATTTACGTCCAAAAACTAACTTTCACTGGTGGCCTGCGCCATCCAATGTTAGTATCTTCTCAAATAAATCATGACCTCCCGAGTTCTGTGGGGGTCTCAGATTTTTAATCCGAGCTACCATTTCTGAGTTATAAGCATTGGAAAATAAAATAATTTATTTAATTATTGTTTTACGGTTATGCCATTTTTGGGTTTTCTCACAGGAGGCTCACGCCGACTAAACTTAAGTCATGCCTAGGGTAAACCCACCCTTTTGAATGCAACGGTTCCCTTAGATTTTTGATCTGAGTTTCCATTTATGTGTTATTCCACTTTTTCATCAAAACTGTATATGACCGAAAATTAAAACTTAACCAAACTTCATCCGACCATTCTGAGCACTTCGGGCCTCGGAATCATGCACCATTAGATTTTTCGGTCTCGGAATAATTATATATAATGAAAATAAATTATACGGAATTTATGAGACATTACAGGAAATCCCTCCACTACTCCTATGATGATCTTTCCACTTCTACATTTACACTTACACACCACTTGAATATGTAAATAGGTGGAAGATCATGGATATAATAACCAATCATCAATTCCATATTCATCTATTCCATATTATCCTACCCATATCTCTACATATTTCGAAAGCTTCTTTATAAATACTTATAAACTGATATGTGGTCACAAACCATAGAGGTACTTAGGATTTTCATGCTGGTCATAATGTAATTCCCCTAGAGAAAAAATAACTACCTCATTAAATATTTTTGTGTATGATGACACTAAATACTCTATCTACTAAAATAAGATGAACTCCATTGAATTTTCCACTATCAATGAATACTAACAGAACTATTGGAATGAAAGATTCTTGAAACCAATCTATTCAATGACCACATGCATGTCTGATTATACCAGGAAATTCCATCATCCCTTGCTAGGACCCCCATTTGTAAACATCAAAAACATCACCTTCATACATCCAGGTTTATATGATAATTAAAATATCATATTTATCATGTCAAGCTAGAACTCTACCTGTTCAGGATCATTTACTCCATTAAGATATGGTGGATTTTCATGTAAGAACTCCAATTATCAATTCATGTTTTATAAAACTATAAGATATACCTACACAACTATGTTCAGGAATTATTTTACATTCTAATAAATATTAAAAATTTCATGTATGATAGCATAAATATGGTTTTTATCTATAGGTTGATTCCATTGATGGGAAACCACTACAACCTCCTGAGGAACCAATGTAATTTGTCTCGAAGGCATACTTTTGAAAAAAAAAAGAATAAAAGAAAAAATCAGATAATGGAATAATCATACAATAAATTAAAATTCCATAATAAAAACTTAATTTATGTTTCCAAAATAAAAATTGGAGACACACTTCCGAATATTCAATGGTTACTTATGTCTCTTCACAAAATGTATTGTTTAAGAACTCCTTACAACCTACCTCCAAATTCTCAACAATACTATCCCCAATATACAAATATCCCCAGATAATTTATTTTGAAGATATACCTACCTATGATAATAGAAAATGGTGTGCCCAACATAGATACCCTCTCAAATGGGAACCCTATACGAATTACAACATACTCGATGGGAGCCCCCAATACCTAGGAATAGAGAATATAACATAGGAATAAAACCACAACCCCTAGGAATTATTTCTACCAATCTAAGAAAATAACATTTAACATATATATATGTTGACGCTCCTTTTCGTCACGGAATCTAAAGTTCGGAAAAGGGAATATCTGAACTAAAAGTGATTAATCCTTTGAATAAACAACATAAATCGACAAAGGGATAGAAAAGGAGAACATTGCCCATGTATCGCGCAAGTTCCATCTTGGTCGCGCAAGTATACTTGCGCGCCGCCTCAACACTTGCGCGACCCCTCATGGTCGTGCAAGGGACTTGGGCGACAGATCTGGTAACCGCCCAGTAACCGCCCGGGGTCTTCTTTTGCCTATAAATAGACCCTGTGGGCCCCCCATTCGAGAGGATAAAGTCCCAGAAACTCGGATCAAAGCTCCCGACGCCCAAGTCTCTTCTCAAAGCTTCCAGAACACTTCTAAGGTAATTTCTTACCTAGAATGGAAGATCTAAAGGGAAGAAGGAAGGCCTAAGTGTTGAAACTTATCAAACACTTGCGCGCCGACTTAATTCCTTCAATATAACTTGCGCGTCCCTCTTCTGGAAGAACCTCAAGAGGATGGGAAAGGGTTTAGTAAAGAGTCGCTCAAGTAATTCAACTCTGGTTGAAAATCGCGCAAGTATCCCTTATGTCGCGCAAGTATACTTGCGCGACCAATACTTGCGCGCCGCCGCAGGACTTGCGCGACCTTCAATACTTGCGCGCCCCTATCTTTTTGGGTGCCCATCTTGCCCTTTTTCACCTCTCTTAAGCCATTTCACCCTTCCTATTCAAGATTCAGTCTTCAAGATACTCTTCAAAGCCATTTATGGCATGATTTCTTGATTTGACATCCTTATCTGAAAGGAATTATGTGAAATATCTCTCAAAACCTAATGATTTAAACATCTTTATGTCACCAAAGATTGAGAGTTCATTCATTCAACCTCATCCTTTAAGATGAGAGAATCCTAACCTGGGTTTCCTTTTCAGGAATAAGACTCAGTCATAACCTTGGGCTTCCTTTTCAGGAGTAAGCCCCAAGTCCCCTAACCTAGGCTTCCTTCTCAGAAATAAGTCCTAGTCATAAATCTTGGGCATCTTTCTTAAGAATAAGCCCCAATCAAGTCCTTTAAATCTTGGGCATCCTCCTCAGGAGTAAGCCCCAAACCTTAATCCCTAACCTGGGTCTCCTTTTCAGGAATAAGACTCAGTCATAACCTTGGGCTTCCTTTTTCAGGAGTAAGCCCCAAGTCCCCTAACCTAGGCTTCCTTCTCAGGAATAAGTCCTAGTCATAAATCTTGGGCATCTTTCTTAAGAGTAAGCCACAAGTCTCTTAAAATTTCTCTTAACCAGTCATAAATTCCCTTTGATTTGGGTTTCCTTTTCAGGAATAAAACCCAATCATAAGTCCCCTCCTAATTTGGGCATCCTCCTTAGGAGTAAGCCCCAAGATTAGAGTATTCAAATCTCCATGAAGCACATATAACTTTGTGGACCCTGTTCATGGATTTTCTTCCTAAAAGTAAATCCTAAACCTTCACCTATCTGGGCAGTCATCTATACATAATCCCCAAAACAAATTCTTATGATTGCATCTTTTATGGCACAATTGTCTAAATTTTACCAATACCTCTTGTTTCTCACATCGAGCATGACTCATGTGAGCTTAGAGTGTAAAAGTAATTATGACATTCATCTTTGAGCCATCAATCATAAAACATCATATCCCATTCCTCGAACTACGTGGGTTCTGATTCCTTTTTCAAAACAAAGGATACGTAGGTAGCCCATTCATGGGTTCGATCCCAACATTGAAATAATCTCTGTCCTTCTGAATGACGATAAACTTCAAATGCCCCACTAAGTGGCTTTAAAACCAGCCTGGTCATCAAAATGACCAAGAGACTTTTATATAAATGTTTTGAAGGATACCATTGACCAAGAATCTCTAAACAAATATAGATGATTCTATATTGATGAAGAACCTCGAATACATATAAAAGATTCTCTAAATTTCTTGCATATTTAATCATTGATTGTTAAAACTAAAGGAAAGCTCATTTTATACTTGGTAATGTAATAAGGATTCACGAACTTAACTTAAATCTATAAAGAGAGTCCCGGAGTAGACAATAATTCCCCTCAAAAAAGGTGTGATGAGTCCGACCTCCCATCCTCTCGACCAATGCAAATTCCTAAGCCTCATTAGCCCACAAGCTAATGAGCGCCTGCCTTTGGAAAGTAGGTCCAAACGGATGTGGAATCATTGGATGTTTCCGGTTCTACGAACAAACCCGTTAGAAACCGATCGGAACGTTTGAATCTCCCGTCCAGGAGGTCATCCCCGGATTCCGCGCGAAACAAAAAATGGTGAACCCGACGTGAATCCTTAACCAAGTTAAAGTGATGTTCTTCTTAGATGTTAGGCCCCTTGGGCCAACAAGGCAATCATTGACATATGATCATCCAAAAGATGCAGTAGCCAGATTCATCTTGATTATGTCTGTTATATGGAACAGGCACTCTTTTTTCAAGATCTTCTACAAAAAATGGCTTTCCTTAAATTCACCCCTGTGAATACTGCTGCTGAGAACACCTCTACTGTGAGGTCTGCTGCCATGAAAACCAATGCTGCTACTCCTGCTGGAACGTCATCCGCTCTGAGGATGACATCACCAACTGAGCGTCTTCAACGCTGTGTTTCAAATGCACTGGTTAAGGAGTACCGTCGTAGCGGTACTATCCCAACTCTGGAGGCCGCTCGTCAAGCCCTCCAAGTTAACAATTCTACCTGGTCGTCCGGACAACGGCGACCAGTAATCAAGAAGCAGGCGGTGCTGACTACCGTCTCCAACCGTTTCGGGTCGTTATCCCCGGAACGCAATTTCCATTCACTCCCTCATTCTGAGGAAGTGAATGAGCAGGTCCCGCAGGACCTTAATTCAAAGAGACAGGAGTCCTTCTCAAGGGCTCCCATCAACAATCGCCGCCAGACTCGTGCGGTAGTGCACCCTCAACATGATGAGGGTACCGGCTCCAGGCATTCAGCTCAGGTTCCTCGAACCCGAGCAGGCAAGATGAATCACCAGAGACGGAATCCGGTTAATAATAGGCAGGTTGTCATCCCTGCCATCTCCGGAGAAGTCCACCAACCTAACTTGGTGGCAAATAACGAGCAGGCATACACACCTGTTCGTTTTAATCCCGCTGTCCAGCAGACTCGTCTGGCAGCATCAAGCCGATCCCGCCAGGCAATTCCGGTGGAGTACCATAGGCAGGAACATACACCTGCTTATACATCAGCAGTTAGTCAGCAGGCTCGTCTGACTACATATGATGGATCTCGTCAACAGCGTTTGGCGAAGTGTAATCAGCAGGCACATACACCTGCTAATACTAATCAAGCCTACCAACAGTCTCGTTTGGTAGCGCACGGAGAAGTCAGTCGGAAAGCCCCGACGACAAACAGGAGGCAGACTAAACTCTCTGCCTCCACACTTGAGTACTGTCAGGATTCACTGACAGGAAAAGGAGGACAGGAGCAGGCACATACACCTACTCCAAGCCCGGAATGGACGTATATCCCTGTTCCGGCGGCTGAAGTCACCAAACATATTTTGTCAATGGTGAAAGAGCAGAAGCAAATTCCTGCTCATATTCTGGATGCTTGCCAGGATATCATAACAGCTTCAGCATCATCTCAGGGACAGACACATAAATCTATCCCTAGCAGTGGAGTGACACATCAACAATTCACTCCGGAACAGACACACACATCTGTTCCAGTCCAAGAGGGTTGTGGGGCCTACTCCCCCATATCATATGGACAACCAAGTCAGGCACATACATCTGATTTGAGCGATGATCGTCAGCCTAACCTGACCATCTTTCCTGATCAGGCACATACACCTGCTCAGAGCAATCACTTTCGTCATCAAGTGATTTCTAAAGCGAGTAAGAAGGCATCTAAGAAAAAGATCCGCCCAGCACAGTCAGGAGATCAAAGGCCAATCTGCAACAAGGCCTTGCTCGATGCTGGAGTTCTTGAAGCCCTCAGACATTTATCTGTCGGAATTCAAGATTCTACTCCCTCAGTTCCCAATAACAGGAACATTAATCCCGAAGGTCTTCAACAGAAACTTCCTCATGAAGACTTGCTTCATGAAAATTTGGTCAATCTTGAAGTTTCCTCTTCAGATGAGAACCACAGGAACCCTCTGTGTGGTCAGAAGACCAAGGAGCAAGAGATATCATCTTTTGCTGTAACCCATCATGAAGGTCCTCCTCATGGTGATGAACTTCGCTGCGAAAGTCCTCTCCGCAGTAGTGATTCACATTGTCTCGAAAATTCTTCAGAAGGCAATGTAGTAACGAGAAAGCCCTCCTATCTCGAGGCACTTGCAAACGTAAAACCAGTCATGTCTGAAGTTTTACTATCGGCAGGTGAAACTCTTTCTCCATCAGAAGATAGCTTGGGGTTCAGGTTATTCTCCGAACCTTCCCTAGGTCATTCATCTTCCAGCATGAATAGTGATTCCTCTACCAATCTTGTTGAATCTAATGAAGCAACAAGGAAACACCAACTCTGGTCCAAACAGGTAGAAGAATCTTCATTTAATGATAAAGAGGAAATGCTGAACATGAGGAAAAAACTGGCAAAAGGTGAAGTACCAGTCATGTTTTGGCCTTTGGCTGATTCACAGTAGGACATTCCAAAGATGTTGACGGATGATGGAATCCATGATATTCGTCTTAACATATGGAAAACTCTTTGTCAATTAAAGAAGAAGGTATTATCTTACGATGAATATGAAAATCATCTTAAGATAATAGAAGGGTTACAACGCCAGATTGATTTGGCATCTCTATCAGTCTCTCGGTATCCGAAGGCTGAAAAGCAACAGAGAACCCTTCAACGTTCATGCCTTGGCGCGCTGAGAAAATTGCGTCAGTTAATTTCCAATGCTCCATCTAATGTTCATATCAGAGGATGGGGTATTCACGGAGCACTACATTTCACAGTGCTTTCCGGTCAGCAAAGCCCGCCGAAAATGGTCTCATGCAATGTTATTGCCCATGGCCGGCCACAGTCAATGGGCTTTGTTCATAATCAAAATCTTGCTCGAGATCAAGCTTCAACTAGTTCCTCTCAAAATCAAGTATATAGAGAACAGGTTGTTGAATTGCTCCTACATCAAGCAGGCGAGAATATTGCGCAAGCCTCTCGTCTGGAGAAAACACGTCATCAAATGACAGAAGTTTCGGAAATCATCCAACGGTCTGTTGAACCAGGTGATAAAAGTGGATACAGGTTAATGAATCCAGCTAATTTCTGAACTAAGATCCGCAAGATCAAGAGAGATTTCAAGAAGATCTCAGACATAGCATGTCAAGAGACACCCCAGCTTGCCAGACTGGGGACTTCTCTAACCCAACCCTCAGAATCAACGAATGGGATTCGAGGAGTTGAGCAGAAGCAACAGGAACACCCCCAGTCCACCGGACTGGGGACTTTTTCAAATCTTCAATCCCTCCCTCAGAGAAAGTCAGTATTCTCTCGATTAGGGAATAAGCCTCAAGAGGAACGAAGAGCCAAGATGTCAGGAGATTCTCTCCAAGTGACGGTTCACAAAGAAATTCCTGAGGGGTCAAGTCAACGGAATGCCATGTCTTATCATGGACATAAAAGGAGACAATATCATAGAAATGATGATAGAAAGGATTTCATGAAATATGCATCCATTAATGTCATCACTGCCGTTGCTGCTGATTCACCAGATGAGGCTCAATCAGAGGGATCAGATGAAGAGGTTCCTGCTCAAGAAGTTGCGCACACAGACCTAAATGAAGAAGGTGTGCGCACACGTAATCAAAGGCTTACCCAAAATTTGGGTATTCCTTCAAGTAACCCACTTCCCCCTCTCCGAAAAGGATCCAATAAGGGGAAAGGAAAGAATAAGGTTACTTCTCACCCTTCCTCTGAAGGAGGTCAATCGCTCTCATTAGAGAAAAGGCTTGCACAACAGGAGGAAGAAATGAAAGAATTAAGAAGGTTGAATGCAGAACTACTTCAGAGTAGTCTTCTTCTTAAGAATGCTGATGTCCGACAGCCGAAGGAATTTGTTGTAACTACTGAGATGGATCAGGAATATCCTCCTTTATCAGTACACCCACAGAGGTCTAATCCTATGGGTCAAACGCAACAACGGTTGGCAGCACTACCATTAGTTGCAGCACCAACCTCCACGGCTGTCCAAGCTCCATTCATTGCACCTACCCAAAACCAAGTTCAACCTGACGTTTCTCAAAAGTTAATAACTACTATTGAGTCATTAACAGCTCGGTTAGAAACTATGGAAGGGAAACGGGCGCAAGTTCAACCTGAAAAGAAAGTTTACCCTGAATGGGTAGATTCAATTTCTCCTCCATCCAGTTTTGGAAACCCTATTTTCCCTACTTTCAATGGATCAGGCGACCCTGAACAACATTTGACGCATTACGTGTCTTGTTGTGATCCTATGATGGGAACTCCAGAACAACAAGAAGCAGTGAAACTCAGATGCTTCGTGCGAACCTTGCAAGGACCAGCTTTTGTCTGGTATACAAGCTTGAAATCCCGGTCAGTCATCGGATGGGAGGATCTTCGTCAAAAATTCCTTCTTCAGTTCAGTTCAACTTTGCCAAAAACGACAGTTTTCGATCTTACAAACTGCAAGCAAAGGGAGAATGAAAGAGTCTCTGATTTCATTGCTCGTTGGAAGGGATTAACGTATTCCTTGAGTTTATCACTCCCTCAGGAGGAATTATTGCCAATCTGTGTGGCAAATTTGCGTGACGAATTACGCACGCCATTGATCCCTGTGAAATACACAGGAGGGTTTCGAGACCTTACTTCAATCGCTCAACAGATTGAAGATTCCCTTATGCAGGCTAAGGTTAAATCTCGGGTAATTCCATCAGCTCCAGGAAGAAGAATGGGTAAAGAAGAAACTGCTACAGTTATGCTTAAACAGGCACCTGTACCTATTTCTACTTCAAAACCTTCATCTTCTCGAAGGGCTCCACCTCCTGAACGCCAACAACAAAGGCTGTTTCGTCCAAATGATCAAAAAGATCAACGACGAAAACAATTTGAGGATATGAAGAGTAAAACATACTCTTTCCGAAGTGAGCAAGTTCCTGGTTACTTCATTTCAGCTCTGGAAAATAATTTGGTTCAATTACCAGTGCCGAAGAGACCAAACAAGGAAGGAGATGAAGACCGTCCCAATTATTGTCCCTTTCATCAAATGTTGGGACATCCCATCCAAGAGTGTTTTGTCTTTAAAGACCTCCTACAAAAGATGGTTGACTTGGGACAAGTCAAATTGAAGGGTTCTTCAGCTCATGTAGCGTGTATTACCGCTACAGATCCAGAGGAAGGAGGCGAGTGGCAGGAAGTCAAAAGCAAAACTGCGAAAAAATATGATGATTGGATGGTCAGGAAGACAATCAATCGGACCCATTCCATTTTGCGAACACAATTGAAGAAGCCAATTGTGTCTCCTACAAAAGCTGCAGTAAAGCCTCCATCAAAGGACAAATCCTCAAAAGGGCAGCGTAATTCAAAGAAGAAAGAGGAATCAGGAGAAGATGAGTATGTATCAAAGCCTAAATTGTCTTTGACTCTGGCAGATTTCATGCCATCTACTTCAAATTCACGGGCACCGTCCCACCAAACGGCACAGCCTAAACAGGCCAACCAGGCAGAGTCTTTATCAGACGAAGAATTGATCTTTGGTTCTGTTAATATGATTCAATTAACAGATTCATATTCCAGTCTTGATGAGCCTGAATTCCCTGTATCAAATAAAGGAACCCGAGGAAGTTCTAGAGGTTCAGGATATAGGGGAAGACGTGGATCTTTCCGAAGCCACTACTCTAATTCTACCCCTGCTAGCACTGTATATGCAGCAGAAACTCGTGGTAGAGCCCTTCAGCGAGCTCAAAATGAACAAGCAAGTTCTTCTGCTAATGGCCAACTCAGCTTCGGCACAATTATTTTGGAAGACCGATTAAAGGTTCCATCTTCTTTATCTCAGCAAGCAAATGGATATAATCAGTCTAATTTTCCAAAACCAAAGATGTTGCCAACTTCAATACAAGATGCATCAGCTTCCAAAGCATCTGCTTCCAAGATACCTGCTAAACCACATATTCCTATTGGGAAACGCAGGCCTCTAGATCAAAAGTATGATATATTGAAACACTTGGCCCAAGTACCAGCCAAATTATCAATTTTGGATGCTTTGAATCTATCAAGAGATCTTCGGGAAGCACTCATCGAAGCTTTGTCAAGTCCTCAAGAGTTTGAAGCTGAGATTGCTGCAGCTGAAATTTATCACATAGAGAATAATCCTGCAGAATGTCATGCAGTGATATCTTTTACTGATAAAGATGAGGATGATGTTGTGCATGGGCACATAAAACCTTTGTACTTATCTGGCAAAGTCAATGGTATAGATGTTCGAAGAGCTTTCATTGACAATGGTTCAGGAGTCAACCTCATGCCCATTCGCACACTTCGTCGATTGGGCCTCCCAGAATCTGATTTATCTCCTTCTACCATGATGTTGCAAGGATATGATAAAAATGAACAAGAACCACTGGGAGAAGTTACGCTCAGAACTCAGTTTGGAGATCTTGTTTCCAATTCAGATTTCATGATTGTTGATCAAGACTCAGCTTTCAATATCTTGCTTGGAAGACCCTGGTTACATCAGCATGCAGCTATTCCGTCATCATACCATCAATGTCTCAAATATTGTTTCGATGGTCAAGTTGGAACATTATATGGTGATAAGGCCCCGTTCAAAACATGTGAGTCTCAATACATTGAGGCGGAATTTTATCACATGAAGGGAAGAGAAAAATCTACAATGAAGGAAATTACCAAAGTTAATGCTCCATATGGTTTGGAAAAAATTCCAATAAATCCATTTTCACATGTGAGTACAGATTATGTGTTACCTATCAGTCAAATTGACAAAATAGGCCCAAATCAATATACTCTTATGGAAAGATCCATAATGTCAATTACGGCAATCGAGCCAGACAACATAGGAGAAATTGGTAACTTACCAAGCAATGATGAAAGCATAAGTGGTGACGTTTTCATTTCGTCTGCTGAAATCCAACAAGTCTATACTTCGCTAATCAGGCCAGAAGAAGTTATAGCAACACCAGAGGTGAATGTTGATGTCGATTCTCAATCCATCATCTCCTCTTTATTTCCCAAAGAAGACCCTTGTTCATCAATAGGGACGGAAATGGAAGCTTCTTCTTCAAAATGTGAAAATTTTGACATCTCTTATGATCATGAGAATTTCGTTTTTTCATCTACTTTGCAAGTAGAAACGGAAGATATAACACATGATGAAGAGGAAGAGGAATATCTTAGAGATGCTCCTCCAGCATTTGAAGAGGGTATCTCTACCACTGTGGATGAACTCAGAGAAGTAAATCTGGGTATAGGGAAAGATCCACGCCCCACTTTAATTAGTGCGGCCATGACCCTTGAAGAACAAGAGATGCATATTTCTTTTCTAAAGCAAAATAAAGATATCTTTGCTTGGAATTATACAGAGATGCCTGGCCTTGATCCTGATGTTGCCACCCATCATTTGGGTTTGCCAAAAGAACATCGAGGATTCAAGCAAGCCGCGAGAAGAACACACCCAACCTATGCTTCCAAAATCGAGGCTGAAGTGGATAAGCTTATCAAAGCTAACTTCGTCAGAGAAGTTCAATATCCCAAGTGGTTGGCTAATATTGTCCCAGTAAAGAAAAAGAACGGACAAATTAGGGTTTGCATCGATTTCAGAGATCTTAATCGGTATTGTCCCAAAGATGATTTTCCAGTTCCGATTACAGAACTCTTAATTGATGCGACAGCTGGCTATGAAGTACTTTCTTTCATGGATGGATATTCTGGATATAATCAGATCCGAATGGCCCCAGAAGATGAGGAATATACAGCCTTCAGAGCTCCTCAAGGTGTGTTTTGTTACTGAGTGATGCCCTTTGGTTTAAAGAATGCAGGTGCAACATATCAACTTGCCATGCATCGTATCTTCAAACCCTTTTTAGGGAAATTTGTTGAATGCTATGTAGATGATTTGGTGGTTAAATCCAAACAACGTTTTGATCACTTGGCTGATTTGGAAATCATATTCCACAAGCTTCGACAACATAATTTGAAGATGAACCCCTTAAAATGTGCTTTTGGGGTAACCTCAGGAAAATTCCTCGGCTTTGTTGTACGCCATCGTGGTATTGAAGTCGATCCTGAGAAGACCAAATCAATCCTTGGTATGTCACCTCCTCAGAATTTGAAAGAATTAAGAGGACTTCAAGGACACTTAGCCTATATTCGGCGTTTCATCGCCAATTTGGCAGGCAAAAGTTTACCTTTTACCAAATTATTGAAGAAAGGAGTCACTTACCAGTGGACTAAAGAATGTCAAGAAGCATTTGATGTTCTCAAGAAATACCTCTTAAGTCCACCAGTACTCATGCCACCTGTTGAGGGTAGACCTCTTATCCTCTATGTGACAGCTTTAGAGCGATCATTGGGTGCCTTTCTCGCTCAAAAGAATGATGCTGGGAATGAAAATAGTCTCTACTATCTCAGTAGAACTATGCTTGAAGCAGAAACCCGGTATTCGAGTATTGAAAAATGCTGCCTAGCATTAATCTTTGCAGTTCAGAAACTGAGACACTACCTGCAACATCACGAGGTCCAATTGGTATCTCGTAATAATCCACTCAAATTCATCCTTAGTCGTCCAATGCTTACAGGACGTCTGGCAAGGTGGGCGGTTATTCTACAGCAGTTCGACATTCAATATGTGTCTCAAAAGGCAATTAAGGGCCAAGCTCTGGCTGATTTCCTGGCTGAACACCCTTCAGTGGAAGACACATATTCAGATATCGAACTCCCTGATGAGGAAGTTTTTTCTATTCAAGAGAATCCTCAAACATGGGAAATGTATTTTGATGGTGCTTCTAGAAGTCCAACAGGGAAGAAAATGGAAAATCCTAAATTCAACAAAGTTGGTTTAGGAATTGTGCTCATTTCTCCAGATAAGGCAGTGTTACCTTATTCCTTTTTGTTGTGGGAAGGTGGTACCAATAATGAAGCTGAATACCAAGCTCTCATTGCAGGCTTGGAGTTAGCGCTTCAAGCACAAGTGAATCACTTAAAGGTAAAAGGTGATTCAGACCTGGTAATCAAACAAGTCAATGGGGATTATGCCATCAAAAAAGAAGAATTAATCCCTTTGTATGATTACGTCAGAGAGTTAATGTCAGAATTCCCTTCAGAACCGACATTTTCTTATGTCCCAAGATCACAAAATGCTCAAGCTGATGCACTGGCTAATATAGCCACAGCTTTAGCAGATCCAAATCGGGACGAGACAACCATCGGTATTGCCCACCGTCGTGCAATTTCACCTTATGTTCAAGTCAGAACAGAGGAAATTAATGAAATTAGTCCCATTCCTAAACCATATGGTCATACTACAGGATGCATGTCACCTATCAGGGAATACCTTCAAAATGGAACACTTCCACCTGATAGAGCCAAGAGAGAACAAATTCGGCGACGTGTGGTCAATTTTACTCTTTATGATGGTCCAAACCACCTCGAGAAAATTCTCTACAAACGTGGTTTTGATGGAGTTCTCTTCAGATGTATTGATGGTGAAGAGACAATGGCTGTCATAAAAGAAGTGCATGCAGGAGTCTGTGGTGCCCATCAGTCTGGACATAGATTGTCTGATCAAATTTGAAGACTTGGATACTTCTGGCCTTCAATGATACAAGATTGTGTTAATTTCACAAAGAAGTGTCATTCATGCCAAGTATATGCCAATTTCATTCATCAACCTCCAGAATTGCTTCATACAGCTAAATACTCATGGCCATTTTCCACATGGGGAATGGATGTGGTGGGACCTTACCCTTCAGCTACGGCCAAGCAGTTTAAGTACATTCTTACTGCTACTGATTTCTTTTCCAAATGGGCAGAGGCAGTACCTCTCAAAGAAGTCAGTTCTAAATGCATTGTTAGCTTCATCAAGTCTAACATCATTACTAGATTTGGTGTCCCTCATACCATATTGACAGACAACGGCACCAACTTCTGCTCTTCTGAGGTAAAGAGATTGTATCAAGAATACAACATTAAGTCCAACCATTCATCTCGATATCATGCAGCGGCTAATGGCCAGATAGAGGCCTTCAACAAGACTCTTTCAAATATACTGCAAAAGATGGTGGATAAAGATAAGAGGTCATGGCCTGATAAACTCTATCATGCTTTATGGGCTTATCGGACTACCACTCGCAATGCAACGCGGTCTACTCCATATTCATTGATATATGGAACAGAAGCAGTCTTGCCAATTGAAGTCCAATTGCCCTCACTCAGAATAGCCATTTGTGATCAGTTATCAACAGATGAGCAATCCCAAAAGCGGTTGAATGAATTGGAACAGTTAGATGAGAAAAGATTGTGCACTTTGCACCACTTGGAAATCTATCAGAATCGAATAGCACGAGCTTTTAACAAAAAAGTTCGTCTTCGTTCATTCATTCAGGGAGAATTGGTATTGGTTCTCAGAACACCAATGATACCAGGAAAGAAGCCTCCCAAGCTTGAACCAAAATGGGAAGGACCTTATTCAGTACATAAAGTCTACTCCAATGGAGCGTATTCTCTGATTTCAATGGATGGAGAACACTTCACGACTCCAACTAATGCCAGATTTCTGAAGAAGTATTTTGTATAAACACAAAATATTGTTCACAGAACTAAGACTCTTACATTTGGTTCATACAGCAATGGTCCAGTATGACCTTAAACTACAACTACGTCCAGCATGACGATAAACTGTATGGTCCGTGCATATGACCTTAAACTATTCACACTTATGTCCCTGCAACATGACACTAAACTGTGCAGCACCAATAGTCCTAACTGCAAGACTTTAAACTGCATAGTCCCTGATTTTGTCCTACATGACAATAAACCGTATAAAAGTTCTTATATTTTGTCCGAGATGACATTAAACTATATTTTGTCCTAGCGACATGACATTAAACTGTGTGGCACTTCCAACATCCAGCATGACGATAAACTGTAAAAAGATCAGAACTGATATCCTCATATTGATTCACCTTAGTCTTAGCTACATGACTTTAAACTGTACAGCCTCAGTTCGTCCTTGCTATATGACGCTAAAACTATACAGCAATGGTCCAGTATGACTTTAAACTGCAACTTCGTCCCACACGACATTAAACTGTGAAAAAGTTCCATAAACAGTCCAGCATGACCTTAAAACTGCATCATTCCTGGTCCATGTATACGACCATAAACTATTTGCAAATATGTCCAGCAAGACGTTAAACTGTGACGTCCTAACTACATGACGCTAAACTGTATAAAAGTCCCTCACGTCCGGAAAGACGTTAAACTATATAATCATCAAAAGTCCAGCATGACATTAAAACTGCACAATCCCCCTTTCGTCCAATATGACGTTAAACTATATTGTCCCCATCGTCTTAACTACATGACGCTAAACTGTACAGAAAGTCCCTTTTTATGTCCTACATGACATTAAACTGTACATCGTTAAGGTTGTTATTACCTCTTGTTTCTCACACCGAGTATGACTCACGTGAGCTTAGAGCGAACATCAACCATAACACTCCCTTTGGGCCACTAACCATGTGTAAGTCCCAACAACATTTTTTTTTAGATCATTGTCCACAAGAACAACTTGATCATTAATTCATTCTTTAATTGAACTACACAGACTTTGATCCTTGCCCTCCAGGCTGGGTATGTAGGCAACCTCCCAAAGGTTCAAGCCCAAAAACAATCTTTTCACATTGGTTCACCACAATCTCATATGATGATGATTTGTGAAACCACCCTTGGAATCAATATCTTTACATTGATTCACTTTTGTCCTTGTTATATGATGTTAAACTATACAACACTTTTGTCCAGTACGACAATAAAATACAATATTCTTTGATTTCCTCATTTGAGAAGGAACCATTATTAACATTGATTCTTTTTCAATCATGGTTTTCATTTTCAAAAAGACTACGTACATACATGGTAATGCCTAAACTTTTTATCTTAGGTTAAAACCATCATTGCACTAAAGTCCCTTTTCACCCTTCACATGTACGAACCAAATTTGTACAAAGGGTAGTTTCTAGAACTACGTGGACTTGATTCCCATCCTTATGGGATACGTAGGAACATTCGAGTGTCCCTCGAATCCAGTCCCAAGTCTTTTGGGCCTAACCCCAAATTTCACTTTCAGTCCCTTGACTGAAAAGTCCTCATGAAAACACACACTGTGTATTCATTATTATGGTCCGAATTCTATGACCCAAAAAAAAAACTAAGAACACTCATCCTTTCGTCCTGCACGACGTTAAACTGCATTTCTAGAACTACGTGGACTTGATTCCCATCCTTATGGGATACGTAGGAACATTCGAGTGTCCCTCGAATCCAGTCCCAAGTCTTTTGGGCCTAACCCCAAATTTCACTTTCAGTCCCTTGACTGAAAAGTCCTCATGAAAACACACACTGTGTATTCATTATTATGGTCCGAATTCTATGACCCAAAAAAAACTAAGATCACTCATCCTTTCGTCCTGCACGACGTTAAACTGCATTTCAAGAACTACGTATGGCTTGATTCTCATTCTTATGAGATACGTAGTGAAGTCTAAGTTTCAATTCAGGACCCAGCCACAACATGATTATGGTTTTTATTGACCTATGTATCTCTATATACATTGGAAAATACCCATCTTTATGTATTATAATCCTAACCTTAAATATTTTCAGATCTTCATAACCCTTTTCATGACTTATGGTCACAAAAATGTCAAACTTCTGAGAATTATTTTGCCTGACTATGCAGCACGTGCCCATAGGTGGCCTTGCATAAACAGTCCACATAACAGACTTGTCAGCCAAGAGATGCTATTTATTTGACCATGCAGCCAATGCCCATAGGTGGCCCTGCATGTTTTCAACCCCCTAACGGGTTTGTTAAATAATAGTAACTTCATTCTTGGGAAGAATGCCTCTTTTGTCCTTATTTGTCTTAAACGACAGTATGTAGGGATCCGCAAAAATAGCCATCCTTAACATATTTGTCCCATATCCTTTTTCATGATCTGAAAGTATTCAAGTCTATGGTTTATTCTTCTTCCCTACGTTTGGGTCAGACCTTCGTAGGAGTGATATTCATCCAGTTCTTCGATATTCTTGTTTGAAAATATCTTCTCCATATTCAAGTACCTCTTTCCATACAACAAACTCTATGCTTTAGAAAATTTGAATCTCCATAAACTTTCACTGGCTTTTAGCACTAGGAAAGTAAATTTCTGAGAGTTCTTTTTGCCTAACTATGCAGCACGTGCCCATAGGTGGCCTTGCATAAACAGTCCACATAACAGACTTGTCAGCCAAAAGATGCTATTTTATTTGACTATGCAGCCAATGCCCATAGGTGGCCCTGCATATTTCAACCCCCTAACGGGTTTTGTTAAATAATAGTAACTTCATTCTTGGAAACTACTTCTTCTAATGCTATTTAACTCTTTTTCATATCATTCCTCAGATTCAAATATTCTTAAGTCATAGTTTACATATTTTCTCTCATACTTGAGTATGGTAATTTGTTTTCAGATAAATTATCAAGGAATTGAATCCATTTTTAATCCATTTTTCGGTCAAAGCTATTTCGACCTTAAACATTAGCCTCTTTATGTCCGGCTTGCATGACTTTAAACTGCCCACACAAAATACAAAGGAACTCTGAATAAAAGTCAAGTTCCAGCTCACTAAATATACATTTTTTTTGTATGATTTAGGTAATATTGAGCAGTTAAAAAGTTCAATGTTTGTAGGGTTATTTGTAATAATCCTAGTAAAAATCAAACTATGCTTACTAAGCCCATTGGCTTAAGTAAATTTGAAGCAGGTAATGGAAGAATGCAAGCACAAATGATTGAAGACAAAAGTGTTTTTCATTGATACACAAGAGTTAGAAGGACATCCACAGATTGGAATCTCTTCTCTTTTTCATGAAATTACAGGAGATTGTCAACAAAAGTCTTCATTTGATGTATAGCATCCTGAGCCTTATCAACAGTTGCTTGAAGCTCGTGCACTTGACCAGCTTCACTCTTTTCAGCTTGCTGAAATGCCTTCTTAGCATCTGCAATGGCTTTCATGCCATTTATATGAGTTTCATCCAATGATTCATTAAGCTGATCAAGTTCCCCAGTAACAGCATCTAACTGTTGCTGGAGTTGCACATGCTGGACGACCTTTTCTTTGATTTTTTGTTTCAGATCCTTCATCTTGACAACATAATCAGCTTCAGCCTGGGATATCGCAGCCTCAAATTCGCCTATGTTGACTGACAATTTCACTCTGGTCAAATCTTCGCGACTTGTCTGCATTTGCTCCCTCCTGAAGATAATCTGTTTCACTGCAGCATGGATCTTTTCATACCCAAAACCACCAAGTCCCATTATAACAAATTGGGATGACAATCGGGAAATTTTTGATGGTAGCTCTTCTAAGGGCACCCCCGATATGATGTTCCATATATTGTTCCACGCCTTACGTCGTGAAAAGCTGAACGCTTTGAGAATCTCTGGATCTGATTCAACATCTTCGTCAGAAGGGGGTATGTAATCTGGAATTAACATGCTTAAAGAAGTGCCTCGTTCTGCTCTTTCCCCTCTGACTTGGGCTTCTTCACTTTCAATTCCCATTGGGGCAGAGGCTGAAGCCTCATCTACGGATCTAGCCATTACAGTTGATGGCCCTACATGATCAATTGAAAGATTTGAGTTGAATCTTAAAGAATAACAAAAGAATGGATTGTCTTGCAAATAAAGTACAATCACAAACATTGTTATCCCTTACCCAATGGTGGTTCAGCAACATGAGAAGACTTCTCCCCATCTTTCCCGGTTTCAACAGGATTTTCAAGATGGGTCTCAGGAGAGTTTATTGGATTTAGCTCTACTTGAGCTAATGTTTCTGCAATGATAGGGTTGACATCAGTGTCCACACCCTCTTCAGGCATTGGCAGTTCAGCAGCTTCTACGGAAGAAACTGCATTTTTTTTTTACATCATGATTAGAAATATTTTCTTTTAAAAGAAAAATTTGGGCGAAGGGTAACACTCACGCCCAAGGTCTTCTAAATCACATGACAATCTAGCATGATCATAAAATTCTTCAAAAGTCATTCCTTGATTCATCATTTCATCCAATGATACTTCAGAATCTTGGTTAGTCTCACCAGTGGGAGCATTTGCTATGTCTTCTTGCTGACTTATGTCCTGCAACCCCTGACCCTGGACAACATCTTCAGTAGTGGGAGGGATACTGGGAATGGATGGCAGCTCTTCTCCAGGAGCTACCAAGTCAGCTTGAGTTTGTGGTTGTTCTACAGCACCCTCCACGGCCTTTGAAGAAGGATCAGTCCCTTCCCTCAAGGGGGAAATTGAAGAAGCCCCTGCAATCCTCAGAAATATGAGTAACCATATGATTATGGGTATAAACTCATGATTGTTCGAAGGACTTACCACTGCTAATGAAACGTTTAGCTAAGGATTTCCTCCTTCGTTGCCTTGGCTTCTTTTGTTTTTTTGGAGTTTCAGCTGTCTCCTTTATTGGCACTTGGATTGGCGAATGAAAGGCTATGTCCAGTGCCTCATTCATGGCCTGCTGGCCTGGAGATATCTCGCCTGGTTCGCGAGGAGAATCAGCAGCAGCCCCAACAGCGGTACCACCAGGGCTATATTGTGGCGAAGGAACCTCGGTCCCTTTCTTTGCAAGCTGCAAGATGAAGAAAATAACTTTCTTAAGAAACAAAGCTTCAACTGAAATCAAGTTGCAAATAAGGAAGGAAAACTTACATCTTCAGGAGCCACGTACTCTTGCCACTCCTCATCTCCAGAACCACCAGCCCCCTTAATGGTGCCACGATCAATCATTTCCTTCACCCGCCTGGTGATAGGAGTTGAATTATCGGTGGCATATATGAGCATTTCCAGCTCTCTGATGTAAGCCCGCACTTCATTGGGGTTATCTCCGTATTGAAGGTCTTTTGAGGCTAGAAGATATCCTATCCCAGGAAGTTGTAGACCCTCACACAAATCCAGCCAGGCGGTTTCAGTATCACAGTATAAGCTCTGCCATAGCTGAACAGCCTCTGGTCTTAGATATAAAGGCTGTGAAGAAGGTCCTACAATTTTTGATTTTAATTTCTTCCCAACTCCTGCAACTACAGATAGAGAATAAGAAAGTGAGACTTATTACTTTATAAAGTAGCAGTGATTGAAGTTATTACAATCAAATAACTCACCAGGAGCTGATGGAGTGGGTCTTTTAACTCTGGCCGGAGGATTATATCGGGCACGAAACCGCTTTGCTGCCAGTTGTGCCTCATCGTCCCCATCATGATAATCCGAGGAATCAGTTCTAGAGGAGGAGTCTGTTGAACCTATTTCAGGAGGAGAAGCAGCACCTTCATGAGGAAGAGTTTCTTTCTCTACAGTCCTCTTCCTCTTTCCCACTTGATATACAGGGTGATTCAATATCCCTTTAGGGTATGATGCTATCCAGTGTTCGGCATAAAAAGTAGTCAGATAATGTGCCGCTTTTTCAACTGGTAGATCAAATACTGCTCCAGTCTTCTCTCTTGACGTCAGCAACCATAGTTGTCGAGCAACCATCGGATGTTGCTCTAACCTGACGTGTACTGGAGGGGATACAACAATCTGTTGTAAACATTTGAATTGGCATGCAAATCTATATGGAGCATAGGCCTCGCATATGATTTCTCCATCAACCCTGGATACTAATACGCCATCCCTGCAAGCTAGCATGTATGCCCTCAAATCCAAAGGGGCTTTTCCATCATCAACAAACCGCCCAGATGGCGGACTTCCATAAGGAAAGAAGTTGAATTCCTTATACATGCTTAGTCTTACTTTTATGTCATAACCATTGACATCTAATGGAGCAATTCCAGAGAATGCTTGCACTGACGGTCTGAAGGAGCTTCCAGGAATTTGTAACCCATTCTGTACATTGTAAGTCCTGAAGTGAGTGGCAATCCATCCCCACAAAACCTGGAATGGTCCCACTATTCTTAAAGGAGATTTACCCTGAAAGACATGAAGTAAACTCCTGTGAATCTTTGCTAAAATGGGGGTAGCTAACCCAACCATTTTTCCCTCAGCTAACTTAGCCGCAATGACGAAGGTCCCTGGCCTAACGCCTCCCTTCGAATCTCTGACCGGCAAGAGGTAAATACTGAGCCACATTGCCAAGAAACCCGCCAGACGAGTTTTCTTTGGAATTCTTTGATTCACTTCATAGCCCCATTTTTCAAACTCTCCTGCTTCTAGAGTTGGCCAGAATGTGCCAGGAGCTCCTCTCTTCTCAGGTTTTGGGCAAGTGGTAGGACGTCTGGGCCGGGTATCCTTGGATTTCTTTTTCTTGGATCCTTTTTCCTTTGGCTCCATCCCTTTCTTCTCAGTAAGAAACACCTTCATCCATTCTTCCGGATGGATATCTTTTCTGAAATGAGTTAATGAGGTCTCTGAACTCTTGAGCTTATGAAAGATTTTGAATAATTCTCGAGCCAAAACAGGAGTCTTCTCTGGATCATTCCAAGTCACCTTGGGAGGAATGAATTCATCATACATATCGCCCAAGATTGGAGCTCCTGAAATCTTGTGGACATCCCACAAACTGATACCTACTTCTCCATGAGTCAAGTGGAAAGAATTAGTCGCTGGACTCCAGTGACTGAGTATCTCTGGCACGAAGATATCATGTCTGTAAATATATGTCTGCCCAACCCAAACAGCTTCATATATTGCAGCTCTCTTCAGATCCTCAATAAACTCTGCGCAAGTCTGTCGCACCCAGTATGCCCACATCCAAGTTGGCTTCACACCTCCCCCAGGGCGGAAATCCCAACTTTTCTTCCAGCCTTTGGACTGATCCATCTGAGCATCTCGGAAGATTGAAGGATGGGAATGTGGTTGAAGCTCAGGTGTATGTTTTTTCAGATCTGGTGTGCAAGGGCTATGATGCATCACATACGCCTTCTCTACTGTTCCAGCAGTTTGAAATACTCCTCCGCCTGAGATATTTGCTGAAGCAAAATTGGTATAATTCTGAAACCAAGAAAATGGAAGATAATTCTTTACTTCTGGAATAATGACTTCTTGCAGATGACCATGACCATACAAAGGTAGATAAGTGCAGTGAGGAAAGTCGTGATGATATTTCTTCAGATACTTAGCCAAATCTGGAAGAGTGCTGTTTTTGACAGTATAGTAATCAGGGCCAATGATATTCATCATATCATCTATCCGCTTACTAGCCAGTTCATCAAGGAATCCAGGTCTAAGAGCCATTGAATCTGCACAGGAGTTGAATAAATTAAACTCTTAAATGGGTTTTATTTTTTCATAAAATTTGTGAGAAAATCTGAAAAAATGGCTAAGGCATTAAGGCACGCAAGTATGGATATGTCGCGCAAGTGGTACATATGTCGCGCAAGTATTTGTCGCGCAAGTGTTTGCCGCGCAAGCCTTATTACCTTGAGAGTAGCGCGGCAGCGAGGAAACAGCGAAAATAGGAGACTTGCGCGGCGACAAAGACTTGCGCGGCGAGAGCTCGAGAGAATTCGGGGTCAGATACCATCTACGGCCGGAAGCAGCATATTTATAGGCCAGAGGGCCTATCTGCGCGCCTCACCCAGAGCGCTCAAACGCTTGCGCGACGAAGACTTGCGCGCCGACTGGAGACTTGCGCGCCGCCCTTTTCCTTTAGAGGGATTCGATTTCCTCAGAGTCAAATCCTCATTTTCTCTCCGGATCCAACTCTGAGGGGGGACTTTTGTTGACGCTCCTTTTCGTCACGGAATCTAAAGTTCGGAAAAGGGAATATCTGAGCTAAAAGTGATTAATCCTTTGAAGAAACATCATAAATCGACAAAGGGATAGAAAAGGAGAACATTGCCCATGTATCGCGCAAGTTCCATCTTGGTCGCGCAAGTATACTTGCGCGCCGCCTCAACACTTGCGCGACCCCTCATGGTCGTGCAAGGGACTTGCGCGACAGATCTGGTAACCGCCCAGTAACCGCCCGGGGTCTTCTTTTGCCTATAAATAGACCCTGTGGGCCCCCCATTCGAGAGGATAAAGTCCCAGAAACTCGGATCAAAGCTCCCGACGCCCAAGTCTCTTCTCAAAGCTTCCAGAACACTTCTAAGGTAATTTCTTACCTAGAATGGAAGATCTAAAGGGAAGAAGGAAGGCCTAAGTGTTGAAACTTATCAAACACTTGCGCGCCGACTTAATTCCTTCAATATAACTTGCGCGTCCCTCTTCTGGAAGAACCTCAAGAGGATGGGAAAGGGTTTAGTAAAGAGTCGCTCAAGTAATTCAACTCTGGTTGAAAATCGCGCAAGTATCCCTTATGTCGCGCAAGTATACTTGCGCGACCAATACTTGCGCGCCGCCGCAGGACTTGCGCGACCTTCAATACTTGCGCGCCCCTATCTTTTTGGGTGCCCATCTTGCCCTTTTTCACCCCTCTTAAGCCATTTCACCCTTCCTATTCAAGATTCAGTCTTCAAGATACTCTTCAAAGCCATTTATGGCATGATTTCTTGATTTGACATCCTTATCTGAAAGGAATTATGTGAAATATCTCTCAAAACCTAATGATTTAAACATCTTTATGTCACCAAAGATTGAGAGTTCATTCATTCAACCTCATCCTTTAAGATGAGAGAATCCTAACCTGGGTTTCCTTTTCAGGAATAAGACTCAGTCATAACCTTGGGCTTCCTTTTCAGGAGTAAGCCCCAAGTCCCCTAACCTAGGATTCCTTCTCAGGAATAAGTCCTAGTCATAAATCTTGGGCATCTTTCTTAAGAATAAGCCCCAATCAAGTCCTTTAAATCTTGGGCATCCTCCTCAGGAGTAAGCCCCAAACCTTAATCCCTAACCTGGGTCTCCTTTTCAGGAATAAGACTCAGTCATAACCTTGGGCTTCCTTTTTCAGGAGTAAGCCCCAAGTCCCCTAACCTAGGCTTCCTTCTCAGGAATAAGTCCTAGTCATAAATCTTGGGCATCTTTCTTAAGAGTAAGCCACAAGTCTCTTAAAATTTCTCTTAACCAGTCATAAATTCCCTTTGATTTGGGTTTCCTTTTCAGGAATAAAACCCAATCATAAGTCCCCTCCTAATTTGGGCATCCTCCTTAGGAGTAAGCCCCAAGATTAGAGTATTCAAATCTCCATGAAGCACATATAACTTTGTGGACCCTGTTCATGGATTTTCTTCCTAAAAGTAAATCCTAAACCTTCACCTATCTGGGCAGTCATCTATACATAAGCCCCAAAACAAATTCTTATGATTGCATCTTTTATGGCACAATTGTCTAAATTTTACCAATACCTCTTGTTTCTCACATCGAGCATGACTCACGTGAGCTTAGAGTGTAAAAGTAATTATGACATTCATCTTTGATCCATCAATCATAAAACATCATATCCCATTCCTCGAACTACGTGGGTTCTGATTCCTTTTTCAAAACAAAGGATACGTAGGTAGCCCATTCATGGGTTCGATCCCAACATTGAAATAATCTCTGTCCTTCTGAATGACGATAAACTTCAAATGCCCCACTGAGTGGCTTTAAAACCAGCCTGGTCATCAAAATGACCAAGAGACTTTTATATAAATGTTTTGAAGGATACCATTGACCAAGAATCTCTAAACAAATATAGATGATTCTATATTGATGAAGAACCTCGAATACATATAAAAGATTCTCTAAATTTCTTGCATATTTAATCATTGATTGTTAAAACTAAAGGAAAGCTCATTTTATACTTGGTAATGTAATAAGGATTCACGAACTTAACTTAAATCTATAAAGAGAGTCCCGGAGTAGACAATAATTCCCCTCAAAAAAGGTGTGATGAGTCCGACCTCCCATCCTCTCGACCAATGCAAATTCCTAAGCCTCATTAGCCCACAAGCTAATGAGCGCCTGCCTTTGGAAAGTAGGTCCAAACGGATGTGGAATCATTGGATGTTTCCGGTTCTACGAACAAACCCGTTAGAAACCGATCGGAACGTTTGAATCTCCCGTCCAGGAGGTCATCCCCGGATTCCGCGCGAAACAATATAATAGAATGAAATAGATCAAAAATATAGAAATATTCCATCAAGAAAAAAAGATAGATGAAATGGTACAACTCAAAATAGCCCTAAAATCCCATGTTAATGTCCAAAATCAAATTTCTACCAAAATATAAAATGACTAAACCATGTGATAGTATGGGTAAACTCCTACAATATCACCACTATCTACCCAAACTCAGCTAACTATAAGCCAAACTAACTCACTATTATTCTTTTCTTTTCACTGTATCAAAATATATAAAAAGGTGTATTCAGCCCTGATATGGTGAACCAGCTGTGGGATATCATGCCCCTTATGATCCCACCGATGTGTTCTATAATAATTATCTCTAATAGAAAAGATTTCATGATAAGTAGTTTAAAATTCTTTAAATCAAAATACTGGAAAAGATTTAATTTCCCCTTTTTGACATTTTTATATAATGACAGTCAATACCATTTAAAATAATTGCATATATCAAGAATTCAATTAAAATTATATAAAATCATGTATCACATATCATATAAAATCCATGGTAGTGCATTATAACATAGTAGTATCAAAAGGCCCAAGTCACATCACAATAATTATCAATATAGTCTAGACTATCTTGTACACAAATACTAATGCATCAATGGGTGCCAGTGGGTCCTTCCCATAACTTGTGTTTTCCAATGAATTCCTAATATGAATGGGAGAAACATAAAAAACATAAACATTCATATTAGAAAAGTAGACTTTGAAATTTTAATATATTCACCAATAAATAGACATAACCAAAAATCACCCATAATAATTTTTTCGATGGTAAAAAAATTGTACATCCACATTCTAACTGATTGTAAAACACATGAATAAAGAATATGAATTATACCAATACAACATGTCCCAAGTGAATGATATGTCCAATAAAGGTTTTATGTTTTTGAAGAGTCGAAATAACATAAAAAGTTCATAGAAATCATATTTGAGGAAAATACAATTTTCAATATAAAAATATTTTTAAACCTAAAATTTCATAAAATATTTTGGAAATACATTTCATTTTAAATATGCTTCTATAATTATAATAAAATATTTAAAACATTGAGTGGTCATGACAGTATGAAATTTTGAATTTTCTGAGTTTCCTAAAATAAATATCCTTTAAAATTTTTAGTTAAAGCGAAACAAGCCTTGTGTTGAGAATGAAATGATATTTCCATTATTTTTTTCAAAAAAAATTAAAATATGATTAAATAATTATTAAAAATAATTTCGAAAACCTTATGAATGTTTTTGGATTTTTTTTAAAAAATAATGGTTCAACAGAAATAATATTTTTTACCATAGAGAGAAATAAAATAATTTTTTATAAAAACATTTTATAGATTATTTTAAGTACAAAAGTTTTTACAAATAGTACAATTATTAAAAAGACCATGGATTCCTGGTGAATAAATAATCCCCCAAAAGGGAATTAAATAATATCAATCGTGAGTAATTGTGAGATTTTGAAATAAACCTTACCACAATTCCAAATATTCTTTGAACATGATATTGAGATTATATAAAATAATTATATATTTATTAGAAATATATACCAGAACCATATTCACACATATAATAAAATCTATCAATCTCTTATAATTTCTATTTACCCATTTATTATCTATTATTATTTAAAATTATCATTTGAGATGTTAACTATTTTGTTTCCCATGCATGTTTTAGTTTGAAGGTTATAGACCATGAACCGTGGTCATAGTTTCATCATATTGTAGAAATAATCCATGTATTAAGTATAATATTTTCTCATTATATATACTTTAATAAAAATTCATATATATAAATGTTGAACAATAAATTACATCACTTTGAGGATATGATTTTCCCTACCTACGAATTAGTGATGTTTACAATTTTCCAATGAATGGAAATGGTGAAGGATAAATAATAATATATCATTAAAGAAAAATATCTGAAATTTCATTTATATTCCTTAAATATATCCTTATGACCATACATATTAAGAATATATGATTTACAGATCACATTTCTTCATAGAGGCAATAGTCCACATATATACTTGATAAACTATATCATTTTAACATTGAAGGAAACATAAGAAGTTATATAATATTTTAAACATTTAAAATCATAATTTTTCTATAAAAATAATATTTTTCTATTAAATCAGTATATATAACCATTTGTGATATATAATGACGAATTAGAAAATGAATTTCTATATGGAGGTTGTAGTCTATATATATGCATAAGCAATGCTTTTATTTTCCAATTGATATAATGGAGATATAAATTGGATATAAAAAATGCATAAAAACATTTATGTATAGTATATATATTTATATTATCATGTTCATTTGGTTATATAATATTTGGAGGGGTTATGGAATAAATAAACTCAAAATATATCAATAAATAAAATTAACTCTTTTTCGGGTATTTTAAAATAGATTACACATTAATGCTTCTTGAGTTGTCATTTTTGAGAGGAAAGATCATATATGTCACTATGAGGATGTTTTTAGAATAATTTTTGTGGATAATGTTCTATAAATAAGAATATGTGGTTTGGGTAACTGAGAATAGTGGGTTCCCTTCGATAAGTGAGGTTGGTTGAAAACTTGTAAATACATTAAAATTGATAACATAATATATGTATTACTCGTGTATATTAGGTATGAATTTTAATAATTTAAACTATAAAAGTGTGAGTATAAAATAAAAGAAAAAAAAATATTTAACCAGGTTTTTTTTATTTTAAACCATATCACTTTGGTTAACCACTCATTTTACAATTTTAATTCTTCTTTGTTAGCATGATTTTTTCAATGGTAACAATTTATTATGGCCAAAATTCATTTTAACATATTACCAAGTAGTATTTATTATTATTCAAAATATAATTTTTTTTATTATTATTCAATTCAAATAATTGATAATAATTAATTTTAATATCCCTACATAGAATACATAGAAAAATATTTATAGAGAGAATATATTTTTAATCATAATAATGAATTTATTCTCATTCTATTTCTAGTAACAATAATTATAATAATTTTAAAGGATTTTATTTAATAAATTATCATAAAATTTAATTTAAATATTTCATTATTAGTGACTAATACAATTTATTATGTTAAAATTCATTTTTCACATAAAAAAGTTTTTTTCCAAAATATCAATTTTTTACCTTCAGATGATTTTTTCTTCATTTATAAAGAATTTATAAAATAATGTATAAATGATTACACAATTCAGAATATAAATACGAAAATATAATTCTTCATTTTAAATGGTGACAAATTTTTTTTTTCCTAAATCATTATATTTAAATATTAAATACCAAAAGCATAGGTCTTATATGATTTTATTCTATTAATTTATATTAATGTTCTTATCTCTAAATAATTAATCAAAAAATTTATATTAAAAAACATTTTAAAAATATTTTGTAATGTGGTTACACATATTTCTACCCAATAATTAAATAGTTGGTTCATAATTGTAACTTTTCAAAATAAAATTTTTCAAGGTTCATAAAAGCTCAATGTTGTCCATAAACAATGTTATCGAAACCATAAATTTTATTAAAGTGAAAATATATATTATAAAATATAAGGGTGATACATTCTATCACCCTTAAAATTATTTCACCAAAAATATCCATTAATCTAATACAAAAAAACTGTAATACTTTTTCCTCATTAATTATTTAAGTTCCCCTTTATATTCACGATAACTATGATTTTTACAAAAAACATTAACTAGGTTTATGGTCTTGTATCATATCACATTATCTCTGTAGACCATAATTTTTATTATGTATCCCATATATTAAATATCATTAACTAGAAGAAAACTCTCCGAGTTTATTACAAGTGATGCGGCATCTATTGGCTTCCACAAAATTGATACAGGGAAGACACCATACTCATGATATTGATTTGGTGAAAGCACCAATCAATAGGATACCATCCCAATATGATCAAGGATATTTAATGATATGATATATCTAGGGGTTATCTTACACTTCCTTTTAAACATCATAATTTTTTTACAAATTATGTATCTATATGAATACCGTATCACCGACTTCTATGTCTAGATGTCATAAATATTTGTCTGTATAATGCTTATAAAGACTGTGAGATAAAATGATATGTTTCTGAATAGATATAATTTGTTACGTAATTTTTTTAGCTGGATGTAGTCCCAATATATTTATTTCACCAATTTTATCCCAACATGTTGGATTCCTAGACATCTTTCTATATAATTCTTCATAAGTGTTCATCTGAATGACCAAGGGAGTGATATTTATATATGAAAAATTAACCAAAGGATTTTTTCATCCAAAAAACATATTAAATTCATATAGTAATGTACAGAAATATGTTTTATGGTTTTAAAGGTACCCTCATATTTGAAATATATCTATGAAAAATAAACATTCTTAAAGTACAAATCATTATTAATGGTTTTTTAAAGTCTCCCCAAAACAATTAAGATAATCCTAAAATCTAGAATTGAAATAATATAATGTGGTACTCCGTAAAAAAATACCAATCCATTAATTATTGTCTATGAAATATAATAAATATAAAAATCATCTCTTATAGAATATAAATGATCTATCATTATAAGGATATAAATTATAAAAAAAATAGAATTATACACTATAGATTTCTTTTGGAGTTTTAAAATGAAATCAATGGTGATTATTTCAAATTTACATTATGGTATGGATAATTTTTGTCACATAATATAAGAAATAATGTATTCATACTGAACATAATTAAATAGCAACCATCAAAATTCATAATCATTAAAATTCATTTCCATGTTTTCCCACTAGAAATGCTCTTTGGTGTCTCTATATATCATTTTCCTTCCATGGTGAATGGAGAACAATTAGTTATGTTCTTTTATTATTAGAACCATGTTTAATTAAAATAGTAATGGAAAAAAACATAGTCCCTATATCTGATCTTGCAATCATAGCTATAGATTAACTCTTGATCAATCCTTTCAATCTTCTGATGTTCCATGTATTCCTCATTCCTCATTAATATTCATATGGATAGATAGTTGAATATTAATCATATAAATATATAATATTTTTCCTTCACTAATTATTTTGATTTATATCATCTATATATAAATAATTATTGGATCTCTTTAAATCATCATCATGGAAAATCTATCATTTTCCTTCCAAATTAGAGCATCATCCATATTTTTTACCTTCCCTGGGAGGTAGAAGATTAAGAACATGTTAACAATAATCTAAACTATCAATATCCTTTGGAATATATTAAATTATTTTTATGCTAATATATTCATCACTATTTTATAAATAATCTATATATCATATATTTCAACATAAATATATGGCCTTAATGTTATTAACAAAAAAATTAATGTTTCATCAAATCTTGAGTGAGGATAATTTTATAATGAAACATTATTTTTCATGAGTCGTATGCTACTACCTTTTAATTAATCATGAGAACACATTTAATTAATTTAATAGGTCCATAAATTTATATTTCAACCCCTTTTCTTAATTTGGGTAGTATAAGAACATGTTCACCAAAAAAAAGCTCTCTTTAGTTGCTTAAAAGTTTATTTAAATTCATCTATTAATTTGAAATTATTTCCATTTCACATAAACATGGTTACAATATTTGATATACAAGATAAATTTATAAAAAATAATTAATAATACCCATCCAACTGAATAAAAATATAGATTCGGGTTATTATGGTTGGTCCATGACATTATTTAATAATTTTTTTAGGGATCCACAAATATACCCTCATTTCTGATCACATATCCCGAAAATGGTACATTCTACAAAAAAATTACACATGATAAATATGGAATATAGTTGAACCATATTCATGTTCTTCAACACAATCCTCAAATGATCTACACACATTTCATTTTTGTTTGAATGTATAATAATATTATCTAAAAATATTTCCACAAACTGATCTGGGTTACTACTAATGACTCTACTCATTAAATATATGATGATAACAATGGAATTGTTATAACATAATGACATCAATATAAATTTATATGTATCATTACACGTTTCGAAGATTATATTAGGTATATCTTGATTCCTGGCCCATAATTGATTATATTTAGAAAGATTGTAAATATTTGAATATTATTGATCCCTACATAGTAAATTGAAAAAATCATCAAATGGGTAAGAATATATATTTTATTTATAGTGAACATGTTAACTGATCAATAATCAATGAAAAGATACATTCAAACATAATTCTTAGTAAAAAATAATATGTTCATCACATGGTCACAAACATGTGTGAATGAATCCCTTTTCAACAATCACATAAGATGACATATTGATATCATATAACAAAATTGGTTTTATTTTATAAGGTGTTTTTAAAATTAGTATGTCACCAAGCCTAAATTATATTGAAATATAAACATCATGATCCAGTTGAATGGTAGAAGATATTTGAGTATTACATTGTTAAATTCATAAAAAAATAAGCATATCATCTATGTCAACTATATCCTTAACCATTTGAGATAATTTCCCCTCATTAATACGAAGTAAGATAAATATAATGGAATTATCTCCCATTAAATTTTCATGTTCTTAATTGAACCTATATAAAATTTTAAATTGATTTATAATACCATTCATTACTTACCTTCCCTAAATATTGATATGATCACTATAGAGAGAGATATAATCAATTCTGGAAATTACATAAAATTGAATAAGAGGGAGAATAACATTGGTTTTTGGAAGAACATTCAAAAAAATATCATTGCACATATGTTATAGACTTGATATGTGATCATCAAACTATTTTGAGTTCTTAGTAAAAATTTTGCATATATTCATCAAGGATAAAAAATAATATTCCTATAGACATTTTGTGATATAAATGAATTCATATGACTATTATCCAATAATAAATTTAAATATCTTAGTGTATATTTAACAAAATCAACATCATAATTCTATCCTCAATTCCCTACTAATAAAAAAATAGTTATGTGAGATTAAATCATCTCTATTATAATTAATAAAACATATATTCATTAGAAAGCATTCAAAATATGGTTTACATTATGACACCGTATTTTCATTTATGACACTTTAGCTTCCCCATATCTTAATTTCAGTTCATCATAGAATTTCTTACGTTCTATCCTTATTTTTATAATAAACTAATCTCTACAAATAACATAACCCTACGATGATATATGCAATGAAAACCCATGAATTACATACATTATATTGAACCATTTTATATAAATATTCAATACATCTCATAATAGTACACACCACAAAATCATAAATGATTAGTAAAATTTATTAAAAGATACATAATCAACATTTTTTATGAATGATCTTGAAATTATCTTATAAATTCATCCTCACATAACAACATTATTAGATAAATCCAAATTAATATCCTTATTTATAGCCCATGGAAAAGGTAACATAAGAATGGGTGGTCTCAAATAATGAGTTTGTGTAAATATGGGACATATTAGTTGATAATAATAAGTGTTCCTATGATAGTCATAAGTGTATTTTATCATTATAATAACATTTAAAAACAATCCTGGCATGTCATAGGCCATGAATCACGTGTCATGGGAAAATTATTTCTTTTAAAATTACTTGATGTGTAAGAGTGTGGAATCATCAACAATCAATAATTTTCTACTAGAAAAGACTGTAATAATAAATCCCAAGAGTGTGGAATAAAATAAATCATATATACTAATTTCCATATTCAAGGATAATAACTAAAACCATAATTTTGGAAATATTTCAATATTGGATTGATTTCACTCATTATTCATTTTGTTTCTTTAGTCATGGATGACTACAAAGACTATCACAATAGACAAAGTTCCTTACTAGAATTGGTTTACTCCCAATTTTAGTTCATTTTAATTCATCAGAAAAAATTATTTACCCAAAGAATTGGGGGAAATGATTTTCTAGTCTCACCCATATCATAATTAAATCCACACGTAATAGGGCTATAATATTATACAAATAGTAATCCTTTTATCAAAGAATAATTTACCAATGGAAAATAAACATGTTTCCTGAAATTTTCATGGAGATCATCTTCATCATAAGACATCCATAGAATGAATGTGAATTTTATAATTTGATATTATCCTTAGTAATTTATAACAGTACATATAATATATTAAAATATTTTGAAAATAAAATTTATAATATAAATTAAAATATGATTTGAAACTAAAAATAAAATCTACAATTTATTTTAGTAAAATTTAAAAACTAAAATTCCCGCAATATTCAGAATTGTATTATATTTTTCATAGATCTTAAGCCTATAAATGAATCTTCATGATAAATTAAGGACAGGAAAGTTGGAAAATCCATTCATGTTATATACATTAAAAAGAAAAAATTATTGTTCACACATTTATAAATAGTCATAAGTTCATATTATGGAAAATATTAAAAGAAGAAAAATAAATATATTTTAATGAAATTAATAGAGAATTATAAAATATTTTATTAAAGAACTTAATTATTTATAATAAGTTCTATAATAATATCTTAAAAACATGTACATTAATGAGAATGAATCTTACAAAAAAATAGGATACATGGTTGGAATTTTATAAAAATATTTTCTCAATAATTATGACCATAAAAGAGAGGAAAATGGAATATTAAAATAAAAACACAATAAATAACTAAAGGAGGTTATAATATATGGGTTTAATAGGTTTATATAATTTAATTCCACCAAATTTGATTCAATCAAATGTAATCTAAATAAAAAATAATATCGTCACATATAACATTACCTCTTGTTTTATAATTCTTCATACAAGATTTGGGGATCACGCATCATAAATTTAAAATTATTATAATTATATAGAAATATCATATTAATATATATATATATATATATATGACTATATAAAATTAAAAAATAATTCCATTTACCCATTTTTTAATAATTCTCCATTAAAATTCACATTCAGGGAGTTAACTATTCTATTCCACATGAATGTTATGGTTCAACGGTTCTAGTACTTTCACATTTTTCATGGATTCATAATATATTGAATATTAATAATTTAATATTTACTATAATTATTCATTAATTAAAAGTTCATATAAATTAATATAAAGTAATGATGAAAATAAAGTATGTCACTTCAAATTAGTTTTTACATATCATCCAGTGATATTTTCATTTTGAAATGAATGGAATGAAATAATGTTATATAATAAAATATATTCATAATATTCATAATAATTTCCTATATATCCTATATTTTAGTCAAATTAATCCTTGTTTCCAACTATATAAAACAGAAATGAAAAATGAATCATATCGTTTCATGGATGTTGTAGTGAAGATGTACCCACGAGCGACATTATGTCTGTCCAACGGATGAGAGGGTAAGAAGTTAGATAATATTATATAATTAAAAATAATAATATTTATAAAAAACTGACATATTCATTAAATATATCTATAAAACCATCCATTATAGTAATTGATTAAAAACAAAATAGATTTCTTCACAGAGACGTTAATCAGTACGTGCTCAAGAGAGATGTTTTTATTTTCCAATGAATATAAATGTATAGAAAAGGTTTGTAAAATTAATATAATTTTTTTCAGTTATAGTTTATATACATACTTAATCATGCTATACTAATTATATAATATTTGGATTAGATTATATAATATATAACATGAAATATATCAGAAATGATAATTACCACTTCTTTAAGAATCGTCTTTTCTTCTTACACATTTAGCATTATTGACATGTTATTTTTGTGAAAAAAACATTTAGGTCTTGAGGAGTACCATTTTATTTTTTAGATATTGTTAAATTCAATATTCTCATGCAGTGTGGATAATATTGATGTGGTGGGGCCGTTTTACAGGTGATTTGGTTGGAAAAATTGTAAATACATTAATCTTTATTATATAATATATTTCTTATGAAATTAAAGTGAATTTTTTTCCAAAATTATGAATGTAATATGGTCATGGTTGAAATAATATAAAAATGATATTTAATAATGTGAGATGAGTTATTAGAAACAATATCTCCTTTTTAACCACTTTTAACTCTTATGACCATTACCATGGAAAAAAAGTAATAATGATACAAACTAATTTGTAAAAATATTAAATTTAATATATTACACAATAATAATTAATATAATTATAAATATAAAAGAATTTCTACATTATTCAATTTCTAGATGTGGTCAAATTTAATTATAATATCCATGCACAAGATGTGTAAATCAACTTTTCAAGAAAATTCATTTGTATTCATAAAAATGACATTCATTATATTCATTTAAAAGTAACAACATTTAGATGAATATTAATATATATTTTTAATATAAAATATTCAACATTCATTAAAATTATTCTAAATTATTGATAAATTTAATTTATTATTATAGAATACATTATATTCTATAACATTAGTTTTTTAAAACATATTTCCGTTAACCTTACAATATTTTTATCTTCATTTATAAGAATATAAAAATAGTTATTCCATTTGATATATAAATTATATTTGTTTTTAATAATTTATTAGAAATAATAAATATATTTTATTAATGTAAAAATATATAATATGTAATAAATAAAATTCATGAAAAAATAAGTCCTATAAGTTACATTAATGTCGTTATTAATTTTTAGTTATTTATTAATAATTAATCAATACACTTGTATATAGGAACACCATTCTCAAAAATATTTTTTAAGGTAGTTACTCTAATTCATATACACTAATTTAATGACCAGGTTATAATTATCACTCTTAATAATAAAATATGGCACGTTTAATATAAGATCGGTGTTTCACGTAATGTATGATATCAAAAACATAAAATTTATTGAATATATTGTATATATTCTAAAATATTAGACTACTACATAAACCCTTTCACTAAAAACCATGCATAAAATAGTGTATTATTTTTAACTTTTTAATTTAATACAATCTTTTACTATAATATTCATATTTTTTTCCTTTATTTCTCCTTATTCGACCACCATATATTATAAATTAAAATAATTATAGAAAATTATCTTAGGATTTTAACTTTGGGGGGGTCAATATTTCTCTAATATTTATCTCTATTTATTTTAGCTTAGTTTTTATTTTAGGTGTCTATTGAGGGTGAAATAGATATAGTTCGGAGGGATTAAACCTTTACATAGAATTAATAGCCTCACTGCTTCCCCTTATACATTCTTTATTTCAATTATGTCTCTATTCAACCAATATACAATGTATTTGGGTGGACTAAGGTTTCTTCTTGGTTATAGTTTTTAGTATATTTTAATGGTTTTTGGAATTAATTGAGTCTAAAAATTAAGAATATGATATTATTTGAAGGATTAATTTATAAAATAATAAAATTCATTTAAAATAATTAAAATAAAAAATGAACTAATTCATAGAAACCATTAATCAAACATTTCACTAGTAACGAATATGTTTTCCTTATCTATCATTAAATTTTTTTATTATATTCATTTTCTAATCACAAAAATAACTCCATATTTTCATTTTTTACCAATTATTAAAATTATAAAAATATAAATCGGTTAAATAGATATTAAACCATCAATGAAGTTCCATGACGGATGACCTGGAGGACGAAATTTATATGACCATATATTAGTTTTCATATTTCAATTAATTTCAGGCCCATGAAACATATCATCAATTAGGTTTCATAATTGGTTACGTTCCTTTTTTAATATTATTTTTGTTTTATTTAATTAACACAAAAAAAAAATTTTAAAAAAAATTATTAAAATAGGTTTTATAATGAGAATTTTTATGTACAGACCCTCTCATAACTGTTTAAAAATAATGATTAGTGTATTGATGAATAAAATGAAATATATTTCAACAAATTAAGTATGAAATTGGATGTCAATAAACTATCATTACTAAGATCAAGGAAGAAATTAAGTATGAAACCACACTACCATATAATGTTCAGGCATAATGGATGGCGTAGAAATAACATCATCATGAGTAGGTAGAGAGAACTATTGTTCCACAAATAATTTTTGTGCTGGAACTAATGTATGATAAGGTTAAAACATTGAATATATCTATTTAGATATCACAAGTATTCTATATGTGTATCTTAATGAATTCATCATATTTTACCCTTTTCTATAAGAGAAACCATACTTGAATTTTTCTTTTTTATTTTAACAATGTAAAAAAACAAATTTTAATCCCAATAATAATTGAAAAATAATATATATTGGGATATTATTTTGATTTCTGTATGGGTTTTTAAATATGATAAATCCTATCTATGTGGGTACATATGATTCCCCAAGAATACATTGAGATATGTTGCAGGACCTAGCACCACCGCTTCCACTCTCTCATTATCCCCCTTACATTGAGAGGTTTTTCTCTTGGGAGCATCTTTTTATCCCATTATGTTCCCCATTTATTCCTCTTTGACTATGCAAGAAATGACATTCAATATTATTTTTTGGGACCATTGTGAATAAATCCCATCTCGGATTAACTCATTGCAACTCTGGTGACTTGGTATTCTGTTTGTGGTGGCATTCAGCAACTCTTCCTTTTTCTTATCAATTTATTTTCCTTTCTTTTAGATCTGATTTTTCATGAATCCCAGTTCATTTTCTCAATTTTTTCTCATTGATTCTCTTTAATTCTATGGTTTTAGATTTCAACTCATTAGGATTTTGGGTTTCTATTTGTGTGGCTTTTATTCTGTTATGGCGTTGTTTCAGATTTTGTATGGTAATGGTGGTGTCCTCGAGGAAGATGGTTTTGGTGTTTCATATGCAATAAATTTTTTTGGCTATGTTACAGGATATTGAAAATGAAGATCTCCTTCTCACATTTTATTCGGGGGAACAAATTATGGTGAATCCAATTAATTTATTAAAGTATTCCTTTGCATTAGTTTAATTTAATTAATAATTATTTTCATTTTTTCATAACTCTTTGTTTATTTATTTTTAGAATCAAATGATATATATATAGACCTAAAGAGTAATGATAAATAATAATAATTAGAACTTAAATCTATATAGGTGAACATGGAGTGGATGTATGATGTAAAAATCACCCAATATTTGTCTGTTAAAGAAGATATAGAATAACTATGTCATGAATTGAAGTTCCAACCTCATCAATATAAATAATAATATCAAAATTTGTAAGAAACTATAACCATAAATCACCTTTACCTTATCCCTCCCACATTCTTACTAATTTCCTATTCTCATTCTATTGGTGGGGTTATGTTATTTTCTATTAGGGGTCTCCCATATTGAAGTCTACATAATGTTACTGTGAAATATAAAATGTGTTTTTCATTATCACGTATAACTCATCAACCATAAATTTGTGGTTGAGAAAATAAATTTCTCACCGTATGATGTAAAAAAAAGAACCCATGGCATATAGACCACTACTTTTTTCTCTTCCTCATTCAGTTTTATTTTTTCTTAGAATAATTTTTTCATCTTTTTTTTCATTTTTTATGTTAAATTATGGAAAAATTAAGGCTCTAACATAAATAAAATAATATGGTTAATTATCAATATCACACTAAATTTCATTCATACATAATTTGTATACATATATGTGGGTAATGAATTTCATTTATGGGGTATTTTTTAATCTGATTTTGGGATTTAGTATCTTTTCCTTTTAATCCACTTTTTTTATTAATAAATTCATTTCAGTGATTTTTCTCAAATTAGATACATCATGGGATTAAGTTTTAGAAGACACATGTTTCATTTTGAAAAATATGGAATTCCTTATTTTTAAATATGTAATTGTATTTTAAATGAAAAGAAAATTAGTGGAACACAATTCAAACATTATAAACTAGATCGTAAAACATGATCTAAGTAGATCACTCAAATAAATTTTTAATTTAAGGATTCATTATCAAATGACCAATTATGTTAATTACTATAAACTAAAGTCATCAGAGTATTTGGGATCCAAATGAAATTATATAAGAATTTCTATATCATCTTGTGTGAGTGTATATGTGTAAAAAATCAAAATCCACTAACGTAGATTTAATTCAATCTAAGATACAGTTTCCCAAATCTTAATTTGATTAATTATTTATAAAAAATAACATATGGAACCTCCATTGGGATCTTGGTGTCATAATAAATTACTCATCCAGTCACCACCTCAACTTAGAGAAGAATTCTTTAATAAATCCTCTTATGATCTTCCTTTTATTCATTTCTCAATGTTAAATAGTTATATAATTATGACATATATAGATGTTGAGGTTTTGGTGGTAGTGTCCCGGTTTATTTTTTCTTCACTTTGTTATTCCCTAATGGATTCATGTCTATGGAAGAATTAAATAATCCTTGTTCCTCCATATATTTTATGGTTTTCATTGTATTTATTGATAAATCATGATAGTTCATCTGTTGTCAATTTTATAATAATTTTTATAGAATGTCAGTGTGGAGGTCATTGAAAATTTGTGGTTTAATCTTTTTTATTTTCAAATAGTCTCTATTTAATCTAAGAGATTTTGATTCTTTAGTTTCCCAAATCTAGATATGCCTCGTGGGGATTTTGATCCAATTTTATAGTTGGGTATTTCTTCTCCACTTTATTCGTAGTAAGTACAAATATTAAAATATACGGATCAATTTTACTACTCTCATGACCATTGGTAACTCATGTTTGGGTAGATCTGATTCTATTTAATTTATTTCTCAAGAATATTTTGACCCATATTGGTTAATCAAGATTCTTTTAACCGGACATCTATGACATCCTTCCCCTATTTTTGTCTCATTTCAAGCATCATGGTTCCAACATATCATCAATTAATCTTCATATGTCTACTTGTTTTAGGTTCCATCCATTATATGTATGTAGTCCCATTGGAGGGACTTCAACCCTCATGGGAATCCTTGAGAGGATGGGAATTTTCATAGAAATCCTTGAACCCACCTACCGTAATTCATCCAATTCATGATGAAGGACCTCTCTATAAGGGAAAGAAAATGTCTATAGAGTCTCTGGATTTATACACTCAGATTTATCTTCCTAGTCTCTACTGTAATTTCTTTATAAGATAAAATAATTTTGGAGTATCGATCACATGTACCTATGTTTTTTGAATGGAATTAGTGGCCTATTAGTTATATCTTATAGGTAAATAAAAACCTCATTGTTCTTGAGTCATTTGAAATGTAAGACATGTTTTCACATAGGGTATTCTTTGATTTTACATCCACTATATTTGGAGAATGATTTGGTGGCCATTGTAAGGTTTCAAATTTTTTATATTATAGGGGAACTCTATTTTGAAAAAACCAACTATGAAAATTAATCTACATAAAAAATGTAATTAGGTAAAGGAAAATGTGACCTTTGAGATGTATCCCATTTTGAAAAATTATCTAAATTGAAATAATTCATTAAATGTGAACACTGATATAGTATGTAAGGTTATTTCACCATCAGTTAACTGCCATAATTCTGTTGAATGGAAAGATGGTTCTTGTGATAAAGAAACCAATTTTTCTTCTATTAATTAAAAAATATTTCAAAATGATAAAAGTCAATTAGTAATCACATATAGCTATCCCTATAAGGGGATGTAAGAAAAAACATTGGTGTTTAGACCCCAAGCCAGTGAGTCTTTAATAAGAATATTCTATGAATCTGTATGTATTAAAGATATGTTTTTTCTATTGATAATAAATATAGTCTAATGATGTTCTTCTCTTTCGATTTTGGAATTTTTTACTACTTTTAATGAGAATTTTGTGTAGAATTTTTTTTTTGAACTTTCCCACTAAACCACTCAATGTAAATTTTATTGAAAATAAAAAACATCGAATTGGATAGATATAAATATTAACATTGAGATGTTTTAGCTGTTTAGAATGATATAGTTTTATACTATACATAATCATTTAATAAGTGATATAAAAATTTATAGATTACATAAAATGATTGAATATGTGATTGTTTTTTGAATGATATGAAAGGGAATGATAATAATTAAATTTAATAATCAACATGAAAATGGATTTATCTAATCAAATTTCATAATAATGAATATGTTTTTTAAAATCTTTATTTATGTTGAGAAGAATGGATAAAAGGTAATTGAAAAGATGATTTCAGTTCAGTATTGAGATTTAATTAAATCCTTAAAAACATAAATTCATTAAACAAATCTTGAACATGGGAGGAAATGGATTTTTTGTGTGACTAAAATTATCCAGAGAGATTCCATGGGGGAAAAGAGTGATTCATGTGTGGGGAAGTGATTCGTCCAAATTTTACTATATATTTAGTAAATATGTTAGTATTGTTTACATTAATATAATATTAGAATATTAAAAATAATATAATTTTCATTTAAAAAATAATAATAAGCATAATTTTAAAATTTTTTAATGTTCGGTTTTTATTGACTTTATTATTACTCTATAGTTAAATTATAATGGTCATACCTTTTAAACTTATATTTTATTGATTTTTTTTCTATAAAATAGTCAATAGACATTTAGGATACAATCAATGAGATAATATGAATTTATATAACCTCTATAAGAATAATTGAATGTATGGCCTATATTTTATGGTCAACACATTTCTCATGTTCTATATAAGTGTAATTTTGATTGGAAAAAATTTGTATAGGAATAAAGATTGAATAGTTAAAGAACGTGGGATATTAAAATATTAAAATAAAATTTTATAGAACATATGAAATGTGACACTAAGTGTATAATTTAATATATCATCATCATAATTTATGAAATATTTTTTTTAATCAAATTCAATCTATTTGATATCATGGATTGCACGTAACACAAGGTTTTAACGAAACGTGATATTTTATTAAAATATATGTATTCAATAATTATTATTAAAACATATATGATAAATTGGTGGGGATGAATAGAACTAAATAAATTATGAAGCATATATGTTTTACACATTTATAAAATACAAATAATTTATATATATTTATTAGATATAAAATTAAATATATTTAATACAAAAGGAAAATCTTTTAGAAAATTATATTTTTTTAAAAAGTGGTTTTTACCTCTTTCTGCATTTAATTTCTATTTAATCTTTCAAACATTGAGAAAATTAAAAATTAAAAATAAATTTCATTTTTTTAATTGTCATTTACAAATTAAATTTGGGTGAATTTTTAGTATATTTTATCAAAAGTATGATTTTTTATGAATATTGAAAGATAAAAATTTTAATTAAAAACTGTCATTTTGATAAAATTGTTTATTATTTTATAGTAATATATTAATTGTTTTTTATGTAAATTTAGTTCCATAATATGTAAATTAATTCAATTTATTCCATTATAATCATTATCATATTTAATTTTGATATAATAAATCATTAAACACATGATCATTTTTTATTTAGAAGCCTGCTTTATAATCACGTATATGGGATTGATTTTAAATTAAATGATTATAATTATTGAAATTTTATTTTATATATGGATTCCATATTTTCAATAAAATTGATTTAGTTTAACTATAATGGAAAAAATATATACCATATTGAATAATTAAAATAGAAAAAAAATGTTTCCTATATTTAAGGTGTAAATGAGTTCACTTGGGGTTAAACTAAAACATCAATAGTTAAGAAGTCAAAAAAAATATTTATAAAACATATTTTATAGAATATTTAAACATTATAATTTATAATTCTCTATTATTGTCCATTTTGGAGCCATTTCCATGTCCAAAATTTTGGCACACCTTTTTCTTTTAAAACATTACAAGTGTGCAAAGCAGCTCACCTATAAATTGCCTCCTCACACATCTCTTCTTCAAACCTTTAAACTACTTTATATCATAAAATCATAGAACAATTCACGATTTAAATTATATCCTCTCATCATTGAGTTTTTTACATAAATACACTCTTTCAATACTTTAAACATATTCATAAATATTTGGTCTCAAAATAGGTAAAATTCATAATAATGTGTTTTTCCTAATTTCTTCCTCAACAAAATTAAATTATTAATAAACCAATATATGATAATAAAAAAAATTATGTTATATATAATATGATTATTTTAGGTTAATTTAATGTCCTAAAACAATCCCCACATCCATAGAATGGGTTATACAATCATTATTCATGTAAACGGCGAACTGCCGCCTTGTGAACCGATGTCATTAGTATTTGAATTACCATCTCTTGCGGATTGGTATGATGGTGGATAAAAATTATATATGTCTTATTTATTATATAATTAAACATCTATATTAATCATATCATATATAACTTTTTAGTTTATATTCTGTAGTGGATTCGATAACATCACCCATGTGTACATCAGACTATCTCCTCATGGAGCGATGTGACTCATCTTTCACTAACTATTTACATGAAAGTGAATAATAATAAACGAAATTAAAATATGTCATATAATTGGAATAATTATTATATTCATTAAATAATTTCAATCTTTAAATTATATAATATCATTTTCTTTCATACATTTTCACTCAGAAAAATATGATAACATCATTCGTGTTTGTGTGGACTACCACCTTTAAAAAATGATGTGACTCGTTTTTCATCACCAAATTAGATGGATTATAAATATTACTATATTTAAATACATAATATGGTATATATTATATTATTATCATTCTATAATTACAAATTATTAGTTATCTTCTTTCCATTGTGAACATTGAAAATGGAAATGGAACACATGAGTACGTAAGACATATTTTCTATATGATTAAAATATAGTTCAATTTTTATAAAATGAATCATTATTGGTTTTTAAAGTTTAATTTAGTTAAATTTCTTATATCTATGTATGTATTATTACTCAAAACATGTTTAAATGATATTATCTTTGGCCATAGTCAACCTATGATGGTTATTTTTTAATCATAAGTAAGATATCATCAAAAGAGAATAAATAAAATTAATTGATTAAGTAATAATTTATAACTAGGTAATAAGAGAAATATATGGAACATTAAACTGGATATGGTACTTGAAAATTTAAATAATTAGTAGTAGTGTGTCATTCAGAAATATCAAGTGTGTATATGAAGATTCGGACTCAAGGTAAGGTTTTCTCATATCACTTTTACTTATATGATACATTTTCCAAATTCACCACTTAATTTTTTTTGTGAATTATATGCTTAACTTTTTTATGTTATGTCATGATTTCATTTATCTTATTTTTAATGTTTTATTTAATTTTATTTCTTCTATGGGAATTCGGATTCAAATGTTTCCAAAGTGGTAAATGTTTATTTGAAAATCTCCGAATTACTCAGGATTGTTATTGTTTAATTCCCTCATGGGGGATTATTTATTCACTAGGTATTCATACTCTTTTTTATAAATAGTATTATTTTTAATAACTTTTTTACTTAAATGATTGAAAAAAAGTTTTTATTAAAAATTGACTTTATTTCTCTCTATGGTAAGAAATATTTTCTCAGTTGAAAAATTATATTATAAATAAATTCCACAAACATTCATACTATTTTCGAAATAATTTTTATTAAATATTAAAGAATGTTTCAATTCTTATTAAAAACGAACGGAAACATCAATTCATTCCCAACACAAGTCTTGTTAGAATTAAACTAAAAATTTGAATGCGTCTTTATTTTAACAAACTCAAAATATTCAAAATTTCCTACGGTCATGGCCAATCAATGTTTTGATGATTTAATAATAAGTTTCAATGTTTATTTTCAATGAAATATATTTTCAAAATATTTTATGAAATTATGGTTTTAAAAATATTTTGTTATTAAAAATGTTATTTTCATCAAATATTCTTTCTATGAAATTGTAATGGTATTATGATGCATGAAAAGATAAACCCTTTATTGATCATAAGATCCACTAGGGATATGTTGTATTTATATAATTTATATTCTTTATTCAGGTGGTTTACAATCTATTTGAATGAGGATGTACAATTGTTTTACCTTTTACTAAATTATTATGGGTTTTTTATGGTTATGTATTTTTATTGGGGGATATTTTAAAATTTCATAGAATAATTTTCCAATATAAATGTTTCTTATTATTATGTTTCTCCCATTAATATTAGGAATGCATTTTACATTACATGTGATGTGTAAGAACTGTTAAAAACCATCTATGTAATGGAAGGTCCCATGAGACCAACAAGACTGGGTTTTGTCTGATGCCTTACCAATATAAATATATGTCTTGTAACTAGGCCTCAAATTTATTTTATGTCCCAGCATAAGGTATCAATGGTATTAAATTTATTTTTACATGGTCTCGATGGTATGTTTTAGATGTCCATAATTATGAATAACATAAAATAAATTCATTTATTGATATACCATGTGAATATTATTTTAATTATAATATCTAAGGTTATGTTTTATTCTCATTTGATTATTTATATTGAATTATTTGATCATTATTTATTCCTTCCATAATATACTCATTTAATTTGTTAAACAAATTGTGTTTCAATTATTTACTTTTCCATATTGATTATTCTATATTTATTCATAGTTTTCTTTATACCCATACTCTTACTAAGATTCTGAAATCAGACCTTTCTTATTTTTTATTTTCCCTGGGATACAGGGGTTCATTTTGTGATTGATATATATAAGTACACTATGGGGAATAATTGTATTCACAAAAACAATTATTTTTGTGTTTTATGTTTTAAAATTTAAGGTGAACTATGAGTATCAATATACTTTATCAATACTACTAAACTACCGAAAACATCGGGATGTGATTCCCTATATCTTATTCCAATGAAATATGATAGACAACAAATCCAAGCTATTTTGCATGTAGTCAGAAGTTCTTTTATGTGAGAAGGTTTAGTATAAACCTTTTAATGCATATTTAGTATATTATAGAGTATTTAACATAAATATATTTTAGAATTTGTGTTTATGTATAGAAAAATATATTAAAACATTTTTATTAAGAGATAACGTTGGTTTTTCTAAAACAATTCTCATTTTTTAGGTATTATAACTGTAATTGGTTATAGAACAAATGTACCATGTGGTAATAACTCTAAAAAGGTCAGATGGGGTTATACCTAATTGTCTCATGCTCCCTGAAAATCGGAATTTCTATGTAATTGGGCTGACAATCCTGGGGTATTTTGTCAGGATAATTTGTTATTTCATTAAAAACAGTTATGGAGGAAGTGAAAATAAAGATATACCCAAACAAACTTAGATTATGTTTATGATACTATTCATTCTTTATTTTTTCAATTTGTGTTATGTATTTCAATAGTTTTTATTTTTTTGTTTCATAATGATGTGAAATAATATATTTCATTCCCTATTTTATAAATTTAACCTAGAAAAAAAATTAGAGCTTCATCAATGCACATAATCAAATGATTAATTTAGATCATTTCAATGATGGAATTACGCTATTCATACGAAGGGAACTAGTTACCCAAACATTCTCATTATATGATGATATATTGTCATGTGATGAAAACATAGATAATTAATTATCTTGGTATTATTGATTAAAAGGTACTAAAGGTTATAATAGGGTGAAAAATTAACAGAAGGATAAATTGAATTAGGGAAGGAATGTTTTTCCCATATTTGATAATTATGGAATGAAACACTCAGGTACGTGCATAAAGGGAATATGAGTTTTAGGAATGTTTAGATAGAAAGGAAACAACAATAAATATTTTAAGGGAATGATAAGGGTTTAAATTTTTTAATTATTTAAATGTCATATATGGGGAATATGAAATTAGATATCCTAATCATTAATGGAATATACCTCAAAAATAGGTGATAAATCATGGTTAGGTGTATTTTATTACCGTGGATAATGTGAACTGATTGATTTTTTTGTATTAAATAATTATTTCAATTGATTATTTAATTAATTATATTTTTTATAACATTTATGGAATGTATATGGATTGTATTTTAGTACTTTGTCATTAAATATTTAAAATCATATGTTTAATGGTACCAATGACCCGGAAAAATGATTCCATGGAATGTTGAACATCTTGTAAAACAAAAGATTGAAGGAAATATAAACCTTAATATGATACCACTATTGAGATAAAGATGTTGGGATAATGAGATTACTGATATGGATAATGTAAATTGGATACTAATGACTACATTGGAACTCATTATTTATTTTTTGACAAAGTGTTCTATGCTTTCATTTATGGAGTTAACGATTTTTTTGGATTTAGGGATTATATCCAATAATATGGATGTTATTTAAAGAATAAAGAATCATGTTTTCTTTGAATAAGGTTTTTTGGTAATTCATGTTATTATAATTTTTAATTAGTATACCTAAGGGAGTTATTAACATTAATTTTATGGGACAATTTATAGCTACATCTTGTAGTTTATGGGATTAATCATAAGTTCAGTATGGGAATTTAGTGACCTTATTTCTAATTTTTTTAATCTTAATCTTTTTTAAGGTTCATAATGTAGACAATTTATGAAATCCATTATTATTAACACTATATGATGTTTTGGTAAATAATATATTACTTCAAAATATGTTGATATCTATTTCTATATATGATATCCTATCATGACCATTTTTTATATTAATTACTAGATATTGAAGGAATGAATTCACATTCAATTATGGATCTAAAAACCCATTAAAAGTGAACTTTCTTCCTTCGAGTTCAAAAAATTAATTTTTAGATAATAATTTACTTTAGTAAGTGATGAATTAGAAATTGAACTAGGCACAACTATAAAATGAAATTGTTCCTATGAAACAGAAAGATTCCAGGTAAGTATATTTTTATTTATTCTATTTCATTATGTTAAACCAATTCTTCAACTCTAGGAAAAAGGGTATTGCAATTTTTTTATCCTAACACATTAATTTCTAATGAACCAAAGGTGTTTTAAGTCATTGATGATTTATGGTTTTGATATCCTTAACCTTTTATTGATCATTCACGTTCTTCTGATAAAATAACTCTATCAATGTCTATAATTATGTTTGTTTTTCTTCTATGTCAATAACTCCACATCACACCAATGTTCTCTTACAAGGAAACCTACTGATGTATTATTTAATATGATTATTATACTAACATTATCTATTATTAATATTATTTTAAATTAACCATCATAATGATTTTGGATGTCAATAAATGAATTTTCAAATAACAAATCTATTATTATTGAGATCAAGATTACATCGTGAGGGAAAAATTTATTTAAGGGTATATAATGTAATACCTTCAAATTTTAAAATCTAAAAATAATATTCTATAGAATTTATAACATGAAATAAAAAGAGTAGAAAGGAATATATCATCCCAAAAATTTAAGATATATATATTTTTAAATAAATTCAGTCACATTGACATCTTGAAATGAATTCAACATTGGGTTTCAATGAAACATTATATTTTATAAAAATATTATTATTTAAATATTACCATTATAACATAGACATCCAATTGGAGGATATGAATAGTAATCAATAATTTATAAATATGGTATTTTTTTAATATTAATAAAATATATATAATAGATAACTATTTATTAGATATAAAAATTGAACCATTTGAAAAAAATGTTTTGAGAAAAATATATTTTTATAAAAAGGTGGTTTAGTTATTCTTTTCACAATTGATTTATAATTAATTTTTACCAATCTTAGAAATTTTTGGTTATAAAATAACATATTATTTATAAATAGTCATATGAATATTATCTTCTGTTTAATGTTTGGGTTTATTTTGAAAATTTTCATTTTTTGATGAATAAATAAAATTACCAAATTTTAATTGAATACCGCCTTTTATTGAAATTTTTTTTACTAATAAATATTTAAAATGACTAAATATATTATGAAATGGGTTTAATATAGAATTAGTTTATTTTTATGAAAATTAATCCTATTTATTTGATTGGAAACGTTTTTATATATAATCATGATTTAAAATGTTTGTAAGATTTTTTAGAATTTTCTCTTTGAAACCCCCCCTTCTCTTCACATATAGGTATTAATTTTTTTTAAAAAAATAAATATATATTAATTTAATTTTAACAAATGGATTACATATTTTGAATTAGAATAATATATATCATAGTATAATTTCTTCGGAATTTATTTCCATAATTAATAGTGAAAATAGTAAAAATTATTTACAGTGGTTAATGAAAAAATGGGTTTATTTGGTGATTAATTTAAAATGTAATATTTAAAGCATCCAAAAAACATATCGAAAACCTATTCATATGAAATTTTAATAAAATTTTCCTGTATAATAGTTGATAATACTTCAATTTTGTCCCATTTGTCATGTAAAAAATATGGGCACAACTTTATATTTTTAATGATAACAAGTGTTCCCCACACCTCTCTTTTAAAAGGTCGCACACTCTATTCATTTAATTATTCCATCAAACCATTACGGTAAAGCCGATAAAAATCCAAATTACTAAAAAAACATAAATAACCGCATATTATAATCCTTTTATAGTCATAAATGTTTTCTAGGAATACTTTAGTTATAATCTTATATATGTGGTATGATAAGTGTTAAATGTTTTCACTATGTGTTTTTTTATTTATTCATCCACCACCTTAAATTATTATAAATCCATTATATGGAAATAAATTTAGTATCTTACATATACATAGTTATTTTTATATAATATTACTGACCTAAAATCATCCCTAGATCCATAAAATGTGTTACGAAATCACCATTCATCTATATAGTGGACTACCACCTCATAAATTGATGTCAACATTTGTCCATTACCTCCTCTTATGGTTGTGTGTGTTAATTGAAATAAGGAATATATATATATATATATAATATAAAACATATTAATACCTCCATTGTAATTATATCATATATAACCTTTTATATTTTATTCCAACAGGAATATAATAAAGTCAATCACGTGTACTGCATACTACCACCATGCAAGGTGGGGTGATTCATCTTTCACTAAAACATTACATAGAGGGTAATAAAGATAATTTTAATGAATGTATTTGATATAATTCAAATAATAATGATATTAATGACAATGTTACCAACCATAAATGGTAATATATTATTTTTACTCTTAACTTTTCACTTAATGAATGATGATAACATCATTTTGTATGTGTGGACTATCGCCTTCAGGAAAATATCTGACACTATTTGCATCAAAAAAGAAAAATATATAAAATATATAAGAATATATAATGAAATATAATGGAATATATTATATTTTTCTCCTTTTTTAAGGATTAAAAATTACCTAACTTCTTTCCATAGTTAAAATTATAAAACGGAAATATTACTCATGTGCATGTACGACCTATAATATCCATGTTTGTAACATTGATCATTTTTCATAAACATAATTCATGATTTGTTTTAAGTGTATAATTTATTTATATAAAATAAAATTATTATATTATTATTATTCAATATACATTTAAATGATAACATATTTTACCATATTCATCTTTATGTTGAATTTTCCTTTGAAATATAAGCCAAATATCAACAAAACATCCAATGTAAACCTTATTGACATAGTAATTGTATATAAAATTTTAATCAGTTAAATAAATGGAATAATATATATTAAAAAAATTATTAAAAAGTTATATAATTAACAAATGATTATTATTTAAGATGATAAAGAACATATATTCTAATTCAGAATTAAGGTAATGGTTTCTCATCTCATTTATTCTTTAGTGAGACATACTCTATATTCACCAGTTCTGTATTTTTTTGTATATAAATACCATTTTTTATTCTATAAAATAAATTAATTTAACCGAATGGTATTTAAAGATTCAATTATTTATATTTCGTTCATATGTATCATGATTTAAATGTTATAAGAGTTGTAAGGGTTTATTTCACAATCTCGCCTATAAATGGGATTGTTCTTGTTTAAGTCTCCACTGGGGGAATTAATTGATATTTCTATAATAAATCGAATAAATTTTCTTATCCTATATTTATTCAAGATATTTTTAAATTAATACACAATTTTACCTTTTATTATAACTAAATATGATTAAGAAATTGTTTTTATGAAAATATGATTTTATTTCTCTCTATGGTCTGAAATCCTTTTTCACAAAAAACCCATTACCTCTAAATTTTTTTCAGAAATTTTGTTTACTTTTAAAAATTAATTTTTTAAAATATTTTGAACTATTTTTTACTTTTTACAAAAAAATTAATGGAATATTTATTTCTCATTCAAAACAATGCTTGTTTGGATTTCACCAAATGTTTGAAAGGAATTATGGTTGTAATGTACTCAGAATTTATTGAATTTCATACAACTATGAACAATCAATATTATAATGATCAAATTATATATTTCAAAGATTATTTTAAAATAATAGTATTTACATAATATTTTTGAACATTTAGTTTTGAAATTATTTTCAAATTCTATGTTTTATTTTCCTAAAAAATATTATTCATGTTCTTTTTATGCTATTTCAACTCATCAATGGAAAAAATACATTGTTTAACTTTTGATCCATAAGGGATATGTTGTATTTATATCATCATTATTCTATCTATGTATGGTTTATGTTAATTTGGAGTGAGGATGTATAATTTTTTACTTATAACCATATTAGACGAGGTAGTTTATGGTAATGTTTATTATTTGGGTAAAGTATTAACATTTCATATGCTAGTTTTTCCAGTATTAAGTATCTTGATGATTTGGATTCAGACCTTTCATATTGGGTACTAATTGGACACTTTAGATAATGGGAGGGGAGTTCTATAGCCCATTCATGAATCAATATGTATCTTGAGACAAATGATATTGGATATTAGTTGAGTAATTTCCAATTTATATAGATTTCTTCATATAAGACCACGATGGTATTAGATATCCAAGAACAAGTCCTCGACGGTATAAGATTTTATATAATGAAGCCTGGATGGTATGTTTTTTATATATATAATTATTCATTCTATCATTATGAATTCATTTATTGATATACTATTCGGTTATTTGATTAGTTAGAATATCTATAGTTCAGTTTCATGATCCTGTATTTATTTATATAGAATTCGTTGAATATAATTTATTTATGACCAATTATGATCATCCTATTGATTAAATGGAATATGTTTCAGTTAATGATATTTTAATATTGATTATTCATTATTTATCTCGGACATCCACTATATTCTTACCGTTACAAAGCATCTGAGCTCAACCAATCATTATTTAATATTTCCAGTGGTAAAGACAACGAATTTTGTCATTTAATATTAGGGATACACTCTGGGGAATAACAGAATTCTCAAAGTAAATTATTTTTTGTAAATTGTGTTTTAAAATATACTCTAAATTTCATGTATTTTTCTAGTTTACCATAACTAATAAACTATTCAATCTTTCAAGATGTCGTTATTTGTATCTTATGCCGATATAATAATGTAGACACTAGCACTAAATTTTAGTGGCTAGCGGAAATATATGAAATTTGTGTCATGTGAGATTGAAATTACACCTATATAAGACTAGATTTCATATAAATAGGTGTAATGTGCACAAAAACTACTATATAATATAAATTATAATGGTATGTCACTACACATTTTTATAAAAATAACATACCAAAAATAAAATCAATATGTATCAACCATAACTTTTGATACCATAAACATTATACATTATATCTTAATGTACAAGAAATCCTAATCAATTGTAGTCTGTTATTTATTTGTAAAACTATTAAATGTGGAGGAATAAGAGCATTGTAGAACATCTAAGAAGACTAAAGAGAATAAATATTGGCATTGTATTTAAATAATGTAAACATTGAAGTTTTTAATAACATTATAAACATAATTAATATTTCTCAATTAATCTATTTTGTTAATGTATGTAATCACATAGTTAAGAAAGATATATCTTATTTCCTTAAAAATATGACAATCATTGATCATGGGATAATAAAAACCCAATGACAGATCTAGAATATAAAAACATTGAATAATATACCCCTTATAGAAAATCAAAATTCAATGAATCAAATAAATATTTATGGCTTTATAAACAATCCTTAATGTTATTGTAATGGTATTGAACCCCTGGCCTCTCTACTATGCATATGAAAATAAAGGATTCTATTCTTTTAAAAAAAATTCCAACATAATAATATAGTGTTCCCCTTTTTAAAATTTAAATACTTTGTTCCACCATTGTCTTTTTATGCTTCCATTTATGAGAAATTAACACAAGGAATTGATTCTTTGGTTGGAAATGGGTTCATAATCCTTTTTCATTGTTAATTTTTACTTAGTGATCATTGGATATGGTTATATATGTTAAAATGAGCTTGGTTAGGTAGAATCAATCCTTTATATATCCTTCTTGTCCACAATCCTTTTTATTCCACAATCATTATTCATCTTTAGCCCCTATTATATTGATATACGATGTATTTTGGTAAAATTATTTTTCAGGGAGGTGGTTATAAGTGTGTTTTGATGTATTTTTAAATTCATTAAGTCCTATTAATTAATAATATGAGGTTAAGAAATTATTTTTATTCATTTGTGACTAATTAATTTAAAAAAACGGAGATATGTGATGAAGGAATTCATAAAAAATATTATTTGTCGATTTTCCCACTAACATTTGTTTTCTCTTTAGCTTATAACATATTTAAGTCTATTCATTATTAACACACTAAAAATAGACATATATTTTAGTTCTTATTTATATTTTTATAATATAAAATATATATAATTAATTGATATAGATAGTGAGTAATCAGTGAAACTTCTTTAGAGATAACCCAAGGGTTTCACTATATTTATCTATTTTGAATTTTACAATTTTTCAGTATTTGAGGTCTATGAAACAATATCACCAATAATATAGGCCTCAAACATATTCCCCTAGTATAAATTGAAAAAGATTTATAATTATAATACATACATGTACTAATATTTCATGTTATAACCAAATCCCACTGAAACTTCATCAATAAGTTAGTAGAGTAATATCCCCCCATGTAATCTTAAGGGCCAACTCAAGTTGTGTAACCAATTAATGATATATTGATCACTAGCTAATAGTGTCAAGGAACCCAACTCAAAATGTGTTACCCCTCAAAAGAAACATCAACGTTTGGAGCACATTGTGAATTTACCATAATGTAATTAGTGTTGTGATGATATGTGTTTAGAAGTTTCAACCACCACTCCAACATATATTTTATTATCCAATAATTTTTTCCAAAGTTCCCAAATGTGGTATCCATTGTTTCATCTAATGGAATATCATGTATTAATTTAATAGTAATACATTATATAACATTTTCTCATCCATGATTGTTGGTTTTGTTTATTTACCACACATCCCCATGGGAAACCAAAGAAACCAGTGAAATATAGTATAAATATAATGAAAATAAATAGTATGGTTATGGACTTTTATTTTTCATCTAAGAAATAACATATTCCAAACACATAAGAAATTATAAATATGTAAATGGTGAAATAAGTGACAGTTTCAATGAGAGAAACATAATAAATAAAGAGGAAGGTTATATAAACAGTTTTTTCTATAGATATGACTTACAAATGTTTAAATAAAACACATAAAAATAAATAATATGAAATAGATACCTTCATATTTTATATAGAATAATGGTATATCATGATGAAAGATGTTTCCCCACTACTAATCCTAACAATTGGATCTTCAAAAGATATATATGAGTAGAAATAAATACAATCTTATACAAAAATATTGATACCTATATCTGGGACCCAGATCATTTGGATTTTGTTGAACTTATTTACATACAGAACTCCCATAAATTGAATATGAATATTCAGAAGTATGGTTGGCAGTCATAGTGTTAGTTCAAAATAATGAAACCAACTAAGAATATGAGTTTTTTTTGGAAGAATAAACATCACTTTATAAGAGATCTTATGTGTTCTAGGATACCATTATTGAATAAAATTTAATTCTAACTCATTGTTATAGGGGATATAATTTTATTAAAAAGATGTCCAATTTTATGTTCATTCAAATGATATATTTAACTTAGTCTCGATATAATATAAATTTATACATTAAATCAATATTTTAAGATATTGATTATTTAGAATAAATTATATGGTTGACATGGCAAATGATTAAGGAATTTAGGAGGATATTCAATCGGCTTGTAATAGGAAAACCGAGGTAAACCCATAATTTTACCAAACATGGACTGCCAGTTGTCTTGAACCATGCTACCGATTTCCAAGGTCGTGCAACAAGCATGTGAGTATCATATATAGGGATGCGGGTTTGACTTACCAATCCAAATTACTATTTGATAAGATATAAATAAATCATATTTTCATATTAGTTATCAAAAGATATATGATTTTTGAAAATGAACAAACAATAAATTTTTCATCCAAAAAATGGATATTTAGGATTTGATGAACAAAATGAAATACTTTCAACATGTTACCTGAAGAATCTTGTCGATCTATATCATTATAACTACATGTCACCATCATCCTTACAAATTTAATGTAAACACGGTCCAAGAGATTATTCCACCACATGAATATATTCCACTTACATGTATCTTACAAACCCATGTCTACAAATAATGAATTTTCAAATTATGGATTGATCAAAAAATATTTCTAGGATACCATAAAAATCTATATGTAATTTCTATCCAAATGAATATGTTTTATCTTCTATAAAATATGTCTCTATAATAATTATAAATGGAATATTTTTTCTATATAAAACCATCTTTTTATTTTATTTTAAAATCATTCAATATTCAAATAAACAATGAAATATGAAAAAACATATATTCATGTTTATAAGTAGGTGAATAATATATTTTTCATGAATCAATATCCATATAATTTTTGAAATTACAAATTCAAATAAACCTTAATGTAATGTGTCCACAAACCACCAAAGGAAATTTATAACATAAGGGTGTGTAAAACCAATATAGATAGAGAAATTCAATATTGTATATGTTAATCCCAATGTTAAGAAACCTTAGTCCCCTAATAAGTTAACACACTACAAACATGGAATTATTGTAACTTACCGTAGTAATATTTTCCTCAACAATGGATCTTCAATGTTATGTTTTCCCCACACTACAAGGTCTCCAAATTTTATATATATGATAATTATTTTTTTTTGAAAACTAAGCCCATGTTTTATAAATAAAATTCTTTGAAATTTTACCCCACTTATATTAACGGTAATTAAATCTAATTATGAACCATCATTGAGGAATGTTATCTACAAATCATGTTTATTATATCAAGTTTTTGAATAAATACCATTTTCAAATAACATTAATTTTTCAAAAAAGATAAAAAAAATTAAATTTCATATGTTAAAATAAAAGGGGATAATAATAATACCATAATCATGCCCTAGTAAACCCATATAATAGAGACTCCTACCTCAACAACGTAGACAACAATGTTTCCTTCAATACCAGTTATTATAAATGAATGGGTCAGGTCCCCATATATCGAGAACTAGTATAAACATCATAATATTTCCATTAAACACTCTAGATACAAATATTATATCCCCTTATGTCCCCAACAAGATAATGCGAAGATATATTTAAAGGATACAATTAGAAAAGGTAATAATCGAATAAAAATTTTGAATTAACCAATAAGAGATCCACCCTAATTAAGATCACCAAAGAGTCATGTATAGAAACCTCTAGACTATTATAGAGGTATTGTTTTTTGTAAATGGCGGTTCAAGGTGATATTAAATTTTAATATGAACAAGATACATACATTAATTTTTTATTTTAATATGATCATAGTGAGTCTATTGGTTTTGATGGATGGTTAGGAAAACCATTCGCTAACACATTGGTAGAAACTTTTCCTTGAAAGTTATGTCACAAGAATTTATGGGAGAAGCTGGATAATTAAAAAATCATGTTCAAGCTAGAGGAGTTCTTCATGGACAAACTCATCCTCTCACACAGTATCCTTTGGTACTTGAATGATTAGAAAACCACTTATCAAACTATGTAAATCACTATAATAACTATCATATTCATGTATTTTGGTTACCTCATTATAACTACCAATCATTCATGAGTCGCGTTTACCAAAAAAAATCTAAATGTTTAATCCTAGACTCTCAAAATTCTCTAATACCTCAAAAGATATGAATCAAAAAAATTAAATATACTTGAAGCCTAGATTGTGTATGAATTCTCCCAAAAAAATATTTATTTCTATAGAATCTATGAGTCTTATAAACCTAAAAAAATATGCTCTTTGTTGTTCTGTCAAGGAATCAAATTCCCATGTCTCATAGAAGTCCCTACTATACTACTATTTCACTAGAACCTAATGGATCATCATGATATTCAATCATATAATTCCCATTCACTTAATATGTTTCATGTCATTCAAAAACCAAAAAGTTAAGATTAATTGGGAGAAACAATATATATATATATATATGGCAATGCCTAAATTCTACAATGAATTAATTTTCAAAATGATTTTTCCTCATGATTTTTTTATTGTTTAATGTTTTATTCTCCTTTCAAAATTATTTTTTTAGGAAACAACTGGGAACTATTTTAAAAAAATTATTAAAATTGAATATTTTAATTTTAATATTAAAAAATCTAATTTACATATAAATAAAAATCCAAACATTTCATTAACTTTATTATAAAAGACTCACAATATATAAAAGAAAAAAAATAATTTGAAACAAATGAATTAAAAGGTAATAAAAATAAATATATGTATTAATTACAAACATGTCATTCACTTACACAAATATAAAAATAAAAATTTCATCCCAAATTAGGATATCCATTTCATAATCCTTTTAGATGTATATATAATGAGTTAAATCTAAATTAAACAATTCCATGTTAATGAATATTTTATAACATTTTTCAAAATTTCACAAAAATCCATTTTAAAAAATTCCAATGAAAAATGTTTTACTATATGAAATACAATAGGTCATAAGGATTAACCTCCTCAATATTTCATTACATCATTGAATTTTTTGAATAACTATCACCCACTGGAAGTTCCTATGTGATTCGTAAAACCAAAAAATTTGAAAAAAACATGGGAATTCGATGGTTTATAATTAAGGAATATATTACCTCATAAAATAGAATTCCTCCACACATAAAACCTATAATTTTCCTCATTTATGAATATTATTATTAAATAAACAAAAAAACTATATTGTTTCTAATAGATTTATAAATTAGCATATAAAAAATTTTGTTCTAATGGTTGAAAATAAAAAACATGAAATAATTTTTCCACACAACAATCACACCATAAAAAAGGAAAAAAGTTCACCAATAGAAACATTTATTAGTTTTAGGACAAAGAAATTATATCCTAATGATTCATCAATCATGTGAGTTCATGAATTATTTTCAAAAAAGCTCTAAAATTTCCATGCAATTAAAACACTTTGGGATAGAAGAATATTTTAGTTGTAGTATTGACCAATATGTAATTAAATAATTAAAAAAAATAAATTTAATATATTATCAAAACACATTGAAATTAATATAATCACCAAATTTATACATAATAGAGTGAATAACTGTAAAAAGAAAATTTAATTTAAAAGCGCTCCACTAAATAATGTAACTTTATCCATTAAAGAATAATATGTGTAACCTTTATTTAAAAACCATTGAGTATGATCTATAGTTAACATTATGTATCTCATATGAGAAAAAAATATCTATATTAGTTATCATAATATAATTACTAGCATGAAAATAAATATAAATATAGAATAAAGGAAATGTTATCCATTTTCCTCAAGATGCACCTCCTTACTTGTTTGGAAATCGGTTGAAACTAAAACATCATATTGGTGGAACTACTTTATCTAGTCACTAAATTGATTATTACCACTACTCATATATATTCTGTCAATTAAAACCACTCCATGATACTTTCAGCAAAAATTTCTCTCTCATACATAATTCCTTATTTAAAAAATAGATTATAATTAAGATACAAAATTAATAATCAAAATGATATTTCCATGAAATAGAGGGAGTGTAAAGAAGTGGGAATTCAGAAAACAGGTTAAGGATAATTATTGATAAGCACAAAATGATCTGATAGTTTTTAATTAAAGAAAAATAAATATAAAAAATAAATTGAATGAGATCATGAAAATATGTTTCTCATTTCATGCAGTGTTAGATATATGGTCCCCAAGTGTGATTCATGATAAAATCAACAAATTAACTTGGTGGGTAGAGTTTCCAAAGTAGAAACCACTAAATAATCATTCCTCAATTACTTTTAATTAAAATTCATTTATGGGGAAAATCATATATCAAATAAATAATTTTAAATTATTCTCTACTAATGAATACTACTGAAGACACTATTTATCATTATATAACATTTAAATTTATTCTATTAATGGGCCGAAATAATCATCACCAAAGGTCACTTCTATAATTATATAAAAACTTCCAGAATCATGAACAACATAAGTAACCCCAAAAAAATATACCATTAATAATTTAAGATCATTAATATAATAATTATCATCATAATTACCTGTGGGGGGATTTTTTCTACAATGATCTTAAGAGAAAATGTCACATTATTGAAATTTAATTTATTGGAAAAAATACTATAGAATTTGGCATTATTAGTGAGATTTTATGTTCACGTCCTTATAAAACATTTCAAACACCATTATTTTGAAAATAATGGGTACTTGTAGCTATTTTTATTTCCATAGGTTCAAGACAAGTGTCTCTATTAGTGAACTAAAGAAAAAAATTCAATAAAAAATATTTTATCTTCTAGGTAATTCTCAATAGAAAAATAAAATGAATCACCCAACTTATTTGAGGAATAATATAAAAATAAGGTTAGATTTAATTTTTATTCATCTTATAACTCAAGTTTAAGAAGATAAAAATTATCTTCCTAAAATATCACAATTGAATATAGAATCTCATATATCACTTCGTGTGAAAGATAGTTTTTGTATAAACTATTTAATATGTGTTTAACCTATCCTTAATGTTTAATATAAAAAATTTATTCTATATATAAATTTATATTGAGTTTTATATTTTATTTTCATGGGGAGAATTAACAATTTAGTTTCATGAGAATTAAAATCATGTAATTCTATTTTTAATTATATTTTCACATGTTTATCAAAACTAAATTTCATATCATTGATAAAATCATTAGGAAAATCTCTAGTGGGATAGTAAGGGGAAGAAGTATTACAAACCAGTTATTTTTCAATGTGAACTCTCTCATATATTTCATCAATAAAAATATCAATAATAGTTTGGTTCACATTTTCATTTTATAGAATAATAAATTTATAAATTTATTAAACATTTATATATTTAAACTAATGTAATTTAATTTTCTCACCCTCAAAATTTCAAAAGTCAACCTTCTTATCATGTAAAAATAGTTTAGTGAAATTGTTTAGCATGTTATATAAAAAAATATTTTCTATTCTTTAAAAAAATTCAAATCCTAAAAATCACACCCTCAAATATCCTATAAATAAAAACCTTATCATCCTAGGAACCCTATAAATGATGGTCAATTCCTTTAAATTTAATGTTTTTTCGTAATTTCATTCAAATCATTCTCAACTACTATCTACTTGAATTTTTAACAATTATATTTTTCATTAAGTGATTTTATTATTTCAATTTATAATTTAAAAATTTCAGAATTAATCAAATTAGTGGGTTTATCTATAATTTTAGTGTAGTTTGTCAATATTATAATGGGATATTCTTCCTCCTCATATGAATCCTCATGAAGTAATTAGAAAATTCATTTTCAATTTTCATCTTTATCAAGATTAACATCACAACTTGGTTATTATTCCTCACATGCCTTAACAAACTCATATTCAGAGTCATAAAATTCATAAAAATTACTTCTAAATTATAGTTATTCCATATTTTAAATAATTTATTAAATATTGAAAGTATTAGACTGAAATATTTGAATTTCAGAATTGTGGTATTCCTTAATTTCATCCAATATAAAAAAAATAAAATTAATTGTTCATGTTATGAATAATCATCGTGTTTGGGTAATATATTTCATGTCATTCAACATAATGAAAATTTACCCAAGGATATTTGTATAAATAATTCAATTTATTTGTCCCATAAAGTCAATAATGAACAAAATAAAACCTATTGTTTTTATCCCACCCCCAATAAATTATTCTCCAACCACAATACAACAAAAGATGGAATTTATGCTCAAATAATCCAATATAATGACAACAAGTAGATAAAAAATACTATAAAGACACCAATGGATAAAATATTTGGGAGTTTCTTAAAAATCAAAATTAAAATTTGTAATATATTTTTTTAATTTTTGTTTTGTTTTAAATTTCTCTTTAAAAATCTAACAGTCAGTGTGCATTCCTCATAAATAGTTGCAAAATTTTGATCACTGTTGTTGATGACATGTACTGACAAGACCCTTACTAGGGCTCAAGTCATAACTACCCCAAGCCCGCCTCCATATTCCAAGGCCTGGCGACTAGTGCCGAAGGCATAACAAACTCAGTGAGGCTATTGCCTAAGAACCTATACACACACATTCAGTAAACTCAATGCAAAAGTGCGGAGAAAAAGAATGAAATGTACCACAGGGTTATAAAAAGGGAACCAAACAAAAAAATGCATCAACCTAAAACAATACAAGTACAAGAAAAGTAAATATGAAAGGGAAAGGGGAACAAATACACACCCAACTAGAAAAGTTCCACAACCCAATAAATTGTGAAAAAGTAAAACATCTGCAAGAGTCCCGCTCTTGACTCCCAATCTACGACTACAACAAGTGGTCCAAGAACCCCATATCCAGAAGCTCCTCTGATGTCACGATCAATCTGTCCATCATCTGTAAGGTAACGCCAAATGCTTGCAATACCCAAGCAGGGGTGAGTATAAAAATTCTTAGTAGGATTCCTAGAAGGCTCGAGGGAGAAACAAAGGAGGTACTAAAGAGTTGATCAGTAGAAAGAACAAATAATAGTAAAATAGTACAATAAATAGAGTAAATCTCAACCCAACTTGAGAAAGGAAGTAGTCTTGTCCAACCAAGAAGATCTAGATATAGAAATCATGTGGCATACCCCACACATCTTTATCCCTATTACAAGAAGAGTAACTGAACCCAAGGAGTAGGAACAAATTTATGTTGTATGTATATATATTCTCAACAAGAAACCTGAACCAGTGTGTAATGGGATCTCCATCTCCAAGCACTTCCCAGTAAGAGTCACCAATAGTTCTAAGGATATCCATTACTGATGTCTAAATGTCCCACACATCAAAGCCGTCTCATCTCTGAACCAATTAACCAAGGGTCCCACACTAATAATCACGAAGAAAAGACACTAACTAGTCTCATACAAATGGATGAGTCTGAAGGAATTAATCTGGTAACCCACTGCCCAGTGCAGCTGGAGGGTAAGCCCTAAGAGGTCATCGAGTAACCCACTGCCCAGCTTAGCTGGAGGGTAACCCCTAAGCTCAACAGGTAAACCACTACCGAGCCCCAATGGAGTGTAAACCCTAAGGTCAACGATAACCCACTGCCTAGCCCCACTGAAGGGTAAACCCTAAGGTCAACAGGTAGCCCACTGCCTAGCCCCAATAGATGGTAATCCTTAATATGCCAGTGGGTAACCCACTGCCCAGCCCCACTGGAGGGTATACCCAGAACTGGTTCGATAACACTGCATTTCCCATTCTATCCATGTGTGTCACTATCATCGCTACCTTGCGTTGGGAAGGGTTGCGTCAAAGGAACCTCCAACAAATGTCATTTCATGTTTCCACAATTAAAGTGATCTTGAATGAGGCTCCTAATTCCCAAAAAAATTACACCTTGGCTATCCTTGTGGAAAAACATGCAAGATTGACAATTTACTCAATTAAAATAGACTCCCGACGAAAAAGTTTTTCAACACCGCTTTATGCCCATACGGCGTCTCATGGGGACCACACATCGGTCCCAAAAATATTTCGAGCAAACTGCTCCATCATGATGCTCTCAGAAAAACACGCCAAATCGACTATTCATTCTCCGCGAACAGACGTCTGATGAAAAATTCGCAAACGCTACACACAGATTGAATGATATTACACGGGTCCCACACCTTGGTCCTGAAACAAATTTTACGGATCATTCAAATGTGATCCTCTCATAAAGAGACATGGGATTGATGACTCGTTCTCCCAGAACAGATACTCGTGTAAAAGTCACATTCCACCATAATGCGTGAGAACTGGCTTCCTGGGGCTCATGCCTCGACCTCAACATAAAAATCTAAAATTTTTCATAAATTGTCTGTCTTAATTTCAGGGTTGCAACATCATAGAATGTTCACCATTATGGCACTGTATGAGGGAGATATGTTGGATACAAGATCCCATAATAATAATAATAATATTATTATTATTATTAATTTTATTGGGTGTTTAGGGGACCCAAGCCATGAACCAAAATTTAATATCACACATTAGACTTGAATCGACTGTATTAATGACAGGATCACATCTCCACAGATGATAAGTCAATCGAACATCACACATGGGAGTTATGGCGGGTCGAAAATTTAATGATAATATTAAATCTATTAATTCATGAGTATTTCGGGTACCTAATCTGAAAACTGAAAAAATTCATCCAATATTGGACTCAAAAATTCGGTCTTGAAATCTGTGTCATACTTCTACTGACGGTTCATGAAACCAAAGTCACAGGAGGAAGATACCATCAAAATACAGTTTTCCCAATGAAAATAACAATAACATTATTATATTATTATTATTTTTAATTTAATTTAATTCCATAAAATCTCACATTCAAAATCCATGCACAAAATCTTTTTCCTCTTTTTGTGCACCCCAGTCCACCTTGATTGATTTCTTTTTTTTATTTCTCCATTTTATTCTCACATTCTCTCTCCAATCTAATTTCTTTTCTTCCCCAATTTTATCACGCTCCAACAAAAGTGGCTCATCCTCTTACCTTTGCTCCACTTTGTCATGACCTGACCCATACCATGGCTTCAGTCGCAACTACCCCAATCCTGCCTCTATAGGCAAGGGGCTGGCAAGTAGCATCGAAGGAACAACGAACTTGGGGACACCTTTGCCTAAGAACCTGTACACACACATGCATCCAACTCAATGCAAAAGTGCAGAGAAAAAGAAATCAAGGTACCACACTATTATAAAAAGGGAACCAAACAAAAAAATGCATCGACCACTAATAGTATAAGCACAAGAAAAGTAATGCTGAAAAGGAATGGTGGAAAAATAAACACCCAACTAGAAAAGTTCAACAACACGAAAACATGTGATAAAATAAAATAGCTTGAAGGGTACCACTCCTGAATCCCAAGATATGACAACCACACGTGTTCCAAGAACCATGTATCCCGAAGATCCTATGATGTCATGACCAACATGTCTATCGTCTACAAGGGCATTCCAAATGCGGAAAATTCCCAAGAAGGGATGAGTATAAAAATACTTAGTAGGATGCCCCGAAGGCTCAAGGGAGCAACAAAGGAGGCACTAAAGAGGTGATAAGTAGACCAAACAATGAATAGTTAAAGAGTATAGTAAATAAAGTGTAGCTCAACCCAACAAGAGAAAGGAAGCAGACTCACCCAACCAATAGGATCAATACACGGAAATCATGTGGCATACCCCACACGTCTTCGCCCCTCCTAGAAGGAGAGTAACTGAACCCAAGGAGAGGGAACAAAAGTAGGGTGTATTTATATATATGATCAATAATAAACCTGAAGGAGTTATATGGGGATCTCCATCTCCAAGATCAGCCCAGGAAAAGTCACCAACAGTTCTAAGTATATCCATGACTGATTCCCAAAATTCTCTCATGTCAAAGCTGTCTCATCACTGAACTGTACAACCAAGGGTCCTGCTCTGATAATGACGGAGAAAAGTCACTTATTAGCCTCATAGAAAGGGCTAAGTCTGAATGAAGTCATTGGGTAACCCAGTTCCTAGCCCAGCTAGATGGTAAACCCTTAGAGGCCATCAGGTAACCCACTGCCTAGCCTAGCTGGAGGGTAAACCCTAAGTTTAACGGGTAACCCACTACCCATCCCTACTGGAGGGAAAACCTTAAGGTCAACAGGTAACCCATTACCTGGCCCCGTTGGAGGTTAATCCCTGATTTTCCAGTGGGTAGCCCACTGCCCATCCCCGCTGAAGGGTAAACTCGAAACTGGTTCGATAACTCCACACTGCCAGTGCGATCACTGGGTGTCACTAACATCGCAACAGTGCATTGGCTTGGAGTGCATCAAAGGAACCTCCGATCGATTCCCTTTCATTTTTCTACAATTAATGATATCTCTAATGAGTCTCTGTATGCCCAAACATATTACAATTTGAAAATCCTCGCGGAAAAACACATGTGATAGACTATTTACTCACATGAAACGGACTCCCAACGAAACAGTTTTTAAACTCCTCTTTATGCCAATACAGCGTCTAGTGGGGCCACACATCAGTCCCAAAAAAATAGGTCTGGCTTATTGTTCCATCATGATACTCTCAGAAAAACACACCAAATTGACTATTCATTTGACCTGAATGGACATCTGATAAAAAAGTCGCAAACACTGCATGCAGTTTGAATGACGTTACTTGGGGCCCACACCTTGGTCCCAAAACTAATTGTACGGATCATGGCAATGAGATCCTCTCAGAAAAACACATGGGATCGATTACATGTTCGACCAGAACCGATACTTGGTGAAAAAGTCACACTCCACCATAATGAATGTGAACCCACTTCATGAGGTCCACAACATGAACTCGACTTATAAATCCTAAATTGGTCGTGAATCATCTGTATTAATTTTAGGTTTGCAACGTCACAGATGGTTCGCTATTCCGACACCATATGGGGGGGATATGATGGGTACAAGATCCCGTAATAATAATAATATTACTATTATTGGGTGTTTTGTAGACCTGAACCATGAACAATAATTTAATATCCAACATTAGACTTGAATCGACTTTATTAATCACAAGATCACATATCCACTAACGAGAAGTCAATCGGACATCACACGTGGGAGTTATTGCGGGTTGAAGATTTAATTATAATATTAAATCTATTAATTCATGAGAGTTACGGGTACCCAATCTGAAAACCTGAAACAGACAACCAATAATGGACTCATAAATTCCGTCTCGAAGTCTTGGTCACACTTCCACTGACGGTTCATGAAACCGAGGTCACACGATGAAGATACCGTCAAAATACAGTTTCCCCAATGAATATAATAATAACATTATTATTATTATTATTAAGTTAATTTAATTCCTTAAATTCTCACATTAAAAATCCATGCACAAAGTCCTATTCCTATTATTGCGCACCCTCACTAGGTCTGACTCGGCCCATTTGGTGGGTCATCCCGCTATGTTTGGCCCGATTCGCAGGGTTGGGCCGAGTTGGTCCGATCGGGTCGGACCGGACCCAGGCCCACTATTGACCCCATTACCTTCTTCGGCCTTATCGTTGGCACTGGATGTCCATTTGACGAACCATCAGCTACGTCGATATTCTTGGATCAAAGTCGTCCCTTTGAGAATACCCCAATAGATTTTGGGGTATAGTTGAGATACGGTCAGGTTGGATCGTACATGAATCCATCCGGGCCCCTGGGACAAGAATGCTGCTAACTAGCAGATCGGGCGTCCGATTGATGAGTCATCTATTGCATTGAGACCCCTATGATGTGGCAAACCTTTGAGATATTTCTTTATGGAACATAATCATTGTTGGAGTAACAACCAGTATCTCGTGGAGTGGATCTTTCCAGAGGTGAGTGGACAAAGTACAGAGACCTAGTAGCTGGCTGAGACCTGACGACTGCTTGACTGATTCGACTCAGAGTGACTCGACTAGCCCATTGGGGAGCACCTCTGTGTGACGCGGAAGACCCACGTTGGTGTGTGCTTCTGTGTGAGCACGGTAGTCCCACAGTACTTGACAGGAGATGTACCTCAGCAGGCTATGAGGGGGATTTCCTCTGTGTGAGCGTGACAGACCCATGGTGGGGTGTTCCTCTGTGTGACGGGGCAGACCCACAGTAATCGATATGAGGAGTACCTCAGTAGTCCATGGATAGTGGAAAGAACCTCTCTATGACGCAGTAGGCCCACTATACTCGATAGAGGAGGATTTCGCCACCAGTAGTAGTTTCAATAATAAAAATCCTAGTTTGAGCTGAGTGTATGACTTTTGTGTTTTCCTCCTGATAGAGATGGGTTACTATATAATATAGGTATATGTATGGGCATATACCTATGTAATTGTTATCTGTTGATTTTATACTCGTTGGTTTATACTTGTAGGATTTTGTGAGACCTTGACGGTCTCAGGGTCCCTATAGAGTATCGTTATACTCACCACTGCACGGGCTATGTCGGCACCTCGTTGTGTTGGTTGTAGACGACAGACAACGCTGAATGAGGTAGAGAGTAGCAGGACTGGACGGTACCCAGAGGTGGACCACTTGGTGTGATGGTACACGGGGGAGACAGATGTACGAGAGTGTTGAGGAGTCCATTTGTACCTACCCTTCTGGTAGGAACCTCGGAGAACGACCCAATATTTGTTTTACTTTTCTTCAGTTGTACTTGCTTTTAGTTGTACTTGTACTTTAATATTGGGCTTGTATTTCTATCCCCTTTTATTTTACAGCACTACTTCTTTATATAGTTTTACATAGTGTTTTTCTTCCAGTTTTATACTCTAATTTGTTTGTTTACAGTTATAAAAAAAATGCCTTCCCATTATAGGGATTTACACCATTGGTACTAGTCGCCAGCCCCTGGCCTATAGAAGGTAGGCTTAGGGTTATCACGATACGGTCCCCATGGGATGGGTAGTGACATGAAATACCATAAAAATTACAATTTATATATCATTCTTAATAAAATATATGGAAAAAAGAGTGTTTATACATAGGTAATGAGGTAGATATGATACCAATTATTATTTTGACATAAACTACTAAAAAAAATAATAAAACCGTGAAAATTGAAAGCATGTAGTGCGTGAGAATGATGAATGAAATATGATTATGTGTTGTTGATTTAAAAACTAATTTAATATATTTATTAGGGGCATGATAAATGATAATCAATATAATTTAGCGGATAAAATTTGATAAACTGATTATTCTATTCAAAATATGTATTCCAAAAAATAAGAAAATTGTGTATTCATTCACCAAGAGAACAATTATTCATATCTGAATGATCATTTAAATAGTTCTATGATTTTATCTCTCAATTACAAAGTATGAAAATATTATTAATATTATCAAAATAATATTTCATATATTGAGAAATATAATTTATTAAAAAATATAATGAAATATTTAAATTCAAATAGAATGGGTTATAATTATGAAGTGGAAAACAAATCATTATATGATCATTCAAGAAAGAAAGTAAAATTCCATCAATTAATTAAATAATGTTTAATTTCAACAAAAAATTAATTAAAAAATAAACATGGTAAAATTAAGATTTTGAATAGATAAAGATATGTGAGATATAAGATCATATATCTTGAGATAATATTTATCTCCCATTGAATTGTATCTATTTTATTTTTGTTGATTCTATAGAATGTGATTCTTTAAAATCCACCTGCTCTCAGCTCAAGTACCCATTGTTAATTTATTTTGTTCATTCTCTCTCAATCTCCAAAGTCACCCTCTAATAATTTTCTAGATCCCCCCACCATTCTTTGAATTGTACATTGTATTCATTATAGATTTTTTCTAATTCTAGTATCATATTCGACATCATCATAATTCTTCTCCATAGTATACATCATCCGAATTTTTCACCATAGTCACCGCATTTCACACAAGGATTAGTAAACCTATGACTAAAAAATACATTATATTGTAATATACCAACATGAACATGCTTTGGAAGTAAGTATTTTGATATCATGATTCATCCCAATCTAGAAACTCTACCACATCATGGGATTCCTTATCGTCGATGTTCAATTTTAATTGTATTTTTTGATAGTCAAGTAATTTTTTAGCATAAAATTATTATGATGAACGTGACCTCTATTTGGCCATTATCTTTATAATGATGGTTTCACGACCAATATGTGAATTTCCAACAACCATGAGGTTCTATATAAATATCATTCTTACTATGAAGTTTCATTACAATAACCTAAATAAATCACATATCCAACCAACAATTCCCTAGAATACCCATAAAAATGGAACATCATAAATTCTATTAGTTTCAATAGTGAAGTAAATCCAAGATCATTGCTATTGGAATTTTAAACTCAATATGCATCCCCTTTAGTATTACATCGAAAAATTGTAAAGGTTAGTGATTAATCAAACCCACATTAATGACATAAAAATAAGGCCTTTTCATCATCAAACATGAACTTAAAACAATCGGATTATCCCCGACATACACTTTTCCCTTATCAAATTTTATAGGTGACATGTTCATCTTTATCTCAATCAGCTACTAGGTAGATATTGACATAATATTCATTAAAAATTATAAAACTCTTCATGAACCACATAAAACTCATGAACTAAATCCAAAATCTTCAGGAACATTGATATCTAATTATTGTCTTGTCCATTACTTTTAATGGTCAACACATATTGTAACACCATGAGATTTTATGAGAAATATTATTTTTAAATTATTTGATGTCTTCTGTTGTATGCTACACCAAGATTAACTTGCGCTATATGCAACACCGTATTATCTTGTAGTATACACAAACAAGATTCTTGGCTTGTGTTGCATGCAAGAGAAACCTTCCTCGATAGCGTGTGTTGTAAGCAATACCGAGTTTCACTAAACAATGATATATTATTTTAATATTATGAACTAGCCATTATGAATAGTATTAACATAATTTTTAATGTTATACCATTATAATTCATCTTAAACATTTTCTAAAATTATATATGAAAACCAAATCAATTTTTTCGATAAAAGAAGTTTTTTTTTCAAGAAATGCAGTTTTGCCCCCATTTGATGGCACATTCATTTTAAATATAATTTTTGAAAAGTTTATAAGTTCAATTTTACAGAAAAAAATTCTTCTTTTGAATCAGGATATAAAAATTTACAATGGATAAATATTTCATAATTTTCTGATAACCTTCAGATTTTGATGAATAGTAAAAATATGCTAAATTTTAATTAAAAACAACTTTTTTCATAGAAATAAATTATTTGGTTAAATAATAATATTGAATGGTTTTAAAGTTTAAATAGAATATATTTTTACCACTTAATATAATTTATTTCATTAGAAATAATTTTACACTGAATTCATATGTAAAAACATTTCAATCTTTTGCAACGTTTTAACTTTTGAAACCCGTTTTCTTAACAACATGCTAAATTTTAAATTAATTACTGAAACTTATGTGTTTTGAATTTTGAAAATGGATTTCATATTTTAAATTAGTAGGTACAAATTATTTATATAGGGAAATTTTTATTTTTATATGTTATGAAAAGTAACTACGATAAATTTTTTTACTATAGTTAAAGGTAAATCATGTAATTAAGGGTGAAAAAATTATAAAATTACCCTAACACCTTCCAAAATTATATTGGATGAATAAAAGTCGACCAATATCACTTAAGAGTAGAAATAGATTCATTTCATGGACTTTTGACCATGAAAATGATGTAATTATTATTAAAACCAAAGAAAGTGACAACATGTCACTCTCTTATATCTTATAAGTGTAATAATTTTAATTTTGTGATTAGAATCATAAAACCTCTAATATAAATAGTCTCCAGAAATATAATAAATTTATCTACCTCATGAGAATTTATTTAGAAATTTTAGGGATTAAATAACTATCATTAATGGTTACAGAATAGTTATGAACAAAAAGTTTATTTAGCGAAAAATCAATAATATAGTTTTTATTAAACTAATAGTGGCCTTAAAAGGCACCAAAAACCTAAAAAAACATATTTTTAATGTACATGTAAATCATAAGCATACAATGGTCGAATATTTGACGATTTGGAGCCTTTTAAAAGTGATTATGACACTTAGATTATTTTATTTTAAATGATCTCAAAGTTGTCACCTACATAATTTAATAAATATAACAATTTAAATGTTGTGATTTTAAAATGATAAATTCAACTAAAATTATTATTTTGAAATTTAATAGATTTAGATTCATCATATTGTTTTATTTTTAATTTTTATGAAACAAATATATATATAAATAATTATACAAAAATGTTGTAGTAATTATTTTATTAAGAGAAATAAAAATAAATTGTTATAAAAATATTAAAATAAATATTATATGAACTATTTAATCTTATACACTAATTTTATAGATGAAAATTACATTTTAAGAATCAATTAAATATTTTGGATCGAATATATCTTCTCTATGTATTTTATTTAAATTCAAATAATTGAATGCTGTCAAAATTGACACTATTGATATTTTATAAAAATAACATATTATTAAATTGTTTAGAAATCAGAAAAATAATTAAAAATTAAAAATTGAACATTATATGGTCTAAAATGTAAAAATTTATCTAATTATGGAAAATTCATAACACATAATTAAGTATTTATAACAATTTAAAAATTATATTTTTTTTACCACAAATAAATTAAAATAAATTAAATAATGATAAGTCAAATTGATAAGTTTTAAAATAAACTCCAAACATGTCTAAATTTTATTGGATGATGGTATTAAAATTGAATCTCATATCATATTCTAATTTTATTTATTTTGGATTTTTTTAGTGGGTTTTGAATTTATTATAAATTAATATTTCTTATGTTTTCAAATGTGCCCCTCGCCTCCCTTATAAAAGGGCACCTCCTCCCTCTCCTCCTCACACCACATTGAGCCTTCAAGATCAGCAAAACATTTCAAATTTATCTTCTAAAATTCTCTAGAAACATACTAGAGGTCGCATTATTCTTCAAAGACTAACTTTAGTTCCCTTAGAGGATGTTTAAAGGATGCACTTCAGTGAAGAGGTAATAACTTCTACGATTCTTTCAAGTTTATTTCTTCTTTTACTTAATATTATTTATTTGTTTCATTATTAATAAATAACATAGGTATTTATTATATAGTTATATGTTATTATAAATATAAAACAACCCTATTTCACCTTCTATCCATCTTATGGAAAACGAAATCACCGCGCGTGCGTCCGTATGGAATACCGTCTCCACGCCGTGGAGTAATCTGTTTTTCCACCACCACATTACTTGGATGGGTATAAGGGTGTAAAAAATAACTATATATGATTATTATAACATGATACTAATTCTGAGATATTTTATCATCCACTCTAATTCCATTCAATAATTATGGGAACGATATCATCGCTCGTGCGTACGTACGGATTACCGTCTCCACGACGCGATAAGATTCATTCTCCAAGTTAACCTTTAATGAATGATTATAAAGTAAATATAATAAATAATCATGAAATATATGAAATATTAATTATATTGGATTTATGTATATGTTATTTACTTTCTTCAATTCAAGTCAATATGGAAAGGAAAACAGCGTTCATGCATACGTATAGCCTACCGTCTACATGAACGGTGTATTTCATTTCTTTTATCTATATATTATATATATACTAAATATATAATATATATAAATAATTTTTTACATTCTGGAATTAATTATATCATGATATAAGTAATGATAATATCAATAACAACAAGTCCAAACACTTACGATATATGAAAAGAATATTACCCAAAACATTTCTTTAACATGGAATTGACAAAGGAACGGGTAATATAAATACCTAAGTGAATCATATATGATATAATAATAATGACTATGATTCTGGAATAAGTCAATGACATTATTTAAATCATTATACAGGACGTTTGGATACGTACGAAGCATATCAGACATTAGGTAAGGGAAAATCTCACAATCTCATTTTTATCCGAGATTGTTTATACTTCAGAATTTACTGGGGCATATTTATCATCCACATCCATGTTTCCTCAATATGTAATATTATTTATATCATAATAAAAAATTTTAAATCCAATTTTACTTATTGGTTAATTTTTAGTAAACGATATGAAAAGAATATTTTGTCATTTTCAGTACGAGATACTTTTTTCTTTTCCGGCAGAAATACGAGGAGAATGTTTTCTTTAATTATATGGCATGAATGGATTTTTTATCATTTCGTAGAAACGTATTTCCATGAATCTTACTTTATATGTTTTCATGTTTCTTTTTAATTAACTTCTTGTAGTTTAAAATTGTATGACATGTTAAGAAAGGAAAAATGTTTTTGAAGTAGAAAGGATAGTTTCCTCAAGAATGGAGTTCAAGTGTTTTACCAAAATTATTTTCCATCTATGATAATATAGGGTTATATTTATATCCCTATTTTTACATTGATATGATTATTTTATGATGGAATTATTTCTATTAAGTCCTTTTATCTTATATGTATGATGTTATGATGGCAAGATGTTTAAAAATCCAATTTTTATTACATGTGTTATGCTATGATATATGATTTATGATTTTGTGGAACACATAAGAATGGATTCAATATGAGATTGGTGGGACCTATATATCCCTACAAAGAATTGGGTAATTCTTTATATCTCATGATATAGACATGGCTGGAACGACAAGTTAATCCAGTTCAGTGATACAGGACTGGAATGAGGAGTGAACTTGATTCAGTAAAGGACTTTGTCCACTGTGATGGTCTTGGAAGCAATGCCTTGGCTACTATGGAAATCGTATCATGTGATTAATGGTTTCCACAATTACATGTTTAATTCCCATGCTATTGTATCATGGTTAATGTTCCCTAATTATCTATGCCTTATGTACTGTCATGTTTTACGTCATTGCTTACGATTTTGATTTTAGATTTTATGCTCATGATTTTAAGTTCAAATGTAAATGGATTGTTTTATGTTCTCCATGTTTACCCTTAATGATCATTTGAGCTCACCATTTTTATGTTTTATTTTCCCCAGGATATAAATAAAAGTATTATGTAAAAAAAAGGGAAAGAAATTTATGGGAGATGTTGAAGATCTTTCCTCATGATTAGAATATTTTGTTCTGAGTTTCCTAAGACACTAAACTAATACGGTGTTTGGGAATTTTTTATATTTATTAATTATTCCTCAAAAGTACTATAATATCCATGTACGTCATTCTCTGGGTCCTTATTGTTGGTATCAGAGTGAAGGTTTAGATAACCTTTGGTAACTAGGATGCGAAAACATTAGTGAGATCCCTGGAGATATTTCTAAGGTATGTCTAGGGATGTCCCTAAGGATAAGTACATGAATAGGTTATAGTCCTGTAATTATAGTAATGATATTATAATTAAACCTAAGATGTTACATATTGATGGTACACCTCCTTTATTATGTTGTTTTCCTGCATGATTTTCTCCTCTCACACTATTCTTTTTGGGTTTTATATGATGGTTGGAACCAGAAGGAACCATGTTGATCAATGTAATAGAAAATGAAATGATTGTCCTCCTGAACAACAAAATGTGATGGGAGATGGAGTGAAAAATCTTATTTATATAATTACACAAGCTATGAATCATTCTGGACTTCCAAAGGAGCAAAGAAAGGAACAATATTTTATTGAGTCCATAATGAGGCAACACCCACCTTCTTTCAGGGGGTCTTTTGATCCACATGTTGCTGAACAATGGATAAGTACCATTGAAAAGATATTTTCTATACATCATTGTATAGAGAATGAAAAAGACATTTTGGTTGTTTACCAGTTAGAAGGTAAATCAGACCAGTGGTGGACTCTAATTAAGAATACAAGGCCCCAAGATGAAATTGAATCCATGGAATGGGATGAGTTCAAGAACATGTTTTTTTGTAAGTAATTCCCTCGTATTATTTGAACAAGGATGGAAAAGGAGTTCCCTGAGCTTAAAAAAAGGATGATTAACTTGTTGGTATATACGAGGCGAATTTTACAAGGATTTCAATGTATGAATATGGCTTTATCATCCAACCTGAATGTAAAGTTGAATGATTCTTCAGTGGCTTAAAATGAAGTCTTCGAAGGGAATTAGCTATAAGAGACTTTAGTACCTATGAAGAAACTGTGCATTGTGCTATCAAGGTAGAACTAGAAGTTGGTGTTAGATATACATCTCATGTTTATCACAAAAAACTAAAGATGGATTTCAAGGAAAAATCTCATAACAATAGTGAAAAAAGGTGAATGTTTCTTTAGGCTCAAAGTGTGGAAAGAAGCATGGTGTAGATTGTCTAAAAGGTACTAGAATATGTTTCAAGTGTAGAAAAAAGGCCATCAGGTAGCTGAGTGCCTATGTAATGGGAAAAAGTTTCTAATGATGTGAATAGAGAAAATTCTACAAAGAATGCTCCACCAACACATCAATGCTTCAAGTGCAATGAAATGGGGCATTATGCTAATCAGTGCCCTAATCCAAGGGTTAATGATGATCAACATGAGAATCTTATTAAAGAAAAGGAAAAATGGAAGTCACATGCGATCATTATTTGTGATGTTGAGTATGAAAATGATGTTGTGGAATGATTAAGAGTTTATGTAACGGGATTTCCAAATAGAATCATGGAATATAATTTATAGTATCGTGTAATTTTGGAATATCTATGTATTGGTTTTCAATAATTGTATGGTACCGGTAACCCTGAAAAGTGATTGAAATATTTTTGGAAAGTAGATGATATGTGAATAACAAATGAATAAGGAGAAAATAATATGGTTGTTAGTATTCATGAACTCATGAATGATATAAGGAAAACCTGATATCATGGGTTGAGTATATAGAATTTTTGGGATTTTGGTATGTGGAAAGAGTTACCTTTTCCCTGCATTCACATTTTTAATAAGGTTCTATGGTAATTTATGTTTCAAGAGAATACATGATTAAGTAATTCACATGTTTGGAATGTGACCAAAAAAATATATGGTATAATAAATGACTATATTCACATGCTCGGTAGATGACATTTCAAGTAATCATTTACTTTATACTATGAGATTGGATAGAAGTATTTTGGACAAACCTATAGATTGGAACAGATTAAGTTGGAAATAATATAGTATTGTTTAGGTATAGAACCTTTTTTTGATATTATTTATGGAATGTTGTAATGGTGAATTTTTTTGAAAAAGGACAACTTGCAGGATGGACGAAAACCCATCGCGTTGGACAAGGTTGAGGGAATCGAACCCACAACCGAAGTGCGACAGGCCTTTATTGCCTACCACTGGCCTACAGAAAGTCCCTAGTTAGTATAAACTAGTTTTATTTTATTAAGTGGTCTGATAGATGAAGTATAAGTCCATTTGTGGAACCATATAAAATTAATATCACCATATATAGACTAATGTATTTAACTTTTTCTATCCTTATGTTTGAGACAAATGGAATGACCTATCATTCTATCGCATGATCTGCTAAAACTTCATGAAAGACAAATTTAACTTCATTCCATTAACAGATGAAGTGGAAATTGTTCAATTCATGAGAAATGGTGAGATTGTACCAAAATCATGTAAGTATTTCTTTTTAAAATTCTTCAACATTGGAAATGATCTTGAAAACAAAAAATGTTGTCCTAGTTTCCTCGTATCTGAGGAATCAGATGGTACCTTAGATCATTACAAATTAATGGCTTTGTGATTATAGGCTTTTTCATATCCATGTACTATACCACTCTTCATCAGAAGTTGATGGTTATATTTCTCTTACACATCCATATTTTCACCTATATTCTCCTATGTGGAAACCCAATGATGAGTTAATTTGGGTATCCATTATGTTTCAAACGTTTCTTTTTAAAATTATGTTTTATTATTCCTTTTTACGATGTGGGTTTCTATGAAGTAAACTTTCATGTAGAAAACCATTTATAACCCCCAACAAATTTCGAGGGCAAAATTCATTTTAAGGGGGGTAGAATGTAACACCCCGAGATTTTATGAGAAATTTTATTTTTAATTTCATTGATGTCTTGTGTTGTATGCTACACCAAGATTATCTTGTGCTATACTAAACATAGTGTTAGCTTGTATTATACGCAAACACTATTCTTGGCTTGTGTTGCATGTAAGAGCGACCTTCCTCGATAACGTGTTTTGTACGCAATACTAAGTTTCACAAAACAATGATATATTATTATAATATTATGAAATAACCATTATGAATATTATTAACTTAATTTTAAATTTTATAACATTATAATTCATCTTACACATTTTATAGAATTAGATATGTAAACAAAATCAATTTTTTCGATAAAAAAAGTATTATTTTCAAGAAATGTTGTTTTACCGCCTTTTGATGGTGCACCCATTTTAAATATAATATTTAACAATTTTATAAGTTCAATTTTTTAAAATAAACTTCTTCTTTTGAGTCAAGATATAAAAATTTACATTGTATAAATTTTTGATACTTTTCTGATATCCTACATATTCTGATGAATAGTAAAAATATGCTAAATTTTAATTAAATACAACTTTTTTCATCCAAATAAATTATATGGTTAAATTATAATATTTAATGTTTTAAAAGTATAAAAAGAATATAATTTTACCATTTAATATAATGTAAGTCAATATCATTAATTTTACACTAAATTCATATGTAAAAACATTTCAATCGTTTGCAACGTTTTAGCTTTTAAAACCTGTTTTCTTAACAACGGGATTTATTTTAAATTAATTACTAATAAATCTGTGTTTTGAATTTTGAAAAATGTATTCCATATTTGGAATCATTTGGTCCAAATTATGTTAATAGGATACTTTTTATTTTTCGACATTATGAATAGTAACTATGGTAAATTTTATTTACAATAGTTAAAGGTAAATCAGGTAATCAAGGATAAAAATAAGATTATAAAATTACCCTAACACCTTCCAAAATTCTATTGGATGAATAAAAGTCGACCAATATCACCCATGGGTCAAAATAGATTCATTTCATGTACTGTTGACCATGAAAATGATGTAATTATTATTAAAACCAAAGAATGTGACAAAATGTCACTCTCTTATAACTTATAAGTGTAATATTTTTAATTTAGTGATAAACTTCAAAAAACCTAGAATATTAATAGTGTCCAGAAATATAGTAAAATTATCTACATCATGATAATTTATTTTGAATTTTTAGGTATTAAATAATTTTCATTAATGGTGACACAACAGTGATGCAGAAATTGTTTACTTAGTGAAAAATCAATAATAATGTTTTTATTAAACTAATAGTGACCATAAAAGGAACCAAAAACCAGACCAAAACTTATTTTTCCTGTACATGTAAACCATAATCATCCAATTATTTAATTTTTTACCATTTGGAGCCTTATAAAAGTTAATATGACACTTATATTATTTTATTTTAAATGATGTCAAAGTTGTCAACTTCATAATTTAATAAATTTCACAATTTAAATGTTGTGATTTTAAGATGATAAATTGAAGTAAAAGTATTATTATTATTTTTAATATATTTATATTCATCAAAGTAATTTATTTTTAATTTTTTTTCAAATTAATAGATATATTAATTATTTATAAAAATTTGTTCTTGTAATTATTTTATTAAGAGAAATATCAAATAAATGGTTTTAAAAATATTAAAATAAATAATATACAAACAATTTAATGTTCTCCACTAATTTTATAGATTAATATTTTATGTTATTAATCTATTAAATATTTTGGATTGAATATAACTTATCTTTGTATTTTATTTAAATTCAAATAATTGAATAGTGTCAAAATTGACACTATTGATATTTTAAAAAAATAACTTATTATTAAATTGTTTAAAAATCACAAAAATAATTAAAAATTACAAATTGAAAATTATATGGTCTAAAATGTAATAATTTATCTAATTATTTAAAATTCACAAAACATAAGTAATTATTTATAATAATTTAAAAATTAAAATTTTATTACCACAAATAAATTTACATATATTAAATATGGATAAATCAAATTGATATGGTTTAAAATAATCTCCAAAAATTTCTAAATATTATTGGTTGATGAGACTACAACCCTATATCATCTCATAATCGAATTTGATTCATTTTGGGTTTTTTAGGTGGGGTTTGAATTTATTATAAATTAATATTTTTTTATATTTCCAAAGGTACCCCTCTCCTCCCTAATAAAAGGGAACCTCCTCCCTCTCCTCCTCACACCACATTGAGCCTTAATACTCAGAAAACCAATTATAATTTCTCTTCTACGCTTCCCTAAAAAAATACTAGAGGTCTTGGTCTTCTGTGAAGAACAGCTTTAGTGCCATAAGAGAAGTTTAAATGAGTCACTTCGAGGAAGAGGTAATACCTTCTACCGATTCATTCAAGTTTATTTCTACTTTTACTTCCTCTTATTTAGTTGTTTCATTATAAAGTAATAACAGCAGTATTACTTATATACTGATATGTTATTATAAATTTGAAACGACCCTATTTCACCTTCTATCCATCCTATGGAAAAAATGAAATCACCACGCGTGCATACGTACAGAATGTCATCTCCACACCGTGGTGTAATCTGTTTTTCCACCACCACCATACATGGATGGGTATAAGGGTGTAAAGAATAACTATATATGATTATTATAACATGATATTAATTCTGAGAAATTATATCATCCAGACTAATTCCATTCAATAATTATGGGAACAATATCATCGCTCGTACGTAAGTACAGATTACCATCTCCACGACGCGATAAGATTAATTCTCCAAGTTAACCATTCAAGAATGATTATAAAGTTTATATAATAAATAATCATGAAATATATGACATATTAATTATACTAGATTAATGTATATGTTATTTACTTACTTCCATTCAAGTCAATAAGGAAATGAAAACAGCATTCAAGCATACGTATGGCCTACCGTCTCCAGGAACGGTGTGTTTCATTTCATTTATCTATCTATTATATATATATTCTGAATATATATGATATATAAATCTTGTTTAAAATTCTGGAAGTAAGTAAATTATTATATAAATAATTATAATGTCAAGAACTACAATTCCAAACACGTACGATAAATCAAAAGAATATTACCCAAAACATTGTTTTAACAAGAAATTGACAAATGAATGGGTAATATAAATACATAAGTTAATCATATAAGATATCATAAGAAAGAATATGATTATGGAATAAGTCAATTAAATTATTTAAATCATTATACATGAGGTTAGGATACATACAAATCATATCGGACCTAAGGTAAGTGAAAATCTCATAGTCTCATTTTTATCAAAGATTTTTTATACTTCAAAGTATACTGGGGCATATTTATCATCCACATCCATGTTTCCTCAATAGGTAATATTATTTATATCCTAATAAAAAATTTTAAATCCAATTTTACCTATTGGTTAATTTTTAGTAAAATATATGAAAGGAATCTTTTGTCATTTTCAGTACGAGATACTTTTTGACTTTTCTAGAAAAAATACGAGGAGAATGTTTTTTTAACATATATGGCATGAATGGATTTTTTATGATTTCGTAGAACATTATATTCATGAAGATTCCTTTACATGTTTTCAAATTTATTTTTAATTAACTTTTTTTTAGTTTAAAATGGTATGACATGTTAAGAAGGGAAAAATGTTTTTGAAGTAGAAAGGATATTTTCCTCAAGAATGGAGTTCAACTGTTTTATCAAAATTATTTTCCATCTAAGATAATATAGGGTTCAGTTTCTATCCATATTTTTACATTGATTTAATTATGTTATGATGGAATTATATTTATGAAGTCCTTTTATCTTATATGGATTATGTTATGATGTCATGATGTTTAAGAATCCCATTTTTATTACATGGGATATGCTATGATATATGATTTATGATTTTGTGGAAAACATAGGAATGGTATCAATATGAGATGGATAGAAACTATATCTCCCTCAAATTAACTGGGTAAAGATTTATATATCATGATATAGACATGGCTGGAATGGAAAGTTAATCTAGTTTAGTGATACATTACTGGAACGAGGAGTCAACTCGATTCAGTAAGGGACTTTGTCCACTATGATGGTCTTGGTAGCAATTCCTTGGCTACTATGGAAATCATATCATGTTCTTAATGGTTTAAACAATTAAATGTTTTATTCCAATGCTAGTTTATCATGGTTAATGTTCCTCTATGATCTATATCTTATGTACTACAATGTTTCATGTCATTGCTTAAGATTTTGAAGTTTAGATTTTATGCTCGTGTTTTTACGTTCAAATGTTTATGGATTGTTTTATGTTATCCATGTTTACCATTACTGAGAATTTCAGCTCAACCTTTTTATGTTTTATTTTCCCTTAGATATAAATAAATTTTTTAGGTAAAACAAAAATGGGAAGAACTTTATGGGAGATGTTGATGATGTTTCACCATGATTAGAATATTTTGTTCCAAGTTTCCAAAGACACTAAACTAATACGGTCTTTGGGAATTTTTTTATATGTATTATGTATTCCGCAAATGTAATGTAATATCCATGTACGTCAAGATTTGGGTCTCTATACATATAAAATTAACTATAAATCCTTGCTCTTTTATGTATGTGTTCAACTTATCTATTCTCATAAAAAATATACCATTTACATGTTTTTCTTGATATAATTCATTAATGGGAACCCTCGATTCCATGATTTATACTAATATAATTATAGGCCCACATAATTTATTCTATACGTCCGGTTCAATATTATATATTTAGTACATTCTATGGAAACATATTTGATGTCATTTGAGATCATCATTCACACCAGGTTTAGTAAAAACCATATTCAATCTCAGATCGGTCATTGAGGTGTATTTTTGCATGGGATTCATGCTAAAACAACATTGAAAGCCATGGTTTAAAACATTTAATAGTAGTGTATCCTTTTTCATAGTATAACTACCCTCATGGTAGTAGATAAAATAGGAATAGTATCACCTACAAGGAATGTGAGGTAGTAAATTAGTATTTTTCCTGGTCAATTGTGAAATCCATTGTCTCATATGTCATGATTTTTAACTCTAAAAAAAATTCACATGGACATCATAACATGATTAAGGGAATGATCACATGAATACCTAGCATGCTTCCACAACAACCAAATTGCATGAAAGATCAGGGTTATCAAACAAAAATAGACAAATAGATTAAATGATAAAATTAAAATTTTCAAAAATATAAAGTAAATAATAGAATAAAAATTACATTCTATTGACTAAGTAAAAAATAATTATTTAACCAAAACAATGAAAATTCAAAAACACTAAAATAAAAAAATGTAAATTACATATGAAAATTATTAATTAATTTCATCCAAGAGACAAAAAATTAAACGAAAAATATTTAATTGATTAGTTCTTTTTGGATTATCGAAAAAATAATAAATGATTAATTTAAATAATAAAAATTTAAATAAACCCTAAATATTGTTATATAAAAACAAAAAAAATTAAATATTCTATAAGTTCAAGTGTGATAAATTGATTTATAACAAATGAAAGAAACATAATTTACAAAATTTAAATAATTTAATAAATATAATAAATATTAACAAAAAACAATACTTATCCAATAGAAGAACTTAACAAGAAAAAAACTATAAAATGGTAAAAATGTACTAGAAAATGATATGAAAAAGAGGTTTATTCACCATCTCACTTGATCCAATGGAATCATCTTTACATGAATCTCATCATTCTATTAGTCAAATATTAGAATAGGTCTTCTAATCACATGGGGTTTAGGTTTAATTTTTACATCTTACCACTCTATTATGTGGGAAATATTTGTGTTGTAGTTAATCAATTGGGAAATATAGACAATATCATGAATAAAATTCTAATGAGTATGTAAGTTTAATCAATAAGTAACCATATATAGTTTTTCCAATATAATAAATGGTTCGGCATAGATAGGTGTTAACCTACCCTTCATAACCAAACATCCATATATTAACCAAGTTGAAACTCAAAGGAACTCTCGATACCCTATCTGAATTTTCAATCGATGAAGACATAGTTTAGTATATAACATATAAATAATTTAATATATCATTAATATTTCCATGATCATTGGTATTATTTCTATTATTTCTAGGATGATGCTACATATAACCAATAACCATTCAATAACCTATTCCCAATAAAGAGGTTTCCCATATGGCCTCCCATAAAATTCCTTAAATGGAACCATCCTGATCGAATCCTTATAACAGTTTTTTTGTAAAACTCTACTAAGCGATTATGTTTAACTATTTATTTACTGAATATATACCCACATTTATATAGAAAGTCATTGTGAGTATATATTGGACACTCAATATGGTCATCTATTTAGGGATGATATGTTATGATCAACATTATCTAAGATCCGATCACAGTGAAAACAATCAACAACAATGCTATTGGGTAATGTGAGGGTCCATATCAAAAAAATTATTTGTCATAACCCCAAGGAGTCTATCCATCTCCAAAACATAATAGTTATCATGATCATCAACTATTGTAGAATTCTTTATATGTAAGAACTACTCTATTTCTAGGAGTCAATTTATATTCATCCATATCATATCGTTACCACTATGAGACTAAGGTAGCCTAATATGAATGTCTATTTCATTTTCATATCATTCCCATTATAAAAAGATAATGGTTTGAAAAAAATTGTATTCATCTAATGTTCCTCATTAATTCTCTAACATGTAATGCATTCAGACAAAAAATTCACAAAAAATTTTCTCATTCCCAACCCTAATAGTGACTTCAAAGGAAATGATAAATATTGGTATCTCTATTGTTGACATACCAATTAAATTAGTGTCTGTTAACCACAATCTACTATTTTAGATTCATCAGAATAACCATACTACCTCAAATGTGAAATGTTCCACCATAAGACCCAGACCACTCACCCACGGTCTCCCTACTCTAATGACTCTTACTAAAGAACAAACACTTCACATTCTAATTATGTCCATGTAAAATTTGATCATCTATAGATGATTTTACTGAATACAATAATGGTTTACATATCTATGAACTCTCCCTTTATCCAAGAATATATCCTAAAATCATCTCATTAAGAGCTATTCTTCAACTAATTTCTTCACTAATTGAGTCTTAAATTTTATACTTAAATCATATGTGACAATGATTCCATTCAATGAGTTATATTTAATATAAAAATTTATGGTCATAATTTACCCCATGTTGAATCATTGTAATCATTTTGGATCCCTCTAGGTGAAGATATGATTCATTTTCTTTTTGTATGATTATACTATAAACCAGTCTGAAGAGAAATCCATGGAATGTCTCAAGAGTGTTCCTCATAAACACCAACTAAATATTAAGAGCATGTATTTATTTTCACGAGACAATAATTTTTTATATCAAAAATCTAATATTTTTATTTCTAATGTTAGAACACAACCCAAACTCATTCATTAGGCCTCGTAGTAGGCATCATATCCCAAAATTGACTCAATAAATATCAAGACTAGAAATAAAGTCAATCTCACATTCAATTTATCAAAATAACTATGTCACTGATCACACCAAACATGATTTATAATATAACATGTTAACTCTATCATCAATGATGTAGGACTGGAGGTTTCTCCAATGAAATACCTTCTAATTACCTACTAATTCCAAGTAACTCATGATCTCAAACACATTTATATGATACGTGTAGGACTTCATTTTATTAATCTTATTAGGATCCAATATTACACCCTTCTATGAGATCACATGAGCATGAAATTAACCCTATGGGATACAAAATTTACATTTGGATACCATCCTATTGTGACACCTACATTTCACGAAAATACATTACATCGTTTTAAATAAATATTAATTCTATAACATAATAATCTATGCTTGAATCATGTAGTTAATATATCATTGGATACTTAAATACAAAAACTACAAGTTCATAAGTAAAATACATCATACTACATTATGTTAATCATAAAAAGAACTATTCAAATACATATAATATATTACTTTATTATTCATAACCTGAGGAAAGGAAACATTTTGAAGGGTGAGTTTTGATGCTTAGAATGGGTAAAAATTAGAGATATCAATGATCATATAATCATATAATTATCATAATGGTGTGTGATTATGGTCATAAAATTTAATCAACTAAACCTGTATATCATAGATAATATTATTATGTTAAGGAATAAAACAAGGAAAATAATATGGCATGGATCATAAAGGAATCAAGGAACATTATCCATTAGTACAAAACAGTGGTATATGATATAATTTTTTTGAAATAGACATAAATATAGAAAATAATTTCTATGGAATACAAGGATCAATGGAAAGACTATTATAGTTGAATGGGTTCACTCCATATTCCATCATTAATGAAAAGGATCACTCATAAGAATCTCATAGTGGATAGAGTACCTTACTTAATTGGGTTTACTCCTCACTCCAAACAAGTTTATCTCATGAGATATCAATCTCTACTAAATTCATCAGATGGATATATAATTTTCATCCAACCCATTACATAATGAGAATCACACATATGGGTTCTGGATATTAATAAATAATTTATCATTTAATAACATATGAGAAGTAAAATAGATTCATAAACAATGTCCATTTAATCACCCATGGAAATGAAATGGGGTCTATAAAAATATCATGAAATCTTCATAGAATTTTCCATGGGAAATTGATGGGTACCATATAAATTGTTTCATCAAAATAATAAGTCATATAGGGAAAGAATAAATGGTTTATCCTTGGATTATATTTCTAGTAGATAATAAATAGAAATAATGGTTGTTGTCATTGATAAATAAATATATTATTAAATTATCATTAGATCATTCTAGAGGAAAATAACCATTTTAATTTAAAAATCACATGATAAAAATTAAAATTCAAAAAATATGGTCAAAATCCATTTATTTGAAACCAAAAATGGAATAATATAATAGTGTATTTAAATAATTTATTTTTCTTGACGGATTGACTCTCCATTAATACTAAATGAGGAAAAATATATTCTTTTCACACTTCTATATGAGATAATAAAAAGTAAATCATTTGGAAAATTATAATAATATTCCATTTGAACCATCCTATAAAAATTAAATCATTTGATAAAATTAATTTAAAACATCATTGTATAATATTAAACAAATTAATGATTTTGAAAAAAAAAACATTCATATGGATGCAAAATTATTTTCGACTGAAGAGATAAATAAATTATATTTTCATTAATTTTATTATTTTGAGTTAGATCCTTATATTTCATCATCAATAATATTGTTAAGAACAACCAATATAAATGAAGACATTTTAATCCAAAACCCATACCTCATGTCCAACATCCTTCATTTGTGTTCAAACCTCCTCTTATTTCGATAACCTCTGTAGATTTTCACCAAAATACATCCAATAATGTTTTTCTAGAAAACTGAATGACTATAAGTCATTGAAAAAGAAATATGAAATTTATTTTAGGTGGGAATTTTAAGAACTAAAAGGATTTTTATTTGTAATTAAAATTAGAGGTGTTCTGAGGTTTTATAAGTAGGGGTAGAATATTTTAAAATACCCAAAACTATTCTTTAATTGGAAGTAAATCTCAAACCACGTGCCTCAAAAACTGATATATAATTTATTTTATGGTAGATTAGTTTGATCCATGACTCTACCTATAAAAAAGAAACATGTTTTAATAACATTATTCCCATTTTTTAAAAATTTACTCACATTATCAATTTTAGTTTTCACTATTTTAACTAGTATAATTTACAATTTAATTTACTTTTTAATCCTAAAAAATTTATTATATTAACCCATAGAGTTTAAATATGAAATATAATTTACTAAATAAAGGATTATTTTTGTGTAAATTTGTTTTGAACACATGTTCATGTAATGTGAAAAACTCCATCCTAACATTAACCTTGGTAATTAATTTTTACTATTTTATTATTCATTATGAAAAAAATTATATTTAAATTGTTACATAATATTAATTTTTTTATTCTAAATATTAAATACTTTTTTTCAATTTTAATTCATAGTAGTGTTTGAATTTAATTAAATATTAAACAGAAAAATAAAATGATAAGTTGTTTTCCAATAAAAAGTATTTCTTAAGTATAAATTTTATTTATATAAAAATTAAAAATTGAAATTATTCCAGTAATGTAAATTATATTAGTAATTTTATAATTGAACAAATTTTTCTTTAAAAATATTAAAATTAAATTGAACATTATAGCTTATTCAAATAAGATGACAATTTTTAATAAAAATAAATAGTTTTCTCTATTCATGGAAAAGATAATATTTGAATAAATTTTTTTAAAATTCACTCTAAGATAAGAGATTACATTATTATTCTACAAATTAAGTTGACCTTTTCAAATAAATATTCTTAAATTCAAAAATAATTTCACAAAATGGGATTACACCGATCATTTGGAGTGTATAGTTTTTAAGCATTAATGTTTATTTATTATTATACAATTATTAAGAAAAATATATGAATTATAAATATTTTTGTGAAATATATTATATATACCTTTCATTAAAACCATTTACGAATAGTGATTAATTTTACATTTAAAATAAATATATATTGTTCCCAAAAAATTGTATTTTCAGAAAAAGAAATCCAATATTTTTAATGGGTTTCTATTTTTATTATTAATTAAATGATAACCAGTGAATTCAATTTATACATACATAAACCACATATTTTTAATAATTAATTTATTTCTATCAATAGACCCGGGTTCAAAACCAACATGAGGCGAATTTATAGGGTAGTGCCGCAGTACTGTAGCAGTATTGTAGCAGTTACTGTTCAGTACTGTGGCAGTTGGAACTATTCAACCGATTTGGGCCACCGGGCAACCGGTTTGGGCCTATGGGTCTCCAGGGCCTTTAGGTTATCCAATTCCTTCAGGCCACAGGGCTTTCAGGTCACGTTGACCATAGAGTATCCCAGTTCACACAGAACATGCTTCAGAAGAGGATAAGAGCAATAGGAGTAGCATCCACCAGATGTAGAGCAAACCGGACTGGAAGAATGAGAGGATATGGTAGTGGCCATTGGGACTAGGCACCGTGCAGCATTGTATGGGGAAATGCCAGCGGATCAGTAATGCAAGGTGAGGATCTAGGTGATCAATGACATAGAAAGTTGGGGAGGGGTAGTTCAAGTGGTCTGGGCCTACGGGACATGTATTGGGCATGGTATGCCTCTGGGCCTTAGGGTCATTTATTGCAGGTTTGTCGGGTCTTGTGCCCTGGGCCTATGGGTCATGTACAGGTTCCCTATAAACCCTTATGAAGAGGGGTTATTCATAATAAAAATAAAAAAAGAGGGACTTTGGGCCATTCAGGATATCAATACATCAAAATCCAATGTCTATGAAATAATTTTAACATTAACTAATATTATTTTAACCTGATTGTAGTCCATTTTTTCAATTTCTAAAAAACTGGTTTATGGGTTACCGGTAACCATACCGACCCTGAGCCAACAAACCATATGGATTCAAAATTCAAAATATCATAAACTATCATCACAGTCATGAAGACTGAGGTATCTCGAATGACGAGCCACCTTGAGCCGCGCCCCCGACATCACTACATCATTAGTATCATCTGAATTGTCGGCGAAAAACCACTAGCGAGAAACTACCGAACCTTTCCACTGCATCATAACATCACTATTTCAATCCACAAACATTGAAAACTGCAATACAAAAGCGAGTTCATCCCATGCCTCTGACGAAGCTCGAGTCATGCCCTTGACTTCAACCCCTTTATCAGAAACTTCCTTCAACATTTATCGTCGTCGAGAAAGAAGGGAAATATCCCGAATATAAAAATCAAACAAAATCAACCAGAACAACTAAACGAGGAGAAATCCAGCATCATTGAACATATCAGATCAACAATTGACTCGCAGTCAATGTGGAATTATTTTAACATTATATCATAGTTTTTTTACACTCTGTGTTTCATTCAATGAAATATATTGATGAAATTAAATTTATATAGAAAAATAGTTTCATAAGATATCGGGGAGAGATATTCTATTAACCATAAAAATAATCTCTTCCACAAAATTACATTATCCATATACAAACAAATGAAGATACTTATGCCTCATCATTCGCTTAGATTTTTATGTTTCTACCTCAAATTGGTGCTTTCAGAAAACAAATTTGATCTAGAGAGTTTTCTTGTTTTGTAGATTTTTTTATATAATTTGAATCACAAAAATCTATTCCATATAATAGTGTTCATTCACTTGTGGTATGACCTATCTATTTATTTCTTGTCAATTATCAGTTATGAACTTCCTTAAGAGAGATATGTGGAATATAGTTTGTTCTTTAGGGAGGTTTTGTGGAATCTCCAAGTGATAAGAAAACATCCATACTAGATCAAGAATATAAAAAAGTATAATATAAATAAGGGTCATATTTTCTATATTTCTAAATCCTATAATCTAGATACAATTATTTATTCACATAGAAAAATTTCTCACTTACTTCATATTCCATATCATGTCGATGATTTCCAACATAATGTTTCTATTGACATTCAACTACCTTGATGTGTTGTTAAATGTCTATAAAATTCACTTGCATTTCATCAGATGACTTAGGTCTCAATAGATTTGCTTGACAAATGTATTCAATCATGTTATATTTACAAAATTATTTCCAAATAGGGCATAATAAATTGTCATATAAATGATATGGTTAATGCTTTTATTGTACAAAGATACGACATGATGGAGGTATTGATCCCAACCATATTTTCAATCCATAGAACAAGATATCAGTACATCCTACAGGGTTTGAATGGTTCTCTGAGATTGAAAATATTTCATAAGATGATATGAATTGTTGAAACTCCTCTCCATATCATGATCTAATTCAAATTTTTTCAAGAACATATTGGTAAACATCAGATCTTGATCTGATCTAATAGAATATAGTACTACTTTAAACCATTACACTTATTTAATGTATATCCTAGAAATATGGTCCTAAGATAAATATTCCCTAATGTTAAATATGTGTACTGAAATTATTGCTAATTCACTATAACCCATATAGAATTAGAGAATTTAGATGTTCTGGGGGTCCAATGAGAAAATCAATGATTTGTTTTCCCATTTTTTGTTCTGGTATGGGTAGTTGTTATAAAATCCCCTTAGAATTTTTTCCAACATAATTAATTTGAAGAACTAACAAGAAGTATGATACATACTAAGAAATATCTCTATTCATGTTGTCCCACCAAAAATAATCATCAAAATCATTAATCACCTTCTTAATTATTTAGTGAATAATGAATAATAAGTATATTCCTACTCTAATATATCTGTATAATATGGATTATATGGGAGATATATTTTGATCATAAACCTTATCATTCCCACAAAATCAATGCTAATCTCATAAAAATTTCCCACCTTCTTCAAAAAATATAGATCTTCCTTTTTGGATCATTAATATTCACATTGATAAATGATTGAATAATAATTAGATAAATATATGATTTCTCCCCTGCCTTATTGATTTAATGAACTATCCATTAAGAATCATAAAATATTTCATATTTTTTTATCCTCACTGTAGATAAGATAACATGATCATTTCAGATTATACACATTGTTTTCCTTCCCATAGTAGTAATATATTGAGTTTTCATAGTCTTGAATTAGTTCCAATCATATTTTATGTCATAGATTCATATATTTATTAGTGAATAAATAAATTAATAAATTATGAATACTATATATATCAAATCATTCACTAGAATGATAATTCCTCCATATATTTTATAAAAAATCACCACAACCAACTCCATATCATTGATTGGGTAATTGTTTTCATGAACCTTCAATAGGTTAGAGAGAAATCTAAAACCAAATCATTTTTCAAGAGAGAAAATCACAATAACATCATCAATGCATCTCTAAAGATGCAAAACCATTGACCAATATAGGTTAATGAATTCATAGTTGTATAGACTAACATTATCATTAGTTCCTTAATATTTTCGTCACATTCATATCTTAAAAGGAATAGGGATCTCTTCAAAGTTAAATTTGTGTGTGGATAAAATAGTAGTGATAAATTCTCCAGAATTAACAAATAATATCAATACAAACAATGAAAACTTCATATCTCAGTCTCAATGATTTCTTTGGTCCAACATTTAGTAACATCATTCCTCGATTTATCAACACATATACCATCTCTCGATATTATATTAACAAACAAAATTGTACTAGAAATTCACACATTAATGATTTTTAATATATAATATCTTTTTTTAGGGTCTCTAGTAAAATAATCAGGTCATCTTAATGTTCTTCCATTAAATTTTAATATATTGGAATATCATATATAATGACTTCCACACACTAATCATGGTAATATCTAAATACTATATACGTTAAATCTGTGATGATGGAAGGTTAACTAGTAAGACCAAATCGCATTATTATAAATTTTATGTGTAAATACCATGTAAAGAATGTTTTCCTTGGTATATCTTCCTTATTAACCCTTAATTGATAATTTATAAAATGATGATTAATCATGGAGATGTATTTATTAGTATGTAGATGACCAAAAAAGTCATTAATATGTGTTATTGGAAATATCTTCTTGGTTGTGATCTTTTTTTTTAATTCATAATAATCATTTTTGATTTGTGTAGATCCATATTTCATCTTAATATAATGAACAAGTGAACCCCAAGGTAAAAAACATTTCTAAAAAATTACCTGTTAATATTTTCATTGATATTTTTAAATTATTTCAATGAAATTTAGGAAATTCCATATAGAATCTCTAAAATTGGTGTAGAATTAGTTATGCATTCTATTGGGATATTAAAATCGCAACTATGTGGAAGACTATAAATATATTCTAGAAAGACATCCAAAAAACTCATAAAAAATATGAATTTCCAAGATTCAAGGTTTCAACCAGACCATTTGAGATAAATACCACTTTTGAAAAGGAATAAAAAACCATAAAATGAGTGTCATTCCATCAGAGCATCTTATTTACCTTTAAAATAATATATGATAAAATGTTTTTTTAGAATTCAAAATATGACTTCAGTTCCTCATCAATTGATGTGGGATTTTTGTAGGGAATTACAGTCTATTCAAAAGATAATATCAATTTCAACCAGAGGGTGAATAATGAGATATATAGGAATAACATTAAAAAAATATTCTAGAGAAGAATCATAGACTTTAGATATGATCATTGAACTGTTAGTGGTTTAAAATACTATTTCAATATCTATTAATCATGGTCTCATTTTTATACACTTATAATATTTTTCATTTATAATAGACTCGGTATATCTATTATGAAATACAACATCAGTATTTCTTGAGTGGATAGTATGTAAAACATTCACCATATAATTTTCGTTCCCCACATCATAAATAGTGATCACATGATATTTCCCATTATCTCTTAGCTAAATATGTTACTGATACCTATCATCATAATTATCCTTCATATTTGAACATTGGTTTTCACAATTCCCACACTCCTTCAATTTGTAATAATAGACTATATGTAGTGTATTTATTTGAAGATTTATCTCAATTAATATTATTAATTAACATATTAAAATTACATCAACATTCGACATACAGGTAACCATTCTTTCCAAAAATAATGAATTTATTATTACATTTATTATAGTTTTCTCCATTTTTAGTTCTACACATTAATCATCAGGTACAACTCATCATCTTGCCTCCATGGTTTTTAAAATTACCCTCGAATTATGTTTTTATTTTCTTATCAAAACCATGATATTGATGGGTAACTACAATCACCATTTCCACCATCATATAATGATTAATGATTTCATTATTGATATTAAATACCCTCATTTATAAGAAACATTAGATAAATATTTTTAAAACATTGATGTATAAATAAATATTGTATCTAGGTTGGATGGTAATTCTAAATTCATAACTATAATGTCGTGAAACATTTTCATTATAAGTTTCAAAATATTCATCATTCATTTTCTTTACATCAATTAATTTATTCACTCTTTTTCTTTAAATAATACATCGAAGTTACTTATTGAAAAATTAAAATGTAAACTCATACAAATCTATAGATTCAATTTCAATATATTTCCTTTTATTCTTCATAAGATTACACAATTGAACTTCATCTCCTTCCAAATGATATGTAGAAAAATAAATTTTTTATGATCCAAACCCTGAATAATAGAATATATATTTTTAGTGTTATTGATCCATTACTCAATGGTTAGTAGACAAGTGGAACCATTAAAATAATATGGGTGTTCCTTATAAAGTATCTAACTGAATTTTGTTCCCTACACTTCTCATTTTGAAGTATATCATGATTCATAGTTTGAGATAGTTTTATAAGAATAAAAACATGGTTTTCATTATAGAACCCATAAAATTTGGTTTGAATATATGGATATCATTGTATTATATATCAAATTCCATATTATAATTATTCCTTTATGTTCAATCCATTAAATAAAAACTAAGATGAATAGTTTGAGTAAAAATAATTAGGGTTGATAACCATAAAATCATGAAACATAATTTGTACAATGTATAAATCATGACACCTTCTTTTCAATATGTGGATCCATCGGTTTTACCTAGGTAATTCATGATTTTTATATGTCAAAATCCTTCATGATGGTTCCTCTTATGAATATGAATTATCCAATGAATATCCCCCAATAGGGTCAAACTAGGTTTATAATAAAGGAATACAAACTCTTCACAAGAATAATGGATGAGATATAATCAAGCAATTTTTTTCCAGATTATAACCCCAAGTGAATCTCTTTTAAGACCATTTGTACATGAATATCAAAATATTGTTGTTTTCCTTGGAAAAACACATTTTCTTCATTACCATAAGAAATTATCTTTTATGTAGGTTTATCCTAATTGTTTGCAGTAATGTTATTTAATCCTTATTTCCAATGGGAAACTAAACCTTTCCATTAAACCAACAATAGTGACCCATTGTTTCAATACTGAGATATTTCATTTTATTATATGAATTTTCATTACATAACATAACAATTGATTCCATAATCATAATGTCATTGTATAATTGGAAACATTTATACATAGACAACTATCTCATAAGTAAACTATATAATCCCTCATTATGTTCTATATAATTAGAACCCTTCTAAAACATGTCATACATAATTCAATTAATTAAAACCTAGGGAAAGAAAACATATGAAAATATATTTATGATACACAGTAAGGATAAACATGTGAGATATCAATAATCACATAAAAATAACATGATCATAAGGGTATTATTATATTAAAATAACATTTAAAAACCATACCATACATATCATATATCATAATCTTGATTCATGTAAATAAACATAGAAAATCATAACATATGATTCATAATGGAATAAAGAAATATGTTACCTAAAATCACTCCATTTTCATAATACATATGATTTTGGAATAAAAGTAATCATAGAAAATCATTTCTTTGGTGGAAAAATCTCACTGAAGATACTATCATAGATGATTTGGGATCTCTCCACTTCCATCGTAGTAGTCAAGGTTCACTAACAATATAATAATAGTGGAAAAAGTCCTTTACTAAACATTAATCACTATCCATTCTAGTCTAATTTAAATCCAGAGATATCTATCATTACCCAATCCATTTGAGGTCTATATAATTCTAGGATCACCCATCACATAATGAAAATCATGTATATGTGTGCACCAATATAATAAAACATTCATAATATAATTACCAATGAAAAAATTTGGTACATAAATAATTCAAAACTACTTAACCCATGATAATGAAATACGATTCATAAAATTTTCATCAATTCATCATAGTATAACTCAAGTAAAATAAATGGGTTTCACATACCTATTGTCATAAAAATCATAAAAAATATATACAAAGAATAATTATGGTTTCCTTGGATTGTATACCTATTATTTAATAAGTCGTGTCAAGGGGATTTCTCATTTATGAATATTGATATCATAAAGCATTCATTTAAATAATCATGATTAAAATAACCATTTCTATATTGAAAATAAAATTCTAAACCCTAAAATGACAAAACAATTTATAATTTTTCCCCAAAACAACCATGTAATTATATATATGAATCTATCAATCATTGATGGACTCTGATGGTGTATATTTATATTAATTTCAAATAACATATAAGAAAACATTCCTTTCATGGTTTTGTTGGAAAAATTCAAAAGTACCCCATTTATAAAATGATAAGAAGATTCATTTTAAACAATTTTGAAAAAATTAAATTTTAAGTAAAAAAATTTCAAACCATCATATAATAATTTTAAAAAAATCTTGAAAATTTATCAAAAATATGTATATAAAAAAATAATCTTTGGACCACAAAGATAAATAATGTATATTTTCTTTACCATAAATATTTGAGTCACATGAGTTCTTAAGGAATGTAAATTAAAATGAAACCATATAATATCTATAAATAACTATAGGAGTTGAATATTATTTTTATTCATTAAAGGTAGATATTGAAATTTTATCATTAGAAAAATAATAATAAACAACACCAATAAAAATGACAATTGAAAATAATACCCTTACCTCATGTTTGGATTTCAACATATGTGTTTGGACAACCTCTTCTACAGAAACATCTTTATGTTTTCACAAAAATGTTCCTATGAAGTTTCACTAATACAAAAATTGCATCTAAGATGTGGTAAAAAATTAAAGGAAGTCATTTATACAGGTCTTGGCTGAACCAAAATTCTTTTTATGTGATAATGAAAGAGGTGAGGTAGTTCCTATTTATATGTGAGAGTGAGTTTAATTTATATAAATACCCAATAAACTTAAATAATGCGATGTCACACTCAAACAAAGTGCATCCAAAGTTAATAAATAACTTATTCAATGGAAAATAAGACTGAAAAAAACCTCTTCCATTAAGAAATAAACTAGTTTTAAACAAGTTTGTACCTTTAGCACTATGGTTACTAACTTTTATTATTTTACTTTTCACCATGCTAAATATTTTTTGAACTAGGTAATTTATCCATTGTGATAAAAAATAAATGGAAGAATATTAAATAATATTTACCCATTTTTTTAATATAAAATATAATTAATCAAATAAAAATCTATGATTATGGAAAATTAATTCTAACACATGTACATGTGATGTTGTAGCCCACGTTTTGACCTTAACCATAGTAATAAATTTTTAATGTTTTCATTATTCATTATGAAAAAACATTAAGATGAAATTATTAAATTGCATTAATTATCTTCTTTCCAAATATTGTATACATTTTTTCATATCAAATTAAAATAATTCTCTTAAATTAAAATAATATTAAACCTTAAAATGAAATGAAAAGTAATTTTTTTGAAAAATATATATATAATTATATAATGTATTTTTATAAAAATTCACACTAACAATGATTCTAATAACCTATATAGAATTAATACCATTATAATTGACCAAATTTTAATTTTATAACTATTTTAAATTAAAGAGATCTTTTTGAAAGCTATGAATATACAAGAATTTTTTTAATAAAAAATCATTTCTGTCTATTTATCAATAAATTATATTTATTTATAAATTATAAAAAAATATAATATAATTTTTTAAAAAAAACCTAACATGGGAAAATTCTAATTTTAAAATTATTTCTCAAAATATGATGAAACCGATTTGTTGAAAAATATAGTTTTTATAAATAAAAAAATTAGTTATTATTATCTTATGACTAGAAAAAATATTTGATGAATTTCATCCTCTCAGATCTTCACCTATTTGGGACCCTATATATTATCTATCTTTGAACACCATCAGGATTGTTTTATCCAATTGGAATAGTTACTAATTGTAGTAAAGATATATTTGTTCTTCACTATCACATAGTTGAGTTTTTGGTAATCAACATCAATCTATTTTCAATTCACATGCTACAAATTCAGTGTATTTCATTTTAACTGCATTTAATGTGTTGTAATATGAACACAACTACTTATCATTATCAAATAGTTTATATATTTCTATGTTTTCCTCATGACACAGATGTCATTGGTTTTATGTGATCATTGTTAAATTGTACTCAACCATCTAAGACACTTCTATCTCCCTTATTTATAAAGATTATTATTTATTCCCATAATGGAATGCTTGGAAGAATAAATTTCATAGACTAAATATCCAAATATTTAACCATTAATTATTTATATCAATGGGTTTTATATGGGAAGATAATAAAAAAATGTTCTTCATCCCTTGAAGAAATTATATATTTGACATGACATCCCACTAAGGAAATATCCTAGAGAAACCATGTAATGTATCGTATTTTCCATACATTATTCTTAAAAAATAAAGGGATTTATTTCGAGACCAGGCTCCGAGGCGGCGTGTAGTTCCGAGGCCCGGTGAGCCCGGAACAAATGATTGAATTTAACTAAATAATTAAATTACGTGTGCATGTCGTTTTCCTGAAAAAGTGGAATAACTCTTGAACGGGTGCTCGGATCATAAATCCAAAGGCACCGTTGCATTTAGAGCAGCGGGTTTACCCTAGAAGAGACCTATCATCGACTGGCGCAGGCCGGTGGTGAAATCTGGTTTTTTGGACGTAACCGTAATAAAATATTTTATTTAAAATATTTTATTAAATCTATTACAGTGGACATCGTTAAACGTTTTTTAAATAAAGGATAGTGTAGTGGTCCAGGGTTATAAACCTCATAACCCTAAAACCCTTGGTGGATCTGGAGGCTCTGGAGAAATCCTCCCAATGCGGCGACGACGTTCCAGATGATTTTCGTGGGCGACGATGATGCGGCGACCGGATCTTCACCAACAAATGCCATGGAATCTAGGTAGGATGTTTTTCTTTGGTTTTCCTTTCCCCGTTCTTGATTCCTACGATGAATTTTGATTAATCTGCGAACCGATATTCATTGGTTCGATCGTTTTGTGGGCGGGAGTGATTTGGGGTTTTATCGGGAAATCAAATACTTGAGATTTATTATCTACTGATTTTTGTGGTTTCGATCAAACGACGACGAACCCGGATCATCACGAACAATGTTTGAGGTTCGTCCCTCTTGTTTGATTCTTTGTATTTTTTTCTCCCTCGCATTATTCGTTGCATTCTACGCGTTCTTGGAGGAAATTGATCATCACACATTGCTTTGTTGGCGCAATGATCAAAGATTGTAGATCCAACCCCGGAATGATGCTACGGATGTGTGACTGTGGTGGAGACAAACGATTCAGAGCGGATCGACAGATATGAGATTTTGGGTGTTTTTCTTCAGATGGATCGTTCGAGGTTTATAATCCGATTGAAGGATCGAAAACACATGATTCGGTGTTCGTATGATGGGATGAACCAAGACCTGAAGTATCGGGACAAACGGATGGGAGAAATGGAATCCGGAGATCCGACCGAGGTGCTCAGAGGAAGATGGTGATTCTGTAGAAATCCCCACTACACGACATGTGTTCCTCGGTGGACTACCTAGCGTGTACTCCAAGAGTACACAGACACAGGATGGTTACGCAGCCAAGGACACGTCGTGTATACCCTTCCCCGGCCAGACCTAGCCAGATACACAGGATACCCCATGTACTGGTACATGGGTAGGAAACAGGGACAAACACCGTGTACGGGCATACGGCCAGTGTACACGAGTGTTTCCCAGTTGACAGGACATGACATGTGCTTCGAATTACACGCGGTGTATATTCCTTCCTACAAAACATAGATTTTAGACATGGGTCATTTAAACGGGTAGTACCCAGAGTCAAAAAACACGGCCTGTGATCCTACTACACGCTGTGTAGTTGAGTTTTACACACTTGGACTGGAGACACAATCCATTTACACGGGTAGTACCCGGAGTCAGGGAACACGGCGTTTAACCATACTAAATGTCGTGTTACCTGTTTTACATGGCTTGGTCCATTTGTCTTCTGTGACTTGGACTATTTTATTTAGGGTTCATCCCCTTGGTCTTTCTCCTGAAGGTTTCCTGTATCATTTCCTACATATAGGAGTATGATCCCTTCAGTAGGATTTCCTGAATAGAGTTGTTGGAATCCCCTCTGTGAGACTTAGATCCGGATCCTCTATTCATTCCTGGATGCCTCGGTAGAGTAATTGATATCGACGTGACCAACATTACCTGGGCACTGATCTTATGCTTAGTGGGTTAGTTCAGACTGAGTTGTTAGAATCACCCCATGGCTTCTGGTTGTGATCCCCATCTGAGAATCATGTTCTCAAATACATGTGGAGTGTCTTATCCCGGAACTAGTACTTTGTATCTCTCTCTTCGGACCTAGGAGTGTGTTCTCCTTGTTGCGTACTAAGTGGAATCTTCGAGCTGGATCTTATTTGTCGTTTTCAGGAGTCGTTGTGTATGAGTATATCTTGATATTCATGTTAATATGTTCTGTGAACATATACTCTGTAGAGATGATTGTATCTTTCATTTGTGATATTTTCCCTTGTTATATTCCATTGTGGTTTTGGGGTGTCCTACTGGGTATTGTTATACTCACCCATGCACGGTCTTTTCCTACACGTGTCGTGTCTTGTGAAGACGAGTGAGCTTTTGAAAGTATTCTAGGCGGACCAGGATTGGACGGTTCTCAGTGAGATCAGACAGGCCGAAGTGTGTTCCTACGGCTATGGATTGTAGTCCCAATACATTTCTTTATATGTTGGACTTTTTTGTAGACTCTCTTTTAGTGGGCTTGTACTTTTGGCCTAGGGTTTTACACTTCTTGTACTTTACTTTGTTGTCGTACTCTGTTGGTTGAGATTTTTAGTGTATGAATGCATTTCCTATTTTAATAGTTTTTAATTTTCATCTTTGTGGGCTTGAAGATGTGTGTGTGTGTTTACAGGTTTATAGGAAATGTCTCCCATGTTAGTAACATGCCTACTCGGAGCTACTCACCATCCCCTGGCCTATTGGAGGCGAGCTTGGGGAGTTGCGGCTCAGGCACCACTGGGATGGGTCGTGACAGAGTGGTATCATAGGTGGTCATTTGTACCTAAGGACTGAGAGTCTGTGAGTTGGTATGGGGAAACAGTGTTAAGTGTTTCAAGTCCGGCTTTCAGGCTAGGGACCCCAGTGTTGGTGCGGGCGGCCGACGTATCCATACACCAGGACTCTGATAACTTTCTTTTCGACTCGAAGCATGAAAACACTAGTTGTAGGGGGAAATAATGTTACATGCATCATATAGAAATGGGTTATGGTTTCCATGTCCTTCTTGAGTTAGCTTTCCAGATATACTCACCAACTGAGATACATCTTATTTCATTACAGGATCCCTTTGTGACGCGCACCCACTAGGATCCAATAGCTCGATCACTAGGATGACCCCCTCGGTGATAAAGCTTCGATACATGGACCATATCCCCATGTTTTACCATCGGGTGGTGTGCCAGTTATCCCACCACTTTTGGAGCAGTGTTTGGTGCCTACTGTATTAGTGGAGGAGGAGTGTTGGCTGAGTGCACTACATGAGTTTCAGAGATAAAGACCCCTGAGGTTTCGAGGCGAGCCTGACCCTCAGGAAGCAGAGGACTAGCTTGAGGTAGTGACCAGAGTCTTCCGTTTGGTCAGGACACCAGCTTACGAGATGGTGATCCTCGCAGCAAGACTTCTGCAGGGCTCGGTTGGTCGATGGTGGAGTTTGGTTATTCATACCCACGACGAGGAAACTCTTGCGTGGTTGGAGTTTGAGAATCTCTTCAGAGGTTAGTTTTCACAGGTTACCTTCAGAGCAGTACGTATACATGAGCTTCTTTCACTCCAGCAGGGAACCATGATAGTGGCTGATGATTCATCGAGGTTTACCGACCTCTCGCAGTACTCAATGAATATGGTCAGATATTAGTACTTCATAGCTCAGACTTTCGAGTGGGGCTTGCGCAGATAGATCTGAGATAGCATCATCCCTATGAGCATGACTACTTATGCTGGGGTGCTCGAGCGGGATTTGGTGGTCGAGAGCTTCTTGGCAGAGTAGAGACAGCCGACAATTGTCAGTAGCGAGCGAGATGGAGCAGAGATCTCGGCAGCAGGGAGCTGACGTCAGGGAACCCGGCATGGGAGACATTTTCAGAGGAGATCCTAGGACATGGGATCTGCCATATAAGGTTCGTAGGGCACATCTAGCTGGCCTCGAGATAGGCGATGCTACTCTTGTAGTGTGAGGGGACATCTCACTCGAGATTATCCGACCCTCCGTACTACTGACATGGGACCAGTGGATGGACCACCGAGGCAGATGCAATGTGTGGAGAAAACAGATCTGCAAGGCGGCAGACGTGGTAGTATAGCTGGGAGTGTATTTGGAGGTGGTGGACATTTTTACATTTTACCACCACCACCCCCAGTAGGTCCACCCCAGGATCAGGGAGTTAGTGGATAGAGGCAGGGACAGCTGCAAGTAGCAGAGGCATATGACCCAGGTACTCCTGAAAAGATTAGCGGTACAATCTGTGTCTATTGTACTTTGGATGACGTACTAATAAACACGAGTGCAATTTATTCTTTTCTGGCTGCTTATTTTGTTCGAGACCTTGAGATTCTGGTTGAACTTTTGACTCAACCATTATGCTTAGAAGCACTGACTGGAGAAGATTCAGAGATCACCTACCTTTGCAGACAGTTTGACCAGACCCTTAGAGGTGAGAGTTTCGGTTGGAACCTCTTGGTGGTAGCGTCGAGGCCTTACAATGTCATTATTGATATAGAATGGCTATCCTCAGTTCATGCCCAGATTGGCTGTTTTAGGCGAAGGGTGCGGTGTGTCCGTAGTGATGAAATGAGATTCTCTTTTTTCAGTGAAAGAGAGACCCAGGAAGTGCATGATGGACTCTTACATTTGAAGTTGAAACAAAGATCCTATTAGTTGGATAGCCTAGCCCTTGGCACAGAAAATGTTATGGGTTTCTAGTTTCCGGTAGTAGTGGCTGAGTATGAGGACGTCTTTCTGGAGGATGTCCCCAGACTATGTCCCCGCTAGGAGATAGATTTCGGCATTGAGTTGCAACTCGGGACGACACCGATATCAGCATCAACATATCAGATGGCTCCTGCAGAGCTCTGTGAGGTGAGGGTGTTGTTGGACGACATTCAAAATAAGGGCTTTGTAAGGCCCAGTGTTTCAACCTGGGTGGCCCGAGTGCTATTTTCCAAGAAGTCATACGGGAACTTGAGGCTATGTATGGATTACAAGCACTTGAATTAGGTGACCGTGATGAATCGGTATCCACTACCGAGGATTGATGACATCTTAGACCAATTAAGAGGGACAAAATGGTTCTATAAGGTTGATATACGATCAGGATATCACCAGTTTTGGTACGAGATGAGGATATACCGAAGACGGCTTTCAAATGTCTCTATAGTCACTATGAGTACTTGGTGATGCCCTTCGGTGTGACGTACTCCCCTGCAGTGTTTATGGGACTTATGAACCGGATCATTCAGCCCTATCTAGACCGGTTCATAGTAGTTTTCATTGATTATATCCCTGTGTACACTGCGTCTGAGGAGGATCACATGAGGCACTTAAAGACGGTTTTGGACACACTCTAAGAGCACTAGTTGTATGGGAAACTCTCGAAGTGTCAATTCTGGATATGGGAGGTCCACTTTCTGGGAAACGTTATCTCAGTAGATGTTGTATCAGTGGACCCATCCAAGGTAGAGGTAGTGTTAGCATGAGAGCCACCCCAGATCATGATGGAGGTGAGAAGTTTCCTTGGGTTGACAGGCTACTATCGGAGAATCATTCTTTATTTCTCCACGATTTTAGCACCCATGACATCTTTGACCCGAAATGGGCATCCTTTCATGTGTTCCAATAGATTCTCTTAGTAGGAAATCCAGTTCTTAGTTGCTAGATGAGGAGACAAGGAATTTGGCCTCTTTACAGTTATCCTTTGTGGATAGATATGAGGGAGCTTACCTTTAGTCGATGGTTGTTACCCCTCCACTCTTACAGTGAGTCAGAGAAGCACAACTCGGGGATGCTAGCTGTGAGACTCTACGTGCCCAGATATCCGCATGTGATGCTGCCAAAGGATATTCAGGAGGTGGGGAGAACGTTCTTCTTTTCAAAGGGCATACAGTAGTACCAATGACGTTGCAGGAAAAGGTTCTGAGGGAGTTCCATACATCTTTTTTGGAAGTGCATCCCGGCATGGAAAAGATGTACCAGGACCTCTGGCGTCATTTCTAGTAGCTAGTAATGAAGAGGAGTGTGGAGCAGTTCGTTTCTCGGTGACTTACTTGTCAGTAAGTAAAGGCTGAGCACCAGGTTCCAATATGATTGAATCATCCCCTTGAATTTCTAGAATGGAAGTTGGATAGGATATCCATGGAATTCGTGACTAATTTACCACGTATGTCCCGGGGACACGATGCCATCTGGGTGGCCGTCGACCGACTCACCAAGTCGAACCACTTCCTAGCCATACGGGAGCAGAGTTCAGTAGAGAGCATGGGAATCCTCTATGTGCCAGAGATAGTTCGAATTCATGGAGTGAAATCCACGATCGTCTCAGATCGTGATGCTCATTTCACATCTCGATTGTGGAAGGAATTACAACAAGATTTTGGGACTCAGTTACGCTTGAGCATAGAGTTGCATCCTCAGACTGATGGTAAGAAAGAGGGGACCATCCAGGTCTTGGAGGATATGCTATGATCTTGCATACATGACTTAGGTCATAGCTGGGAGGATCACCTACCACTGGTGGAATTTTCTTATAACAACAGTTATCATTCCACTATTGGTAGGGCACCATTCGGGGCTTTGTACGGGAGACCTTGCAGGTCAACACATTGATGGATTGACCCAGGAGAGACAGTACTCATGGGCCCAGAGATGGTGAGAGCTACTACAGAGAAGGTTCTAGTCATCCAAGAGCAGATGAAGACTACACTGTGTTGGAAAATGTCTTATGCCGATAGGAGGTGGAGCCCCTTGGTGTTTGATGAGGGAGTACATGTGTTCTTTCGGGTCTCACCTCGATGAGGATAGTAGAGATTTGGCTAAGGCGGCAAGCTATCTCCGAGGTTCATCGGCCATTTTCTTATTCTTAGTAGATTTGGAGAGGTTGTGTATCACTTGGTTCTACCTCCTCAGATGGACCAGGTACAAAACATCTTCCATGTGTCGCAGCTACAAAAGTACGTTCATGATCCATCACACGTCATTGACTGGGGAAAGCTTGACATCGATGATGGAGCGACCTTTACTGAGTACCCAGTGGAGATCGAGGATCGTTAGGAGAATATCCTACATGGCTGATCTATTCCCTTGGTGTGTGCCTGGTGGCAGCACGGGAATCTCCAAGAGAGCACGTGGGAGCGGGAGGCTCATATACATGTGCAGTAACCACATCTTTTTGAGTTGCCTTTGTTTTGGATTTTCGGGGACGTAAAATTCCTAAGGTGGGTGTGATGTAATGCCTCAAATTTTCCATAAATTCTTAAAAAAATTAAGGGAATTATTTCGAAACTAGGCTCTGAGACGGTGTGCAGTTTTGAGGCCCGGTGAGCCTGAAAAAAATGTCTGAATTTAACTAAATAATTAAATTACGCGCACGTGCGATTTTTATGAAAAAGTGTCATAACTCTTGAGAAGGTGCTCAGATCAAGAATCTGAAGGCACCGTTGCATTCAGAGCAGCGGGTTTACCATAGAAGAGACCAAACATCGACTAGCGTAGGCCGGTGGTGAAATCTGGTTTTTTGGATGTAACCGTAATAAAATATTTTATTAAATCTGTTAAAGCGAATATCTTTATCCTTTTTTCAAATAAAGGCAAGATCAGTGGTCCAGGGTTACAAACCTCATAACCCTGAAACCCTTGGCGGCTCTAGAGGCTCTGGAAAAAACCTCCCAACGTGGCGACGACGTTCCAGATGATTTTAGCCGGCGAAGACGATGCGGCGACCAGATCTTCTCCAACGAACACTGTGGAATCCAGGTAGGATGTTTGTCTTTGGTTTTCCATTACCCGTTCTCTATTAATACGATGAACGTGGAATAATATGAAAACTGATTAGCCCGTGGTTCGATTGTTTTTCGGGTGGGTGTGATTTCGGGTTTTATCTGGAAATCAAATACTCAAGATTTATGATCTACTGATTTTTGTGGATTTGATCTAATGGTGACGAACCTGGATCGTCATGAACAACGATCGAGGTTCTACCCTCTTTTTTTTAATTTTTTCTCCCTCGCGTTCTTCGTTGTGTTCAATGCGTTCATGGAGGAAATCGATCATCGCACATTCGTTTTTTGGTGAAACGATCCAAGATTGTAGATCCAACCCCGGAATGATGCTATGGAAGTGCGACTGTAGTGGTGACAAACGACTCAGAGAAGATCGAGAAATATGAGCTTTTGGGCATTTTTTCGGATGGATTGTTCAAGGATTATAATCCGATAGAAGGATTGAAAACACCCGATTCGGTGTTCGTATTATGGGACGAACCAAGACCTAATGTATCGGGATGAAAAGACAAGAGAAATGGAATATGGAGATCCAGCTAAGGCGTGCGGAGGAAGACGGTGATTCTGTAGAAATCCCGACTACATGGTGTGTGGTATGGCCTACACGGCATGTGTTCATTGGCAGAATACATGGCGTTTACTCATGGAGAACATGGACACAGGTTGGGTATGTGGCCAAGGACACGGCGTGTATACCCTTCCCCAGCCAGACCCAGCCAGATACATGGGATACCCCGTGTACTGGTACACGGGCAGGCAACACGGACAGGCACCATGTGCGGGCATACGGCTAGGGTACATGGGTGTTTCCTAGTTGATAAGACATGGAATGTGCTTAAACATACACACCGTGTATATGCCTTCCTACATAACATAGATATTCGACATGGGACTTTTACACCGGTAGTACCCGGAGTCAAAGAACACGGCGTGTGATCCTACTATATGCCATATAGTTGAGTTTTACACACGTAGACTGGAGACACGGGCCGTTTAAATGGGCAGTAACCTGTGTCAAGGAACACAGCGTGTAACCATAATATATGCCATGTTACCTGTTTTACATGGCTTGGGCCATTTGTCTTCTGTGACTTGGTCTAGTTTCCTTAGGGTTCGTCCCCTTGGTCTTTCTACTTAAGGTTTCTGGTATCATTTCCTACATATAAGACTATGATCCCTTCAGCAGGACTTCCTGAATAGAGTTGTTGGAATCAACTCTATGTGACTTAGAACCTGATCCTCTATTAATTCCTGGAACCCTAATTAGAGTTCTTGGTATCGAAGTGACCAACATTACACACGCATTGATCCTCTGCTTACCGGGTTAGTTCAGACTGAGTTGTTGGAATCACCCCATGGCTTTTGGTTGTGATCCTCATCTGAGCATCAAGTTCTCAAGTACATGTGGAGTGTGTTCTCCTGAAATGAGTACTTTGTATCTCTCCCTTCGGACCTAGGAGTGTGTTCTCCTTGTTGCGTACTTAGTGGAATCTTTGAGCTGGATATTAGTGGTCGTTTTGCGGGAGTGGTTGTGTATGAGTATATCTTGATATTCTTGTTAATATGTTCTGTAAACATATACTATGTAGAGCTGGCTATATATTTCCTTTGTGGTATTTTCCCTTGTTATATTCCTTTTTGGTTTCAGGGTGTCCTAATGGGTATTGTTATACTCACCCATGCACAGGATTTGCCTGCACGTGACGTGTCTTGTTCAGATGAGCAAGCTCTTGACATGATTCTAGGCGGACCAGGACCGGACGGTGCTCAGTGAGATCAGACAGGCCGAGGTGTGTTCCTACGGCTACAGATTGCACTCCTTGTACCTTTCTTTACAGGTTGGACTTTGTTGCAGACTCTCTTTTGGTGGGCTTGTACTTTTGGACCAGGGTTTTACACTTGCTGAACTTTTCATTCATGTCGTACTCTGTTGGTTGAGATTTTCATTGTATCCATGCATTTCCATTTTTAGTATCTTTTACTTTTCATCTTTTTGGTGCTTTTAGATGTGTGTGCGTGTATACTGGTTTATATGAAATTCCTCCAATATTAGTAACATGCCTACTTGGTGCTAGTCACCAGCCCCTGGCCTGTTGGAGGTGGGCTTGGGGAGTTGCGGCTCGGGCCCCACTGGGACGGGTCGTGACAAACCATCTGGAAGAGAAATGGTAAAATCACTCATCACCATTGGAAGAGGGACACTAAGATGTAGATCAATAGAATCAAGAATCATCACTGAGAACTAGCATTATATCATCTCATTATATAATAAAATTGGGACTAATCTCCTAAATATATGGTGTCACTCACATTGAAAGACTTGAGTAGCCCCATCAGAAGATAGGAACATTATCTAATAATGATAGAAATTGATCATTTATTTATACATAATAATTTAGTCTATTGTAATGATGATATAGAAACATATAAAAATCATAAAATTTAAGGTCTTATGGGGTTTCTTGGTTAGAATTCTGAATCCAACATTCAGGACATTTTAAAACCTGCTCTAACTTGTTTACTAATTTAGTAGAAAGAGTCATTATGAATATAATATGATCAGATTATAAACCAGGTGCATTGATAATCATTTTTGAAATAATTAGATTAGTTAAAATAGTATATAATAATCCCATAACCATAGAAGAAGAACAAACATTTTACCTATCCTGATAGTCGATTATCCCATTGATTCCTCTTGTGAATAGTTAATGGAATACAAATGTCCATATTGAGTTTTCCCTTAAATTTCAATATCAGATTCAAACTTGGAATGAGGATGAAATCCTACACAATTTATTTCATCAGAAAAAATTTTAACCCATTAATAAAGGAGGAAAATGGTCTACTACTCTGGGATTCTTTCTCACTGAAACACTTAATATGGAAATATTTACCACACATATGACACACCTTAGGTTAAACATTACTTTCAGGTTTGATGTGTCCATTTTTCCTATACTATTATTAGACCACCTTTCCTAAATATGGAATTTATAGTTCACTCCAACAACTACCGTAATTAATTTAACCCCAAATCCTCATATTTTGAAAATAATATGAACTTTGGCTACCTCTTACTAGAGTTAATGCTCGACCAAAAAATCATCCAATATAAATATGTTTCATATATAGAAACATTATCAACCACCAACAAAAAATTATGAAGGAACAAAAGGATCGTCACTGGTTGAATATCACCCCTCAAACACATGTTTATCTTTTTCTAGTTAAGGTAGTATTTGGAAACAATATGAGGTGATAGGTGTAGAAACATAGAAAAATGAGTAGCATTATCCATGATAAGATGATATCCCAAATCTATGAAACTAAAATCTAATTCCATTTATATTAAAAGATTCATGAGATTGAATAGTATATTAGATGTTTTCCTGAATTTATTATAGGTGATATCATCATGAATCCTTTCATACCCAATAGATTCCAACAACATCATTAATATCCCATTAACCGTATATGTTGATAATTCATCCTTGGAGTCTTCTAATATATTCAACAAGTGGAAAATCTATTCAATAATCTTGATCCATTATTTTGATTATTATGGTACCTTGTCACCATAAAATATCACATGATGTTCCTTAGTGAATTAATAATCATGGTTCATATTTTTTACTAGATCAACATTGTCAACATGGACTATGGACTGGATCATTCAAAATAATGTTTCCAAAAAAAACTATGTCAAACGGAGGATTCACCAGTGGAACTCACTCTACATTTTCCACTTTAGAATTTAGAGATTGTTTCATTAATGTTGAATCATCCAAAAACTAATATAGTTGGAAAAATAAATTCAATTTTTCTTCCGTTCTTACCAACTGAATTTTTGAGCAGTAAATCCAAAAGGATAAACCTAAAACATGGGTTTTATACCACTTCAGACTTCCCTGGGAAACATATAGTTATTCCTGAATGTTATATGGATAGAAACACATAAAACGTATATCTAATTGTATTATTTTTCAACAAAATATACATCATAATACACTATATACAAGTGGGTTATACACAATCATGATCACATGATTTAAAAATAAATTTTAAATGATACCGGTGTGTAAAAGACAGACCTGAGTCATCCTTTAATTTCACCTGGAATGGCCTGCCACAAGGCCCGATTGAGATTCATTATTTACCTAGGCTTGAGAGAAGAACCTATTTATCTTATAGAGAAAATCAAGATTGATTCCACTGGTAAAAATACATTTTATATGATAACAACAAACATTATATCACATAAACATTTGAAACATCCATAATATATCAAAAAAACAAACCATAAAGTTAAAATCCAATAATTAGATATTATGGTATATAAAATTAAAATAATAAACTATCAATATAGAACATCAATAAGCTCATGGGTCCATATCCTAATATATATATTTCTCTACCAATACAACCCATTGCGATCCTGGAGTGTTGAACTCTATATGATTCTCTTCCCATTACTCATATCCTAAAAAACCCAATATCTAAAAATCTAAATAAACAAAGTTTTTATTTCATGCTAGAATACCATACCATAGAAAAAATGAAATATATTAAAGATCTATCCATATTAATATGTTAGTTATTTTATAAAACATATTTCTAAAACATTTCTAAAAGAAATCATATTCCCTTATAATGCCATCCATTGGTTTTATTTTCCAAACATTTCATATTCAAATAGTCAAGTAAATATGACATAAAATATACCTATGAGGAATAATAAAATAAATAAAATAATCCTTGTTATGCATATCAAGCGGGAAAAGATAACATCAAATTAAAATTTCATGGAATTTATATATATATATATAAAATTGGAAATATACAACAGAATGTTCTAAAGAAAATTCATGCAAAGGGACACTCTTTTACAAAACTGAATCTGATAGTACAAGAAAAATATTTACCACTTTAAGGGTACCCACTTTAAAAAATAGAATCATATAAACCTTACCTAGTAAAACTTATTAACTATATTCTCATCTCTTTTTATTTTAACCCATAACCCATGGACTTTTTATGTGCCATATATCATCATTAAATGTTAGGATAATGAATCACACATTTTGTATGAAAAATATTATATTGAAATTACACTCCATTTTAATTCTTTATAACCCATTTACAATTCTAAACCATTTGTGAGGCATCATATCAACCGTTTCATGTGCATAAAATCTAGTTTTCAATGAAGAATAATTTTTAAATACTTTCAATTTTCATTGAAGATTATAAATTCTATTTTGTTAACCAATTAAAAGGATATAATAATAATAACAACATACTAAAACCTAGGGATGGACAATTAAATTGATACAACTACCTCAATAGCGATGAAGACACCACTTCCTTCAAAACCAGCATTATTAAATGATTAGATCGAGTCTTCACAAGCTGAGATCAAATAATATCACTATTAATTACTCAAAAACGCCTCATGATAGGTAAATAACTACCAATTAAATTAAAACTTATGTAATGTGAAGAAAATAAGGGTAGCTTTAGAAAATAGCATAAATATAGAAAATAATCAACATACCATGAATAAATCGACCCAAATCAATCGAATATCAGCATCAAATCAATAGTAAATTCCCATTGAGGTTAATTAGGGGTATGATTCATGATAATGAGTTATTATAAAAATATTAAAGTAAAAAAGTATTACGTTTTATTGAGTAATTTTAAATTTTAAGAGGTTTGTACAAGGACTCCAAGTTAGTTCACATGGTTCGATAATACATGTGCTAAATATGAATTAAATAATATCCCATAAAAACTATGACTCTCTATAACACCGTGATTTTTTTTAACAAAAAATTTCAATAGAATATATGAATTGAACCATAAATCTTAGTTCATGACATAACATAAAATAAAATAAATATTTATTTAATTTTGAATAAATTTATTATCTTCAATAGCTTGTTGTGCATGCAACCCTGGTATTATTTACACTCGATAGCAAGCAAGTCATGCAATACGCATCTTAAATGATTCGGAAAATATAAATCCATATAACATAAAACTTAAATTGGAATGTAAGAATATTAGTAACTAAATGATAAAATATGGGTATATGTTTCCAACTAAATATAAATTTTTGATTAATTCATAGAAAATAATCAATCATTTTTTAATAAAGATGATTTTATCCTCAAAAAATTTTTTGTTAAGAAATAATTTTTATTAATTTTTTGAAAGGAATTATTATAAATAATTTAAATAAATTTTAGAATTTTATATGATAAAAATAACATCATTTATCATATCATCAAATAAAATTTATCTTAGATATAATTTTTTGATTTTTCTAAATAATATCATATTTTATGAAAAGTGAAAAATACTGAATTTAAATTAATATCTAAGTTTTACATTGAATTATTTATAATGTAAAATTTTATTTTAAATACATATAAAATTAAAATTAGGTTAATTACTTTTTTTATCCAATTGAGGCAACTTTATTTTTTTTACGTTTAATTGTGAAAAAAAAACAATGTAAAATTTCGATTATTTTCTCTTTGAAAACCATATTTCTTCTCTTGTTTGGGAATTAATTTTATCTTAAATTTTAAAAAAATTAATTGAAATTTAAATATTGGATTCCATATTGGGAATAATAATAATTAATATTATCAATAAATTTAAAATTTATTTCTCTCCTTAATGATAAGTGAAAATAGTTAAAAATAATTTCCATGATTAATGTTAAAACATTATTTTACATGTTACATGAACTTATGTTATAATTAATAATCTAAAATCATATTATTTTTGTAAAAAAAATTAATTTCATATTTAGAAATTTTGGGTATAAATTATCTAGTAAATCAAATTTTAATTTTTTTCTTATAAGTTAAATTACATATTTAAAAAAATGATACATGTTTATTTCATAAAAAAAATGGTAAAAAAGAATAATATTAAATTATATGGAATAAAATGATAAAAATGTGTTTATTTTGGGTGGTTGAGGTTTTTTTATACAAAAATATTCCAAACCGCCATTATTTATCAATTTGGGAGTCTCATGAGGTGAGAGTCCCCCCCCCCATTATTTAATACTTTTAGTGTTTACAAAAATGCAACTCCACCCCAATTATAAATTGGTGCCCACATCCCTTACTTATTCAAACCCCTCAATTACTTTGGGCAGACCAACCCATTAAAAAATACCAAACATTCTTATACCAACATTATAATATGTCCTTCCCAAAATTCCATCCCTTGGGTCCTTAGTAAGATATCCAAAGGTGGTTTCTCTAAGAAAGGTAACTGTCTTAACAAATATATCTAGTATTATTCCTTATTTTCCACCTTAAAATATTTATTAACACATGAAATATAATAATAATACTATATTATATATAATTAGATGTTATTATTTTTATGGAATATTATTTATCCCTTTACTCTATGATAAAATGGGTTATGAAATCATTATTTATGTGTACGGTAGACTACCACCTCACAAACCGATGTAATTCATTTTTACATTACTACAAACCTTAGATTTGAATAAACATTAATACAATTTTTATTTATGATAATTATAACATAATTATACCTTTATAGTCATTATATCATATATACTTTTTAATAATCCATTTATTGTTGGAAAAAATAATGTCACTCTTGTTTACGGTGGACCACCATTTCTCGAAGAGATGTGATTTGTCTTTTCCCTAATACGTTACATAGATGTTTGTAGGATAAATATAATTAATATCTCTTTTAAAAATAAAAATATTATAACATTCTTGAGATATTTATAATTCTAAATAGATAATTTATCATTTTATTTCTTACCATTTCACTCATGAAACGAGTGACAATGTCATTTGGGTAATTGTGGGCGACCACCTTCACAGAGTAATTTTACTATATTTTCATCACCATAACACATGGATGGTATATATAATTTTATTTAAAATTATAACATGGAATATAAGATATTATTAATATTTTTAATGATGAAATATTTATTATCTCATTTCTGTAGTGATCTTTTTACCATGGAAATGTCACTCTTGTGTAAGTACGATCTACCATCTCCATGATTGTAGCATACTTCATTTCTCAAAACAAACATTCTATATTATTTCTAAAACTATAATTGGAATAAAAATATGATAATTATATCATTATAATTATTTATAAGATGTTCTAATATTGATCATATTTATAATAGTAAACCTACCAAATTCATAGTTTGAACATAAGGTGAATATGGTTAAAAAAAATATGATGTAAAATTAATTTATTAAGTAATAATTTTTAAAATTGTAATAAGTGAAATAATTTTAATAATTAACATGAAAATGTCCCTATAGAAAATATTTTTTTAACCTAATTTTACTATTCAATAAGATAAATAATATACACGATGAGGGGGAGTAATGTTTAAGGGCATCATCTCAATTCACCTTTATTAATGCACATTTTGATATTATACACCTCAATTATTTTATGTGGTGAATATGTTCACCCTTGAAATGTTATATCATTAATTTATCTATTATTATAGTTTTTATAGTTTTTTAATGTTATTCTTTAATGGGTCCGAAGATTCAAATATTTTAAAAGTGATACGGGACATTTTATTAAAAAATTATTCTCTTTCAATATTTTCTTTACATCTCCTTACATTCTATGACTATGTTTTGAAAATTATTTTATAAAAAATATATGGTCATAAAAGATTTATTAAATAATTTTTATTTATATTTTAATTGGTTTTCTAAAAGTTATTATAAGGATTCATTGTTTGTGTTTTTTATGGAACATTTTCACAAACAGAAAATCGAAAATTGTATTCTATATATATTGGGAGAAAATGAATTTTCCAACACTATGTCCATTATTATAATTATAGATTCCTTTGAACAAATTCATGTCTTATTCAATGAAATAACCTCATTTACATTTTATGGGTATTATAGAATTGAAAACTTGTTTTTAATAGAAATAGTTAGTTTTATCCGAATTTATTTTCCATGTGGGTTTTAAATAATTTTTTAAAAAGTTTTACGATGATAGTGTTATACTCATAAAGTGTTATATGAGAATTATATGAAGCACTTGACCCTGATAGATCTTATATGAAGAGTTTATCCCCATTATTTCCCACATGTGGGACTATTATAGCTTATACGAAGGGTTTAGACCCATTATAGATCATCAAAAATGGGTGATATTGATATATCTTATATGAAGGGTGATCCCCATTATAGATCTACATTGCAGTAGGATATGATTATATATGAATTTATCCATACCGTTATTCCAATTAAAGTGTTTTTGAATGGGTTTTATGAATATTATGCACTACTTCATCAAAAATGGGTTTTAAATTTCTTTCTAAGGGTTTTAATGGAGTTCATTGAGAAAACTGTAGCTATGTTATTCTTCTGAAAATGTTTCATTTCAAACACTCAATGAACTCTATAATATTTGTTAACCATTGTTTGAGTTTTTGTGTTTTTTGGAATAATGGCATTTTTTTCATCACCAACTAATTTTTTTAGGTTTCTACCATATTTTAAAATGATTTCAATATGGATTAATGATGGGTAAGGAAAATTATGAAGTCTAGTCTAAGTACATAGAGAACTTATATGAATAATAATCATTATATATTTCAAATTTTTTATATTTTATAGAAAATTGATCTCAATTTGATGTTTCCACTTTGTAATTTATGGCTTTTTATGTTTTAGTTTTATAATAATTCTATAAAACTATAAACTATACAACTACTCAAATATAAGAGAATAAATTATTTACTAAAAACTATTGACTTTTTAATTTTTATGTTTTTTTCATTATAGTTGTATTAATAGTTCAATTTTGCTAAATTTAGAGTATCAGATAATGATAACAGAATTTTTTTGAACGATATATATTTATTGATAAGATGAAATTATGCAGAATTTGATTATTACCATGTTTCTTCATCTGAACTACGTCTCTCCAAAATATTTTCATCATAAAGGAAACATGTAATCTATAGTGGTATGGAATAAAAAGGAAAATATATTTTAAAATAATCTTTCAGAGATGGTTTTAATTTGAATAGAATATTATTTTACAATGATGGATCTGTTGAAATAATAGATTAATATTGGAAGAATCCATGCTAGATAAGAAAATGATATAAAATGAAAGAACATGTTTATAATAGAGCATTTCATAAGGAAACATCCCTCATCATTCATGGTATCCTCTAACCAAGTGGTAGATAACGGGTAGACCAGTTCCATGGATATGATGTTTAATGTCATGGGTTGTTTAGAATGTCAAAAGGTAACCCTTTCAATTTATAATTTTTGTGGAGAAGTTGATTGATGATGATATTTGGTTAAGAATGTAAGGGAGAGTGATTATATTCATGAAATGGAATGAGATACATTTAATAATACTTTCCTTGAGAAATATTTCACTAGGGTTGTTTCACTTTAGATGGAGAAACAATTGTTTCAATTCATGAAAAATTATGAAGATTTGGTATCTGCACATGATGAAAAATTTAAAAGGTTATCCAGGTAAATTCACTATTTTATTTGGGTCACTAATTAAAAAAATTAATAGATTTTACTCTGAATTAAAATAATTCATACAAATAGCATTTTCATCATATGAATTTAAAAGTTATGAGAATGTTGTTTTTTTTATTGATATAGTTGAGTAGTGTTTTTGGTCAATAATGTTATAGGAGGTAAAATGAGTATAAATTTGTAAATATAGCAGGAAATGGATTTGAAACTAACAAATAAGCCTCAAGGTAATCCCCAAACTATTACAAGTGTAGTAATGTGAATTTCAGGGAATGTATGTCATGATCATGAATGTGTTACTGGAGTTATATTTTTGGTCATAAGGTTTTTAACTACAAATAAAAGGGTACTAGAAAGTCAAAGAATGATATAACAAAATTCTATTCAATTTTGAGACGTTTTATTTTCAATATTGTGTTACATTAAACTATTTTTTCCATAGATACAAAATCGGGGTTAAAATCAATAAGATCATAACCAAAAGTGCTAAAAAATCATTTTCTACAACTATAGTTGATATTGGGCCACTTGGGTATGTGGTAAATGCTCCAAGTATGTATGTATTTGTTTAATGGTTGATCATAATCCCCTTGTATTAATAACACCTCTATTAAAGTGTTAATTAATAAAATACTTTGGGATCCATTAATTGTCCTTTTTGTATATTTGAATAATATGTATCAGAGAAAAAGTTATTTGAAGAATGATTCCTATAAATTTTAATAAACTATTTTTAAAGGTAGTGATAACCTTTGTGGTTAATATGGTATTTAATAAAATTTTAATAAAACGTAAATAACATAATTCGACATTTTAGAAAACGGTTTGTGTTGATAACCATAGAAAAAATTTAATTAAATGATTAATATTAATTAAACTTTGTCCATGATATTTTTGGAACATTATAAGAACTATATGAATAATGTTTATAAAATGGAAAACCCACGTGTTGTGTAAAAACTCGTTGCATATATCAAGGCCACATGGACGCAACGCTTGACCAAATAATGATAAGGGTTTAACACCAAACATTCACCTATATTATGTCCTAGTAATGATAAATTTTTTTTAGTTAAACTATTTGAAAAATAAATATAATTGATGAACTAGAATTTTTACTTATGAGGCTTAGAGATTAATTTATTTTATTCGATAACTATTTATAACCATATTATTTTTAGAGAATATTTAGAGAGAGACAAAAATAATTTTCACTGTTTTTTGGAGCTTATGAACTTTTAAAAGTGAACTTTAGTTATTCTGGCATAAAATTTTCATTTATGGATATTCATTTATTAGAATAATAAATAAAATAGAAATTGATTTAAGCAAAGAAATATAAAAAAATATTTTTAAATGGGAACATTTCATGTAACTATATTTCCTTATTTTCTTATACAGGTATAATATTTACTCAATTTTAGGAAAATGATCTTGAAATAAAAATGTTATCCTTTTATATTCATATATTTTGGATTAGATGGTGTTTTAAATAATCAATGAATTATCATTTTTAGAATCTTAACATTTCATTCATAAATCACATTCTTTTGATCAATGTCCTCAATCACGACCCATAATTAATTAGCATTTCTTTTTATGTCAAAATCATCACATCCCATCAATGTTCTCCTATTTGGAAAACTAGTATGTGTTATTCCAGTATAAACTCATAATTACTTTTAACATTAATAAAGAGTATGTTTTATTTAACATGTTTAAAATTTGGTATCTTAAAAAAAATATTTTTAAATTTCTATCCATTGATTACTATGATAATGCTCAAATTTCAAGGCTTCACATTATTGGAAGACAAGGATTTTAGAACCCGAATTTTTAAACGAAGAATTTTTTTGATAGCATAGAAAATGGAATACCAAGTGTAGAAGAGAATATAACACGCAATTTAATTAAGATATATTATTTTTTGAATAAATATAATCTCTTTAATATATATTTTTACATGAAACCGTGAGATTTCTCTTCTCGATAATGTCCAAGATATGTAACATGGAGCTTACACGACACAAAATAGGTTTACTATAAAAAAAATTTTATTTATTTATATAAGAAAATATTATAATTAACTTGTGTAAATTTGAGAAAAATTATTTCATATAAAAAAATAATTTATTTAAATTATCATATCAAAATCATCAAAGGATAAATTGTGGTCATTGTTCTGAAAATATTCGTTTTATGATGAATAGTGAAAAATACTAAATTTTAATTGAAACTACCATTTCATTTAAAGTTTCTATAAAGATAAATTATATTTTAAATTATTTTTAAAGTAAAAATAGTTACATTATATTTATATTAATATAATTTTGGGTCATTTTAATATTTTTCATATTCAAATTTTTTATTAAAACAGTTTTAAAAAATTTACATTTTCTCATTGAAACTTCACTTTTTCATTGCATATATGGGATTAATTATTAGTTAAATTTCCACACATCATTGAATTGAATATATAAAAGTGGAAAACATATATGAAATCAGAATAAATGATATTATATAATAAGTTAGACTTAATTTTACACCATAATGATTAGTGAATATAATTAAGAATTAATTAAAATCCTGAAGGTTAAAATGAGGTTTTACACGTTACATGGGCTTCTGTTAAAATTAATTTTCCAAAAAGTAATAATTTTTATTTAATAATTTTTATTTATTAATGTTATTAAGATAGTATAAATTATCTAATAATTATCATTTTATTTTTATACTTAAAGGATAAGTTACCTAATTAAATAAAGAGATATTAGTTACGAGGGTAAAAACTAATAGAGATAAATTGGGTAAACCTAAAGGCAATTGAATAAGATGAAAAAATGATTTTATTTTGTGTTTGGATCTGTTTATACAACAAATAATACATTACCTAAATTATTTATCAATTTTTGAGCCACATAAGGTGATATTTTCCTTTCCCTCCATTATTGAATACTTTTTGGTATTTAAAATAAAATATCACTCCTCATCAATTGGAAAAGAGAACTCACTCCACTCACTTCTGCACACCCCTCAAGCCCTTTCACTTGAATATACTCAGCCAAAATTCCTCTCCAAAATAAATATCTACCCATTATAAATCATATCCTTAAAAAATTACAACCCTAAATTCCATAATATAATATTCATTGGATCTTTATGTAAGAGATGGTAATTTTCTTAACAATGATCCTATGTATTATCCCTTATTTACAAACCTTTATTTATACCTTAACACTTAAATTATAATAACACTAGTATCATCTTTATATATAGATTTTATTATGTTTGTGTAATAATACTTATCAATATACAATTCTGTTCAATGGGTTATGAAATCATCATTCGTGACGACATAAGACTAACACCTTGCAAATAGATGTCATTGATTTATCCATTACAACCTCTTGTGGTTGGGTATGATGATGGACTTAATTTATAACTCAATATATATTATTTTTATAACATAGTTATACCTATTTATTCAATATATAATATATTGATTTTACATTCTAATCCATTGGGGATAAGACAATGCAGCTTTTGTGAAAGACATACTACCACCTTATGAACTGACATGATTCAGTTTTCAATAACTCATTACATGAAATGTAATAAGGGTAATGATAATGAATATATGATATATACATGAAATAGTTATGATATTAATGTTATATTTATAATTATTAAAATATCATTTATCATTTTATTTCTTTCTTTTTAACTCCTTAAAAATGTGATAACACCATTCGTGTGTGTGTGGACTACCACCTTCATGAAGAAATGTGACTCTCTTTCAATAACCACAAGATAGGGATGATATATATCAGTATATGTAATGAGGTAATATTATATATACGATATTATTATATTTCTTAAATGATAATATATTATGTACCACTTTCCATAATGACCGTTGAAAATTTGAAACATCACTGAAGCCAACGTACGGACTAACGTCTCAATGATTTTAACAAACATCATTTTTCAATAACCAGCATTAATTATTTTTTATTAAAAATATAATTTTTGAATAAATGGAATAATTATTTCATGACTATTATTCTGTAGATATTCTAATAATGACATATTTTTCCATAGTAAACCCGCCAAAAGAATTTTTGACACATAATTTTAATATGTTCCAAACATTTGATATAAACGTATAAAATCATATTTAACAATGTAAAAAAGAGAATTATATGGAATTAAAAAAATAAAAAGTTTATAAATAAAATAAATAATGAAGAAAAGTTTACTATTTAGTAGGTTAAACTTTGTACATCACAATTCAGACTCATGTTAAAGGAAAAAAATCTCTATTTTCATTCATTGATGAATATATTGAAGTTATACACCTATTTTATTTTTTAGGGATTGTATAAATCCCATTGAAAAGTTATATAATTATTCTCTTTATTCTCATGATATTTATTGTTTTTTTTAATTATATTATTTCATGTGTCTTATGATTCAAATATTTCCTAAGGGATAAGGGACTTTTAATTAAAAAAACACTTCTGGTGTTTTCCTTCTATCTCTTCCATTTCTATATCCAAGTTTTATAAATGATTTTATGAAAATATTTATATTAACATTAGATATTTATAATGTGAATTTTTTCCTCTTTTTAATTTACTTTAAATTTTTATCAAAATAAATATTTCAACATGTTCTATATAAAATATCATGAAAAACTTCAAAACAAATATTAAATTCATAACATGCATGGAAGCATGGAATTTTTTCATCCCAGCAAATATTTTATTTCTGGATTCCATTGAATGATTTCATGTTTTCTTTAATAAAAAAGCCACATATTTTGTTATGTGTTTTTTGGTACTGAAAATCAGGTTTTATAAGAAAAATCAATTTTATTAGAATGTTTTTCCATATGGGATTTATGTATTTTTCATAGGCTTTTTTGTTGAAAATATTTTACTCATTAAATAGTGATTGAGCATTATATAAAATTGGTGATTCTGATACATCTTATATAGGATGGTTTGAGCCATATTATATCTCACTGGTGATATATATATATCTTAGACAAAGGAATGAGCCCCTATATAGATCTTAAAAAATAGGTGATCCTAATATTGATTATACAATCATTGATCCCCAATATATCTCTCCAATGAATTAAGTAATGATTATATTAGAATTTGGTTGTATGGATATTCAAATTAAAATTTTATTCAAATAGTTTTATGAATATAAATTTCTAATTCACCAAAAAGTGTTTTTAATTTAATACTATGGGTTTTAAATTCATTATTTGAGAAAAAAATGTTTCTGTTTATAATAGGAATTTTTTTTGTTTCTTACACTAAATGAAAATTGATGGTAAATTTAAATTATTTATGAGTTGTCTTATTTCTAGTAGACTAATGTGTTTCTTTCTTGATATGAAACTAACCGAGATTTATTTTCTCATTCCACATTTTAAATATATTTTCAAACAGTTTAATAATGTTTTTGACAAAATTAAGAATTAATGTTGGAATTCGTGTAGATTTTCAATGAAAATAATTCAAGATTTATTGTTAATATTTTATGTTACAGAAAAAATGGATACTAATCGAAAGTGTAATCTTCTTATACTATGGTTTTTTATATTTAAATTATAGAATAATTATCCCAAAATCTATTATAGAAAGATCCTAAAATTAAAGATAATAAATTTTTTACTAAAAATCATGATTATCTAATATTTCAGTGAACGTTCTTAGACTCACAACATCATAGGAGATCCTACATTGTATAAAAAATTGATTCAAAATAAGTATGATATCCTTTGGAACAAACCCATCATCTCATAAGGATTTAATAATGACATGAATAGTTATAAATATTTTTCTCATAATTTGAAAATCACAAATGGAACCCTTATATCCATGTCATATAGTTTCCAAATTGTTACAAAAAACTACCCACCTAAACTACGTGTCAGGACTATTTCCTCTACAACACTAGTGTTTTTCCCCCAACTCCTAAAATTATCTAGAAATAATAAGAGACAAACAATGCTAAAAATTAAATATACATATGACTCAATGGGAATTATATAGATAATGATACAAATGTGGACAATTAAATTGATTAGAATAAATTAGATAATAAATTTATCAATCCAAACTCAATGGGAATCCACATTTTTTATAGGCATAATAAAATCAATTAATTTCATAATACGTATAATAGAATCATATATGGACCCCTACCATCTACATACAAAATAAGGATAACTAATTTTTATTGGAAAAAAGATTTCATATAAGTTTTTTTAGTCCCATGGAGTCTCTAGAATAAATATTAGTGTGTATAGAGAACTAAATCAAAATATATATAGTGGTTTAAATAAAATAAACCAATTCTGCCTATATATTTGGGTAATAGACAGAACATACTAGATGTAGGAAGTATAACCCAGACCCCATTTAGGGGTTAAACCAAGATTTCATATCACTTTTCTATTTCAAATGTTGTTTTCCAGTAAATTTATTATACCTTTTTCCATTGTATACTATATAATAACCTATGTTGAAAAGAGTAAATGTTATGGAGATACACATTAGAAATAACCACAAGGAATATTTTAAACATAAAATTCATTTAAAATGTTCATAAACACCTTTCATGTTTAGTTTCCTAAATTTTGGATAGGAAATATATGTTTCAGGGGGTGATAATAACATTTTTTATGAATTATATCTTTTTATTTACTTTTTTAGAGTGTTTCTAGGTCGTATTTATTTCAATTTAATTCTTAAGTAAAGATGAATTGTTAATTAGTCATTAGAAAGAATTCTTGATACTAACACTAAAAGGATTATATGGTTGTGAAAATGATTTTTTTATTCCTACATTACAATATCTACACATAATGAACTATGATCAGATATGAAACTCATGTGAAAAATTATTTCTCAATATTTAACTTTATGACTTGATAGGTTTGTAGAATTGTTTGACATTTTCTGAAATTTCAATTTTTCTTGAGATTATCATTTCGTGACATGTGATGTAAAATATTTTATTCTTATATTATAAAAAATGAGATCATGAGTCTTGTCAAATATGCATGATGAATGAATTTATTAATTATTATTTCAAATATCACATTATCCTATTTTTCCCTTATAAAAAACTATTATTAATCCACTTAGATTCCATTAATTAACTGTTATATAGCCATATTACATGATTTTCATCCCTACCTACCATATTCTTTAGTATTATAAAATTTTACATAAATACATTGTGTTAGGAATAATTGTTCATTTATTTCATATGAGGATATATTCATTAGTGGGAAGATGTTTTCAATATTCTATCATATATTGTGTAGGAAATTTCATAATTTTATATGGATTAAATTTTCAATATATTTATTAAAAAACTATTAATATAAAAATTGTGAAAAATAAAAAATAGAAAATATTTTATGAATTGATATGAGTTGTATCATGATACATAGAACTCTATGTGAATGAAGTGTTATGATTTCTAAATCACATAAAGGTAATTGAGTGTGGTTCATTCCATTCACTGTCACATTTATACATCCTGTGAGTGGTTTTATATTTTAATTTTCATCTTTATTAAATTTATTTTTACATATAAACATTCCATATTTAAAAATGGATGAACCATGTTAATCTCTCATGATTGAAAATATTTTTGTATTTAATAATTAAAGAAATTAGAATAGAATAATTCCCATAGACTAATGTGTTCTCTTGAGAATGACATGTTTTTTGTTTAAAATATCATTAGAGAATATATATTAAATTCTTGGATAGTAGTTTCAATATATTAATGGATTGATTAGAAGGTTCAATTCATTTGAACGGATAGATAGTAATAGGTAAGATGGATTTATATAGGAATAATGGAAGGTCTGAAGATGATGGAATTGAAAGGTGTTATTATATACACCTTGGGATGATTAATTTAACCATTTTATAAATTATTCATAATTGAGTAAAATCGATTAAGTTTTTATGTTTTATTTAATATAATATTTCCATATTTTTCATATGTAACTCATTATTTATATGACCAATATATTGACAATAAATAGAAATTTACAAAAATTTTAACATAAATGTATGATTTTCAATATAATGTGAAATTGGACTTTTCTCATGAATTTAATGAATAATTTTATATTTTTTTATTTATATTCATCAAAAAAATATTAAATGATGGGTTTTGATAATCTACAATAAAATATGTTTTTATGAGAGAAGAAGACATTGAAGATTTTATAAGGCACTAAAGGAATTTTTGGGAGATGAATGATAAACCCACAAGATAAATAATATTGTTTCCAACACCAATAAGAAATTGTGTATATAGAATCAACCATTTGTATCACCCCTTGATATTATAATACTCTTATATACTCCCCTATAATTCCTTGATAAATATTTATCACACAAATGCTAACCCATACACACACTTTAGATAGCATCAGCATCCAATACAAGTTATCTGAGCATGATATGGTAGTTTATAACCTCAACACAATTCCATGTGATAAAAAAAATTTTCCGCATTCAAGGTATAATTGAATACTCCAATGAAACATATTTCAATATTCAATAGAGACTCATCCCCAAACAAAAAATGGGTCACCACTCCAACAGAAAATTTATTTCAGACACACAATACAATAACCCCCAATGTGATCTATATTGTAATACTATATCCTTTAAAAACACAGATGATTACCCAACATATCATTATTAAATTAATTATGTATATCCTTGTTCACAGATTTATTTTTTTCATCCATCTAATGTAGACTTATATACCAATGTAAAATTTTCCCACTTGTGAACATTTTCTTAACCATGAGTATAACTTCCATCAATTTCAAATAAATCCCCATAATCTATCAAATGTTGCATCACATGGACAACACTACTACACAAAATCTTCCTCTAGGATCCTTTAAAATTCATCTACAAGGGAGAGTATGACCTAGACAATCATAGTCATTGATAAAAAATAACTAAATTTAGAATTCATCTATTTTGAATTAAACTTAACTAACACAAATACACTTTGAGAATATTTTTGGGGAATCAATATTCCGCCATTAGTGATATCCATACCTTAATCCATTATATGTCCATGTGAAAATATCATATGGGATGTATCAGTTTCACAAAATTGGTAGGGAACACTACCAAAATTGAAATACCTTATAAGATATTTTTAAAAAATTATACATTAGTGTATAAAAGAAACAAAATATTTACTTATGGTGATTATTATATTCAGATTAACCAACCCCCATAGAAAGGAATACATTATTCGCTCCACACTAGAAAATAATGGAAGAGTGACTACATACTCATTAATAGAACCAAAAATGTAAATTCCATTGAATTTTCAGAGGAAATGGAATTGAACCCTCTTTTTTTGCAGTAAAATATCGAGTAAGGGGAATATGTGAAAAAAGGTACATGAAACAGGATCCCATACAATTTTGTGCCAATGTAGCTTAATACACAACCCATATATAAACATAGGAACCATTGTTAAATGTTTTTTGGAAATGATTGGGTTGACTTGTAAATAATGTATTCAAATACTATCATTATTTTAAACGTTATTATAAAAATAAGACAATATATGTATATAAATAATCATAATATCCAATTTAAATAATAATGTATTTTTATAGCCATTATCATCAGGGTTTTGTGCTACCTTCATAAAAACCTTATAATAAATAAAAAAAGTCTACATCCACATTTTAAAAATTAATATAAGCCTTTTATAATAATAATTAAAACATATATACATGAAAAATTAAATATTTAAAAACACCTAGATAAATTATATTAATATAGGTGTTAATGCAAAATCAATTTCATTTTGAAAATCTCAAAATAAAATTATTTTAACCATAATAGAGTAAATAGAAAATCTATTTCCTTATTATGATTCAAGTTTTTTCATATCTATATCCACATTATCACATGTCAATATATATTAAATCAATAATTAACCTCTATCAAAAGGTTACCACTCACTAACCAAAATTTATTTCCAACGTTTATTCAACTGATTAACCCTAATATGAGAGCTTTCCTTATTAATAATTAAAATTCCTTTTATAGTATAATCTACTATTTCTATGATAAAAATAACATATAAAACTTACCTAATTGATAAAAATAACCCTATTATTCCCTCAATGTGGTCACGTTCAGGGGATATCTAGACCCCACCATACCAAAAAAATCACTCAAACTATCAGTCATTTCCCAAAATATACTAACATTAACCAATTTTAAACCTCATAATCAAACCCCTTACCCATGAATGACTCACCACTATCAAGTGAAAAAATATCACTACATAAGTCTACAATGGTTCATTTTATACTCAATTCAAGTCTCAAACCCCTTCAGGGTTTCTAAACGTTGTTATATTTCCTAACCTTTCATTGACCTAGTTGATAGAAATCATGAATATCTTAGTCAACCTGATGTGGTATATCCCTCATGGTCCTAAGAATAAATACTTGAGAAAATATGACAACATACACCCCCAAACGATAAATTTTTTTTCACAAATCCACTTACCGAAAATTCTCATCATAACCTCTATGAAAATTCAAATAAATTGATAGAAAATTTAATTTAATACCTTACTTGAATTACTAAAAGGAGGCCCATAAAATATATTATACTAAATTAATAATGATCAATAAAATAATATAATCATATTAAAAAACATTAAATTAATGAATTATAGTGAAGAATAATTTAATGGAAAGAATTAATATAATAGGTTCATATAAGAATAAACATTCCACTAGGAGATCACAGTGACATAGGGTCATTCATTAGACATAATAATATGGTATTTGATGAATAATAAAATTAAAAAAATCGGGATCAGGCTCTTATAGAGTTTTCTTAATTAAAAATTATGGGGGTTAGGGTGATGTGTCATAAATTTTAGAATAATAATTAAAAAAATTAAAATAAAACATTTATAGGCCAATGTGAACTCAATACCCCCACCATGTCAAATGGGTAAATGGTACCCACTTATTGGGTAAAAAATAGTACATGTTTCCTTTAAAAATAAGATGACACAAATCCAACCTAATCCCAAACCACAGAATTTCCATTGAATCGTCTATAATTATACAAAATAATTCACATACCATATTTTATATTAACGAATATTTCCTGTATATCAAATGAAAAATAACCCCTCTAAATAATTTAGACAAGTCATAATTGTTCAAATATTCTGAAACTCACCCAACCATGGTTCAATAGGCCGAATGGTGTAATGATCTAAAAATGACGAACTATAGTAAAATTTGAAAAAGAAAATTAGAAACATGTTACAGAGACTGTAGAATCATTCACTTACATTTTTTACTTCACCAAGAATTAAATATAAAATGAACTAATAAGTAGGGTAGATGCATAGTGTCAAATTGTATAATCCCTTAGAAATCACCGAAATTTCATAAGAAAAGAAGAGGATAAATGCTTATAGAAATTGATCACAAAATAACAAGAACATGTTATGAAAATATACATGCCTAAATATATTTCCCCTTACCATGAATTGATCTGCGTATTTATAAATACACAGTTTTTTACATCTTATATAGACCCTCAAACTATACATATCATTTCTTATTACTAGGGGAATTTTTAAATTTTCAATGTTTCTGCACCTAAATTTTAAAAACCACATATAATGATGTAAAAATTCATTTTATATCATTAAAAGTTATTTTATAATTCCAAAATAATTATTTAAAATAAAAAAATTAATAACTCATTAAAATCCATTCCGTTCACCTTAAAAATATTATTTCACAATTTTGTAAAGCAGTAAAATTTTGGGTGTCACATTATAGGTATGAAAATATATAAGGATAAATCTAAAATGAATCTCAAATAGAGTGAGATTAGTTATATTTTTAATGTGATATTGAATTATTCACGATAAACTCTAAATTGATAACAATTCGTGTATTTTATAGCATGATTTATAGAAAGACTCAATATTCTTCTAAAGTGTTGAAAATTAGAAACATATCAAGGATTATTTATGATAACCATATAGGATATATCATTAATTCCATTTTATATAATTGAACCTATGTCTCTAGTTACTATGGACATGTAAAAATACATTGATAAAAGTACCATGCATTTAATTTGTAATACTCTCCTATTCAAGGAATTATTTAGAGGGATCAAATTAAGATATATTATGTAGATTCTTGGGAGAATATAGAAGTTCCGTTGAGGAAAGAAATAACATTTCTAGAACATGTGGTTTAGGTAATGATAATAAGTATTAGATACATGGGATACTAGAAATATTTTTTTTAATATAAATATAACATGATTATATAATAATGATAATCTCCATTTTCATTCATTAATGTTTATTATATGTTTAAATATGATTAGAATAATAAAAATTCTTCAATGTATGAGCCTAACTTGTCTATAATTTATTATCATCAAGGAGTATTATGGGTTGTTATGACATGTTAATATTAATATTAGTTGATTCTATTACATGAATATATTATAATATTAAGATAATAAGAAGTGACTTGTAAACTAAACCAAATATCCAAATTAAATGACATGGAATTTGATACAATAAATTATATATTACTCGTCCATATTTATTAATATTTTTAGTAATCACGATTATTGTAAATAAATAATGTATTTTATTAAATTCTATAAATAAATATGTTTTAATTATGTAGGGTAAATATTGATTTTAATATGAAAATGGAATAAAAATTTATTTTTAATAATAAAATGTTATTCTATGATTAATGGGAATAAATGGGAAATTATTTTTTCTATATATTATTTAGGAATAGTGTTCGGAAGAGAATCTATCTGCCAATTTTTTAACCTCAATCTCTATTAGAGAATCTAATACCATTTAGTGAATCCTTAGGATCCCTCAATGAAATTTTCATCTCCCAGTAGATGTAATTGCATGATCCAATGGATCCCATAGCACTACCCAAAAACATATCATAAACCCATAGCATGTTATGAATGTCTCACAACATTATCCATGTTTTTAAGCTCAATTTTTAGGAAATCTATCTTTTTCTCATATACCACATCCACCATATTTATAATATGGTGCCAAAACCTTTTTAAAGATCATTAATTACGAAAAATAATTTAATGAGTTGGATAATTATCCATTGATTATGACATAATCTCTATAAATTCAACATAAATTTGTAATGAAACATATATATTTTCATGAAATTAATGAATTATCCTTTTCCTTCCAACATATCATTGGAAGTTATAGAAGTGTTTTTCTCTAGTGAATATATTATTAATCCCAAAAATAGCCATTGTCTCCCTTAACATAGTTTAAATATTCTTTTTCACTTGCCTTAAAATTCCATAACATCAGTACGCTCATCAATAAAATATAATTTCAACATATCTTTCATGAATGAGGTAGATATATTTATATTTCTTATACCTAGACAAATTTGGAATGATTAAAATAGAGATTATATTTGATCCTAAAAAAATGGGATATAAGGATTAGGAGGAGGAATAAAAAACAAATATAGAACATATGTTCATATTTAAATATCTCTTATCCCAATTTTATGGGGCTCAAAACATTATTCTCACTTCATGGGTGAGAATAATGAAATTTTATAAGGATTAGTAGTTTAGTTTATATAGTTTATTATAATTTATTTTCAATATTTTAATATAAAATTTCATTTTTATATAAAATATCATTATTAATTATATTCTCCCAATATTTCTGCTTATTTTTCTTTCTCAACCATTCCTTTTCATTTCCAATGATTTTTTCATGTAAACATGATGTTTTATCTTATGGGAGATATTTAGGGTGTTAATAAATCCCATTACCCCATTATTTTTTGACTAAATTAATTTTTGAAAATATAATATGTTTTTATTAATTTTTTTTCCAAATATACACATTTCCATATCATTCTCTTTACCTCATTATATTCTATCCAAGGCCAAATATCCTTCACTTTTCATGATTAAACACATATATTATTAAATTATTGGGGTTAAGACATCAATAATGTATGATGGTATTGGGTTGAGTGTGGTGGTTTGTATTTGGTATTGTAATGGTAATCAATTAATTATATGGAGAATTTGAGCTCTGTTATACCTATGAGATCTCAAAAAGACCACTGGATTTCACAATTTATGTTGATGAAGGTTTTCCATAGACAATATTTATTATATAATGGTATTAATATTTATAAATATAAACCGATAATTAAAGAATCCATGTAGTCAATCATAAGGACGACTCCTTTACTAAAAAAATGTGTATTTCTATTTTTTCATTAAATTCATAAAATTACACCACAGACATAAAAACCCCTCCCCCAATAACCATTAAAAACAATTTACCTTATTAAACACATAAAAAATATTAATAAGTAACATAAACGATTTTTTTAAAATTGTAAAATTTAAAATACCTTGGTCAAACAATATATTCTATTCTTGGATTTTAAAAATTCAATTAATATTTCCCTATGGTAGGACATCAATATTTTGTCCACTGGCCTTATAGAGAGAGATAAATTTAGAAAATTGTGGATTAAAGGGTATGAACATAATAATTGAATAATTTATTCTATATTTTGAATCTCGTAATAAATCCCATTAAACACCCTTCTTTCTAATTTATAAATTAATCACTAAACATTTCATGGGATACAAAATAATCTTTCTAGAACCACCCATCGAGGAGAAGATGGTTTTGATATTTAAATAAGACACCACCCATGATGTTTTAATTGATGAATAATATATCCCATGAAACACATCAATTCAAAAAAAAAACTACTAGAGGAGGATTCCCTAATAATAACAACCATTTTATTTCTTCAGCCTACCCATTATAATTTATCTCCATATATAATTATGTGGAATAAGTCACTTTTATTCCCTTTAATGGTTTCCCACACATAGTTTCCACTAATGAACATTTGTAAACATAACATTTAGGGATTTAAATAATATAAAACTATCCGCATTAATATTGGGGATTACCAATAAACTATATGGTTATATGAATTTTAAACATATAACCCATAGGGTATAACCAAAGAAACTTTTCTCCCACTATTTCTCAATTAAATTTTATTAAATATTTAATGACAATTTTCATGTTTGTTTTCTTCATTATTGGGTGTATGAAAATAGTGATTAAGAGGATTAACTTAAGCCATTACGCATAAACAACATGAACATGTTTTTTCATATCAATACCCTCTCAGTGACTAGGGTATTTTCATTTAATGAGAGTAGTGGAATTTTAGTTTATGTAATTATCTGTTTGTTGTATATATTTTTATATGTTTTATTTTCTTTTTTTCATTAAAATATTTTTTTAGTGTTTTCACCCCTTGGCTACATCTAATTATTGTGTCTCTAGGTGAAATGATTCATTTTAAGAAATATTGATCCACATTTATTTGAAATGGATAAATTTATTTTAATTGAAATTTATTTAATTTGCCTATAATTTATTAAAGATATAGATGATCAATGGGAATTAGTTTATATGTATCACTTTCTATAAAAAATTAAAACCCCTGGATTCGTTACTAAATAAAAAATTAAAAGAATTCATTTGAAATAAAATATTTTCATTATATTGGATCCAAATTGATGTTTCTCATGATTTCCAAATCATAATTTGTGTATGCGAAAAATTGAAAAATTAATAAGAGTAAATAAAATTATGAGTGTCAATGTTCTATATAGTTCTTCAATTACTAAGTTATAAAAAATTTCCACTGTAATGACTTTTATTTGGAATGGATTAGTTTTTGATATGTTATGATAAAATCATGATTATGAGCTATGAATATAAATGGGTTAAAAAAATTTTGAATATGTTTTTGATTATTGAGATAAAGAAAAAAGAAGGGGAATATTTATCTTCAATAAATGATTAAAAACTGAATTAACAAAATAATTACATAATAATGAATCATTATTTTTGAAATTGGAAAACAATATGAGAAACATGAGTAAGATTGTATGTAAAACATGATTGCATGTTAAATTTATATTTATATAAATGGGTAAAAATTAATCATGCATGGAACCTTGTATTTTAACTAGGAAGAAGTTGATTATTAATTAGCAGTATTATTGAGAGCCATTTGTTGATGAAAAGGAATAATTCCAGTATAGAGAATTTGTTTGTCCAGATTTTTATATATTTTTTTACATTTTTAATATGAATAAAACATATATTTTATGAAATATTGTAATTAGATGAATTTTAATTTTATACAAAAAATATTAAGAATACTATAAAAGTTGTCTGAATTTTTTTTAACGATAAAATAATACTTATTGTTTAAATGGATTAATGTTATATCTAAAAAAATTGTTCATTTTTATGGGAACATGACATGATTCTATGTCTTTAAACCATTTGATTTTACATTATACCTTGTAGAATTATCTATCAGCATGATGTGTAACCTTAAACTACATTACCAAAACAACCATTATCCTATAAACATAATCTTAGGGAACTAACAAATCCATCATTACTAACCAATCGCATATTAGGAACATAAATAATGTTAAAAAAATGTCACAAAGTAACACACTTTATGATCCATTTCTTTTAGGATATCTATAAATCTTGACAACACATTTTCCATCATCAAGAAAACATAATTCCAACCCCTAAAACAATATTTTTTGTCCATAAAATGTAATATATATTTTAAACATGATGTTAATTAGAAAGGACGTGATATCTGGGAATCCAATACATGTAATTTCAACTCTCAACATATTCCCAACAGGTTAATAAATATTTTATTTCTTCCCAATATATTTTCAACATCTACCACAATTTACCTTCCCCATGAACGCACCATAGGGAACCAACACTGTTTTCGTCACCCCTAATATTTTTTCAAAATCATGTTTCATTAACCATAAAATTACAGACAACCAATGAGTCTGTTAGTAAAATATAATTATCATGTCACCTCCATGAATGATGGATATTATAGTAAATTCCTATTTCCTATAAAAATTAGGAATTAATGAAATAGAGTTTCCATATGACCTCATTTAATCAAAAGAGGAGACATGGATATTTTAGAAGAATAAAAAAAATCCAAGAATATCAAAGGATCGTATGTAGAGAAATAAAGCATATTGTCCAAGTATAGGTGGAGTGCATCATATTCCCATATAATAACATTAATGTCTATTTAAATAGCTCTTATAACCAATGTGTGGGGTTTGAAACTTTTTATACTCAACCTAGGAAGTGAGTTGGTGTCAACATTATAGTTTTTTATTGACATTAATTATTTTAATTTAGTTTTGTAATTTTTACATATAGTTACTTATTCACTCTCAATATCCCCTTGGTTCTTCAAATTTTTTTATAAGAAAAATTATTCCTCGTTAATTCCCACCATTTATGTAGTAAACATGGGGTATGATTCTAATAGAGATTTTTATGATGTTACTAAACCCATGATCCGCATTTCATTTATGTATAAAACTTTTTAAATTTGGAATTGGTTTTTTATGGTTTGGTGTAGGCATTTCCCCGTAAATATTCATTATCTTGGCCTCATTTCATTCCCTAAAAAATAATTTTCTTCATAATTTATTGCTTCACTTCATATATGATGGAATGATGTGATATGTGTAATGAACAATGTTGTATGATATTGGGTTGAGAGTGAGGATATTTCTATGGTTGTTTTATATTCATCACTTACCACAGTGGAAAATAAGAGGTTCAATATACCTTGTAGTTCCGTAAAATTTCACTAGATTTCCCAATTTCTATAGGGGATGGTGATCCATGAATGATATTTATTGGGTCATCAAATGAATATTTATAAATCTAAAATAATATAGATAAAATATTTACTATCCTTCCTATGATAAATTCATTTCGTTCTAATTAGTGTGTTTCCATTCTTCCTGTCAGTTCATATTTTTCAACAACACAAAATATACCCCGAACATTTTTATATATTTAGAATAATTAAACACACCAAAAATATAAAAATGGTAATTGTATAGTGAGTTTTTATAAAAAAATTCCTTTAGAGATGCTCCTATCAAACACTATACAGCATTATAAGAAATTATAAAGTTAATTGACTAATCATTATGATGGAACATAGATCAAAATAATTTTTTATGTATAATTAATAAGAATGTCCAAAAAACACAAGTTCATAAAGAATTTTTTCACGTTGGTTATTATGATTTTTTACTTTGGTTTATAGGTGACGTGGTTTTAGGGGACGTTGTAAATAAAGATTATCATGTCAGTTACTTAAAACTGATGTTATAACTAATTTCATCCATTTGTTTTTTACATCACTTATTAGATAACCGATTTAAAAAACATATGACACACAATTTATCACAATTATTATTTTAAATTACTTACATGATAAATGGTTTTCACATCGGTTATTGAATAACTAAAATGAAAAATAAAGGGTAATTGGGTTTTCATGTCGTTTATCCAATAACCTACATGAAAAACAAATTACTCACCCTTTATCATAAAGGTTATTGGATAATTGATGTGAAAAACAGTATGAATTTATTTTTCACATCGGTTATACAACAACCTACCTGAGAAATATGTTTTTTTAAAACAAATATACATTGATTTATCTCCTCCACTACAATTATCTCTAGCACAAGAGGAAAAAAATAGATATGTAAGAAAAGGAAGATAAAAATCAATAAAAATACACATATCATTGAACATTATAATAAACTAAACCCCAATGTACATCGATTCCTATCCTCTCCCAATTGATGCTAGAAATAATCACAATAGGCAGCAAAAAATGCAAGACCAAAATCAAGAAAAATACACTTACCATTGAAGTTTAAAATAAACTAAAAACCATTCAAACCTATTAAATGAATTTTCCCATTGAATTTGTATATTTGTCAACTCATCCTTAGTATATGAGTGTTATCCATAAAAAATTAAAAAATATTAAATTGAAATAATTTATCTTGATTTTTCAATAAAAAATATTAAATATTACAGAATGACTTATAATGAAATCTATCCTTATGAAACATTGTAATTTTCTAGGTTGAAATTATTTCATACATGAATCATAAAATATAATATCTTCATTCAATTCCATGTTTTTATTTATGCCACTATTTCAAATAGATTTTATTAGAAAAAAACATTTCGAATTAATATATCAAATATTTAGTAATTGTAAAGGAATATTCACCATCATTTTTATAAAGTTGATCTTGGTGTACTTCTTATTTTTTGTCTCTCTGAATAAATTACATGTCATATTTGAAAATAATATGAAAAAATATATTTGATTCACTATATTATATAAAATTATTAAAATAGTATGACTTTTGTGTTCAATACATCCATAAAATTTTCTATCACTTTACTATGGATAGACCATAGCCAATACAATGTCTGCTCTCATGGAAAAAACACCCAACATCAATTGACCACTGATATAAAAGAAAATTTAATATGATATTTTACAATGTCAACAGATATATAACATATCGTGAGAAAAAATACATCATACCTTTCTAGATAAGGAAACATCAAACACAGAATGATGACATTATTTTGGAATATTTTATCTATATAAACTTTTCCGTTAGCATCAGTCATTGCCAAATCTATAGGAGAAATATATTTTGGGACCATAAATCCATATACATATATCATTTCATTCTCTATAAACATTTTATATAGATACCTAATATAAATTAGACATAATTATAAATTTTCATCAAATTAATGGAACGAAAAAAATTAATCATCTTACAAGGAAAAAACATGCATCGTTTTGATGCACAAATGATCTCTATATACAAGATCCATGATATCACTTTTCCAAATTCTTATAGTCATTGAACTCCCAAATATAGCAGCATCCAATGGAATTTCATATACTACCAATAATAATTTTGTGTGTGTTTACAATTTATTATGATGTATAGAATCTATATCTGATGTCACAACACTTTGAATTTTTTATTGTCTATAAATTATTTATTTACATTTAAAGTTCTCCTATAAAAAATTAGAGAAATATATAAACCATTAAATGAAAAAATAGAAAAATATGAAATGTAACGTAACATATATATACACATATATTTTAATATGTCGATGTAGTCTAGGTGAGAAAAATAAAAAATGACTGATAAATTTTTCAACAATAATCACTTCATATATTGGACATGGAATTTTTGCTGATATGTCTATTATATCATGTACAATGAAACTATTTTACACTATATCAATCTGGTGATGATGAATTGTATCATTGATATAATATACCAGCCCATATGAAACAATATGATCTGGATCATCAATATATAACTCGCCATAAATTGGAAGTTGTGGAGGAGGGGTGTTGGGGTAGGATTAGTAGGAGTGGCCTCTACAAACCTAGATGTGTGAGTAGGATAAGGACGAGGAGTGAGATCTTCTATCATAGGTGGGGGAGTCAGATTGGCATGAAAAAACAATCCTTACATGCCTATAAACATCATATATACCATAACTCTGGGCTTTTCCTCCATCATCACTTAAATATCCTGAACATTGGCTTTTAAATATTCTACTTTTTTATAAACATTATTCTTTGAAGAAGCTTCCAAATTTGGAAACACTGTTCTTTCTGATACACCTATCAGGTATCCTCATACATGAAGTAGGTGTTCGGGCCTTCCCAATGCTTCATCTAAAATATCTTGTCTGTTCTATGTAATATAGATCACTTGTGTGCTCTACTCCTCAAGAGAGTCTTATATGGAAAAAATGTTAAATATTACAATGAATCACATTATATAGTGTTGATTGAACTTAAAAAAATAAATAATATTCCTACAATCTTGTCTTCTACAACTTTTGATTCTTCCATAAGATATTTCCCTTTTTCCCATTCGAGCCCTCTTCAATAATTCGTCTCTAGAAGGGAGAGAAGGAGGGGAAACCTCTCCAGATCCTGATGACTCTTATCTGTGCTTTTGTAGTTTTGATTCTAGTATCTGTTCTTCCAATAACATATACCCACCCTGATATAACATATGAGGCTCTACATTTCTTGCCAGACTCTCCTAGTGAGAACTTGTATATTACTATAAATTAATAATTAAAAATAAATATATCATTAATATGGTCATTGATATAAAAAAGAATCTAAAAAGGTTACATTGTGCATACTAAAAAGACTTCTCATAATTTACATTAAAAACAAAATTCAACGTATCTTCATCTATAAATTTATATATATCCCAACTATTATCATACTGTTTATTTCCAAAAATGAACTATGATGCGAGGGATGATTTAAAATAACTCCATCTTCTAGCTTCCAATGATAAAATTTTCCTCCTAAATTCCCTATTGTTATGTATATCGTATTTTGTATGATAAAAGGGAAAAAATATGTTACTATAAAAAATTCAGGAAAAGTAAAATAATAACAAACAGGTTTACCAAAATGGTATCCCCCAATAGTGATAATATCTCTTTGCAAACACTTTCCCAATATTCATACAAAATACTAACTTTAATTTTCACCTGTACTGATACAAAACTATTGAATTGATTTGTTTTTGGTTCTATTTTAATATCATTATCATCAAAGTGCAGTGGTATCCTTTGTTCCTGGGTATGTGCAACTTATAATTTTTATAAACTTTTGGTGCCATGCTTACCACGCCTATAACTCTTTTTTACTCATATGGAAGTAGATTCCTCATGTAAGGAAGGATGATGAGGCTTATCAATAGGAGAATGTGTAAGTTCCTCCAAAAGTGCATGAGTATGATCATATCTAGAAATATGCAGTGGATCAAAGGATTGATCTGTTATAATACTACAATGAAAATCGACATCAATAAGTGCAATAATATAAAATTCCAACAATTTAATTCAAATTTAACTAAAAAATGAGCAAATATCAACCAAATAGAAAAGAAAACCTACCATAATACATATTTCTTCATATTTTTTATTATTATGTAAAATTATAACCATATTAATGGGATATGAAATGACCAAAATGAATAAAAACAACACCACATTAATGAGATGAAATGACATATTAAAAATCACCCACCTGATAAATCATTTTTACAATAAAAATAATCCTTATAAAATATACTATTATTCAATATATTTTGTTTCATATAAAATGATAAATTTAAAATAATAGTTTTTGAAAATATTAATTTATTTATTAGTTAATTAAGTGTAAACATTGAAAACTAGACAAAAATAAACTAATATAAACAAATAATTGAACTTATTTGTTTTAATTTGTGTTTTAATAAAGAAAATCAAATAAAATATCTCCTTATGAAATTTTAGAATGTAAACCTAGATTAAACACATGTTACAGGTAATTTAAGGAATTTACTAAATAATGTATTCTCAAATTCCTTCATCATCATTACATATGGTACAAACTATGTCTTTTACTTCTTCATCAATATTATTTTTTAATCATTCCATGTATGTTGGGATCTCTCATAAATAATTGTCCTCTCCAATTTTATCATAAAAAATGTACTATTTTTTATGTTAAAATAATATCCCATGACATATAAAATTGTTCCAAAACCTAGAAAATTTATTTATGTGTTTCCATGATAAAATAATCATTTCTGTATTCTAATTTATTCAGATTAACTACTGTCATTCCAAATTCATTATTTCAGACATTTTTGTTATCTCAAAAACCTTTACACTTAAACAGTAGAACTTAAAATTTATTATAATCAACCTCCCATATTCATCAGTGACTCCATAATATTTGTTTGATGTAGATATTGTGTTTTTTCCTTTTGAACCTGAAAAATATATTTCTTTTGCAAATACTGACACACAACTATTCTGAACTGTGCTTCTATTATCCAGATCATTTGTATGAAATTATTTCCATTAATAATATACACGGACCATGTTATCAAATTTAAGCATGGATATCACACTAACCATCTCAATGATTCTAATGCATCTAGTTTCACTGTCACATTAAATCATGGAAAAAAATCTTTGTTGTTCGCATTCAAAATACACTTATCTATCTTTTTAGGATAACATTTTTTCAAGTCATTAATATTCAATATTATATATGGTTGGGCATCATCTATGTTATTCATGATTTATTACAATATAATATTTATCTATTAACTTATCAACTATTTTATCTTCAAGCCACAAATATCATTTCCCTGAAAATTAACTCATTCATGGGGATATGTAGGAAAACAGATGTGCTCCAAATCAAAAAAATAACTTGTACAAAACTATACCACCTCATCAGAAATATAATTTTTAACAATGGATGATTCATGTCAATTTGGATTCGTAACATACACCTTTAATATATTATATTCTTTTCAAAATGATACATCCTACATAGATAAAAACGTAGATAATGAATTGTTTCTCACAACAAATAAACCATTAAATGCAACATGATATCAAAAAATGATTGTGGAAAATACATTTCAAATTGAAAAAGTATAGAAACAACATTGTTTTCAAAATTGTTCACTAAATTTAAATAAATCACCTTATAAAAAATTGAATTAAAAATTAACACACCATTAGGATAGTTATTCTAACATGGGTGGGAAATATTCCACAAATGCAATTGGTAGGAGCTGTTACATCATGATGTGATAGTCATGATATTTCATACATATCTACTTCAAATACTTTAATGAAACAATATTTTTTACCTTTCTAGAATGACAATGTGAGACTTTGATATCATGAATATATTGAAAATATCTAGTTTTCTATATCTTTTATTAGGTATGACATGTTGGAGGTAGGAATGATCACCTTCCAACAGAAGTCAGAGCTAACTCCAAACATATTCCCATTGATAATAAAATTATTCTTGCTTTTAACCCATTTTAGTCTTTCCTATAATATATAACAATTTTCAAATCAAACATACACTGATATTATTCTCCATGTGAATCAAATCAATGTTACATTTCACCTCATAATATCTCTAATATGGTAGCTCAAAAAATATTGACTGTTTCTACCAAATATTTCAATCATTACAAGATTTACATGTATTTCGTAATGTAGCATCAATTTTCTTCACCATTTCAAAATAGAGGCCAATAGATAAAGTATTTGATGAAATATCAAATTCATGTGAGCTATTTAAGGCCTTTTTCAATCTCTTATAAGAGTGATCCATAGGAAAAAACATTCAATGGCCCATGTATACTATTTTTCTCTCAGCAAACAGTTGACAATATAAAGTCTGATGTTCACAAATTGGAAAATCATTGTTTCCCTTATCACTATATCCAAAAAAATTACATATGGTAGTAAGACATTTATAGTGAACAAAATCATTATATGCAGTTGAAAATATTCCATTTTATAAGAATCATACACCCTTATACCCTCCTCCCGTAATAGTTTCAAATCAATAATTAATGGTGAAAAGAAAATACAAGTATCATTTCAAGGCTATGGTGCTCCATAGGTCATTAATCTCAACATGACATATTTTTTATCCAAACAAAATTAATGATATAAGATGTAAATTACTAAAAAACAGCGCTTGAACTATGTTTACTACTAAGGATTTGTTATGGATTCATTCCATCTATGCATAGTCCATGTCAATGGTTTCAAAAATCACTTATGAATGTAGAAAAATAGTGATCAATTTTCTTCCACTTTGGACAATCCTGTAGATGACACATTCATCCATCACATATTTTCTCATCAGTATGAAATATTATTCATTCTACACCATGTGAGTTAGAAAATAAATGACTCTAATGAGGAATTATAGGGAGGTACCCAAATTTTTTGGTAGGGTTCCCTAAAACTTCTAAACTAGCCTGAAATTTTTCATTCATCTTTTATAGAGTGGTGCCCCATTTTTAGGGCACTCTAAAAAAATACATATTAGTTCATGTATAGAACACAACCATTAGGGAGGAAATGTATTTTCTTGTAACCCAATCCCATTATGGATAATATTTTCTTATCCATATAATGAGAATATTGAAGATGATTTTCTCTAATAATAATGACTTTCAACAATTGTAGCATCTCTATAAAGCTCTTGTCACACCATCCATGGTTCACCTCTAGGTTTTTCAATCTTAACACCATCAATAAAACTATATATTCTATACAACCCATATATAATGGTTTTTAGGATCACCATGTAAAATATAAATTGTTGGTTGTGTCTCAATGGCTTATAATTCCATATCACAACTCATTTCCTAAATTGTAATTGATATATCATCTTGAAAACCACCATCATCTTTACATATAAAGTCATGCCTAGTTTCACCATGGTAAATCTATGGTCTGTGACTTCAAATAAGACAATGAAAAATTAAATGATCTTTGATCTTTGTACTTTTCATCTTCTTAAAAATTTAACATTTCAATCTTGGAAAGAAAAACATGTCATTGTTTAGAGAATTTCCTTTAGAAAATTCCAAAAAATCATAGACACCTACTTCATATTCAGAACATTTTCACGATGTATTAATCCAACCTCAATTCATTATCTATAACATATATAAAAAATAAATATAAAAAACAAAGGTATTAATTTACAAAATATTGATATTAGAAATAAAATTAAAAAATATTGAAAGCCAATAATGGAAAAATTATATGGATAATAGAAACTATTGATGAAACTATTCATTCATGCAGATGGAATTACAAACTAGAATCCTTCAAAAAATTTCTCACGAAAAAATAAATGAATATAACCTTATGAAATTATTAAAAAATATGTACAAAAACATCCATAAAAAATATCCATTATAAAATATATAGAATGGGAACAACTAATTCATAGTTTATTATTTTTAAAAATAAAAAATAATTTTTATATTGTAATTAACAATATAATCTTATCATAATTTTCATCTAAGTTTAAAAAATTCAAGGTAAGTAAAATTTGGAACGAATTATCACATTATAAAATCCGATGTTGAAAATATAGCCTCAATCATGTGAGGTGTGCACTAAAAATTCAACATTAACAAGTTCCAATACGCTGCAAACCTAAGAAATAGCTACCACATTTGATTTTTTTAATATTTTAGTTTTTAATAATTGAATTAATCGACTAGGAAAATATAAAAAAATGAATTATAATTTAAAATATAGTTTATATTTCACTCTAAACAGTTTATGGGATACACTATTATATTGAAACTCTAAATCCCTCAAAAATCAAAATCTTCTGATCGTAAACCAGGATAAGGATTTTTCAACTAGATTTATTTACAATGAATTATTATTTTTATTCTTAAAATAAAAGAGTAAAAATATGGTAATGATTCTATAAGAACACAATTGGATAACTGTTGTTCTATTTGGTTCATAAAATAGAATATAAGAAAATAAATTTTATATAGTGCACCCATGATTAAGGTATTCAAACATTTATGAAACATTAATATTTAATAAAACGAAGTTCAATGAAATATCTAGTTCAATAGACATACAAATTAATTCCATTAAATATTAAACTATAAACACCATCATATTTTTCAACAATAATCAAAATAAAACCATTATCAAGTGAAAAAACTACTATTACTACTAAATTGAACTTAAAAGTAGAGGGTTGGGAAGGTTTTCTAGTCTATAGTTGTAACATTAGGCTAAATTCACCAAAAACAGAAAAAGAAAATAAATTATAATTAATTTAGAGTTTTTTGGACCAAAATTTGAATAATTATAGAATCTGCAATATGTAGCAACCACTAAATAGTAAAATCATCCACTTCTAACACTATAAAATTATCACCCAGTGATAGATAAAAAAACCCCTTCTTGATAATATCTAAAAATTAATATATTTTTATAAAAAATTACTTCTCAATCCCTTGAAAAACATTGTTAGGAACTTCTAGGAAAAATAATTAACAAAATATAAAGTATATTCCAACCTTCATGTGAGCTAGTTAGAGATGAGTATATCTAAAATTTAACATGAAACAATGAATATGAATAAAGATGAATATTGGAATATGTAAATATGATATTGAAGAACAACTCATTGATCAATCGTCAGTTAGAGATTTGAAGCCAAACAATGACATAAACAAATGAAACGAAAATGTGTGTGGGTTATACAACATATATCCCTGAAGGAAAATGAAACCCTAGAGAAATATTTAGATTGTATGGCATGATTTTAGCAACTACATTGAAGAAGATGAAATTTTAGGGCTTTAGTGAGAGATAAATAGGAGCTTGGTCCTGATATTGGAAGCCTACCTAATGAAACCCTTGATCTATATATAAATTTTCAAAAGGGGTTTTACCTTGGTTATACTATAACCGACCTACTAAATGGATTTTACGAGGTCTTTCACATCGGTTATAACATTACCAATTTAAAACCCCTCTTTTCAAGTCAGTTAAATAATAGAACTGACCTGAAAGGGTAGAAAATAAACACTTTTTCACATCGGTTTTAAGAAAACTAATTTGAATAATGATTTTCACATCAGCATTCATATAAACAATGTGACAAAGTAATATCAACACATTTTCATGTCTGTTATAAATTAGGGACATGAAAAAACGTCATAATGATTTTTCTATGAGTTAAATGTTGTTTTTAATAATTATTTAAAAATTCATACTTCAATACAATTCTCATGTCATCCTTGAGGTTGTGCTAATAAGATGGTGGTTGGGTATGTTATTTATCAGGTCATTGATTGATCTTAGGCGAGAGGGGATATTTTTGATGAATTTGAATTATGACATTAGATAACATAATAAAATTAGTCTTATAATGTAAATTTACCATATTTGTAAATACTCTGAGATCTTGTAAATAGGTACTTAACATATTTGAAATTTATAAAACTATTCTCGTTATAGTATAGTGATTGACTGTGGGATCATATAAGAAGGAAGTCAAAAGTAAAATAACTCTTTATTTTTTTTAAAAAAAATTGATAAAATGTGCTTAGTTTATATTTAATATAAAAATTAATTCAATGAAAATGGAAATTAGTTTATAATAATTGGTGACATATTCTTTATAATATTATTATTTATAATTCTGCATAGTACTCAATTGATTATTCAAAAGCAAATTTCTTATTCTTGAATCAAATTTAGGATTTCCATCTTTACTTTTCATTGAAAATGTTAGTGAATTAATTAATTAGTACACTAACACCATAGCCCGATATAATGTAGTATACACCCCAAAACAATTCATAAAATTACAATCAAGGAATATATTCATCAAGAATATAATTATAAGTAGTGTAAACTATATCACATAGGTTGTATCATGATCTACTCCCTCAATAGCCCCCAAAACCCCCTATCATATATTATTTTATCCCATAATGGTTAGTTTTAAATAAAATAACAGAATAGTTAATAAATATTACTATAAGAAATGGGAAACTAATGTAACCTACTCCCCACCACATATTACATTGAATCATAGATTGAGATAAAAATACAAAATAACATAAATATTATTACTTATAAACTCAAAAAATAAATTTTCTTTACTCTTAAATTACTCATAGGTGGTTATTACTCCATTTGAATTTATTCGAAACATATGGAAAAGAGCATGATAGTATTGAGTGAAACTGAAATTCCGGAAGGAAATAAGAAACCTAGAATAAGACTGGGGATTTATCATCCATGAATACAACAACATTAATACCTTCGTCAAGAGCCCTAATAAAGAAGGAATTTTCATGTTTTTAAAGGTTATTAATAATCTTCCTTGAGATATATATTTATTTTATATATAAAATTCATTTTAGGTGATCATTTCATATGGGTGGTGAACCTTTGATATATCCTTTTCAATTATGTTATTTTCGGTATAATTGTCAGTGACCTTTATTATCCCTCTCCTCCTTTTTCTAAAATTATGATCTATATTTCTAATTTGTTTCAACCATTCCCATCTTCATCAAGTCAGTATATATGTGGATTCATTTTTATTCGTCATCTTATGAATATTCTCTATGATGAATTCACATTTAATATGAAAAAATGGGTTCACCACTAGTTTGGTTATTAAATTAACCTTGGTGATTTCCCTAAATATGCTTATAGGTTTATATGAATCATAATCTTCCATTTTAATTTATAGTTTAATGATTTTTTGATGGAGTTTCATATTTGATGATATAGAAAAATATTAATAACAATATTTTTCATTTCATTTCCACCCACTAATAACCCTTTATAATATAGACCAATTTTATATTATAACTCTATGGAATGTTGTATTACTTCATTCCCAATTATCCTCTCATAGGATATTACATGCAATTATGTTTAAATTTCAACGTCTCTACTATTTTTTTGTACCAACAATATGATATCATAATCCTTGATATTTTTTTCATTGACACCAATATATATATATATCTCATAATAAGATAACTCTATATGAATATTTTTCATCATCCCCCACCCATAAACTGAGAACTGTGGTAGATTGTTTATAGTATTATATTATTAGAATTCATATGATTATAAAAACTGATATGAGAGATTCATAAGTGATGAAATTAATTTCTCCTATGAATTTTCATTATATTAATTAGTATAAATAATTGATTCATAATGGACAATGTCTCCAGAAGCTATTTGTATAGTGAAAATGTAATGATTGATTTGGTTATAGGATAGTGATATGGAATTATCATTGTTGATGAAATATTTTCTCTTCAATGCATGAAATTCCATAAAAAATTAATTCCTCCTATAACTTTGAATGATTGTCTAATTCATATTTAATCAAGTCAGTCACAAGTTCATATATCCCACTATTGTTGGATATGATAAATATTCTCTCCGCATAAACCATATATTTTCAAACTCTTGCTGGCTTACCTTTATTTAATTCACCTAAACATAATTAAGTCAAACACTCTAAAGATATACAATATAATTAAATCAAAAATTAATTCTCAACCATTTAAATTTATATTTTTGTCTAATTTTTTCAATTAATTATATGAAAATATTTATTTTCATAAAAGAATATTTTAAGACAAAAATTAAATATGGGGTAATTTTCAATGAAATTAAACAAGAAAAGATAGTAAAATATTATCTACATGACATACCCTATACATAATTATTACACACTAAGAAAATACACCATTAATTTCAATAGAAAATAATATAACAAAGGAATGTCAAATTCCATTAATTTAAAGTGTCAAAATATCTCAAATATAATTATTCTCATATTTCTTGGGTTTCTTATATGAAATAAATAACAATGTTTACTTTCTTCCCCAATAAATATTATCTTACCCTAATTTTTAAATCCATTCAAATAAGTACCTATCTTTTTGGAAGTGTTTCCCAAATCAGTTGTAGTATGATTTAACAATGTTATTCTCATTATCAAGACTATTTCTTGTATCATAGAAGTATTTCTATTTATATTGTACCTTTGGATAGATAATCAAGGGATAATGTCTATTTCATTGAATTATTAAGGTATATTTATTTGCTAACCTAGGTAGTACATAATAAAAAAACATTAATCTAACATTATTCATTAATGAGGATTTTTTTATTTAGTGAATACTTATTGAATACTATTTTTCACTCTTCTAACAAAATATGTACCCATCACAACTCAACTTTTTTTAGAGTTTCAGACATTTAGAATACATGAAAGATTTTACTCATTTCAATAAATATTCTTTTTTCTTTTATATTTATTAATATAAAAATTTGATCTATTTTTTTAGAGTAATATTGAATTCTTTAACATCAATTTAATTATTTGTGAACTCCCCATACAATTTAATGATAAAACCCCTATATATTTAGGGAATTAATTTGACCACCCATGATGCTCATGAATAACCATCCCAAAAAATTTTCACCGATTATAACCATGAACAAAACACAATATAAGGGTTAAAGAAGATTTTAAGATAATATTATCGAAATATAATTTTCAATAAATAGATTCTTGGGGTATCAAATTAATTTTAAAAGAAAAATAAATTTATAAAAAATGTATTTAAAAATTAAATATTCAATAATTTGATATATAATATTAATTCTCAATATTTTTTGAAATTTAAAATATATTATTTAATGATAGTACAATATATGTCATGTCAGTCATGAAAAAGATAAATTCTACAATATAAATAAATTATAACCCCCATTGGTGTGTATAAAAGATATTATATAGAACTTTTGAGATGGGTCTCTATATTCAATAAATTTTTAATGAATAATAGAAAATTTTAATCAGTTGATGATAAAGGAAATAAAAATATATCAATACATTGGATGATCAAATGAATATGGTCTATAAAAATTCACTAAATATAATAAATATATATTGTTATTACAATAACTCAAAAAATATTTATAAAATATTTAAAACTCATACAATATAAAACAGAAAACCAACAATATACAAACATCAAGTTTATATCCCCACAACATACACACATTCATAAATATCACTATTATAATTATGATTAAGGATAATTGTGCTAAATATTAATGATATAAAATTAGGATAGTAAATATTAATTGGATAGATAAATATAACAAGGTAATTCTCTAATGAAAAATATAAGTAAAGATATAAAAAACAGTTTTTCTTTAATTAATGATTTAATATAACTCTATATTTCATTTATTAAAACAAAATATTGTAAATAAAAGAGAAAAGTGGAAGAAAACATAGGATAACCCCATAATTTTTATTTCAATTACAAAACATATATCTAGAAAATAAATATGATCATCCACAATATATGGAAATATTTTTTTATCTCATTAGATTCACCACATACTGTTGAGTATATTAATATTCTTTAAAAATTGGATCACCTTTCTATTATGTATATTTTTTCAACTTTCATGGGAAAAATTACATGTTTTAGTGTAATAAGGTAATAAAGAACCACTTACACTTCATAAAGAGTAGAAATTTAATGAAATAGATTATCATAATCAACAGTAGGGAGTAAATAATCCTGTATATATTGATATGTTGATACATAATTGACATTTAGATCTATATCAACATATTATTCATTTCTAAAAGGAAACTAAATAGGCTCCTCCAACCGCTAATCAAAATTTTCCACCTCTCAAGTGGATTATAATTCAACATCATCTAAGAAAATAATCCATAGTGATAAATTTTAATTTTTATAATAATTGAGATTGTTATTTAATTATATCTAAATAAATCTAATCTAAAATAATGTCATAATAGATTTATCTACTATTATAATTTCATTATATATATCTTCCTCTTTATGAAAAAACCTATATAGTGTATATTACTGGAGAATCAATTAGAGGGAATTATTCATTTATCTCCCTCATTATGTGTCATGACCCATCCTTGGGGCCCGTGTCGTGACAACCCCAAGCCTTCCTTCCATAGGTCAGGGGCTAGCGACAACCACTAAAGGCATAAATATCTAAAACTAGGAAGGAATTGACTTTATAAACTATAAACACGCACAATCATAGTAAACGTTGGAAGAAATACACTAAGTATAATTGTATACAAAAAGGAGTGCTGAAAGTAAAGGGGCCGAAAAAAAACCCAACTGTGAAGTACAAAGAAACTGAAAACAAGTACAACTAAAAAGGAACAAAATAACTGAAAGGTGTCAAGAAGCTCTTAGATCGTACACCACAGATCCAACTTGAAGGGTAGGTACATATAGCCTCCTCTGTGATCTCTGTTCGTTAGCCTCCTCCGGGTATTGACTTGTCGTGAGGTCTTCCTCCGGGTATTGTCCAGTCCTTGTACACTCTGCCTTAGTCAGCGATGTCCGTTGTCTACATCCGACACAACGAGGTGCAGGAAATCCCGTGTAGGGGTGAGTATAATGATATTCAGTAGAGACCCTGAGACCCTTTATGTCTCACTAACATCCAAAAATGATAATCCACAAAGTATGAGGTCAAACGAAAACCCCACTTAGTTATATGCCCATATATATACCTAAGTTTATCAAATGAATTTTCTAAATCATGAGGAAATAGAAGAGTTACTAACTCGGCTCACACATGTATACCACTTTTGTAGAGAGTAATAGATGATAAGATATAGCCATTGTATCATATATGTAGTCAGACCAACACATGATCCATGACCAGCTATTCTGTCAGAACAACACATGATCTAGGAACAGAAGTTAAGACTATCGGACCAACACATGATCCAGGAATAATTGTTAGAGCTATCGGACCAACACATGATCCAGTTCCAGCTATTATATCGGACCAACACATGATCCAAGAATATAAATTAAAACTGTCGGGCCAACACATTATCTAGGAACAGTCATAATAACTATCATACCAACACATTATACATGAACAATCAATAATTCATAGCCAACTGTAGGGTTCTGCTCAGGTATGCTTGATTCTAGTAGGGTCCTCTCCTCAATCCAAGTGTCGATACATCAACTACCTCATAGTCTCATGTTGATGTGTCTCAAAGGTCCACCACATCATAGAGGGAAGAATATAAGAAAACGTGTCCAAGAAACATAGGACGAGATGACAAATCCATTTACCAAAAAGTACATGGCATGTTGGAATAAGGTACACGCTGTGTAGTCAGACCTCGGGTACTTCCCATGTGCAACAGACCGTGTAGAAAGGGATGATCGTGTAAAAAAAGTAAGTACGCATCATGTGGAAAGGTTACACGCCGTGTCTATGCAACTGGGGTCGGCTCCATGTATACTAGCCATGTGCCAGTACATAGCCTCAACCTGTGTTCGCCTACCCATGTAACTGGTACATGAGATAGCCTGTGCCACTGGTCGTGTAGTGGAGTACATTCCCGTGTACTCAACCTCGTTTCCCTGTATCCCCAGGATACATGCCGAGACTTGTGAAGCCGCTTCTGCCTTTCTTTGTATAGAGTACACTTCGTGTCTACTGGCCATGTATTTCTGCCCATGTCTTTGTATTTCCCAAAATAAATTCCATGTCTCACGAAGTCTCTTATGTCATCATGTGTAGAGAGTACAAATCCAGTGACCGAGGTCACATGTCGTGTGTTACTTGTATAACGTCTGAAAGAGAATCCACAAAACTCTTCTACTACATGGTGTGTTTGTTTAAATTACACGCCGATTATACTGGAATTTTCCAAAAATGATGCCTCTGGCCAGCGCGCCTCCCATGGTTCCCGTTCATCAGTCTGTTGTTCCATTTTCCATGAAAATTATGCTTCTAGGTTTCCCCGATGTCCCGAATTCTTCTCTGGTGTTTTTGGGCCTCCGCTCGACTCTGAAAACACGTTTTGATATACCCATTTGAAGAACAGTCGTGGAACTGTCCTTTATGTTCTCGACCGATCAGTCACTCGCTATCATCATCGCACCTCCACTAGGTTGTTGTAATTGTGGGTCTCCATTCAAGGATCATTGCGTCGTAAAATGATCCCGCAATGATCTTTTGTTCATCACCCATGAAGAATGTGAACAACACAACAAACATTCAAAAGAATGGTAGACGGAATTGGGCCGGGTTCATTTGGCTCTGTCCATCTGCGTTAGTTTGGTATCAAGCGGGTCAAGAGAAACAATCATGGAAGGAAGAAACAACATTGCTCAAAACAAAACACACCCCTACCATCAGTTTGGTGATCGTCGACAATGTCGCAGTAAGGACGACTTCGTTCTGTTGACGTTGGGTAATGTCTGGGGTTGGTGACCAAGGATGAAACATCATCAGCATTCTTCACGGTTGGCTCCTTCTATTTTGACTCAGTCGAAGATCAAAGGAGAAGTTTGTCGTTCTTCGGTGGTTCTTTATTGTAATGATGATGTTCTCAAATGTTTCTGCAAGCCCTCGATCAAGATCCTCCAAATTATTATTCCAACACCAAAAATAATAGACTCACTATTATTTTAATGGTTTGCAAGAATTCAACATATTTCAAAAATTAATTAATTGAAGCCATTATTTAATATTTTTGGTTGAATTGGCACAATTATGGGGGAAGTTCAAGAGTTCATCCAATTATGGGGAGTTCAAGGTGTTAAAGTTATTGTGGGCCCCAACTCATTGATTACAAGAGGGGTTAAACATAGGGTGGCCCCCACCAAATAATATCTTCCCAAGGGAGGTTATGTGCGGGTGGGTCCCACCACTAACCTCCATGTGGAGGATTTAACCACCAACAAATAAAAATAAGCACACCTTATTTTTATTTAATTTTATTTAAAAACCCCAAAAACTATCTTCCATTCACGTTAGAACGCAACTGCAGTGGAGATCTCACAAGGCAATTACTAACGCTATGAGTTCAATGGTACCCTTGAATTTAATTTTTGTGCACCGGTTCAAAATATATAAAATAATGCTCGTACCTTTATGGAATGTACCTCAACAAAACATCCGAAATTGATTCTGGGCACACCAGGCCTTGGAATCAAGCACCATCAGAAACTATGGACTCGTAAAAAACCCATGAATTTAAAAATAAAATTTCCACAGAATTTCCAGGTCTTTAAATTCTCCCCACCTAAGGGATTTACGTCCCCGTAGTCTACAACTCGAACTAAGGGAATAAATGGGGGTACGAAGTATGCATCTAAGCCTCCCACTCCCATGTTCTCTCCTAGAGGTCACATGCTGCCATAAAAAGTGAACCAGAGGTATCTACCGTCATCATAGGACCTGCTCCTATCGATCCTCTATTTCCATTGGAGCCTCCATGAAAGTCTCCATGTCATTGATGTCAAGCTCTATATGGTCGATGATGTGGGACGAGTCATGCACGTATCTCCTCAGCTGAGATACGTGGAATATGAAGTGCACCCGGTGCAAATGAGGTGGAAGAGCCAGGCGGTAAGCCACCTTGCCTACTCTGATGAGGACCTGGAAAGGTCCGATGAATCACAGAGACAACTTTCTACCTCGACGAAATCTATGTAGACCTCGTCGAGGTGAGACACGTAGGAAGACGTGGTCGACATCCTCGAACTCTAGAGGTCTCCCTCTCCTGCCAGCATATGACCTATACCTGCTCTGTGCAGTCTTCATCTGCTCCTGGATGATATGCACCTTCTATGTGGTAGCTCGTACCATCTCTGGTCCCAATAGTGCTAACTCACATGGGTCTGTCCAGCGCAGTGGTGATCTGCAAGGTTGACCATACAGGTCCCCAAAAGGTTCCATAACAATGGTGGAGGGATAACTGTTGTTGTAGGAAAACACCACAAAAGGTAAGTGGTCCTCCTAGCCGCGACCAAAGTCGATGATACTAGCACGGAGCATGCCCGTGAGGGTCTGGATGGTATGCTCAGTCTGGCTTTCCATCTGGGGATGGAAGGTAGTGCTCAAATAAATCTGTGTCCTGAAAGCTTCCTGAAACCCCTTCCATAACCGGGAAGTAAATCATGTGTCACGGTCAGAGAGAAAAAAAGAAGGTACTCCATGTAAACGCAAAATCTCTTACACATAGAGGCGTCCCATTCTCTCTATTGGGCCCTGATCTCTTATCTGTAGGAACTGGGCCAACTTTGTGAGTTAGTCAACGATGACCCATATCAAATCATGACTCCTGGATGTTCGTGGTAGACCCATCACGAAGTCCATGGATATCCCATCACACATCAACTATGGGACCTCTAAGGGTAGTACCAAGGCTGCTGGTACATAGTGATATGCCATCACTTTCTGACATGTGAGGCACCGTGAGACAAACTCTGCTACCGCCTTCTTTATACCCGGCCACCAGTGCTGTCGTCTAAGGTCCTGATACATCGTCACCACTCCTAGATGTACCGCTATCGGGGACATGTTGAATTACATCAACACCTCCTCCTGAAGTGCAACTCGTACCATGGTACATCCTCTTTGGAGAATGACATGCTGCCCACCTTCCTAAAATCTATCAGGTGCATGCCCTATGGATATCTGAGCACGTCATGTCTCACAGTAAGTATCCACATGTTGTTCCACCCTGACTCACTAAAGAAGTGGGGGAGTGACCATAAGAGACTGAAGGAATGCTGCTCCATCTCTTTCCACAAAAGGATATCTGTAAAGTAGCCAGCTGCCCCATCGCCTCATCTAGTAGTTGTATACCAGTCCTCCTGCTGAGAGAATCTACAATAACGTTCCCCTTCCTAGGAGCATATACTATCTCAAAATCATAGACCTAGAGGAACTCAAGCCATCAGCTCTATCTCATGTTCAGGTCCATCTGAGAGAAGATATACCTCATACTGTTGTGATCAGAGTACACGGTAAAACGCTCAACCATCAGATAGTTCTGCCACATCATCAAGGTGAATACCACTGCTGCTAACTCTAGGACATGGGTAGCATAGCTCTACTCATCATGTCTCAACTGTCAAGAATCATATGTGATCACTACATTCTCTTACATTAGGGAACACGCGAGTCCGGTTTCTAATCTGTCTCAGAAGACTACGTACCCTATGACTTCCTCTAGAAGTCTCAAGATAGTGGAACCAGTCAGCCTCTGCCTCATCTCTTAAAAGCTCTGCTGGCATCTCTCCGACCACACAAAGGGTTTCCCCTTCTACATCAAGGATGCTAGTGGTTCTGCAACTCTGGAGAAGTCTGGAACGAACCTCTGTTAGTATCCATCCAAACCCAAAAAACATCGTACCACCATCACACTCTTGGGTGGCTCCCAAGAAAGTAACACCTAAATCTTCGTTGGATCCACTGCAACTCCAGCCTTCGAGATGACGTGTCCCAAAAAGTGAACCATCGAGCTCCCTTTAGCTGATCAAAGAGGTCATCAATCCTCGAGAGTGGGTATTTGTTCTTCACAGTCTCCTAGTTCAGGATACGGTAGTCGACACTGAGCCTCAAGCTCCCATCCTCCTTGGCAAACAGAATTAGGGTTTCCCAGGCAGACACTCCACATCTACCACTATGGTATTTCTTTCTTTATTTCTTTCTTTATTTCTTTCTTTATTTCTTTCTTTATTTCTTTCTTTATTTCTTTCTATATTTCTTTATTTCTTTCTTTCATTATTTCTTTATTTCTTTATTTCTTTATTTCTTTATTTCTTTATTTCTTTATTTCTTTATTTCTTTATTTCTATATTTCTATATTTCTTTATTTCTTTATTTCTTTATTTCTTTATTTCTTTATTTATTTATTTCTTTATTTATTTATTTCTTTATTTATTTATTTCTTTATTTCTTTATTTCTTTATTTCTTTATTTATTTATTTCTTTATTTCTTTATTTATTTCTTTATTTCTTTATTTATTTATTTATTTATTTATTTATTTATTTATTTTATTTATTTATTTATCCATGCATGCATATCTCATGCCCATGCACATGCATGCCCATGCAATATAAATAAATCCTGCGTCTGGTGAGATTTGAACCCCTAACCTCTTGCATATTTTCCAAAGACTTTACCACTCCAGCAAGCTCGCCATGTGGTTAATAAACAGAAATTAATATACTTATATATATTAATTGAAAAAACAAATAATACATAAATAATAGATATAAACTCGATAATAATAAATAATAAATAATAAATAATAAATAATAAATAATAAATAATAAATAATAAATAATAAAGAATAAAGAATAAAGAATAAATATAAATAATAAAAAATAAAAAATAAAAAATAAAAAATAAATAAATATAAATAATAAATAATAAATAAATATAAATATAAATAATAAATAAAGATAAATAATAAATAATAAATAATAAATAATAAATAATAAATAATAAACAATAAATGATAAATGATAAATAATAAATAATATATAATATATAATATATAATAAATATTAAATATTAAATATTAATAATAAATAATAAATAATAAATAATAAATAATAAATAATAAATAAATATAAACAATAAATAATAAATAATAAATAATAAATAATAAATAATAAATAATAAATAATAAATAATAAATAATAAATAATAAATAATAAATAATAAATAATAAATAAATATAAATAATAAATAATAAATAATAAATATAAATATAAATAATAAATATAAATAATAAATAATAAATAAATATAAATAATAAATAAATATAAATAATAAATAATAAATAATAAATAACAAATAATAAATAAAGATAAATAATAAATAATAAATAATAGATCGTAAATAAAAATTAATAAATAATAAATAATAAATAATAAATAATAAATAATAAATAATAAATAATAAATAATAAATAATAAATAATAAATAATAAATAAATATAAACAATAAATAATTAATAATTAAAAATTAATAATTAATAATTAATAATTAATAATTAATAATAAATAAATAAAAATAATAAATAATAAATAATAAATAATAAATAAATAATAAATAATAAATAATAAATAATAAATAATAAATAAATATAAATAATAAATAAATAATAAATATAAATAATAAATAAAAATTAATAAATAATAAATAATAAATAATAAATAAAGATAAATAATAAATAATAAATAATAAATAATAAATAATAGATAATAAATAATAAATAATAAATAGTAAATAATAAATAATAAATAATAAATAATAAATAATAAATAATAAATAATAAATAATAAATAATAAATGAAGATAAATAATAAATAATAAATAATAAATAATAAATAATAAATAATAAATTTTAAATAATAAATAATAAATAAATATAAATAATAAATAATAAATAATAAATAATAAATAATAAATAATAGATAATAAATAATAAATAATAAATAATAAATAATAAATAATAAATAATAAATAAATATAAATAATAAATAATTAATTATAATTAATTATAAATAATAAATAAATATAAATAATAAATAATAAATAATAAATAATAAATAATAATTAAATATAAATTTTAAATTTTAAATAATTATAAATAATAAATAAATATAAATAATAAATATAAATAATAAATAATAAATGAATATAAATAATAATTAAATAATAAATAATAAATAATAAATAATAAATAATAAATAATAAATAATAAATAATAAATAATAAATAATAAATAGTAAATAATAAATAAATATAAATAACAAATAATAGATAAATATAAATAATAAATAATAAATAATAAATAAATATAAATAATAAATAATAAATAAATATAAATAATAAATAATATATAATAAATAAATATAAATGATAAATAAATATAAATAATAAATAATAAATAATAAATCATAAATCATAAATCATAAATCATAAATCATAAATCATAAATAATAAATAATACATAATAAATAAATATAAATAACAAATAATAAATAAATATAAATAATAAATAATAAATAAATATAAATAATAAATAATAAATAATAAATAAATATAAATGATAAATAAATATTAATCATAAATCATAAATCGTAAATAATAAATATTAAATAATAAATAAATATAAATATAAATAATAAAAAATAAAAAATAACTAATAACTAATAACTAATAAATAATAAATAATAAATAATAAATAATAAATAATAAACAATAAATAGACATAAATAATTAAGAAATATAAATAATAAATAATAAATAATAAATAATAAATAATAAATAATAAATAACAGGTTACAAATAATATATAATATATAAATTAAAGTATATTATAAATAATAAATAATAAATAATAAATAATAAAGGAAACACATGAAAAAGTATGGAAAGACGTGATAAGGGATGAAAAATCATGAAAATGCATGAAAAAGGATGGAGAAGTATATGAAGAATGGGGTATTAGAAAGAATGAGAACGCATGAAAACTCGTGACAACTCTGAAAAATCCTTAATAATGCAACATAATCATCATAATAACCCACAAAAAAACCATTGATAAAGATAACAAGTCATGGAAACCCAAATAAACAGTAATAAATGGAGCTACCGTTAAAACCCATCAAAACGGTCATAAAGAGACAAAAACATTGGACTCACATTAACGGAGATAACGTAAGATCCGAGACTCCGTTTTAGATCCACGACCTGTCAAATCAAAGATCCTGAAACGATCTTCAACCTGAAAGGTGAAAGAGTCCTAATGGACAGGCGGATCGGATGTTACGACCATTTAAAAAAAATCTGACGGGGAACGGGTGCTAGAAACGAGGCATTGAAAAACATAACAAACCTTATACCCACTAAAAAGGCCATAACATATGATCTAGGAGTGCATGTGGGCGCCGCGACCAGTCAAACTGAAGATCATGGAACGAGCTATGATCTGGCAGGTGGAGGATACCGAACTGACACGCGGATCGAAAGTTAGGTCGGTTTGAAGACAAGTTCAATGGGACACCGGTGACGGAAATGGGGTTTTGGAGGCCTTCGGAGGGGTTTTGGTGGTTGAAAAACCCGATAGAAGCTTTCTTATGTCAAACTGGTGCGTAGCTCTCTTCGCTGGCTTCGATTTGATATGTGGTAGAGCCCAAACAGACCCCCGAAGCGAAAGTTATGGCCGTTTGAAGTTGGAGAACTTTTTTCAACTTTTTATAACTCTAATATCGTTCACACCTTAGAACGTCTCACGGTTTTGATTATATGTGCCTCTATATATCTTCATGAGCTTCGATTTGACTGGTTGTGGCGCTTCAATGGACGCCCGCATCAAAAGTTATGGTCGTTTTAGTGATTTCGGGGTTTCTCCCATTTTTTTATTTTTTTCATTTCATTTCACGGCGGTTTTACCGAAACCGCCGCTAATCCTTGAATAAAATTAAAAAAAATAAAAAATAATTTTTTTTAAAAAAATAATTTTTTTTTCCCGTTTAGCTGCGGTTTTAAAAACCACCGTGAAAAAACCGCCGCTAAACGGCGGTTTTCTCGTAGTGTACCTCTCTGAGGGTAATGTAACCCAAATGATGAGTATTCGGCTACACCCTCTTCCACATCAGTTTTCCTTGTGCAGCAAAGGTTCCCTTCTCACTGGTGAAGGTAAACCTGGCCCCATCCTTGCGGAAACACTGCACTTTGTGCCAAATATAGTCAATCTGATCATAGACTGTAGATAACCATTCCATAACCAAGATGACATAATAAGGCCTTAACGCTGCTACTAGGAGATTCGTGTCGAAGCTCTCACCTCCTAGAGTAAGCTCGCTCTACCGAAAGCAGTGCGTAATCGTCGAATCATCTCTCGTACGAGTCTCTAGCTGTAAGGATCGAACTAACACCTCCTTCAGAATCCCTAAGCTCCGAACTAGGGATGTGGAAATGAAATAATGACTGGAACCTATGTCTATAAGAACTGAAGCTAAGGTGGAGTAGACACAGATTGTACCTCGAATCATCTCCAGAGCGCCATAGTCGTATGCCTCAGCTACCTGGAGTTGAGCTCCCCCCTGTCCACCCACTACCTGTGGTCGGGGTGGACCTCCTGGTGGTGGTGGTGGAAACACCTCAAATCGTCGTCCACCACCAGCTGCACGTCCAGCTCCTCTGCCACGTCTATATTATCCCTGCAGACTACCTCGATCAAACCTCTACCACTGCCTGGGAGATTCCTCATCTGTATGTTGATCATCAGTATGGAGGGTCGGAAAATCACGTTCCATGTCACCCTACCCGCCGCAAATGTAGCATTGCCCTCTCCTGTCCTGATTGGCTCTGTCTCATGTGTCCTGCACAACTGAACCCGTATCCTGAGGTCGTCCACCAAATGGTCTTTTCCACCTAGACCTCTATGACAACGGCATGGTTCCAGCTGCAGCAGACCCCACTATGTGATGTCCGGTGGTGGGTCTCGCTGCTGGTGTCTACTCAGCAAGGAAACTCTCCACTAAGAGGGCTTGCTGCGACACCCCCCGCATATTTCGGCAAGATGAGGGAGATCATCGAAGCTCAGATCTCTCGCCTGAGCCCCTGGTTGAAGGTCAGGGCCTTGAAAAATGGTTCCCACACTATGTCGGTGGAGTAGAACGAGAGTTTTGTGAACCTCTCTAAATACTGTGCCATTATCATGCTACCCTGCTCCAGATGAAGTAGCTCATGTATCCACACCACATGTAGGGTGGCTGGGACAAGCTCCGCCCAGAAAAGGCTCTCGAAGTCTGCCCAGAGTTGTGTCACCTCGTCATCCACCTAGAGCATCAGGCTCCACCATCTGCCTGGGGATGCCCGTAGGAGACTCCCGGCAAGGATCACCATAACTTTGGCTCGTGTCCCTACTAGCCCGAAGAATCTCACCATAGCCTCCCACCAATCCTTATCTGCATGTGGGTCTGTGTCTCCCCTAAACATGGGAGGCCTCTGGTGCTGGAACTCGTGCAATGCACTCAAGCAGTATTCACTCTTTGTAGTTTGGTCTGGTGGCATCGGTGGCCCAACGGGTAGTGGTACCGCTGGTTCCTATGCTGTGATAGGGCCCTACACTATGGCCTCCTCGTTTGGTGGGCTGCCATCTCATACAACTCTCAGAACCCTGGCTGGTCGTCTGCATAGAGGTATCCTGAAAAGAAACAGGTGTCCCACAGTCAATATGTTATACCTGGTGAGGTAACTCAAAGATATCACAAAGGAATCTCTTGAAACACACACACACAATCAGTGTTTTCATGCACTGAGTCGAAAATCAGAGGTAAGGGTCCTGATGTATGGATACATCGGTCGCCGCACCAACACTGGACTCCCTGAAATGGGAACGAAACTCAATAATCTTAACTGTGTTGCTTCATAGTAAGACATATCAGAGTCCTAAGTTCTATGGTAGAACTGAATCCTCTGATACCAATTTTTCATGACCCATCTTTGGGGCCCATGCTATGACCATCCAATGCCCGCCTTCCATATTCCAGGGACTGTCGACTAGCACCAAAGGCATAAATCCCTAAAACTGGGAAGGCATCGCCTTTATAAACTATAAACACACAGAATCAGGGTAAAATTTAGAAGCGAGAAAATAAGTATATCTTTATTCAAAAAAAGAGTTCTAAAAGTAATGGGGTCGGAAATACAAGCCCAAATGTAAAGTACAAGGAAACAGTAACAAGTACAACTAAAAAAGAACAAAACAGCTGAAAGGTGTCAAGAAGCTCATGGATCATCCACCATTGATCCTGCCTGAAGGGTAGGTACAGATAGCCTCCTACTTGCACTATGTCTGTCAGTCTCCTCCAGGTACTGACTAGTCACGAGGTCCTCCTCTAGGTACTGTCCAGTCCTTGTACACTCTGCCTCAGTCAGCGATGTCTAATGTTTGAATCTGGAACAACAAGGTGTGGGAAAAGCGTATGCATTGGTGCGTATAACGATACTCAGTAGGGACCTTGAGACCCTTTAGGTCTCATTAAAATCCAACAAGGATAAACCAAAAAGTTTGAGATCAAATTAAATCCCCACATAGGTACATGCCTATACGTATTCCTATGTTTATCAAATGACTCGTCTCAATTGTGAGAAAACACAAGAGATACTGACTCAGGTCCCACATGTTTAGAACTTTTGTAGATAGGTACGGATGATCAGATATAGCCACTATATCATCTATGCTATCAGACCAACACATGATCCTAGACCAGCTATTCTGTCGGACCAACACATGATCCAGAAACAAAAGTTATGACTATCAGACCGACATATGATCCAGGAATAGTCGTTAGAGCTATCAGACAAACACATGATCCAGGTCCAGCTATTCTGTGGGACCAACATTGATTCAAGAATAGAAATTAGAACTGTCAGTCTAACTCATGATCCAGGAATAGTCATCATAACTATCCGACCAACACATTATCCAGGAACAGTCAACAGTGCACAGCTAGCCGCAGGGTTCCGCTCAGGTATGCTTGATTCTGGGAGGGTCCGCTCTTCAAGCCAAGTTTCGATACATCAACTACCTCATAATCTCAAGTTGATGTATCCCGAAGTTTTTCCACATCATAGAGGGAAGAACAAAACAAAACATTTCCATGAAACAAAGGATGAGATGACCAATCCATTTACCAAAAAGTACAAAGTGTGTTGGAATAAGGTATATGTCGTGTAGCCAGACCTCGGGTACTACCCGTGTGCAACAACCTATGTGGAAGGGATGATCGTGTTGAAAAAGTAAGTACACGGTGTGTGTTATGGTTACATGCCATGTCCAAACAACTGGCGTCAGCTCCGTGTATGATGTCCATGTGCCCATACAAAACCTCAACCTGTGTTCGCCAACCCGTAAAACTGGTACACAGGATAGCCCGTGACACTGGTCATGCCTAGCCGTGTGGTGGAGTACTTGCCCAGGTACTCCACCTAGTGTCCTTGTATCTCAAGGATGCATGCCAAGTCTTGTGAAGCTGCTTCTACCTATCTATGTAGAGAGTACCTGTCATTTCTCTTGGCTGTGTAATTCTACCTGTGTTTGTGTATTTCTCAAAATACACGGCATGTCTCGCAAAGTCTCATCTGTCATCCTGTGTAGAGATTACACGCGGTGTGACTGGGATCCCAGGCCTTGTGTTACTTGTCTAACGTCCAAAACTGAAACCATATAATGCTTGTACTACACAGCGTGTTTTTCCTTAGTACATGACCTGTATTATGGAATTTTCCAAAAATGATGCCTCAGGCCAGCACACCTCCCATGGTTCCCATTCTTCATTCTGTTTTTTTGTTTTCCATGAAACTTCAATCTCTAGGTTGTCCTGATGTCCCGAAGTCGTCTCCAATGTTTATGGGCCTCTACTCAGCTCCGCAAAACACGTTTTGATCTACCCATTTGAAGAACGATCATGGAAAGGCCCTTTCTATTCCGGTCTGATCTGTCGCCCGCTATCATCGTCGCACCACCACTAGGTCATTGTGATTTTGGTTCTTCATTACAGGATTTTTGCGTCTCAAAACTATCCTACAACGATCCTTTGTTATTCACCCATGAAGAATGTGAAGAACACACAAAACATTCACAACAATGGAGGTGGAAATCGGGCCGTGTTCGTTTGACATGTTCCTTCAGCATTAGTTTTATAGCAAGTGGGTTAATAGAAACAATCATTGATGGAAGAAACAACGTTACTCAAAACAAAACACACCACTACATTGAGTTTGGTGATCATTGACGGTGTCACGGTAAGGCGGACGTCGTTCTGTTGACATCGGGTAAAGTACGGGGTTGGGGACCGAGGAAGAAACGTCGTCGGCGTTCTTCGCAGTGAGCTCCTTATCTTTTGACTCAGTCAAAGATCAAAGGAGAATTTTGTCATTCTTCGGTGGTTCTTAATTGGAAGGATGAAGTTATCAAAGGTTTCTCCAAGCCCTCTCTCATGCTCCACCAAAAGATTATGCCAATACCAAAAATAATAGACTCACTATTATTTTAATGGTTGGAAATAATTAAAAAGATTTCGAAAATTAATTAATTAAAGACAGTAATTCATATTTTTGGGTGATTTGGCACAATTATGGTGGAAGTTCAAGAGTTCCCCCATTTATGGGGTTTTCAAGGGGTTAAAGCTTGTGTGGGCATATCTTCTTTGATAACTAGAGGTGTTAAACATCAGGTGGGCCCCACCAAATAATATCCTCCCAAGGGAGGTTATGTGTGGGTGTGTCCCACCTCTAAACTCCACTTGAAGGTTTTAACCACTGTCAAATGAAAATAAGAACACCTTATTTTTATTTAATTTTATTTAGAAACCTCAAAAACTAACTTCCATTCACATTAGAATGAAACTACGGTAAAGGACTCACTAAGCAATTACCGACGCTGTGAGTTCAATGATACCTTTAGATTTAAATTCTGAGCACCGATTCAAAATATATAAAATCTTGCATGTAGGTTTACTGAATGTACCTGAAAAAAACATCATAAATTGATTCTAGGAACACCAGGTCACAGAATCATGTGTCGTCAGAAACTACGGACTTGAAAAAATCCCATGAATTTATGAAAAAAAATTCCAAAGAATTTCAGGGTCTTTACATGATGTATTAATATTCATCCTAAAAATATACATGGATGTTTTCTTGTTTAATTGAGTTTTCAATTGCATTAAATACTTCATGTTTATATCGACTAACCAGATCACTTTTATCATTGATCCAACATTATCTCCAGTATACTATTCAAAATATTAGAATGTGAACTAATAACAAATAATAATCTTTATATTCATCATAGTTTATAATCTACTGTTTCTAATTGTATCCATATAGATATAGATAGTGTATTTTCCCATTATAGGACACATATATATATAAAATTATAAAATTCCCCCTCATGTAATCTTTTATTTTAATTAGTTTAATTACATTGAATAAATAAAAACAGAAAACAACATAATGAAAATAGTTAAAAACATTGGAATCTATGTGATTTTCTTATGATTCGCAAGATATATATATAAAAATGACATGTGATAGTTACTTTTAATGTTTATTAACTTAATTTAAAATTTATAAAATAATGATAAAAGAATAACTATTCATAACCACTGGATCATATCTCAGGGAATCTATAAATAACACAACTCTTATTTTTGCCATTTATTATATTTCTACTAAATTATTATAGTTTAAATCACAGTATAGGGTGTATTTTTATTTTTTATTGATAAAAGAAAAAAAATTATGAACTGAAAAGTAAACTTAGTAAGAAATTTTTTTTGGATTTATCTTTAGAATATTAACTTTTTTATCTAATATAGAACTCAATTTATTTTACTTAATTTTATTTTTTCTCAATGAATCCTTCTTATAAATATCATTATTCAGTATCATTTAGAAATAATTTTATATTTTTTCAGTAATAAAATTACCCCATCATTTTCTATTTTTGGGTTTACACATCCAAAGAGTACGTAGTAGTAAAATATGTTAATAAATCCATGACACCCTCTCTCAAATCATTTATACATTATGATATTAATAATATATAGTGTTCCTTAGATCACCTATAAAATTCTATATTCTACTCTATACATAACCATCCCACTCCCAAATCATATACCATTTGATCACATAAAAATAATTCTTTTTAAGAATGAAATGAATAAAAATTAAATGTCGTGATGAGTAATGGGGAACTGTTATAACTTACCTCCCAAAACACATTTGATTGAAACTCATAGTGAGAATTTATAAGATAAAACAATATAAATATTTTTAATCATGAAATTTAGAATGAAATTTTCTTCAACCTTATACAAACTAGATGTTGTTATACATTTAAATAAATAGAGTTGAAATTATTTAGCGAAGAATACAGAATAAAAAAATTAAAATTAATAAGAAGAAGAAAACATTTTGAATTAACTATATTTGTGGAGCCTACTTCCTAGAATTAATCTACTCTAATTCATTTAAGGGTATCCATTATTCCTAAGAGATATTTATAGGAAAATTATGATCTCCCACGATTTGTGTGATTCTTATATATGTAAAAATATGGGTTTTATGAAAATTAGATAATTTTAGTAAATCCTTTATAGTTAATTAAAACTAAATTAATATTTAATAAAAATATTTTTCAATTTCATTCCTCCTATTTTTCTTTTCATCACGAATCTCTATGTGGTTAATTTGATTATCAATTTCCTATTTTAATTAGGCATGTTTGTAAAAGGATTTATTTTTATCTTTCATATCATGCATAAAATCCATATATAAATCAATTTTAATCCACAACAAGAGATTATTCTTTACGATAGTTTGTTTAATTATCCTTAGAATAGTCTATAATATCAATGTTGGGTACATTGTGTAACATCCTAGGTAAAGAACGAATATAGAATTTTCATATTTATTAATATTTTTGAATTAAATAATAATTTAACTTTCAAGGGGATTCTATGTCTGATAGCATACTCAACATTCAGCCACAGGTTTCTTTGAAATATTACATTTAACACGACTTTGAGTTATACAAAAAATAATATTTTATTATTATAATTTTAAATGGTAGTTAACGCCTAGCCATTATATTGGAAAGAATTAATATAACTAAAAACAATATGATTACACGTGTTTTTAAAATGATTTTACTTTTATTCAATATATTTTAGAGGCTTAAAAAATTTATTTTATTTTAAGCAAGAAATATTATAATATTCTTTAAAAGGTCGATTTACTACCTTTTGATGGAGAACCCTTTTTAAATATATTTTGTTAGCTTTAATATGTTCCATTTTAGAAAATACAATTCTTCTTTAGAAGAATAATATTAAACATTACTTTTGGTAAAAAAAATTTATTTTTTCTGGTAAAGTTCATTTTTTGATGAATAATGAAAAATAATGCATTTTAAGTCAAAACTGTCTTTTCATCTAATTTATTTATATCTTTAGACTATATTTTAAATTGGTTTTTATGTATAATTATATTATATTTTTATTATTTAATCCATTTTTTGTCATTTCGAATAATTTTACTTTTTAATTAGACATAAACCCATGGCAATCTTTTGATAGTTATTATTTTAAAAAAAAATTACAATGGGAATTAATATTTATTTAATTTCTACAAATTTTGTGGTTTATATTTGAAAAAATGGATTCCATATTTGGAATCAGGTGTTCCAATTTTTTTTAAATATATATCTTTTATTTTTAGACATTATGAAAAATAAATTCAGTAAATATTTTATTTAACATGGTTAATGGGTAAATATGGTTAATAAGGGTATAGAATAATGTTATAATAATATTAAATTACCCTAATACGTATCCTAATGCTATTGGAAGATATATTTCTGACCAAGGGAATCTTTGGGTCGATATTAGGACCCCATGGAGACACTTGTGTGTAAAAATGACACTTAATAACATTTAATTTAATGTTATGGAAAAAATAACCTAAACATGTATCTTTTACAAAACCAGTTTTTATATTGGGTTTTATAAGTTATATCATAGAATATAAATAGTACTTATAAATAAAATAATATTTCCTACATCAAGGTATTTTATTTATAATTTTATAAATCAAATAAATTTATTTATTTATGACATAAATGTGATGTAGTGATTACCTTATTAATGAATGATTAACATAAATAAGATTATAAATATTAAAATAAATTTATTTTAAAACTATTTTTGATATCCAAGAATTTTAGGGATATTTATGACTTTTTCAATTTTAATTAATGTTGTTTTTTCGAATTAATCATATTTTAATGTATCTTTAAAATGTCATGATATGAAAAGTATAAAAATTGACACAAATGAGTTTTTAAATAAATTAATATTTTATTATATGAAATAATAGTCCTAAAATTATATGATTGTCTGATTGAAATATATGATTTTTTAAATTTTATTAATGATCCATTTTTTTCATTTTTCATTTTATAGTTACTATAGTAACCATATATTAGGAAAATACAAGAAGACGTTGTAATAGTTAATTTATTTATCTGAGGTTTAAAGCTAAAATATAAGGTCAATGTTATGACCTAAACTTGTCTAAAACAAATTGGATGATAGTATTTCGATACATAGTAATTTTATATTATAATTATTTCCCATTGGTGTTATTATAATTCTTTAATAAATTAATAATAAAATAATACTTTCAAATATTCTTAAAGTACCCCTCCACCCTCTGATGATAGGACACCACCACTAAACCTTAATCACACATCTCATGCCCACTTTTCTTATCCAAAATCAACCCAATAATCCCCAAACATCCCTATATTCCTCCTATAATCCTTACTTATGGAATAAGGTAATTAAATATATTTTTTAGATTAAATCAAAAGAAGTTACCTGATTTAAGGTAATGTCTTCCCTCAAGATTCTTTCATTTTTTTCCTTCTCTAACCCCCTAAACTCTCTTTATTCAATTATTTTATGAAAAACACTATTAAATACACTATGTTTTTTGTAAGTATTCTAACTAAACTTAGAAAATCCTCCTACTAATGTGTATAAAACATATTGTTTCTGTGGACAGCGAACTACTACCTCACGAAATGATGATTGTTCAATCATCTCCTACCACCTCTTATAGTGGCCATTACGATGGAACATAAATTATATATGATATTTATGATATTTGTTTTATCTCTATCCTACTGTAAATATCATTTATAACATACTTTAATTCTTTTTATGTTGTATAAATATGATAATTTCATTTGAGGAAGTGTTGACTACCTCTCCCTAAACGTGATATGAATCATTCATGCCATACATGGAATGTATAAAGAATGGTTTTAATGAACTTATGAAATGTATTTAAAATATTATATTATTCTGGAATTATAATATACCTGTTAATCATTTAGTTTTTATTCATTTAAATATGAAAAATAAGTGAAAGTAGCATTCATGCATACGTACGACATACTGTCTCCATGAATGGTGCTTCTCATTTATTATATCCAAATCTTATGGAAAATTAAAAAATACTCATGTACTGGATATATATGATATTCAAATAATGAATACAATTCTAGAGATAATGGAATTTTGACCACATAGACAATTTGAAAGTCAAACAAGTTCATTTTTACTCAAGTACCAAATATCAATAAAATGATCGATATTAACTTAAATAATTATAAAATGGTTATAATTTAGTAATTAGTGATATAAAAAGGATAATAAACTTGAAAAAGGTTCTTAAGAAATTATAAATTAACATAATTTTATTTTTCAAGAAATCAAGGAACATACGTGATGATTCAGACTCAAGGTAAGGGAACCTTCAACCCGCAGCTTTTTTTCGAAGACTAATCTTCTATCATGTATTTAAATTCCATTTTATTATGTTGGGATATGTTCTTCTATATCGTTATTTCTATACATTTTATTTCTAAATGATGAGAGACTCATTTCCATCACATCCGCTCATTTTATGAATTTTTTTGTGACGTCGTTAGGCTACAGAATTTTTGTAAGGAAATTTATAAACTCAATTTCCTATCATAGGGTTTTACATATAATTCATTTATTATTTATTAAATGATTATGCGTGGAATAACTATTTGTTATTTATATTTTAATTTCCACTTTATTTTGTGTGTATATACTATTGCTACACATAATCACCCCATTGATGAATTCACAGGCCATTGATACCTTCTTTTTAAGGGTTATCGTCTCAATCTCCATTCATTGTGGCATACATTGATTTATATAGGACGTTACATTATAAGGTGTATAAAACCCATTGAATTTTAGTTTCATTAAAAAGGAATATTTTCTCTAGGAATCATTTTACAAAATGATAATGGGAATGTTTCTTTTTAACGTACGCGGTGACAATGGCCTTTCTGCCGCTGCAAGCATTATTTGATATTTAGATACCTTAACAAGCCATAATGTTTTTAAAAGGAAAATAAATACCATATAATAGTTTATTTATTTTTTTATTAAATTTTTTTCAGAATGGATATATTATGACATTATATTTAAATGTTATATTGTGATTACAATTTCAAAATTTTATCTTACATTTATGCTTGTTCATGTGTTCTGATTATGTTATGGTTCTTGCGAATTGTTTATGTATACAAGTGGCTCTTTGATAAACCTAGGGTGGGTGAGCCCAAGATAGATCTCAAATTAATTGGTTTACATGATAGAGGTAAGAATTAATGTTTCCCTTGATATATTTATGGAATATACTTTTATGGGTATTCCAAATGTAACTATCTATGTAGCTATAAAAGCTACAATGTAAGTATGATATGGATTCTACAATATACCTTTATAGTTTATGATTTCTATGTGTTATTCCTAAATCTTATGATTTCATGAGGTATGTTAGAGACATTATGTTTTGTATGTATTTATGGAAAAATGTTTTCATTTATTATTTTATAACCCTTATATAGCTTTTTAAGCTCATCCAATGTTTCTGAAATGTTTTTCATAGGGTATTAGGAAGGTTAAGAGAATGTAATAATTCAAGAATATTTATATCAAGAAAAAATATTGTTTTCTTTTACGAGTTTTTATTTTTTAAAAAAATTTATATTGAGTAGAAGTGTCCACAATGTAATATTTGAGATGTTATATAATAGTTATGGCATAATTCTCTAAAACTATAAACCTAAAAAAGATCATCAATGTCAATACTTGATTTAACTCAAGATTAAGCAATGTTTTAAGGTTGGGGCCCTATAGTTTCTATCATAGGTCATTTTAGATATCTTTAGAGGTTAGGGTTTTATTTAATCTTAAGTGACAGAACCATAAAGGTTAGAATATTAGAAATATCCATATTTATTATAGATAAATTGGACGAGTTTAAGATAACTTGAGATTGTATATCATAGTATTTATCCTCTTCATAACATATTATATGATGATTTTACTGATATAATCACACTTAAATTTTGGTTTTAGTAAATGGCTGGATCTAGCAGGCCCCAGAGTAATAATGGATGTGAAGAAAACTATGAAAGTTTTCTGAATAAGAAAACAAATTAAAAGGGCGTTGTAATAAGAAATATTGTTGTCATTATCAACCAACTTTCTATAATAATTATTGAAAACCTAAGACTTGTTTATTTTTATAAGCAAACATATATATGAGAAACAAATCCCTACGGATGTTTTTGGTAATAATAATAAAGTTAACTATATTTAAAACCCAATGTGTCAAGGATACGGAAAGAAACACCTATGAAAATTTTTTATAGCTGCGGGAAGATGTTTTACATGTGGTAATGAGGATATAAAGAAATAAATTTCCATTTAAAAAGGAATCATCCAGTTGATTCCAGTAAAAGGAAAGAAGTTATTTATGAGTGATCAATTAAATGTTTTAAATGTGGTCTCCATAGTTACTATAAAAATTAATTTCCTATCAATAATGTTTGGGAATGGGATTAGAAGTATTGTAAAAATATATGTTTACTAATTCCTAATGCCATTAATATTGAATATGAGGAAACTAAAGATGACCCAGGAAAGGTATAGATTATTTTTTAGCTCATGTTTTAACATTACTGAAATCTTAGGACATTATGCATGATTTTTTTTAATGAATGAAGTATAAAATAATAAGATGCAAAAACATGGATAAATGATCAAGAATAATTTCAATGATTAATATATCTATGAATTGAAGAGTTATGTTGGATCTATGGATAATGATATGTTTAAATGTACTAATGATAAGATTAATTTGGAATTACTTTTCTAGTATGTCCAACCTTAAATATTGATGCGTGAAAATGTTATTCAAGGATGAATTTTCTTTTATTTTGTAAATATAATGGATAACCATATGTGTTTATATGACCTTTTTTTAGTTGATTAATAGTTATTACATTTTGGGATGCAAATTGAAAAGTATTACATAACATTTGAGGATAAAATAGTAATTGGTTATTTTTAGGAAATTGTCATATTTCTGAGTATGTTATAAGAATGATATGGTTTTAGCAAAAGCACATCCCGTAGGATGGGTGATAACCAATCTCTTCTGTAAAGGCCATGTGAATTGAACCCAGAACCAAAGGGCGATAACGGTGCATTGCCTACCACTAGCCAATGTGAAGTCCTTAGTTAGTATGACTTCTTATTTTTAGTTAAATTATTTTATTGATCAAGAATAAGTTGAATTTGGGAAGTTACGTTTTATCAAATGGATATCCTTTGTGTAGGAAAATGATTTTTTGATTAGGTGATAAATGTTATTTTGGATGATGGTCTCTCTTTTAGGAACACTATATTCCTAAAGAAAGTAGAATACTATGGTATTTAATGGTTGAATTTTTATTTTGGATGAATCTATGTTTTTACTGTGGACATATGGCGATTTCGATAATTTATAGAAATAACTAACCTATCATAGGGAATATGTGATTAGGTTAATTACATTTCTTTATGAGACATTATGAGTAATAGATGTTATTTTTATTATAAATGTCAATATTATCTATGGAATATTATGTGATCAAATTCTTCTGAGTTTTGGGTCTCAATCTTAGTTTGGATTATTTTGTGTAATTTTAAGGAAAGAATTTTATTGAATGATCTTTGGTGAACATTGGGATATTGATTGTAAAATTATTGAGATTAATAATAGTATTTCTTTTTATAAAGGATGTGTGTTTTTAGGGATTATATGATCATGTACTATCCATTTTGGTTATGGTTAATCTATAGAAAATCTTTTTTGGATTATGTTATTGTCTAGAAGTTGATTATATCACTTTTTATGTGGCTAAGTCTGCTTGAATTCTCGTTGATTGGAGAAAAGGTGAGTTAGTGGTATAAATTAAGTATAGGATGGAAGTCTACATGAAAAGTAAATAAGTTTCCTTATGTTCTTAGACAACCACAAAAATAAATTCCTCAACAATATGAATATAAACAAAAATTAAAAATGTTTTATGTTTACTTTTTCTATTGGGGAACTAAATAAAATTTTAACCATTATAATTTTGTGATTTTATGGTTGTTAACATTCTCTTAATCAGGTGTTCTATCACTCTCCATTAGAACATGATGGTATGATTTTCTTCCATATCCATGTTTTCCAACATGGAATACCAGTATGTGTTATATTGGTTGTCCTTTTTAATTCTCTTAATTTATTTTAAAATGAGTGTTTTATTGACTCTTTTTTCTATGTGGGACTTTTAATGATGTTTCTGTGCCTAATTTTGAAATTATGAGGATGTAATTCCGAAAAGGGGGAAGGATGTAAAATCCCATGTAAATAAAGAATATGAAAATTTTATATTTTTTTAAAAAAATTAATTAAATATTAATATTAGTTTCAATTGGATTCTATGTCTGGTAGCATACTCAACAAGCAACAATGGGTTTCTTTGAAATCTTATGTTGCACAGAACTTTTACTTATACCAAAAAATAATATATTATTTTTATTATTTTAAATGGTAGTTAATGCATAGTCATTGTATTTGTGGGAATGAACAGAACTAACTATGATATTATTAAAAAAAATTAAAATGTTTTTAATCTTATCAAATAAATATTAGAGGAATTAAATAAGAATGAATTTTATTTTAAGCATGAAATACTCTATTATTCGTTAAAAGGTCAATTTACCATCATTTGATGAAGAGAACATTTTAAATATAGTAATTTGCACTTATTTATGTTCCATTTGTCAAATAAAACTACTTCATTAGATATGGGAAATCATAATTTACTTTGGTTAAAAATTTGGTATTTTTTATAATAAGGTTCATTTTTTGATGAATAGTGAAAAATACTGCATTTTAAGGCAAAATTGTCATGCCATCTAATTAATTTATATGGTTAGATTATATTTTTAATTGGTTTTAAAGTGTAATTATATTATATTTTCATCATTTAATCCAATTTTTGTCATTTTATGTAATTTCACTTTTTAATTAGACATAAACACGTGTCAATATTTTGATGGTTATTATTTCTTAAAAACACATTTGTGAGTTTTGACAATGAGAATTAATTTTAAAATAATTTTTGCAACTTATGTGTTTTGAGTATTTAAAAATATATTCCATATTTAGAATAATATGGTTTAAATTATGTAAAGAGGTATCTTTTATTTTTAGACATTGTAAATAGTAACATTAGTAAATATTGTATTTACCATTGTTGAAGGGTAAATATGGTAAATAAGGGAAAAAATAATATTATAATATTCATAAATTACCCTAAAACATGTCATAATCCTATTGAATGATATTTTTCTGACCATGGGAATCCTTGGTTCGGTTGTAGGACCCCATGGAGACACTTCTGTGTAAAAATGACATTTAATTAGTTTTAATTTAATGTTAAGGAAAATAAAAACTAAACATTTAGCTTTTACTGAACTAATTTTTATATAGTGTTCTATAAGTGATATCTTTGACTATAAATCATAATTATTAATATAAAAATATTCCCTACATCATGGTATTTTATTTATAATTTTAGAAATCAAATAAAATTATTTATTTATGACGCAATGGTGATGTAGGAATTACCTTATTAATGAATGATTTAAATAAATTAGATTATAAATATTAAAATAAATTTATTTTGAAACTTTTTCTGCCATCAAAAAATTGAATGGATGATTATGAATTATTATATTTTAGTTAATTAATTTATTTCAATCTAATCATGTTTTAATGGGTTTTTTGAAAAGTCATGATTTGAATAGTATAAAAATTGACATAAATGAGTTTTTAAATCAATTAATATTTTATTAAATGATATAGTTGTCCTAAAAGTATAAGATTCTTCCAAATGACATATATGATGTAAAAAATTTCATTAATTGTCCATTTTGGAGTTCTTTTCAATTTATTGTATCTATAGTAACCATATATTAAGAAAATACCCGAAGACATTGTAAGAGTTAATTTAGTTAAGTAGGGGATGAAGCTAAAACATAAATTCAATTTTATAACCTAAACTTGAAGAAACCACATTGTATGGGAGTATTTTGAACCATCCTCATCTTATATTAGAAATATATCAATTTGGTGTTATTATAATTCTAAAATCAATTAATAATAAAATAATACTTTCAATCTTTCGTAATGTACCCCTCTTTCCTTTTATAAAAGGACACCACCTTTAACGCTTACTCACACCACTCAAGCCATCTTGGATCATCCATCCTATGCCCAAATAATCTCAAAAAATCCCTTTCTTCCTTTATAATCCTTACTATATGATTAATTCAATTAAATAATTCCTTTTATGTTAAATTAAATGGAGTTACCTGATTTGAGATAATATTTTCTCTCAAGATTATTTAATTTATTTTATATCTCCAACCCCAAAAACTATATTTATTCAATTATTTTATAACAATAGAAGTATCTTAAATATACTATGTTGTTTTTATGAGATCTATTCAAACTACACTTACACACACCTCTGTATAATTGATATAGAATATATTGTTTCTGTGGACGATGAACTACTGCCTCACGAAACGATGATTGTTTATTATTCTCCTACCACATATTATGGTTTCCATTATGATTGGAATAAAATAATATATGATACATATGATATTTATTTTATCTATATGATTTTTTAATTCTCATTCAGAACATACCTTTATTAATTTCATGTTGTATAAATATGAAAATTTAATTTGAGGAATTGTGGACTATTTCCCCATCAAACTGAAATGACTCATTAATGCAGTGCATGGATCATATAAAATATGTTGTTAATTAAATTATGTAACATATATAAAATATTGTATTATACTGTAATTATAATATACCAATCTATCATTTAGTTTTCATTTATTTAAATATGAAAAAAATGTAAGTAGGATTCATGTGAACGTACGACTTACCGTCTCCATGAATGGTGTTTTTCATTTGATATGTCCAAATTTTATGGAATATTATCAAATACATATAATATATATATATATATGGTATTTAAATAGTGAATTAAATTGTAGATATAATATAATTTTAACTACATGGACAAATTGAAATTCTAACCAGTTTATTTTTTACTCAAGTATAAAATATCGAAAAAAGACCTCTATTAACATAAATAATTATGTAATGTTTATAACATGGTAGTAGGTGATATAAAAGGTATAATAATCCTAAAAATGTTCTGATGAAATTATAAATTAACATAAGATTAATATTCAGGATGAACAAGGAACATACGTGACGAGTCAGACTCATGGTAAGGAAACCATAAACACTAATATTTTAGTCAAATACTTATATTATGCCATGCCTTTTAATTCCAATTTTATTATGTTGTTATACGTTTTTTATACCCTTATTACATTGATTTTTTTCCAAATGAAGAGATACCCATTTCTCTCTCATCAACTCATTTTATTAATTTTTATGTGATTTCATTAGGCTGTCGATTTTTTGTAAGGGAATTTCTAAACTCAATTTCCTATCATTTTGTTTCACACATATATTGTTGATTATTTATGCCAATATTAGGTGTGTAATCACTATTTGTTTATTAATTTTTTAATTTCTACTTATTTTTTGTGTCTATGTACTATTTTTACAAATAATCACCGAATTGATAAATTCTAGCGTCATTACTACAATAATTGTATGCGACTTCGTCCCAATCTCCATTCATTGAGGTATACTTTGATTTATACAAGAATTTCCTTTATATGGTATATAAATCTATTTTACTTTTAATTTAATTCTAATTTTATCCTTTCTCTATGAATCATTTTTACAAAATTACAAACGGAATTTCTCTTTTTAATGTACACGTTGACAATTACCTTTCTTCCACCATGAGCATTATTTGATATTTGTCATCCTTAACAAGTCATAATGTTTTTAAAAGGAAAATAAATACCATATACTCTTTTAACATATTTTGGTATTGAAAATGGTTTTAATAATGTATTTATTATGTCAATATATTGAAACGTTATATTTTTATTGCAATGTGAAAATGGTATCTTTCCTTTTTGATTGTTCATGTGTTATTATTATGTTATGGTTCTTGTGAATTATTTACCTATATAGATGATTCTGTTATAAACCTAGGTTGGGTGAGCCTGTGATATCTCTCTAATGTATTTCATTATGTGAAGTATGTACACGTTAACGTTTATCCTAATATATTTAGAGAATTTACTATGAAGTGTATTCCAAAGGTAACTCCCTGGGTAGTTATGAAAGATAAAATTTAAGTATGATATAGATTCCACAAGTTACCTTTATTATTTATGATTTCTATATGTAATTCGGAAATATTATGATTTAACAATGTATGTTAAAGAGATTGTGTTTTGTTTGTATTTATGAACTAATGTTTTTTCTTTATTTTATAATCCATACTGAAATTTTTCTGCTCATCCTATATTTTTTAAATGTTTTTTGACTAGGTATAAGGATGGGTAAGAGAAAGGAAGAAACCATGAATATTTATATCAAGAAAAGTGTTATTTTTTTCTTTGAAGAGTTTTTATTTTATGAAAAAATGAATACTGAGTAAAAGTGTCTACTTTTTAATATTTGGGAGGAAATGTAATAGTTATGGCCTAATTATATAAAACTATAAACCTTAAAATATCCTTAATTACAATTCTTGAATTAACTCAAGATTATTTAATGTTTTAAGGCAGGGGTCTTACACCAGGGACTATCATTTGGAATTTATAAACATAGTATGATGATTTTATGACAGATTTCAATGTTTGACAATATGGAAATATTATATTGACAGTATAGGACATTTAGGTCCAACTAATCAATATTCCTTTATATTATATCTCAATCATATGTTATAAATCATGGATATATTTTACCATTTAAAAATATATTATCCTTCCATCAGTTGAGGACTTTTCTTCACTTTAAATTCGTATATTGTTTCAAACATTTAAATGAGTGAAAATTAACTTTGAATAAGTTTATACATTTTTTTTATTTTTTCCAATATATTCATAAGAATTAATGTTAATACATGTTGAAAATAGGTGACTATGTGGAGATGAATGAAGATGAAAGAACTATTGTATATATATATATGAGCAAATTATTTTAAAGTTCATTCCATTACTAAAATTAGTAATGAATTGAAAATGATATAATGTTGATGCTACTTCTAATAATTCTCATAGATATTAATTTAAAACAACAACATTTATATATAATCATTTTTTATCATACAAGTACGAATCTATGAAATGTGTTGTGGAATGTTATGATCACTGTCAAAAAAATTCATTTGAGGAGTTTGATTATGCTTTATTATAATTTATTCACGTCAAAATATGGATGTTTTAGATGTCCTAAAGTGTTTATTAAAGAGTTTTGAATAAATAAAAAAGGATATATAAAAATATTCATAATCCATTATTGCATTATAAATAATTATGGTATTTGTAATTAATATAAAATGTGAAATTGATGGTATTTCAAAAAAGTTATAGATAATGTTGAAATTACTAAGGTTGTTATGTGTCATGAAAACACACATAGTTGAGTAATTAATTTTTGTAAAAGTTTTAAAATTAGTTTGAAGTGGTTTGGAAACGTTATTAAATTTTATAATGTCATTTATGGTAGTTTGATTTGATTTATATGTGGATAAAATTGATAATAAGTTATTATAACATTTATTTGGGTATATTATACTAGATATAGGTATGAAAAAATAATTTATAAATCGAATTCATTCATATAGGATATAAAAAATAGTTTATTACAAAAATGAAAAATTCCCTAATATCCCTCATTGATATATGTAAAATAAATTTTCATAAATACTAAAGAAAATTGAACACTAGACATATTTAGTAAGATTCATAAAAAATAATATGTAAGATTTATCCAAAGGGTATTTTTATACATAAAAGTAATTCTATAATATTATCATAGGAATTAAAAAATATACTAAGATATATATATATAAGGGTAATTTTCCTCAAATGATAAAGACAATAATAGGTAAAAAATATGATGTTGTCAGTAACAGAATATGATATCTCTATATCCTACATTGAGATCTCTATATATAAATAAGATATTTTGGATGTTAAAATAATGATGATAGTATTTTTCTCTATTTTATAAAACAAAACAATTTCATAAAGTGGTTGTTTTCATTGATGATAAGTAATTCCTATTAAGGTTTAAAATAAGGCCATGACATGATAAATTCTTAGAGTTAGATAATAAAAAATACAATGATTTTAGAAATTGATCATCACATAATAATTTTGATGATACTGCCTTTGATGATGGAGGAGGAGGATATACACTTGCATGATGGTTATATATTATAATAGTTTTCATTCCATGACTATTTCACACCTTAAAATGTAGTTGAATATAGATCAGGTGTTTTTTCAAACTATGATACGTGTTTCCATGCATTGAATATTTTTTATATATTTCTAATTTTACATAGAGGGGTAAAATTACTACGTATTTATGTAGAAAAAATAGTCAGGGAAAAAATTATCATGTTGAATTTAAATAATAATTTTATAGATTAGTATAAATGTGATTTATATGAAAGTGACAACCTAGAAATTTTTTAGGCTATATTTAATGAGAATTTTTTGCAACTTAAAATGAAGAAGATTTATTTGTTGATATAAAATTTCATTTTGTGTGAGATGAAAAAGTTAGAAGTTGAAATTGTAAATAGTGCAGGAGAAACTAATAATATTATTCTCAAAATTATTATCCATTAGTCAAGTAAAGAATATACCAATGTTATCCATAAATACAGGAACATGTGTTTCAAATAAAAATAATATAAAGAAGAACCATTTTAAATCTGTGTCCTATAATATACTAATATCATAGTATTTGTGGGGCATGTCAGCCCCATTATTTTTGTAAAGATAAAGGCAAGGATCCCCTTCACGATATGTCTTCTATATCTATTAATCCATATTTCTACCACTAACATTTCAAAATTTATATCCTTTCGTTGTATATGGACAGTGGTCATCCTGGAATGTGGTCTAATGATATAATCCTCCTTCTTACCTAAAAGTAATAAATGAACGTTTGTTTTATAAAAGGGTGATTATAATTGGTGGAATTACAATATATGTTAGTGTCTTGGGGATCCATTCATTCATGGGTTATTATGGTAGTGGATTTTATTTAGAATTTATGTTCCACACTATTCACAATGATATTTACATTGAATAGTCATTAAATATCACAGTTGGTATTATTAAAAATTAAACAAATATATTTTTAGTTATTTAAATTTTAATTCCATTCCTTAGTTTTTCATCTTTTATCTTTTTTGAGACTATATAAGGATGATGATTCATAATATAACCATCTAAAATACTAGTTGTAAGGGTAACATGGTTTTGGAATCATTTTCTTCCCAAGGTGATGAACTTCATCCTCCCAAGATTTTTTCCTTATTGTGTTCTATAACTTTTTATAGTAATGTTTTTATTTTTATATATTCTATAAACTATTATTACTATAGGCCACTATATTCATAATATATTTTAATTTTACTTATTTAATAAAAAAATAATTTCTAATGATAAGGATGGAATGTATGTAGTACTATAAGAAAAAACCAATTAAATACATGTTCTTTCATAACAGATATCTAATTATTTTGAAATAGTGACATCCCAAATAAAGGTTGATCTTGTTCAATATTTGGTTGATGGATTTAGTAATACTATTAGGATGTATTATGAAAAAATGACTACACATATTAATTTTTTAATATATTTTATATCGATCGAGAAACAAAACATGCTATTAAATTGATATCCTTCTCTATACGCACATGCGTTCATGTTTTTTAGGATATAAACTATATTTTAAACACTATTTTTTTAATGTAATCATACATCTCATTCATAACCCAAACACATCAAAGATTAAGTTCCCTCATTGGGATTTAATATGGTGAAAATCCATATGTTTTGTAGTATTTTTCATTTGAATGTATACAGATATGGTTGGGAGGTCAATAATGAGTTGATTATGAAATTAACAAGGAAAAAATGTTAATTTCATTAAGTAATTATAATACAAATATCAAGGAATTATCATCCCCCCTCTTTTTGATATATAATTCAATACCATGGTATAATAATTTCAAAAAAATCAAACTATTTTTCCTCCCAAATATTTATTATTGATATATTTTAGTATTTTATAATTGAAACTATTTTAACAACAGAGGTATTACAACATTAGATAGAAGGAATAATCATGATTATAAAAAGAAAATGACATATTTTCTTCTATATGATGTCTTAGAAAAAAGGATATTTATTTATTCAGTTTCACTCTAACAAAAGAATTTTATTCTACGACATTATTTTTCAAATGGAAGTTTAGGGATTAATGATAATGAAATGAATATAATTTTGATGACCATAAATAATAAGTTTTATACCAATTTTATGGGATTAAAATTAAAAAATTAAATTTTTGGTAATTAGTAAATAACGTTTGAATGATATAATATGGTGAATGAAGAAAAAATACACATATATAGTGAAAATTTTATGATTTTAGAATGAATAATTTTGTAACCACTGATCATTACGTCAAAATGGTAAATAAAATATATATCATATACTAGTTGTTTTATAAAAACATTTGAAGCCTAGAAAAATGTAAAAAACTAATGAGTAACATCCAAGATAGGATTATTGAAAGTTTTCATCACATGAGGATAGATATAATTTACATATTGATGATTTTAAAAATATGAATATTTCTTATGAGATTATGAAAAATCGTTCAGTCAAGAATAAGATAAAAAAATAAATGAAATTTAGTGAACTAAAAGTTCTCTAAAATTAGGATATTAAAGGTGTGTGATCATTAGATTCAAAAGATGGTGAACAAAGTGATAAATAACATGAACGAAACATATCTCTTATTTCAAGAAACATCATAAAAAATAGTCTAGTACAATGTTATAATCCATCCATATTTTATCAGTTATGTTGGAATTTAATATGTTGAAGTAGATTGTTTAAATGAAAATAAACTCCACAAATAATTGTGATGAAAATGTTTAGGATTTTCCAAAAAGGGAATTGGGAAATGAATAATGGGTGTTTTTGGAATAATGATTTTTATAACAAGTAATATTATTAGAATAAAAATCAGTTGGTGAAGACTCATCCCAAATTAATAATTTAAAAGTTTGAGACACAACTAGAATACACTCTTACCTCATCACTCATATTATAAGGAATGAAGTCTTATGTCAGTGATGTAGAAAAATATGTCCTCTATACTAAATATGTGTTTTAAAATGATCTCTTATAATTTCATAATAAAATATCCAAGCTCAAGAAAATTATAAAAAATATTCAAATATATATTGGGGATAAACATGAGATAGAAAATTATTATTCAATAAAAAATGAATATTTTTTAGGTTAGAGTTGTATAACAAGATGAACTAGGGAGATATGTTGATGTAATGTTTCATGTGAAATAATAACATATTAGAGAGATATAATATAGGTGGTGTTAAAAAACAATCGACATGAATATGATATAATTAAATTTTGACAATGTTGTCAATGTTTAAGAGGAATCATCCCATGATGATTTGAAAATAGTTCAAATGAATAAGGTAAAAATTCAGCCAACTTCTTCAAAAAAAAAAATACAAAATCTATTTTGTCTAACAATATAGATTCTAAAATAAAAATTATTCTATTATAAAACATGAAATTTTGTAAAAACATCACTATTATAAAAAATAGTGTCAGTCTTGAGTTTATAAGGGAGAGTCTCTTAAGACAATGTCAAAATAAAGGCTAGAATGTACCAAGAATGCAAGAAGTTTTTCACCAATAAAATAATCAATATTATTGATGATATCACTTCAGATATTATTTTTTGTATTATAAATATATTGGGGGAAGTCTCTATTAAATGGTAAAACATTAGTTTCCTTGGATATAGAATGATTCAAGAGTGGGAATCCTTGAAAAGAAAATATGTAGCTCTATAAAGAGGATAAATTCTCCCATTATGGTGAAATATATGGTTAAAATGGTATAATAGTTGTATAAAAATGTACTTGACTGTCTGAAATAAATCTAGGGAATATATTGTCATTGATTTTAATTTTATAATGTATGTATGAAAAAATTTATAGGATAATATCCTTGAGTTATTGCAGAAAAAATAAGCTCGTGTAAGTTAGAGGAGTCCTTGCCACTCTTCAAAACATAGTTTGAGAAAGTTTCAATAGAATATGAAATGATATATTTTACTTTAACAAAGGAATATATGATTATTTTTAATCATTTAAAAAATTAAATATTAATAAATTTAAATATAGTTTATATAGTTATTTTTTATAAGAAAATTCACATGAAAAATAAAAAATCATTAGATTTTGTCTAACAATGATAATTCAAGAACATATAAGATATTTTTTTGAGGTTGAAATAAATAATTTATTGGTTCTTGAACTCTAATAGATCATACTATGAAATAAATCCCATGTAAGATGATATTTTATAAGATAAATATCGTGATACTCCCTATAGAAACTTATGTTATGAAATTTATAAGAGTTACAAAGTAACGCTCTCCCATAGTTGAGTTTCTAATGAAATTATGACTATAGTTGAGAGGAAACTCTCAACCTTGTTTCTATTACAAAGGAATACAAAAATTATACCATATTCCCATATTTTGTTTCATATGTGTCATAATTTAATAGTTATAAACATATATAGATAAATTAATTCTATGATAGCATTATATCAAATTATGGTATCCATTTTAGAGTACCTAGTCATTATTAGAAATATTTCATGTTGTCTCCAAAAATGTTTTATACTCACCTATAATGAAATAAATAATGAAAAACAATTTATATATTTAATGTCTTCATGGGTTTTATAAAGTAGAATAACTTATTTGGAATTTATTATTTCATGTGAATATATAGAATGTCTATATTGAACTAACGATTGTAATATTATTATCATAGTTCCCTTTTATATGTTGACACGATCATTAATGTTTTAAACTGGGGAAATGTTTTAGATTTAGAGGTGAATATTCATTCTTTCACTTGAGTGTTTTAATTTGTTTTATGAATATTATTACATGTGTTTATATATTAAAATTGTTGTGTAAACTATAAGAGTAGTTATTATTTCCTATTATATCACATATCATAATGTTTATAGAAAACATTTATGTCCAATATAATTCCTCTTTTTTTATGTTGACAATTAATCATACAGACATAGATTTGGTTGATTTCAGGCTAATTTCTATGTTAATTGTGATATCATCCATCTATCTGTTATTCAATCAAGTTATAACCATTGAAAGGATATTGAAGTACATAAGATTATTTACATAGACACAATAATATAAATCATCAAACGAAATATATTTACTATAGTTATAAACCTTAGAATTTATTTTCAATGGGTATTTAGTTCAGAATTAAAAAAAGATATCGTCAATAAATTTGAAGGGGTTTATTAAATAACCTTATTTGATTATTGAGAAGATGATGAATTGATTATATTTTCTCAATATATCTAAAATATGTAAAGTTAATATAAGTTGGTGTAGGGTGATGATGGAGGTCCCAAAGAAGATAAAAGAGATGATCCTCGTATATATTGAAAAAATAAATTTGTGTTTTTTCATTAATTACATTATGAGTGAATAGAAAAGTATATTGAGTTAATGTTAAAACTTAGTAATCTCAAATATACATACTCAAGAAAACATCTTTTTCATGTGTTGATTATTGGGTATGTTAGTATAAATTAGTTACAAGTTCTATTGAAATTTTTTATCACTTCTAATAACATGTTTTTAAGGATTTTGAGTCTATTTTATTTGAATCAATGAATATGTAATGTATTCCATATTACACAATTTAATGTTATGATGATTCAAGATCTAATACTGGATAGATATATTGACAATAAATTCATGGATTATTAAGAATTCTGATTTTTGTATGTAATATTAATGTTCACCAGCTGGTGTTGTAAAAAAGGATGAGGTGAAGATATAATTGTTGAGGTAACGAGGTGTCATTAACACACTTATTTTTTAGTATTTAAATGTTTAGAAAAATTATAAATGGTTTTTAATATGATTAGAAACATTTTAAAATTTTTAAAATTCATTTAATGCTGATTGAATTTATTTAGATGTAACTGGAGTTGATTTAGTGTTATTTTCATGTTTATATTCATATATTCTAGAGTTTATAGGTAGAAATGATGAATTGAGAATGGGGTTTCATATATAGGTGTCATCTAGAGGTATGAACTGGAATGTTGGAAAAATTACCCCAGAAACTACATTGAGATACTTTAAAGTAATTTGATCGAAAAATGAAGAAAAGTGACAATGTACTAAACTCTATAATTGTTTTATGAAATCATATGGAAGTGTCATAAAAAGTATCTACTTCATAAATAAAATTATTACAGTTATAAAAGAAAATGAATTATCAATGTCAATAAGATACATAATATTTATTTTTATCATATGTACAAGATAATAAATTGGGAAACAATTTAAGATTCTAGCCATAAAATATCATATGACGATATTATTATGTGGGAGTAATATAAATAAACATTATCTTAAAAAAAATTGAATCAGATGATGTTGAAATTATTTTTTATTTTATTTTACACCACAATTACAAAAAAGGGACTATAATTCAATTAAGAAATATGGGTCATAATACATTATGAAGGAGACCACACCAATACAAAATTTGAGATGAGATATCAGTCAAAGAATGTTATGAGAAAGATATCTTCACAATATAGAGATGAAGGTCATATTTTAGAAGTTAGTTGGGGAAGCTATAATATCAATTTTGAGATTTTGTTACAGTATAGTGATTTTTATACACCATAAGAGGCAATGGAATGAGAATCATGGGTTTTTTAATGTCATATTATGAGCTATCATGTTATAATGATTGGAAACATGTTTCAATGAATATGTGGATAGTTTGAATTCTCTAAAATTTTATATATAAGAAAACTCAGGATAATTATAATTATATTTCAAACATTATGAAGTGGTATGCATGTATCAGTTTAAATTATATGTTAATGTGAATAAAAATGGGAGATTATGTTGACTAGTTTTAACTAGAAGATGAGGCTTCTAGCAATTAATGAAAAATTAAATATTAAAAATATGGAAAATATATTCATGTTTTCATTTATATCAATGGAAAATAAAGAAATAAAAAAATAGTGTAAAATAAAGAGATGCTAATAATATTGAGGAAACATCCTAGTCATCTGAGAAAGAAGAGTCTGATAACTTCCAATAAGTAAGGGAAACTATGTAATGAAGAATAATAAATATAAGAATAAGAATATTTCTTTAATATCAGACCTATGATGTCCCAATATCCTATAATATGATTGGGAATTTGATAATAATTCTTTGTTAAAGAACTATTATTACAAGTATAGTGTACTACAAGAAAAAATAACGCTAACCCATTTTCATTAAGGTAGAAGATTAGATTATTATGTTGGAGTAAAATCTCAAGGGGAAGGATAATACTATATAGTAGTTGTTGGAACGATCGAGGAAGACAAGAAGGATCTTGAAAAAAAATAGTTATATGATTTTACACATTATGGATATTGTTAAGAAGTCATGATATTGTTCATGATTTAGATGAGTTATCTTTCCCTACACTCAGATCCATTATAATTTTTTATGGATAATATCTATCTTCTCTCAATTGTTTTTTATGTTAAATATTTGCCTCAAACTCAGTATGATTCCAATGTGGAGAATGTACCAATATTTTGGCCAAACGTTGTAAAAATTATGTGATTTGGAACCATTTAATTTGGTTACATATTGGTATAGTTGATAATTCAATAAATATTTTATTTAGACATTATCATATCAAGATGATTAATATTAAGAACAAATTATTAAATACACTACCATTAATCATTCTATGAATCATACATTTTTAAATAGTAGGGAAGATAAACTTTATACTTCTATTTGGATATCATAAGCCTTGAAATTAGATAATTGAAACTAATTTGGGTTAATAATAGAGTAATATTCTCCTTTATATCAATTTTTCATCCTACCAAATACAGTACTATTGTAGCACATTGATATTTTAAAAAATAAAACTATGTTTCGTAGTGTATACAACACCCTAAACTGAGCCCAAACAAACCATTAAATTTTTTAATTGAAACATGATGGTTATAAATATGTTATTAAACTAGTGGGTATGAATGGGAATAAAAACATTTATACATATAAATGATTTATTTATTCAATTTAAATATATTGATAAATTATTATGAAATAATAACTCAACTATTATTGAAGACATTTTATTCTTCAAAAAAATTCTACAAAAGTAATTTCAATACTTTCTTTAAGAAAATATTATAATTTATTTCCCAAACATTTAGAATATTTATTTTATAAAATGAGAATAATTTTTTAAATCCATATATCAAAATTTATATTTGGTTAAATTTTAGGATTTTCCTAAAAGGATTGATTTTTAGTAAATAACAAAAATTACCAGATTTTTAAAAAAAATCATTTTATTAAATTAAATTTATTAATATAGACGGCCCATTATAATTTTTATGTGTTATTAATGTGAAATATTAAAAAAAATATTTAGAATTATATAATTAATTTAATTTTAATAGGATATTTTTTTATTTGTGTATAAGTTTATTTTTTCCTTAAAACATAGTTTTCTGTAAGGTTTTTTTAAGGGAATACTTTTAATAGATATTAATTAATTAAAATAACCAAAGTAAAAAAAATATTTAAATTAAATCTATATTTTATATATCCATTTGTATAAATTTGAATTCAAATAATGGTGTTTTTAAGTCAACGATTTAATATAAGATCATTTATTAGTTAAAAATTGATTTTTCGTGAAAACTCATTTTTCATGTAGTTGAATATGTTTAATAAAAAATTAAATTCTATATATTATACAAATTTAAATTGAAAAAAATGATTTAAAATTTTCATTCAATAAAAATTAATTTTATCTAAAAATTTATACTTAATATTTGTTCAGAAGGAAAAGTTAAAAAAAAAATAGTTAAAAATTATTTCAACTATTTAATTTTCCAATTTCCTAGTATTATTTTTTAGTAAATTGGATATCATATTTATAAGAATTGGCTTTAATTATATATTATGGATCATTTAATTTTGATTATTAAAAGATTAATTACCTAGGAAAAAATTAGTTATCATGGTGAAAATGAAAATGGTAAAATGTAGTAACCATAAAGGTAAACAGAATAAAATATTTATTTTTTAATGTTTCATAAGTTTATTTAGCTTATAATCCCTCCACTAAATCATTAATCAATTATTTAAGAAAATTTTTGTGAGTTAATTTCCATTATTGAATTCTTTTTCATATTTATTAAAAATAACACTACGCCTAACTTAGAAAAAGTAACATCCTCTCATTTTTTAATTACACATAAACAGCTTCTATACTCTGATAATGACTACCAAAATACCATCAATACACCACTTATCGTGCCCAATATTCATTGACTTTATTATAAAATCCACATTGTATTTCTTTCGGTGAAAACAAAAAGAGGTTGTCTGAATAAGTTGAATCATTCTTAACCATGAGTTTTGATTGATTTATTCTTAGACATTATTATAAAGTTATTAAACTTTGATAATATAATAAAATCAGTTTATAACATATTCATCTACATTATTATGTTATTATCATAGCATGAATCTATCACTTCTTCCATAAAATAGGGTATGAAACAATTATTCTTGTGTATGGAACAATACCTCTTATTCAACCAATGCAATTCATTTCCATCATCACCTCTCATGCCTGAATGGCCTGAAGGCCTTCATTTTTATTGATTTTTGATAACCCCCTTTTAAGGGATGATGGAGAACCCTTACAAGGCATGTAGGCTCAGATATTACAAGGCTCGTAGGCATAGAAGATTACATGACCCAAAGGTCTTAGGGTATTCAACGAGACTATCTTCAAAGAGCTGCCCCTACCCAGCATCTACGTCATGATAGTAGCTCTCCACCTTTGCATGGTCATCTGCCTTGGCTTCCCATGCAAGAAAAGGCTGGTATCGATGGAATAGCCATACCCTCTCATTCTGACAATCCTTTTGGTTCTCCTTTGGTGATTTCACCTGCTCTGAATCCTCTTCTAGGGCTGTTTCTTTTTGTAATGTGTCTGGGGAAACTGCATGTGGCCTGAAGGCCTTGAGGTGTCTTGAGGGCCTTAAAGGTGGCCTGAAATCCATACTGACCTGAATGCCTGGGTGGCCCGAAAGCCTTAAGGACTCCGAGCCCAAACTGGTGTCCAAAGGTGAATAGTTGCAGTTGCTACAGAACCGAACAGTACCTTGTACATTAACTGCTACTGTGCCTGCTACAGTACCCGCACGTTGTACGGTTTTTCTACAGTACCTGTATAGTGTACAATTCTACTACAGTACCACACAGTGTACAGTACTGCTAAATTACTGGTACAGTACCTTCTACAGTATAGGAGAATATGCCTCTACCTGGTTTTGAACCTAGGTCTTATGTATGCACTTAAGGATACCTCACCAACTGGGTTGAGGCTCATGTGCCTCTCATCGATAATTAATATAATGTATATAATGTATATGTAAAATTTTTATGAAATATTTATACATATATAAATGTAATATATGATATTTTTTTTACCACTCCATTCGGTTAAGGATGATAACAGTGTTTGTGTGCACGTGTGGATTACCACCTCGACAAAGTGATGTGATTGCCTTTTATTTAATGCATCCCATTAATGGTATATATTAGTTTGTTTAAAGAAATTATATTATATTTATGATATAAATATAATTCTCTAGTAAAAAAATATTACTTTATTTCCATCATGATCATTGAAAATTGGAAGTGTTGCTCATCCATATGCACAACCTACTCTCACCATTTTTCTATCATAAATCATTTTTCATAATCCACTTTTTATTTTGTTTTCAAAAATAAAATTTATGTTTAAAAATGATAATTTTAACATGATTATTATTCTCAATATGATTCAGTAATGAATTATTTTTCCATTATCAACATACTGAAGACATTTTGGACATATAAATCGATGACTGACACAAATATAATTTATTAAGAAACGAAATATAGCATTTTAATAAATAAAATAAATTATTATAATATAATTTCACATTTTTTCTTTGAATTTAATAAATTAACATATTTTTTATTATTAAGGTATGTTATGTACATATGAGAAGAGTTCAACTCGAGGTTAGTTATTTCCTCTTAATTTCCTTTTATTGAGTCATAAATTAATTTTTTTCACCAAATATTTTTATATGTTGTATACATTTAATATTCTCAATTATATATCATTAATCCTTTATAAATTTATTTATTTAAGTTAATATAAATCTTAAATCATCTAGGGGATTTGATTTTCAAGTTACCAAGTGGTATGGTGTATTATAACCCAATTTCATTTCATTGGGTTGTATTAATTCTTCATTATCTTTGGAATTCTAAGATTATATGGGAAATTAATTTTGATTATAATATGTTGTATTTTAACATTTTTATGGGTATTTACATTAGATTCACATAATAAATTAATTGATTATTTCTCACTTGAATGGAATGATCTTTCTATGGGATGTCATCTCATTTTTCTTTTATTGAGTTATATTTTAATTTATTGTACCTAATTTGTTACATAATTTTAATTTTAATACCATTGTACATTTTATGTCCTGAAACCATAATAATTCATGGAATTTTGGGATACCATTCATTTATCCTCATCCAATTGGATTTGATTCAAATGTTACCAATGTGTTAATGGCATTATTTCATTATCTATTTTATTTTGGTTATTGTCTGTGCTCAAGGTTATATTGGAGGAACCCTTATAAAATTATTTTCATGAACCACATATATTTTATTATTATAAGGTAATGAATTAATTTTATATTTTTCAAAACTATTTCCTATTTTATTGAATGATGAAACTTCATGATATTTTTTAGAATGTAATTTTGACCTTTTTTAAACATTTATATATAGAATCGTACATTTCCTTGCCAATAATTTTATAAAATTCTATTAGGGAATATTTTTTCTATTGTTAAAATAATTAAAATAAATTTTTAACCACTGTTGAATATTTTAAAATTTTGATTAAATGTAATATTTTTTTCTTTTTTCAAACACATTACTTTTGGAACATTATTAAAGAAGATTGAAAGGGGAATTTTTAACTTATACTACAAGAATGAAATTTTCAACCATCATGAATAATAATTTCATTGAATAATCTGTTAAAACTTCCATGGTAATTTTGAATGAAATTTTTATATAAGTTTCTTTATATTTTATTATTTAATTGATATTACTTTAATGTTAAAATGTTATTTTCCTTCAAAAAAATTCCATGTGATATTCTAAATGTGATTAAAATAAAATATGACAACATTTCATTTCATGGATTGATTCTAAATTATATTCATATAAAACTGATATATATTCTTATCTAATTATATCTTCCTTCTAAGGGGTTATACATGCCATGTGTTCATTTATCAAATGCCTTCAATATTAAATTTACATTTCTGATGGTATGAGGTAGGATTATACAACCTGTTTTTTGCTAAGGGAAATATTTATGTTTATTCCTTATGATTTATTTACCTTTTGTTTCTATGAGAAATCATGAACACGTTATTATGGGTGTATTCATATGTATAATAAATGTATTGATTCATTCTTTTCTCAAAAGAGACATTATGTGTGGGATTAATGTAACGCCCCGACCCCACTTACCCAGAGTCGGTGCATTATTGTGTAACATTGGCATGATCACAAAAGATAAAGTCTCGAAAGACCGATTAGTTTAGTAGCCTTGGAAACACTATATACATTCATAAATGTTACATTACATCATAAAGTGAAATACTACAATAAAAAAGTCTCCATAGTCCACACTCATATCCTCTTCTGACTATCCCTGCAGGTCATTCATAAAAAACTTCTTCACATCCTGGAAAATATTAAAACATTGAAAGGGGTGAGCTTAGGTGCTCAGTAAGGATAACAATATTGCGGAAGATTTCAGAAATATATATTAACATTTAAGGCAATGTATAAATAAAACAAAAGACTTTTTAAACTTGAACTTCAGCATAATATGGCAAAAATAAAATTAAATAATTCCATTTACTTACTCACATGGATATTCTACTAGTCGAATAATCCCATGAAATATCAATAACCACTTTCATAACGATGGAATGCATAATTCCAGACTATCATAACCACGTAGCCAAGGCCTCGTTCCATGACCACAAATAAGATTTTGTCAAGGCCTCGTGCCAAGACACTAGTTTGTCTCATTAGACCTTCCGATGCATCGAGGAGCTATAGCGGGCTCCACCAGTCACTTATTAAGTCCAATGCATTCCACATATGAATAGGTTTAAACATATCATATAACATAATCCTATCACATAAAACATTCATAAATGAAACATAACATTTCCAAATTTCAATAACAAGATATCAATACAACACATTGATATAATAAAAACACTTTCAAAACCATTTTCAATACCAAAATAAAAAAAATTAAAACTTGTATTTATTTTTCATTTTAAAAAAATTTATGGCTTGTAGAGGAAGCTGAAACTCAAATAATGGTCATGGCGGTGGAGAATTAGTTTTCACCGCATACGTAAGAAAAAAATTCCTTTTTTTGGTTTATTAGAAACTCTTCGTATAAAAGATTCCTTTTGAATAAAAGTAAAATTCAAAGGGGTTTATACACCATATAAAAGAAATTTCTTTATAAAACAAAATATGCCTCAATGAATGGAGATTGAGACGAAGTCCCTTAAAAAGATAATTTTTAAATAAAATATATAAATTATGTGTATTCACTATATGTACACATAAAGAAAGTACAAATACAAGATAGGACATAATAATATCATGACATAATTTGAAATTAGGAGATTAACCCAAAGAATGGAAATTTGGTTAAGAAGTTCCCTTACCTCGTGTCCGACTTAACTCGACCGTTCTTTAACCTCATGAATAATAAACTAGAGTTAATTTATAATTTCTTAAGAACCTTTTTCAAGTTCATTATCTCTTTTATATCACTTATTACAGTGTTACGAAAATTATGTTGTCATTTAAGTTAATAACGGTCGTTTTGTCGATCTTTGGTACTTGAGTCAACAATAAACTTCTTATAATTACAAGTTGTTTATGTGGTAGAATATACATTATCTCTAGAATTATATTCATGATGTATATATCATATATATCATATATTTCCAGTATATAAATTAATTTATAATATTACATAACATTTAAGGGTAAGAAATGAAATGCACCGTTCATGGAGACGGTAGGTCGTACGTACACATGAACACTACTTTCATTTCTATTTCATATTTAATGGAATGAAATTATAATTATATAAAGGTATAACATAACTCCAGTATAATAAAATGTATAATACCATTTAATCCATCCTTTATACATCCCACATATGGCATTAACGATTCAGATCACTTTGAGGGGGCGGTAGTCCGCACTTCTTAAGATGAAAATATCATGTTTACCCATAATGGAAATCATAATGTAAACCATAAATGAAAAATACAATAATCATAAGGAAAACATAAACATAATATTTATATCATATATGAATATAGTGACATCTTAATGTCCACCTTTGAAGGTGTTATATGAGTGTTGAACAATCATCGTTTCGTGAGGCAGATATTCGCCATCCACAGAAACAGTATGTTCTTTAACCATTAAGTGTAGGTGTGTGTAAGTGTAGCTCGAATAATTCTTATAAAAACATCCTAGTATATTTAGGATACTGTTTTTATTACAACAAAAATTAATAAAAAGAGTTTAGGGGGTTGGAGAAGCAAAATAACACAAAATAATATAAGAGAAGACATTACCTTAAAATCGGGTAACTCTTTTTTGAATTGAGCCAAAGGCTTCCTTGGAAAGAATTATGCCCAAAGGGAGACTTATAGAAGTAATAGAGGAAAGTTGGGAGAGTATTTTGGCAGAGGTTGGTCAAGGCAAATGGCTTGGAAGGTGTGAATAATGTGGTAGTGGTGGGGGCCTTTTATAAGAGGAGAGAAGGGGAAATCTTGGAAAGATTAAAATGTTACTTTATTATGAAATGCTTTTCGGATTCTAAAGGTCCCACAATGATATATTTCTAAGATAAGGTGATAATAGTTCTAAATATACTCATCCAATAGGTTTTTGACAAGTTTAATCCTTAGATGTTACATTATCATTTCATTTTATTTAAATCGTTAATTAATGAGGTAATCGCTGCATCATTATGGTGTCATAAATAATTTAATTTATTTAATGTCTCAAAATTATAAAAAAAAATCATGATGTAGGAAATATTTTTAGATTTCTAAGGAATATTTATAGTAAAAAAATATGACTTGTATAACCCCATTTAAAAATTATTTTAGTAAAACAACTCATGTTTGTGACATTTTTATTTTAACATTAAATAAAAAGTTTTTAAAGTCATTTCCTACCAAAGTGGCTCCATGGGGTCCCCAAGTTGACCCATGGATTTTCTTGGTCAGCCATGACTCGTCCAATAGGGGTAGGACAAGTGTAAATGTATTTTCATATTTTTATAATATCATTTTTACCTTAAATTTCACTAATTACCTTTAATCGCCTTTAACTAAACATAAAAGTTACTATTCACAAAAAAATTATTTTAATCCCATTGAACCAAATTTTACTTCCTCATGACAACCATGTATGTTGGATTTTTGAAAATAAAATCATAGAAGTGGTAATGTTTCATTTAAACAAAAAATCAGTTATTTTAACTACCACTTCGTGGTTTCACTATTCATCAAATATTGAAGTTTTTCAGAACAATGCAAAAAATTCACCCTAAGCTATAATTGATATTCCGAATTCAAAAATGATTTCTATTTTACAAAATTCCAAACATATAAGTTGCATTAATTAATTTTATAATTAATTCCCGCTGTCACAACAAATAGCGTGTTTTTAAGAAACAATATATATCAAAAGATTGACAATTGTTTATGTCCAATTTCAAAGTGAAATTAATTCTAATGACCACCATTGGATAAAATGGTAAAAATATATTCTAATTATACTTTAAAACCACTCAATAGTATAATTTATCAATAAACATTATTTTGTTTAAAAAAATTGTTTTTAAGTATTTTTCACTATTCATAAATAATTGGAAGTTCTCCAAAAATTACAAAAAAATCAACTTATGATAATTTAGATATTACGAATACAAAAATGAAGTCCATTTTGAAATATAAAATTTATATAATTTCAAAAATTTTGTATTACTATTCATAACTGCTACTTTGATTGGTCGCGGTGTGTTAGAATCTCAAACTTGCGTACAATTAAAGCTATTTCATTATTGAAAGAGAAGCGTATCGTGAAAGCTTGCGGTGTTAAAATTAGTGAGTAATACTAATCCATTATAGGAAATTTCCACCTTATGATATTATCATCATAGTGAGACATGAATCATTTTTTAATCATGTAATAAGTATCTACCACATTTCCTATTTTGTGATAATCATATGAAAATACAACCTTTTTGTTATGGATCTATTTGAATACTCATGATCCTTATCATTTATGATATCATATTTGACCTATAGCTCACATTTTTTGTTTCATTAACTTATTTATTCTTTTTACAGTCCGTTTACTTCACCCATTTCATTTATGTCTTTTAATGGTTATACTATGATGTTTTGGGAGCTCAAAGAGATTTATGATCTCACATCAAAGAAAAAAAATAGATATTTCATGTTCAGGTTGCATAATATGTTTTATGTACCAATTATTCAAATTACACTAGGCCCCATTATCATTGGATCATAATTAATGGATGTTTATGATAAAAATTATAATAATATGTGTAAAATGATTTGGTTCCTATAGTTGGAATCATAAAAATGTCTAGTTATTTTTGGATATTTAAATTATATAAATTTTATAAAAAAACACATTGGTTAATGTCTATATTTAAGATAACATCCCACTATTTTTATAAGGAATAGATTATGGGCTTCTCCAAGTAATACATATATTTCTAGATACTACAAGTGGAATTGGTTTGGCATAGACTCTTTTAGGTTTATTGAACTCAAAAATATTTTGTTGAGTATACCTCTACCATAATTCTAGTGGATGATTAGTGTGCCCTTATTAAGCACCAAGATTGAAACTCTTAGGGAAAATGGTTGGGTTAATTAATATTTTCTCTATAAACAATCATAAAAAATTATGTAATAGTAATTAAAAAAAGTATTATATACCATAGATATATGGGATAAACCTAAAGTGTTGTGGATGAAAATTATAATGTCAATCATAATTTCAAAGGCATAGATTCAAATTTTGAGGTTTTATGTGAGGGAAATGTAATATGTATAACGATATTTCTAAGATACATTTATCAAAATACATAATTTCGGTAATTATATGTTTTTTATTTTAGGAGTATTTATTTTTTATATTTTTACATAATTTTAATGTCACAAATAACCTTTAATTTTAATTTGATCATTAATGTTAATGTAATAAAAGACAATTTAGGGTGTTAGATTTTGTGGGAAAAAATAAGAAATATTGATGACAGAATCAGTTACTGACTAATTTGATTATTGTTGTCTTTTTTTCATATATTCATTATATGTTTGAATATTCTATAAAAAATTTATTAATATGGTTCTACAAAAATTAAAACCCAAATGTTAGGATACAATATATAGTATCTAATATTTCTACAAGGCATGATCCTACAACCTAAGATTTCCATGGTTGAAACACATAACACTAACATTAATCATTTCTTTTTTTATTAGGAATTGATTTTTCTTAAAAAATTAGACAAATATCAATTAGACATTGTGAGAAATAATTTAGGATGAATAATTTTTTTATATAGGAGTATTTGGTGTTTATTATTGATATTTTGATAATTATTTCTTAAGGGTGAATTTTATGTATCCCTTAGGTATAACATATGATTTAAAATTAATTTTTATATTGTAATAACACAATTAATTATTTGAATTTTGAGTGTATTTGTGAAGTAAAATTATTTATTTATAGATTGATTTAATTTTGACTTTCAATTTGGAGACTTGTATAATGGTTTATCCATTTTGAAAGTATCTTACCCTGTGTAAACAGTTTTAGTTTTGGCCATTTTTCAAATACAATAGGATTATATGGTTACCCTTATATAGATCATATTATTAATTAGATAATTAATATATTGATTCTTGCATGAAAAAATCATCCTGAATGAATATCATTTTGGGGAAAATAATATTATTGTCAAATAAATTGAATGCTAAAATTCCACTATTAAGTAAGTATATTTCCTTAGGTTTTACCAATATATGGTAATGTATTTCCTTAACACTTTGAAAAGGAAGTTAAACAAAAAATGTTCCCTATTATATTTATTCCTTATAAAATGATGGTCTTTTTTACACCAAATTGGTTTCTGGTTTTACGGTTCTCAAAATTCCCATGACCATTTACTTTCATATGATCAATGTTCTTTTAAAACACCATCATTATTGTGAAATATATTATTTTCTCAATGTCCATATATTCAATTACCAATAATATTCTATTTTTTGGAATCACAGTTCTCTGATGACCTTAATTTTTCATTTTTCTTTTCTCTTAAAGTATGTTTTATTAACATGTTTTCTGTTGTGGAATTTCAAAATTATTGTTTTCAACTTTAAACACATTTATTTTTCAGTTCAACATTAAATTTTGAAGGGGTAATTTATTAATGGGATAAAATATAACACCATGATATTTTAAATAAAAACTATGTTCGAATCATATACAACATGCAATGTCAAGAATAAATAAATCATTAAATATTAATATTTAAATATGAATATAAAAAATTTCATTAAATTAGTGGGTATTAATAGGATTACATTATTTAGAAAATATATATAAATTTCCCACTAAAAAAATTTATTCATAAACTCTTAGGAAATAAGAACTCACTTTCTAAAGTAGAAATTTTATTCACAAAAAAATTTAATTTCTTCAAAATTAATATTTATTTATTTTTAGAAGAAATTATTTTTTAAAATTTATGGAACATTTAGAAAATTTATATAAAAAATTAAAAATCACTTGTAAATATACCATTAAAAATTTACTCTGGGGAATTTTTTTGATTTACCAAAAACTAATGAATTTTAAGTGAGTAGTGAAAACTATAACTTTTTAAAATATACTCATCTGTTTTCAATAAATAAAAATATTTCAGTGGCTGATTAAATTTATGGATCTGGTATTAAATTGATTTATAAACCAATTAATTTATAATATTCTAATAGATTTCATTTGAATAATCATTTTTCATTATTTTTCTATAAGTTTATTTTTATGTTTTAAAACTCATTTTACTACAAAGTGCTTTTATGATTGCAAATTTAATCAATTTTAATTAATTTAAAAACGATGGTGAGGAATTAGTTTCCATATATTTCTGTATTATATATCTATTAATATTAATTTAAATTAACATAATTATGGTATATATTTGTATATTAAATATAATATCATCTTTTTCTTGAAAAATATATTGTCCAAAAATATATTTTTATTTCTTTGTGTCAGTATAAATTTAAATTATATTATAAATATTAAATAAATTATCCTTTATAAAAATTATTCCATATTTAGATTAATAATTATTAAAATTATGTGAAAATATCAACATACTTGTTTTTCATAATTACGAGTAAAACTAGTAAAATTTTATTACCACAGTTAAGGTTAAAACTGTGTTTTCTGCATTACATTTGATTATGTTTAAATTAATTTCACACATCCATAGGATATTTATTTTGTAAATTTTATATTATATTTGGAGACATTGCGTACTAAAACTCTTATAAAATTCATTTTTTAAATATGATCGGATAAATTACTTATGTAAAAAAATTTATTACCATCCTAAAAATTGTAATGGTAAATGTGAGAAGCCAAAAATATAAAGGGGTTAGCACTCTTAAAATAAATAAATTTTAAATTTTGGATGTGTTTATCAAAATTATATTCCATAAAATATATAATTTTTCAATTATGGTGGAACTTCTTTTGAGGGTTACTTTCCATAATTGTATTTTTTTGGTTTTTAGAAAAAATGTTACTACTTCTCACTTATAAAAGGGAACCTCCTATCCTAAAATATTCACATTTTTTAAGACTAATTTTTTATCTAATATCTAAAAAATATTAATTAATTCCCTTACCATTTCTTATATTAATTTTTTTTATTGTAAAACTATATATGGATGTCTTTTGGTGCAAATATAAAGTGGTTGTCTGCCGAAAAGTTATTTTACTTAATTGAAGATTTTTATTTATTTCATCTTCCACCTCCTAAAAATTATATTAATACATGATAATGTAAAAACAATAATGTATCAAACATAATTTTACCATATTATGTTAATTGAATAACCTAAATCCATCTCACCTTCCATAAAATGTGAGATGAAACTATTGCTCTTGTGTAATGTACACTGCCACATCAAGAACCAATATAATTATCATTCCATCATCACCTTTATGGACTATTTATGACAATTTATAAAATTTATATATATGATATTCATGATATATTTATCATTATATAAATTTAATATATCATTCCTTATTGTTTATCCATTCATTGAATGAATATAACGTTGTTTATGAACACATGTGAAATACCTCCGCTATGATGAAATGTGATTCACTTTTCATTATCACAGAGTATGGATTGTATATATAATTTTAATCAAATAAATATTATTATATCTATATTAGATTGATAATTCATTAAATATAATATGATATTTATCTTCCTTCTATCATGGTCATTGAAAAATGTAAATGATACTCTTGTGTACGTATGACCTACCATCACCATGATTGTAACATAGTTCGTTATTAAAGACCTAATATTATGGTTGTTTTAAAATCATAATTGATATATAAAACTGATAATTATATAATTATTATTTTTTATATGATTAATAAATTACCCCTTTTACTTTAGTAAACCTAAAAAAGTCATTTTGGATATATGAACTAAAAATCATCAAAACATCATATGTGAACTTAAATGATATTGTAAATAAATCTAAAATGGCTATAATAAAATAAATTTAATAAAATAATATAATATAATAAATATTTATTTACAATTAAAGATGGTATAGGATGTACAAGACGAGTTTAACTCAAGGTAAAGGATTTCATATCACATTCCATTCATCAAGAAATATTTTAATTTTATTATGAAATTAATTTAATAGAAAGTATATTACTCCTAATTTTCATTATTTATCATTAATATTTCATAATTAGTGTTATTTTATATTAAAATATATTTTCTTTCATCCAATTGTATTTTATTTGAAATTTACCAAGTAGTAAAGAGATTTGTAACTGACATTCGTTTCAATGGGATGCATTACTTTTTAATTATCAATGATATTCTAATATTATGTATGTTATATATTTTGATGATCCTATACTATATTTAAACTATTTTATTTGGATTAATATTTCATACACATAACCAATTAATATATTAATTCTCACTTCAACGACATGATCTTTGTAATGGATTACATCCCATTTTCCCTTGAGTGAATAGTATTTTATTGTTATATACCTCATTTTTATTATATGGTGTATATATTGTTAATTATATATATTATATCCACATTAAATGATATATTATTGTATTTTAGTAAACCAATAATTTGTATTCATCTATGTTTATTTGATTACAAAGATACTAAAGCTGTATAAAATTCATGTTAGAATTTATTTTTTAGAGATTGTTTATGTTCAAGGTTACATTATGGAAAATAATATAAAAATATTTTCATAAACATCATATATTATATTCGTTTAACTTCATTAATCTAATTCACATATTTTTCTTCAATTTACTCCCTTATTGAATTAAGAAACATCAATAATGCTGTTTATAAGTAATAATAATCTTGTATCAGATTTTATATCCTAAATAATTATCATCCATGCATATATGTTCATTAAATGACTTAAATAATTTTATATCAATTATCTAATTATTTATTAAATACGGTTTTACCCATATTTGATTTTATAAAAACATTACTTCAAAATTAATTTTTCTATCAATTTCAAAATAAGGTAATTTTATAATTTTTAAAATAAATTTAAATTGAATGAATTATCTTAAATTATATAGTATGTAAAAAGTATATAGCATCATGACCATTCATTGATTTACATATTAATTTATAGGTTTCCATGGAACATTTTAAGAAAAAAAATTCTATAATATTTTAGATAATTTTAAATTTTAAATAAGTGATTTCAATGTGAAGTTCTTATATTCATAAATAAATATTCAATGATGTTTTATTGAGATGTTTTTACCAATGATGAAAACCTTTGTTGTCACAGAATTATTCTAATTTTTGTATATATTTATTTTACATATATACATATATCATTGTCCCTTTCTTTGAGGTGTTAATGGATACCTTATTTTCATTTCTAAAATTCCTTCATTATGAAATTTTATTTTCCAATAATATTAGTCAAGATTATTAAACAATATTTCCTTTTATGTAAAATTATTATATTTATACCTCTTGATTGATTTATATTTTTTGGACCACACAAATCGTAATCATGTTATTATGGATGTTCGTATATATAAATTCAATAAATTTGTTAGAGATTCTATCTCATGAGGCATTATCTTTTGGGATAGGGTGTTAACCTAACCCAATATTGGACTTTTTCCACCATGTGATATTACGTATGATGTTAACCTTAACTCTTGATTATTTCATGTTATGTGTTTCTAAAACATTTATTTTGTTTTCTATATATTTTGATACCATGTTATTTATGTTATTATTCCTTGTGATTACACATAGTCCTTGTCTTTTATCATATCATGTCATGACTTTTAATCATGAGTTACGTTTCCTTACCATGTTTATTTTCAAAAAAAAATTATCTCAACCATTCATTTTATGTATTCCCCATATTTTCCTGTGTAGTTTTGAAGAACAAAAAGATTTAGGAGCTCACTAATGAGAATAAATATAGTGATATTTTTAATATTATTTTTATGCTTTATCTTCATAGCCTTTTAAAATCACATTATTTAAAGATATTTTTTTTGTAATTAATGTATTTTTGTTTTCAAAATAATGTAGTAATATATATATATATATATATATATATATATAATGCTTTGGTCACTATAAAAATAGTTTTTTTACTGAAAACGTGATATCATTTGAGGTCATAAGATCATAAGATATAATATGAGAGTTTTGTATGTGAAAAATAATATATATCTCTTTATTATCCTTGGGTGAATCCATTGAAATATTGAACCATAAGAGAAGATGCCCACCATAGATACTGATCTCTTGACGTGATATTAATTAATTTGGTTTCGAAATAGAAACATGGATTTTTTCTGTAACATATTATTTATGTAATTCATGAAATTTTGTTTTCTATTAGTTCATTCAATTTTGATTCATGATGTTCTCACTCTCTCATATTTGGGCTACTCATTAGTATTGATGTCACCTTGTTATAAGATATAAAAATAACCCTCTATTTTTTACCCATATATTCTAAATCTTTCAAATTATTACCTTATTTTATTTAACCTTTACATTATTAAAAATGTTGTTTAGGGAATGAATGATGAATTTAAATCATAAAATAATATTAAAAATTTTAACATAGTATTTTAGAATCCATTCATAATTATTTCTAAAAAATTAAAATATTTATAAAAATTGAATATTTTCATAGGAAATAAAATAATTATATGGGTCTTTTAAATGAATAGAAACATGAATAATTAGTCAAATTTCGTATCACACAATTAGTTGGATAACAGGGGATCTACTAAAATACTCATTTGAATTCCATGTGATGCATTAATTCATTATGGTTATTCTATTTTTGATAATTTTTAATGTATGAGAAGTATAATAATATATTGAAAATATCAATGTGTAATAGTTACTCAATGTCATAAAAAATGAAATATATAAGAATATATATGATGTATTAAGATACACTTTATTGTAGGTTTTTATCTGGTTATTTGATTATGTTTAATGCAGAACATAATAGAACCCATTGGAGTTTAAGTAGTAAGGAAATTTTTCTAAAGGCCACTCATTTCATTCAATTATATATTAAAGAATTTTTAAAATTTTTAGTGTTATAAAAATCTATATGAACATATTTTTGGGAAATAGAATGAAGACTAATCTCAGTATAAAATTTTTCAAAAATTTTTTAATGAGTTTATATGATAATCACATCCATATAATTTGGAACTATTCAGAAAGAGTAGTGTTGTTTTTCATAAAGCATTGGAGATATTATTTAATGTGAAATAGTTTTATATATGTGTAGTACTTTATAAAAACTAAAAAAAATTTATAGTCACCAAGTTATGATTCATGACTTTCATGATACATGAAATTAAATTAGCATAATGTTAATTATTATTATTAGCATGAAATGAATAATTAATGTTAAAAGGAGTTGAATAGTTAAATAAATAAATAAGAAAGAAAAAATTTATATTTTGAATCATTTAAAGACTAATGGTTGAGTAGGATTTAAGGATTTGTGTAACTTTTTTTCATTTAATTCTATGGATAAGACATTAGATTACCTTTGACGGACAAGGGAACCTGCTAATGAATTCAATGATTCCATTTTTTGATCAACATCATTGGAGCCAACAATATTTTGGTTATTTATGAGTGATTCTAATAAACAAATCTACTCAATTAACAATTTTGATATATACTATGGTACACGTGATTATATTTTTTTGAATTTTTTTTTATTTTATCTTAAAATTTTCTAGATTTTGCATGAAAATTTTATCAAAAGAATTTTGAATGGATTTCCAATTATTTCAGAATTTTTAAATAAAAGATGAGATACTTTAGTGAAACTATTATATTATCATCTGTATTGACTAAATTTTAAAAACCATGATGCGATAAGATTTCAAATTCATATTTCATGATTTTAATGAAATGTGTGATTTGATTCTACCATAACTAATTACAATTTTTATCATCTAATGTATTGATAAACATAGAATATATTTAGTAGTTTTTAATTAAATCATTAAATCATTATAAATTTATTAAATTGAATTTATAATTTTTATATGTGAATTTAATTTTTTGAGTAACATTATTATTGAAATATACAAAATAAATAGATATATTCCAATCCTTGTTTATAATTTTTAATTTTTATATATCAATAAAAAATTATATCTCAATATAAATTTCTTGCCTTCTTTATTTTTAATATTCTGGTTTTTGTGGTTAATATCCATGAAATCTATAATTACTTAATGATGATAATGAAATATAGTGAGTTATACATAATCTTATACCTCCAAAACCCTATATTTATATCATGTTTGGTCAACCCTACATATTTCACAACCATCACCACTCACTCCTATTACTTCCTTCCATGACCATTAACTTATATATAATATTAATATATTATTCCCACTAATATTAGGAATCAGATATTTTGTGACGATCATTAAAAAAGAATAAACAAAAGGAAACACTTATGTTAATAAATTCTATCTTTGTATCCATGTAATTTAACATCAATTTCATAAAAATTTTATGTAGTTGTTGGTAAAAAAAATCTTCTATAAGGACAATTTAAGGGAAACCTAATAATTAGAAGAAAAAAAATTAGCCAAAAAGATACGTTTTCCATATCCATTCACTCTTAAGGGATAACAACATGTTTAATTGACTATGATTATCCAATCATAGGATTCATAATTTCACTCCACCCATCACCTCATAATTCTAGGATGGTTGGGATAAGAGATGTGGTTTTATATCTAAGAAAATATTGTTCTAGTTTCTACTAATTATGTTTTGTTAAAATTGGTGTCATGTTTGTAACCCATTTCATTATAGTATCTTAGTTCATGAATAGTCACTCTGCCTTAATGATCATAGTACCTTGTTTCACCATCTTTCCCATCATGAACTGTATCTTCTCAAATATGCATGTTTCTTCCCATTATAATTTAATGTTTCTCGGTATTTCCATCTAATAGATTTTAAATCAATCAATATCATTAGATGTTAAAATATTATACTAGTATCTTTAGTTAGCCTTCCGAGAATACATTAATATTGTTTTTAAATATTCATACCATGATCTATCCAATTCAATACCAATCACTTGAAATCATTCATTCGATCTTCAAAAAACTACCTTTTTCTATTAAGGTGTTCCTAATCTATCATCCATGTAATGTGATATAGTGGTAACTAATCCATTTTGTTATATATGGTATTGTATGATATTTTTTCAACATTTTTTTTGTGTTTAATTTTTTCTATCTATCTAAAACCCACATGTAGAATCTCCTAGGGAATCAAGGTATCTAAAACAGTGATAATAGAATACTACTTCCTAGAATGGGATGCTAATCAACATTATACACTTTATATTATTTATTATGGTTCCCCAAAATATTTGAAGGTCCCTTTTATTAAGTTATCTTCGATCACACTTCCTAGTAGTCATAATGCTTCTTGATTTCTATTCATTTATTCTCTATCATTTTGATGATATATATGGGTAATGTATTGGATTTTTCCTATATGGTGTTATATGGACACCACTAAATTTTTTTATAATTTCTCCTACCATAGATGTATATTGTAAACACATAAAATTTTTAACACCATTATATATAAGAAAATAATATTTTGGAAAAAATAGTGTCTCGTCACTAAACGTGTGAAATTTGTGGAGATTAAACCTTGAATAAGCTATTAAATAAGAGATTAACTAATGGAAATTGTTACCACACACCAAAATAAATCAATAGATGATTGTGAGATCATTTTCAGGAATTTTTTTATTGTGAGTTTGTTTTAGAATTATTATATGTGGTTTTCCCCTCTATAGAGATCCCATATTCTAGTCATGTATGTTCTTTTTCAGATTGGTTATCCTGCCATTTCTTATTATATAGTTATATATTATAGATTACCATAACCTTTCTAGATATAATATTTTCAGATGAATAACATCGGATCGAATATATGGCCCATGTTATACCCACCCACGGAATGGATACAACCATTAGATCATGATCGATTAGATCAGTGGTATTGATCATATTAATTTAGTGAACTATGTCATCCGACCCAATATACCCATTTGATCTTGAGAATAAATGGGTATAAAAAACTTATTACTTGGAGAAAATTAATGAACCTCACATTTATGTATTTTATAATATTAAAAGTATTCCATTAAGGTTTCACACAACATTAACACATGTGTTGGAACATAGATAGTGTGGTGAAACTTCACCCAAAGGATTATTCTATATTAATTATTTTAAAGAAGGATAAAAGTTTTTTCTCTAATAATGGTTACAAAACTCCATCATATTTTATAATTTGGGATTAAGTTCATTATTACACTTTAAAAACAACTAAAATTAAATATTTTAAAATATTTTTAAAAACATTTAAATCCAACAAACCCCACCACTTGGAAATATTTTAAATTAAAATTTGAAAATTATGAATAATATTATCTTAAAAATAACCTTCATAAATAATGGTATTTCTAAATCTAATCATTCGTATTTTTTTAGAGAAACCCTAAATGAATATTCAAATAGGGGGACACTACCTTGAACATGTAACTCTTATTTTAAATTTGATTAATTCTACACAAGTCCATTAATAATATTAAAATTTTCATTTACTTATATACACAATTATATTATAGTTAGTCTTATTAATTTATAAATTTTTCAGTGACAAAGTAGAAAAGAACAATTTTAAGTTACCCCACTCTTACATTTATATAGGTATACCAAAAAGTGTTTTTTTTGTTATAAATATTATTTGAGATACATAGTTCATTATTATTAGGAAATCATTCTCCTTTATTTATTGAAAAAACACTATTATCCATGTATGTATCTTTTTTGGATTTTCCTTCTCAATTTTAATAGAATCTCATATATTTAATTTATAAATTTGATGTTATCACACATAATATTGAGTTCGAATCACTAGTGAATTTTTTTGAAAGCTTTTTAAACACATACCTATGGGCGTCCTGTACTCCAAATCCCATAAAAGAACATTTATTAGTGGATTTTTAGAATTTAATATTTATCTAACAATGTTCACAATTTTATACTATATTTTATAAACAATCTGACATAGTTATGCTTTAGAATAATGTTTCTTGATTTTGATACTATAATTATATCTATTATACCAAGACATAATTTCTTGACTATCATAATTTATAGCAACCAATGACATTTCAATTTTCCAAAAATGGTTTCTTTTTTCGGAGAGGGTGAATAAATTCTTGTTCTTTTCTAGTATATTTTATGGATACAAACACTGAGGATTTCATGTAATATGTTTTTCAGTATTATTTATTTTATCCCCAATATATCTCTCTATATTTGTGTAAAAAACACAACTACTCATATAAGAGTGATTATTTAGATTAGTAGTACAACATGAATTGCAATATAATTCCAAAACCCATGGGTTTTGATTATAATGTATAAAATGATCTATAATGATATTTAGATACTTGGTTATTATTTAAACCATATCCCATTATAGATAACCTATATTACTTGTATACCAATACAACATTATAATATAATATGAAATATTTTTTCAATTATTAGTCATTACAAACGTTAGAAACCAAATAATCCTTGCTTATCGTAGTTAAGAAAAAAACCTCTAAGGATTATATAGCTTCATATTACTATTATAATATGTGGTAGAAACTAGTAAAAAAATATACATATTCAAAACAATTTAATAAATTTTCAATATAATGAGATTGATAAATAAAATTTAAATCCATATTTATAATAATTTTAGTTCATAGTATAATATTTTATTCAACCAAGTATTTCGATTAAAAATTTCCAGATAAAATACACTTAGCTTATTTTATATAATCCTTATCAATTATTAATGTTAATATTTCATCAGTACATGAACAAATAACAAAACAATGGTAATTAAGGGACCTATTATAAAAAAAATTTCTTTATGGGGGACTAAAAATAATTGATATATAATTGCTTTATTTAATTTATCAATCCATTGTTATGGAGTTTGTTTAAAACTCTATAGCTATAATTATAATTTACACACTTTATTTTCATTTCTAGATAATATGAATCCTTACAATTATTCTATATATATTTATTCAACTAACATTCAATTAAATATTTTTTTTAAATATCCATTTCATTAATTTAAAAATTATATATAATCTAATGTGTGGAAGAGTTTAATAGAATTATCCTTAACCATATGGGAATGGATAACTAAATAATCAATTAATTCCATTTCAAATTCATGAAATTTGTTATCAATACCTATTTTACCATGGGTTTCCATTTTAAAATCTTCTAAACTTATTATCAATTAATGGTACCAAACTAGTAAATAGTTGGTGTTTGGTTTCTTATGATTCCATAATTTATATGTAGTTATTGGATTCTATTTTATGTGAAAATAATTTAGGATGTAATGCATAGTTAATAGTCCCTCCTCTCAATGTTCTTATAGGAGAGAAAAGATAAAAAATTTAAAATTAACCATTAACTATAATGATACTTTATTTCTCTCATCAACACCATCTTATTGAGATTTCTAGGGATTCATTACTTAATGTTTGATCCTATTAGATTTAAAAATAGAGGATAGTAATATGCATCCCCCTAGTAAAATTTTAATCATTTAACTATAACCACATAATTGATTCCAATATCATTTTTATAGATACTAGATTTATTTATAATAATAGATTTATCGTGTGAAAGATATACATGTACAATATTTAATAATTACTCCTTCAATTTATAATCATATTTTAATAGCTATGGTGGGTGTATCATGAAAATAAAATACATCGCTATGTGCTGATTTTAAGAAAAGTATTATTCTATTCAATAAATTGAAATGGTTTCGATAATATTTTACATATAAATAAAATAATAAATTTATGAACATTATTTTCCATGATTGTTAATAATTCCATATTTGATAGATCATTGATTTTCTTATAATTTATGTTGCATGAATGATAATTCCATAAATAATATGACTCTAAGTGGTAAGAAGAAATAATATTTTCATTTCATTATATCAATTTATTATATTTTTCATTATTTCAAATAAGGATATATCCCTTGGATAGAAAACTATTTCATATAAGAAATAAAATCTTGAACTCGTAGATGTTAAACAAGATCCGTGAAATAAGAAAACCATGATCTTTGAGCTCATAAAAAAATCATTTTTAGAATAACAATTTCAAGAGGTAAAATCATTATCAAAAACACCCTTCCCATATATGTTTATGGAATAATATTTCCCCTTTTACAGTGACAAACCCCCTTTAGTAGAATCAATCCTATTAAAGAGTTATGTATTTTTTCACACATATCATGTTTCATCATAATCATTCCACCATGAAGATTTATCTTTAAGAACATTATACTCAAATATCACTATTGCAAAGTGCACCTTATATGTATTGTTTTTTTCATGCTTCTTATTATCGATAAAAAAAGTACTAATTGAATTGTCCCATCCTACTATAGAATTAGCATTCCTCTCTCTAGTTTGTGAAATGTTACATCCATTTTCGTCGATGATTCAGTTACTTTTTACCCATTGAGTAAATTGGTGGGATTACTCCTATTATGAGGTCTAATAATCTATCATCCTTAAGTTCACATAGATACTAATGATTTTTATATCCTTCCAATATTTTTAACCTTTTTAGAACCTCATTTAGTGAAATTATTTTTTTTCTTTTGATTTAGAATTTTCTAAAATTATTCAAATAGTGGGGGAGTATAATTATGGAAGTTGTAACAGTGATGTAATCATCTATGTTCATCATGTTTTTTAGATGGTATAATATATATTTAATTTTAAAATAAATATTTGTACATATATTATTTATCATGTTTAATAAATAATCATTCATATGAGTAATTTCATGATTTCTACATCCCTAGAAATTTTTTTTCTTCGAATCATTCAAAATATCATTTAGGTTTGGAAAATAACTCTATGTTTCCAAGAGATAATTTTTAAATTCATTCAATATGTGTCCCTTACACATATTATCCCACTTTTTCATCATTTAGTAGACTTGTAGAGTCTCATAATTTGATATGGGGAGCTTTAGGATTGTGAGAATTTACATAACATTGTTCTTCATGTGTAGAAATTATTTCTTTTATTTATACCCGTTGATATTTTTAACATTGAATTACTTTAACTCCATCATATTATTGAGTTCCACTATACACATGTTTTATTGATATATTCTTAAAATTGTTATGAATAAATGGGGTTAATGGTTGAAAATTTTCATAGATATTAGAATATTTTCATCATCAAGTATTTTTTGATTTTCTCAAATAACGATTACCTTCGCCAACCCCCCACCCCACCCCCACATAAAATTCATAGTACAATGGCTTGCGAATGATCCCTCTTCAAGATTCAAGGTTTTATAACTACTCTAAACATGTAAATCGTTGAGATTATGTATTAAATAAGGATTGTAATATATAGATTAATGAATGAATTTATTTTTATACCCCAATAAATTTCATTTTATTATTATGGAATATTTTATAGGAATTATTATATGGGTGTGGGTTTTGAATGGCTTGGAAGTTATTTCCCCACTTTATAGACACTCGATTTTATAGGCATGAAAGTTTATATTCAAATATTATATCCTAAACTTTAGTATTAGGTAGATACATGTTTTGTAAATGCATGAATTTTTAAAACTAAATCATATCCTTCATATCACACATGATCATAAATGTTGTAACACCCAGAATATTCTAAAAGTGTACATTTTATTTGATATAATGCATGACATGTGACACCAATCATAGAATGAAATATAACATATCATTGATTTATGTAATATATAATTATTTAATTGTATTTAATATATTACATATCTTGTACATCATGCAATACAATTTTATCATTCATCACAAAGAATGAAGGGTTTCACTAATAGCTTCTGTTACATGCAATTGCTTGTTTTCCAAAAAATAATATAATTTTAAAATAATTTTATTTAATTTAATAATATATAACATATTCGTTGAATTAGTGTTCATTAATAGGATTGGATAACTTATGTAAATAAATTTTCAAATTTAATATATTATAATTAAATATAAATTAATATTAAAACAAATAGAAAGTATTAGAAATGTTTTTATAAAGAACTATTTTGTGCTTCTAAAGGTGTTTTTAAATGCAAAACTAAAATAATCAATATTAGTAAATATATTAATAATTTATACATATTATATATTAAATAACATATTTTTTATACTCTTCCAATAGATTTTATGTACATAATATAATAACAATCCAAATTTTACGCCTAAAAACCTATATTTTTCCAAAGGCAATTTTACCACCTTTTAATATAGAACCAATTTTAAACATAATTTTGGAAAATTTAATAAAATTTTAATGTCCAAATAAAATTAATTTTGGTAATTTTATTATAAAAATTACATTAGGGTGAATTTGTTTTACTTTTTTGTGAACTTTCATTTTTGATGAATTGTGAAAAATACTGAATTTTAATTGAAAACGTCATTTTAGTGTAAATTATTTATAGTGTTAATTTATATTTTAATTTTATTAATTTAATTAGTTAAATTATACATCAATTAATATAATTTATTTAAATCGAATCATCTTCAAATTGATATTGGATATAAATACATAGCAAACTTTTGAACATTTTTACTTTAAAACCCCGCTTTGTTTTCCCATCAACGGGATTAATTTTAAATTAGTTTCATCAAATTATGTGATTGGAACATGGAAAATAGATTCCATATTTTTAATTAAATTAATTTATAATTTATAATAATTTCAAATTATTTTTTTACCAAATAATATTACTGAATGTAATTAAAATTAATTATCTCGATTAGGAGAAAAATTAGCCTAACATGAGACTAAATTGTAATCATCAAGGCCATAATGACCTATAAAATTTTCAAAAATTCTATTAAATTACTTATTCAAAAAACATTCACTTATTTATAATTTTTTCATTATTTTATCCACTTTAAACAGAAAAAAACTAGAGGAATTTCCTCTTTCAAAAAATTTCATGAATGTCGCTTCTCCTCCACTATAAAAAAAGAACTCACCCCTCCCACTTATTTACACCTCTCATGACCATTGTCTCATCATAAAAATTCCCAAATTATATACCAAAATTCCTATAATAATTCTTTAATCATAAATGTGTAAGGAAATAATAATATTGAATTCATTAGGTATAAACCAAATAGAGTTACCCAAATAAGTGGTAATGTTTGTCAACATTCACATTTCATTCATTTACTTCTCTAGAAAATCAATTATTTTTATATAGTGATTATATAATAACCTTGGTATTTTAATATACTAATATGTTTTTATTTTATTTTTTTTAACTAAAATTTCGTGCACATATATCAAAATGAAATAAGGAATCACCCATCGTGTGTACAGAGAACTAACGGCTCACAAATCGATGATGTTCATTCTTCCATTCACCACCTTTTATGGATGGAAATAGTAATGAATTTATAGTTTAAAAATGATATTAATGAAATTTATAATTATTTTCTTCTTCTATAATTTATTAATAACACTTAAAATTATGCTTTCTATTTTGTGGGAATATGATAACATCGTTTGTGGAAATGTGACCTATATCCTCCTCAAAATGATGTGAATCGTTCACTCTAAGAATATAATGTATTAAGTATGATTTTAATAAACCTATGAAACATATTTGAAATTAATATCATAATATAGTAATAATATACATATATATATTTTACTTTTCATTTGTTTAGTCTTCCAAAGAACTGGAAATAATGTTCATGTGTATGTACAACCTAATATCCCTATAAACGGTGTATTTCATTCCCTATATCCAAAAATTATGGATTATTATAAATACATATATATTAAATATATATTACTATTAAATCATTATTTATATTCCATATATAATTAATGCTTGTCTATGTTAGAATACAAAAAATCTCACATCAAAACATACCAGAAAAACAAAACGATTAACTCCCAAAAAATTAAAAATAATTAATTATTATTAAAAAAGGATAATATGATATTATAAAAAGATCATATATGATATTTTAAATATTATTATCATTTTAATATAAGATATTTAAATTCATAAAGAAATTATAAATGATATTAATAGATGTTCAACAAAAAAGGTATTGCGCGGTAAAGGATTTTATTTGAATTTCATTTCCTTAAAGCATATTGTATTATTATGCACATAGTTTCATTAATATGGTGTATTATGACTCATTAAAATTTACTATAATTAATAATTCATTATCCATGGTGTTTTTAATTTCTAATTCAATTATTTCATCTAATGGATTTGATCATATTGTTACTAATTGGTAATGAAATTTTATATCTCAATTCCATTTCATTGGATTATATTTCTTCCACATTATCATTAATATTATATGAATATTTGTATAATTATTTTGACTATCTATTGATTTATTTTCAATTCATATATGTGGATTTACGGTTGACACATGTAATAAATTCATTGATTAGTTTTCACTTCAATGTGATGATAATTTCAAGGGTCTATTTCAAAATCATTATTTTATCAACATTTCGTATTCTTCAAAATTAAATTAATGGAATTTATATGATAATTGGTAAATAAAGATTTTAATTTTCATCTATATTGGTTATTAATGGTATTTTTCAAGTAATTGTACCATTTTCACTCTTTGGTACATGAAATGTTTTCAAAATGGTTTTTACAAAAACATATATTCATTTCACTCTTTAGTTGGAGAACCTATTTTATTTTAGAAATGATGTTTTAGAAAAAAATATATAAAAATTAATATAAGAAAAATTCTTTTTAAAATATAATCTTTTTTTATCATTAAATAATGTTTTCACAGGAACATTCATACCTCTTTCTAAATAATTCATTCTCCTAACCATTTTTACCTTGAAAAATGAATATTCATTTTACCTTGTATGACATATACAAAATTACATATCGCTATCTCATAGAATATTCCATTGTAATTATAAAATGGTATTTTTAATGAAATTTTTTTTAGAGGTGATTTTCAAATAAATGTTTTTTCAATCTTTTTGTCAATATGAAAACGGTATTTTCATCACGATTTTTTTAACTGATATTTTTATAGTCTTTACATTTATCAATGACAGTAACAATTCATTTTACTCCACTTTGGATATTTTATATTTATACAATCCTTATTCTTCTTTTGGCGGATTTATGATTTATTCATCTAGGGTGAGTACTGAAATTCACATCCTTGATTTGTTTTTATAGTCCCTTTGAAATATTCAATTTCTAGTGATCATTAAACATTAAATTTTCCAAAATTTCCATACCATTTACCATTGATGCGATTATTTCCTAAATCGTATACCATTTATATATATGGTGTTTACATTTACAGTTATTTGATATATGATGAAATATTGATAAATCATTATATTTTACTCAATCCAAATATTTTATAAGGAACATTTTTATTTAATTAAATCGATTATTCTATATGTGAGGAATTTTATGGATAGTTACGACACAAGTGGGGCCTGGATATAGACAGCCCCTTGATTCATCGGTAGTCTCATGGGATGATTCATTTGGCTATCCTTAGTGGGTTTTCCTTCAATATGTTATAAATCATTATCTGAAAGGACTTTATGGTAAAGGTACCATATACCCACGAAACATGGTATCCAATATTTAATCAATTCTTTCATTTTGATTTATTTATTTTTATCCATGAGTTTTTTACCACGGAAAAATATATGAAATCATTTAATTCTTGGTTTATATATTAAATTTAATAGATTTCAGTTATTTACCTTTCGTATTGATTATGACTTGTCTATTTACATTAATAGGCATGTGTGCTCTGTAATTTACTTTTAAATATTTTTTTTAACTTCTTACTTAGTCTATTGATGATATAGAATGTGTGTTTAGTTATTACCTTTCTATATTGATAATTATCATTGATTCGTTATTATTTTTGTTGTACTGTTAAAAATAATTTTAGATCCTCTTTATTTGTATTCCTTTGAAAAATAATATATTTAGTCTACTAATAATGATATGCGAGGATATACTATGTGGGAATAATGTAATCCTCAGAATAAGAAGAAAAATTATATTTTAATTAGTGTATTTAGTTTTTAAAATAATAATCTTGTATTTTTCTGGTTTAACAAGACTACTAAAATCTTCAGTCCATCAAGATTTGATTCCTTGTAATCCTGATAGTGTAATGGTATTAGAAATTGGCTCCATACTATTGGGGTCAGGGCACTACAGTTGGTATTAGAGGAAGTTTAGTAAAAACCTCGGAAACTAAATTTAAGAAAAAATATATTATTGAACATAACCCTATGATATGCATTGAAGATACATATAGAACATCACCCTATAATTTTTGTAAGTTAGATATTATGTTGGTCTTCCGAGAAATTCATCCATGTATAGATTCAATAAGCCGACATGGTTCTAGAATATATTTACCAATGGGTTACAACTATGAATCGGTGTCTTGGGATTGACTAGAGCATAACTTAAAACAAGACAACAAGCCTTCTTGTGAACCTATTTTTACACTCCCGACTGATATGCTTATGATAATTCTCATTTTCTTTACAGATCATTATGAATGATGATATTAGATAATGACAATGAATGGTCTAGGTTAAACATAATGTGTCTTAGATAAAAAATAATCATCAATATTTAGACACCCTAAAATTATTTTATAGTTTTCTAATTATAATATTTTTTTCTCAAAATATGTTTTTTTATTAAATCAATGAAACATTAAGGAATCATGTAAAAATTGAAATTAAAGGAAAATAAGGTGGAAATTATCAAACAAATGGAATTTTGATAGGAATAAAAGATATGATGTTCAATCCTAATTAGTTTTTCCAAAATATGATTAATATCATATATCATAACCAACTCTCAAACTAACCAAATAAGGGGTCATATAGTTTCTAACATCTAAAGTGGTGGAGACTATGAAGAAAATGAGGCTCAATTCCCATCATTTAAAAAATGTGGATAGATAAACCCATAAAAGTGTCTCAATGGAATGGTGAAATTGTTTACGTGTGATAATTAAGGATATAAAGAAAATAATTTCTAGGGATAAATGATGGGTACAATGAATATAAGAAAATATCTACTTAAGGATCCATTTATAGTTAATTTTCATTAATGTGGGAAAATTGGGAGTTACTTGATATGATTCCATCTTTAAAAGTTAAAACTCTTGATGAAGGAGGGACAAGTGTGTAAATATATGGATGAAGTGTTTACGTATAGAGTTTTTATTGAAAAACTTAATAAAAAGGCTATTTTATTATTAAATTCCTAGGATATCCAACATATTTTAGAAATTTTACTAATATGTTTTTATAAAAATGAAAACATTCATGTCAGGTCACAACCAATCAAAACTAAAAAGGTAGTGGGACTTAAACCCACAACCAAATCATGATAAGGTTTCCTCTCTTACCACTAGCCAACATGATTTCCTGGTAAATATATCATTAATATTAGATAAATAATTTTAGGGATAAATATTAATGTTGAACCAATTGTATACCTTTTGCAGTTTATATATTTTTTTATTAGAAACATGTTTTTGTAAAATATATATAGTGAAACATAATGATTAGTTTTATGGATATTATGATCTAAAATGGTAACATTTAATGCTTTAAGAAAAAGGGGTTCATTATAGGATATCAAATTCGTTGAGTAATGGAGGAATTTAAATTTTATCAAAGAAGAGCCAAAATATGGAATTGTTCATATGAAATTGAGACATATCAAGTAAATGTAATTTCAAATATTATTGGAGAATAAAATAATTCATTAATATTTGGGTAAGTATCTTAAATTAAAATTGTATTCTAAATGCCATCATTTTTGTTTAACTGATTTTCTTTTAAATAATCATAGACTTATGAAATTGAGACCCTCAACATTACATTTCTCATTATCCTTTTTTGAATAATAATTTCTATAACAACATATAAATATTTATTTTTTTCCTCTAATTCAATATTTTCACTTGCCACTAATTTTATCATATTTTGAATTTGGGATATATGTTATTCTATGTGGCTATTCTACATCTCATTATACCTTTTTAAGAGTATATTTTATTAACTATTATCATGATATGGGATTTCGGCAAATTAATTTTCCAATATCAAATAAAAGATTTCTAATATTGAGTTTAAATTTAAAGGAAGCAATTTATTTATGTTGGGGAGAATGTAACACCTTGAAAATTCAAAAAGACCATTTTTTTCAATAGCATGGATGGAAAATGACACCAAACGTTTCAAATAATATAACCACTCAATACATTATGTTATATTTAATATAATATTTTCATTCAATTCAAGCAATACTGAGTTTTCTTTCATCACAAAGCATAAAGAGATTCTTCGATAGCATGTGTAACATGGAAGGATATATTTTAATGAATAATAATATATATTTAAAATATTTTTTTTATATAATAATATTTTACTCAGACATTAAATTAGCAGTTATTAATAAGACTATAAAACTTTTGGAAATATATTTTTGAATTTTTTGTTTTATGATTTAATATAAATGGATTTCGAAACCAATTGAAAATATATGAAATATTTGTATAAAGAACTATTTTATGCTATCAAGAGAATTTGGAATTAATAAATTAAATTAATTTCTATTAGTTAATTATATTAATTAAATATATATATTATATATTAAATCATATATTTATTATATTCATAAAAATGATTTGATAGACAGAAGATATGAAAGACCCCTATTTGAGGAATAAAACCTGTATTTTTCTAAAAGTAGTCTTACCCTATTTTAATATATAACATATATTAAATTAATTTTTTAAAACTATTATAAATTTTATATGTCAAAATAAACTTATTTTTTTAAATTTAAACATAAAAATTATCTTAGTGTAAATTTATTAGTATTTTTAAATGAAGTTTCATTTTTTATAGAATAGTAAGAAATACTTAATTTTATCTGAAAACGTCATGTTGATGCAAATAATTTATAGTGTTAAATTATATATTATGTATCTCTTGACATTTAATTCATTCAATTAAAAATAAATTAATACAATTTATTTCATTTTAAACAATTTCACCTTGAAATTGGATTTAAAAATATATAAAACTTATGAACATTTCTAATTTAAAAATACACATTGTCATCACATCTATTGGATTAATTTTAATTTAGTGTCTTCTAAGTCTATGATTGTAATTATGAAAATTGAATTAAATATTTGTATTAATTAATATTTACAATTTTTAATAATTATATCTAGAATTTGACCCAAAATATTAGTAAAATTATTTAAAATTATCTACAGCAATTAAGAGAAAAATTACATTCTCCATGGAGTTATCATAACAATAAGGGCCAAAATGAACTAGAAACTATTAAAAAGAAATTATCTAAAAATATTGAGACCATATAATATTCGGTCAAATTTTATTATTTATTATAGCCACCTGACATGGAAAAATCATTAGTGTAATTTCGTCTTTTTAAATTTTATAAGAATACCACTCCCACTCCATTATAAAAAGGAAATTTCCCCTCCCACTAATTCACACATATTAACCCATTGGGAAAATACGAAACCAAACCATTTAATATCCCAACATACCTATCCTAATCCTAGGATACTCACTTTGGGTTAAATGAAAACCACAAAATTCGTTTTTTATAAACCAAATGGAGTTACTTGAATATGTGGTAATGTTATTCAAAAAACTATTTTGTTTCATTTACATATCCACACCATTAATTATTTTTATATCATTATTATATAATAACCTCAGTATCATAAATATAATGACATTTTTTTATAATATTTTATCATATACCTCAACACACATAAGTCAATATGGGATAAGCAATCATCATTCATTTGTATAGCAGACTATCACCTCATAAACCAATGTTGATGGTTTATTCATTTACCACATTTCAAGGATGGAAATAATTATGGATTTTGAGTTTATATATTAATTATATTATATTTATGATTTATTTATACTTCCATTATTTTTAAATAGCAGATACTTTATGCTTTCCATTTTTTGGGGAATACGATAACATTGATATTGGAGGTGTGAACTACCACCACCTCAAAATGATGTGATTCAATCACTATATAAATTGATTATATTAAGGATGATTTTAATAAACATATGTAACAAATATGACATAAATTTTATATTTTAGTTATAATATATATATCTATCTATCTCATTTACATTTTGTTCTTTTAATACATCAATCAAATGGAAGTACTATTCATGTATATGTACAACCTACCATCTCCACGGACATTGAATTTCATTTCATAACACCAAAATTTATGGATAATTATATGTACTTATATACCAACTATATATATATATATAAATTAAATCATTCATTACATTATGGATACGATAAAATAATCATTTATATAATAATAACCCAAATTACATGAGAAAACTTACTCTAAAAACTAGATGAATAACTCCCAAAATAGTAAAAATAATAAATTATTATCAATAAAAAGTTAATAATATATTATTATGAGATAATATATGATATTATTAATGTGATTATTTTTTTTGTTTTAAGTCATTAACATACTTAAAAAACTATAACCATGGTTAAAGGATGTTGAACTAAAAAGGAAACGTAAGATAAGGGATTATGTCTCAATTTCATTTCATTGTTTAATATTATAATGTTTTATACCTAGTTTATTTAATTTAGTATATATTATTCTCCTTTGACATTTAATATCATGAATACTCTATTATTCATGGTATTTTTAATTTCATTTAGAATTATTTCATATACGGGTATTTTGAAGTAAATTTACCAAGTGGAAATGATGATTCATAACTCAATTCCATTTAAGTAGGATATATTAAATACTCATTACCATCATTTATTTGATGCTTACTTTGTACATTTAAAAGGTTAATTTTTGAATAAAATGTTTCTTAATAGTGAATCTCAAATAAAATTATTTTCAATATAAATCAAAAGGAAAAGGATGTTTTCCCCAATATTATTATTAAAATATCTTTCAATATTATTTCCATTAATCTGTGGAAACAATACATAATTTTAATCCACTTGTTATATGATGTATTTATACAATTCTTATTCTTCCTATGAATGGTTAATAATTTTTTAGGAAAAGGATAGTATTTACATACACTTCAGTGATTCATTTTTATATTCCTCAAAAAATATTCAACTTCCAATGATCATTAAACATTAAATTTCCCTATATATCCATATAATCTATCATGGATATGATTATTTCCAAAATGTATATAATTTTACACATAGTGTATAATTTGAAATTTATTTTATATATAGTGAAATATTAATAAATTCATATATTTTCCTCAATATAGATATTTTGCAAGGCACATTTTTCATGAATTAAATATACTATTAGATATATGTGGAATGAATTTGGACAGGTACGACATAGGTGGGCCTAGTTATAAATATTCCCACGATGCGTTGGTTTTCTCATGGGATGTGTCTGTTGGCTAGATTTAATTGGTTTTTCAATTAGAATGTTATAAAATTTCTTGAGATAGGTATTAACGGAAATGGTAACATGTACCTGGAAACATGGAATCCAATATTTAAGCATTTACTTAAGTTTGATTCACTTATTATTATCCATCAGATTTTAACTGTAGAAAAATCTATGGATGGATTTTATTCTTAATTTTTTTGATTAAATTTAATTTATTTCTATTATTTACCATTCCATATTGATTATTCCTTATCAAACTATTTTAAATTCCATTTTTGTTCAGTTATTTACCTTTAAATATTATTTATGAACTTGATACTCAATTTCATGTTTATATGGAATGTGTGGTTATATATTACCATTCCATATTTATTATTATCAATCATTAATTATTGTTTCTATTAGAAATAAATTTTTCTGGGCATTTGAGTCTACCTTTATTTTTTTTCCATTCCCCAATAATCCATGATGTTTACTAAATATATATATGCCAGGATACGCTATGTGGGAATAATGTAATCTTAAAAAGAAAAAAAATATATAGTGTAATTAGTGTATTAATTTGTAATACAAGACTCATGTATGTATCTATTTTACCATGACTACTAAACACTACACTCATCCAGGATTTGATTCCTTATAATTAATCCAGTGTAATGGTGTTTAACAATGACTCAAGACAATTGGGGTAAAGTGATATATATGTGACCCTGATATAACTATCCTATTGAATAGATTCAACTGTGGGATCATTATCAACCAGATCAATAATCCAAATCATACCAACTTAGTGAACTAAGTTGACACACTTTAAATACCCATTTAGTTATGGGACTGAACCGAAAAACAAAATTCAAGTAACATTATACCATCTACAAGAACCACACACTAATGTTGAATGAAAAGAGAACCATACTCCATAATTAAAACCAAAATTACATGATGGTATGTGCATTTACAGGTATGGTGTATTGCACCATGACCCATAGTATTATTCTCTCTTACTAAATCATTTTAAAAAAATTATAAAATTGGTCAACCAAATTAAATGAGCCACAAAATATCCAAATCTCATATATGAGATTCCAAAAAAATCCCCTTTAACAATATCATAGATAAACTGATTTTAAATATTTTATAAGACATTAAAATCCTACAAGAGATTGATATTTTCAAATCAAATTTGACAATTTTGTATGACAATATGGATTTTTTGACATATTCAATTTATAAAAAAACATTGTTCTATGTATATGAACCCTATATAATTTACCTCATGTTTTACTATTTATTATAAGTCAATGTATATATCATTTTTCATCCTTATGAGCTTTTGTCTCTTCCTCCAAACACCTCCTAGCATTTCCATCACTCCCTTTGTGACAATTTATTTTATCAAAAATTATTTTACCCTTTCCTATACTATTAGATCCCTTATAACATTACCAACCTTGTGGTCACTGTATTTCTGACCCGACTCGGGTCTCTATATTCCCTCAATCCCACCTCCCCATATGCCATTGGATGTTGACTAGAAACATGGGTCTAATGTGATACCTTGGGAAATTATAGCCACTTTATTAGAGTATGTCTCACCAAATAACAAGAGAAATAATAAAAAATAAAATAACAAATATCCATGCATCCAAATTCATTTTAAAATATTGGTGAAATAGCATAGAAAAACATAAACATGATATGTAATGTCAAAATAGTTTCAAGTATAAGAAACCCCCAAAATAAAGATTAACTGATGAATCCAGAAAATAGGTCCCAATTCTAGGTTTGTGTCTCTAATCTATGCACATCCCATGGCAAAATTATCCCTCTAGAATAGGGAATATTCCCATTTTCTACCCTACAACCATGAAATATACTTGGGTACCCATTGGCATCCTGATCATGATCTGAGTAAAACTTAGTAAGCCACTAACAATGGTTTCAATAAAATATCTAGTATAAATAGGTATTGAATGCAAGTAATAAATAATTAAAAAGATAAAAAAGATAATATGTGATTCATTAGTTAAAATTTTCTACAAATACCATTTACATCATTTAATCCATGGGCTTGAAAATTCATTTTTTATACAATGGACTATGTTAGTCAACTACCATGCCTAAGGGGATCTGTCAACATCCCTGACTCACTAGGGATACCATTTTATAATCAATAACATCACACTCACTGCGGAGACTCAGCCTAGGTAGTCTCAAATAAGGAAACTAGTAGGAGCGTAGAGCCCCATTTCAAATCCCAAACCCAATCATTCTAGTGGTAGGGTTTAGAGCCTCACTCCAACCCAGCCCATGGGAGGGGAATCAGTCTAATATGCCACATACCATCAATCCATGTGCACATGATTTAATAACCATTCATGACATAAACCCTTTACAATAAACCATAATCAAACAATGTGCATAATATTCAGAATTTGTGTTCCAACCAATACATAAATCATCTTCATGGATTTCCCATTTATTCATTATCATTTACAACTATAAGTTATTTCACACATTCACATTAATGCATTTAAAACATTCAAATTATTCGAACATCCATTTATTCCATGTAAACAACTAGGTACAAATACTAGTAATACCTTTTCAAAAATAAATCCATCTCATCCTCATATTTATCGTGGTCTATACTTCAATAATAATAAATTCTATTCTTAGCATTACCAATTTCCTTGTTCGGGAAATGGCCTAGCCCATGGGTGGCCTTATAATGGGTCTAATAAACCACAAGGCATCCCACATGGATATTAAGGGTTTCAATTCCAATATTATCCAACCAATTTAGCAAGTCATACTAATGCATAAAATTCACAAAAAGAAAACACCAAAGCACACCCACATACACATAAACCAATGATCAAGACTAGAGGATATTACTTGTAGACCACCTCCCTTGATTCTAAAGATGAACAATCACCCAACCTTTTCCATTAACTCAGATTATAACACCATTTGATTCCCTATATTATGATCCACTAGAAAGTAGGGTTTTTAGGGAATTAGATGAATCGGGAAAACTAAACAATCCCAAATATGAAAAATTAAAGGAAGAGGAGTGTTAGACTCACCCAGATCTTATATTCAAAAGCATCTGTTCCCTGAATGGTTTATAATCGAAGGAGATTGTTCATTGGGAAGCCTAGTGAATGTTGGTTCAACACTAGTATTGTTGTTAGAAGAATGAGGAGAAATACTAAGTTAGATCACTATAATAATGAGGTGTAATATTCATAGAATCTTTGTTTTAAGGGGTTTATGGTTTGGATGTGTTGTTTTCAAAACCAATCTCTAACTGTGTCCTCCATATTTCAATGTGGGGTTCATGTTTCATGGTTACCTGGGAATCATAAACAATTTGAAAAACTGTTTGTTGACCATGATGAAAGGATCTATCCAATCATGCATAATCATTTTTTCTCCCATGCACTGTTTCTTCAATCTGTACACCCATCCTCCAAACAAAAATAGTTATGGAACATGTTTACTCCTAATCATGCCCCAACCATGCGACAGGCACTAGATGGACATCCCCCTTCCCCTTCATGTCTTGAACCTTGGTAACACCCATGAGACTCCTAATATACCTATAAATATTTCATTAACCATCAATATGGTATTTCAACTATAAATTAAAAATGAATGTACCTCACAAGATCTCTAGGATAATAAAACCTCCCCACCTTATAACATCTTGTCATCGAGCCTCTCTTCTCGAGAATCACTAATCTCCCAAAAAAATCGGGTCACTAGGCCCATATATCCTTCTTCTTATCCCAAGTTTCTTCTTGAACATTACCATGAATCCTCAAAAACTAAATAGAATGAAAAATAATTTCCCATAGGACCATTCAATAGGTTCTAAAATATGAACTAAATTATCCTCAAAGGTTAAATCATCCTCAAGCTCAACATCATCAATAGAAATCACAGGGGATAGAACAAGGTTATGTAGTTGAATGTGTGAAACATGAAAAACATCGTGAAGACCACTATATCTTTGTGTAATATCCAATCATTAATTCAGTTGTCTAATCCTCATCAATATCTCAAATGGAACCACACACCTAGTCCCCAACTTTTTCTATTTCTAAATTCGTTGATAGCCCATCCTTGGGGACTCTCGAAGAAACACATGATTACCCATCATAAACATAAGAGGTCAACAACATTGATTAGAATATGACTTCTTATTACTCTATCTCCTAGCGAACCTCTTCATGATTAACCCGACCAACTCTAAAGTTTCTTACATGAGACTCATCCCCCAAAAATATGATTCTCTGTCCTCCATATACCATAATAGTGATCTACATGGACTCATATAGAGTACCCTATATGGTGTAATCATAATTGTCACTTGGTAACTGTTGTTATATGTGAACTCAAAAAGCACTTAGTGTTTCTCCCATGATCAACCCAAATCTAGGACATAAGACCTCAATGTGTTTTCTATTACTTTAATAGTATGTTCTGATTTCCCATCCATCCTCAAGTAGAATTCCATATTCAAAAGCACTAGGGAACCATTTCTTTTCTATAACCCCCTCTATAAATACTATGTAAACCGTAGATCATGATATGAAAATGTAGTTCAGGGAACCTCATGAAACAACAATATCTACTGAAAATTCCTCTCACCTAACTAATAAATGGTGAGGGTCTCTTGAAAAAAAATCCATCAATATCAGAATGGAACTAGATTCATGTATGACCACATTTTTATTTGTCTAACTCAATGAATATTCTTCACTATTATCCCTTCTCACTATGTAAACCAACTCATAATCAAAGGAAATCAGATATTTAACCCATATTGGCTTCTTAATATTCAAATAATTTTGAATTAAATGTACTTAAGTATCTTATGATCAGTATACCCAAAAAATCTATCTCCCAATAAGAAACTCTCCAAAACAATTATGTTATAAACCACCATGGCCCACTCAAGAACATTCTTATGGAAGTTTAGTTAATGAGGCCTCAACATTCATGACTCGTACACCACAACATGATAATACTACATTAACACTACCCCAAACTCAACATCAGCTGCGTTAAAAAACAAGGTTTACCTCTTACCCAGATCGGGTGGGACCAAAATTGGTCTACTTGTCATCTGCTTCTTTAATTCAAGAAAAGAATTCTGATTGGATTCTAACCACTCATATTTTATTCCCTTATTTTTCAAACATTAATGTTGTGCATATATGTGGGATAAATCCTTGATAATCATTCAATAATGTCCTCCAAAACCATGGAAACAGAGGAAATACAAAATATTATTTAGATACTCCTAATATCCAATTTCTTTAACTTTTTATTAGTCCATACACACCATTCCTCTAAAATGATATGACCAATGAAATTTAACTTATCGGTATAGAAATCACACTTGCATGGATTCAATTATAGAATATTTATCATAGTGTATTCAGGATCATTTCAATATGTTTTTCATGATCTCTATCAGTCTTGTATTACATTAATATATAATTAATAAATTAAAATACAAAGTAATCCATGTATGTATGAAAGATTCTGTTAAATAGTTTTAAAAACACTGTCAGCATATTGTTCAACTTGAAAGATATCAAGAAAAACACATATATACCATTCTTACTCCTAAAAGTTATTTCTTGAACATATGAAGTTCTCACCCCTAGTTGGTGATACCCTAATATCATATCAATCTTGTATAACATTGAAGCACCACTTAGCTAGTCAAAAGGATCTTTGATTCGAGGAATAAGGAATATGTTCTAAATTACCTTCCAATTTACCTTCTTCTAATCAACACACAACAATAAGGACCTAAAATCCTTCTTTTCAACAGCACTGGAAATGTAACATCCCAAGTAAGTAATGAATAATATATATTTTTATCATTGTCTATTAATGATTAAGATAGTGTTTTAGAGGCTTAAAATGAAAATAAATACAATCTTAGGCATGTAATACACTAATATTCTTAAAAGATTGTTTTACTGCCTTTTGATGGAAAACCCTTTTTAAATCAATATTTTGACAATTTTATAATCTATATTTTTCAAAATAAACATATTTATTATGATTGGGACATTGAATTTTACATTGGATAAATTTTTGGTATTTTTCTGACAATGTTCATTTTTTAATGAATAGTGAAAAATACTGCATTTTACATCAAAACTACTTTTTCATTTAATTTAATTATATGGTTAGATTATATTTTTAATTGGTCTTAAAATTCAATCTGAATATAATTTTACCATTTAATCCAATGGTGTTCATTATGATTAATTTTACTTTGGAATTGGTCATAAACTAATGCCAAACGTTTCATAGATATTGTTTGAAAAAAACCCGCTATTTGTCATGACAGCGGAAATTAATTATTAAATTAATTAATGTAACTTATATGATTTGAATTTTTTAAAATAGACATCATTTTTGAATTCATAATATCAAATATAGCTTAGGGTGAAGTTTTGGTATCTTTCTGAAAAACTTCAATTTTTGATGAATGGTGAAACCACTAAGTGGTAGTTAAAGAAACTGATTTTTCGTTTAAATGAAATTTTACCACCTCTGTGATTTTATTTTCAAAAATCTGACATAAATGGTTTTAATTAAGAAGTAAAATGTGGTTCAATGAGATTAAAATATTTTTTTGGTGAATAGTAACTTTTATGTTTTTAGTCGCGATTAGTGGTAATTAGTGTAGTTTAAGGTAAAAATAATGTTTTAATAGTATGAGATGAGATTGACACATGTCCTACCCTCATTGGATGTGTCAGGGCCGACCAATACAAGACATGGGTCAACTTGGGGACCCCATGGAGCCACTTTGGTTGGGAAATGACATAAATAACTTTTTATTTAATGTTAAAGTAAAAATGACACAAACATGAGTTATTTTACTAAAACAATGTTTACATGGGGTTATACAATTCAAAGTTTTTACTATAAATATTCATTAGAAATCTAAAATGATTTCCTATATCATAGTATTTTTTTAATTTTTAGACATTAAATAAATTAAATTATTTATGACATCATGGTGATGCAGAGATGACCTCATTATTTAACGATTTAAATAAAATGGAAAGATAATGTAAACTCTAAGACCTACACATGGAAAAACCCAATCGGATGAGTGGATTTAGAACCCTTATCACCTTATCATTTAATTATATCAATGTGGGACCATTTGAATCTGGAACTCATTTTAAAATAAAGTAACTTATCTTTACTTTCCAAGAGTGTCCCTCCTCTCCTCTTATAAAAGGCCCCCACCTCTACCTCCTTACCCACACTCCCAAAGCCTTTGTCTCGGCCAAAAACTGCCCATTTTGTCTCTCCACTTCCCTCTCTTACTCATTGAAGCCTCACTTTGGGCAGAAGTCTTCCCAAGGAAGCCTTTTAGCTCAAACCAAAGGGAGTTACCCGATTTTAAGGTAATGTCTTCTTTTGAATCCTTTTGTTTTATTTTGCTTCTCCAACCCCCTAAACTCTTTTTATTCTTTCCTTTTGTAACAAATACAGTATCCTCAATATACTAGGATGTTTTTATAATATTGATTCGAGTTACACTTACACACACCTACATCTAATGGTTAACGAACATACTGTTTCCGTTGATGGTGAATTTATGCCTCCCGAAACGATGATTGTTCAACATTCTTTTAACACCTTCAAAGGTGGCCATTAAGATGTCACTATATTTATATATGATATATAATATTTTTATGTTTTTCTTAAGCTTCTGTTTTTTTCTTTTTGGTCAAAACTTTATGGTTTCCATTATGGGTAAACGCGATATCTTCATTTAAGGAAGTGCGGACTACCGCCCCTCAAAGTGATTTGATTTGTTACATACTATATGTGGGAGGTAAAAAGGATGGAAATATGATATTATATATGATATTATACTGGAATTATAATATACCTATATATCATTATGATTCCATTCTATAAAATACGAAATAGAAATGAAAGTAGCGTTCATGCGTACGTACGGCGTACCGTCTCCATGAACGGTGCATTTCATTTCTTACCTCTAAATGATTAAGTAATGTTATAAATGCATGTATATACTGGATATATATGATATATACATAATTATTATAATTCTAGATATAATGGATACATGAACAACATGTAATTATAAAGGGTTTATTTTTGACTTATGTACCAATGATCGTTAAAACGACCATTATTAACTTAAATAATTACATTGTGTTCATGACATGGCAATAAGTTATATAAAAGGAATAATGAACTTGAAAAAGGTTCTTAAAGAAGTAGAAATTAACTCAAGTTTATTATTCAGGACATTAAAGAACGATCGAGTCAAGTCGGACCTGAGGTATGGGTCTTCGTCTCAATCTCCTTTCATTGAGGCATATTTTGTTTTATACACAACCTTCTTTTATATGGTGAATAAACCCCTTTGACTTTTACGTTTATTCAAAAGGAATATTTTTTATATGAAGTGTTTCACTAAACGACAAAATGGAATGTTTTTGTCATTCGTATGCGGCGACAACGACTTCTCTGCCGCCGTGACCGTTATTTGAGTTTCGGATTCCGCTAAAGCCATACCTTCTTTTTAAAAGAAAAATAAATACCATGTTTGAATTTTCTTTTATTATGGTATTGAAAATGGTTTTCATAATGTTTTTATATCAGTGTGTTGTATTGATATCTTGTGATTGAAAGGTGGAAATGTTATGTTTCCTTTAGGCATGTTTTATGTGATACGATTATGATGAGGTTCTTGGGCATTATTATGAAGATGGGTAGTTCCATGATAAACTAAGGGCGGGTGAGCCCGATATAGCTCTCCAATACATTAGGTAACATGAAGTAGTGAAACATTAAGGTTTCTCCGAAGAGATTTATGGAATATACTGTGATGGGTATTCCAAATGTAACCAAGAGGGTTACTCCCTATGTAAGGATGTTATGAATGCCTCAAGTTACCTTTATGTCTTATGATTTCTATGATTTATTCATGATTTGATGAGGTATGTTTAAATGATTATGTTTTATGGGTAAAGTATGATCTCATTCTTATGTATATATGTACCCATGTTTCCTTTCCATATTTTTATATCCCTTACTGAGCTTTTTATGCTCATCCCAAGTTTTTTTTGAAATGTTTTTCACAGGTCAAGGGAAAGGTACATGATATGATTATAGTGTCAAGGAAGGGTCAAGAAATAATCCATGTTTTATTTTAAATATGTTTCCATTGATGGAAATGAAGAATACTATCTTTATGTAACCACTTTGTTTATATGTGGAATGTAATTCAAGTTTTATGATCTAATTCTTTAAAACACTAAACCCGAAAAGATCCTCAATGTGTAATCTAGTAATAACTCAATATTAAGTAAGGTTTAAGGCTGGGGCCTTATAGTTGGTATCAGAGGTCGGTTTAGATAACTTTAGGAGTTATAATTCTAATAAATTATTATCCAAAATATTTTTTTTTGAAATGATATAGAATTTGAAGATTACCATGCTGCTTCATCTAAGACATGTTTGTTCAGAATGGTTTTCTGCAGAGGAAACAGGGAAGCAGTGCTAGGAAGGCATACAGAAGGAAATAACCTTCCAAATCAGCATCCTGAGATGGTCGGAATTGGAACTGAACAGTTTGTTGCAGTAATGGCGCAGTTGACTCCGGCGATAAATGGCGTTGGTATCCATACACGAGATCATCCAGATCAACCATAGAGGAACATGTCAGTAGTGGAACATTTCATGAGGCAACATCCCCCATCATTTAGAGGATCATCTGAACCTGTGCTAGGTGAAGGGTGGATTAAAGCACTGGAGAAGATTTTTGATGTCATGGGGTGTTCAGACAATCAAAAGGTTAGTCTTGCTATTTACCGTTTGGAGGGTGAGGCAGATCAGTGGTGGTCTATGGTTAAAAATATCAAGGACGCCGATGAGATTGATCCTCTTGACTGGGATGAATTCAAAGGTATGTTTCTTGAGAAGTATTTTCTTAAGGCTATTCGACTTAGGATGGAAAAGAAATTCTTGGAATTGAGGCAAGAGGAAGACTCAGTGGATACCTATGAAGAAAGGTTCACTCGATTGGCAAGGTATGCTCCAAATTTTATCCGAGACCTTGATAGAAAAATCAATCATTTTTACTCAGGATTAAAGCCAAAATATCGAAGGGCATTAGCTTCTCATGAGTTTAAAAGTTATGAAAATCTTGTTTGATGTGCTGAGAAGGTGGAAATGGAGTTTGCCGATGATCAAGTGTTCTATAACAACCAACAGAAGAATAGACCGAGGTGGCAGGAGAAAGGTAAGAATTCTTCAAAAAAGTCTGATGGTAAGAAAACTAAGTTTCCAGTTTGTGATAAATGTGGCAAAATGCATGCTGGGGAATGTCTTCTAAATTCTGGAAAGTGCTACCGATGTGGTAAGATGGGACATAAGGCTCGTGATTGCACTGAATAGGATCAAGGTGAAGGTAAGACCAAATTTTATTTACAGTTAGTGAAATGTTATAAGTGCAATTAGATGGGTCACTATGCAAACGAGTGTCCGAAAAAGAGCTTGAGTGATGGGAAGTAGTTAGACTACAAGCAGAAAGGGGTGGTGAAATCCTTTGCAACTACTTCAGCAGATGTTGGGCCATAAAATGAAGTTGTATCAGGTACTTTGTTTTTTTTTCAGATTATGCCAGCGTGTTGTTTGATTCGGGGTCTACACATTCTTTCATCTCTGAAACCTTTTCTAGTAAAATGGGAATACCATCTCAAGAAATGAATCCTGAACTTTTGGTAAAAACACCTGGGAGGAATGTTGAGGCAAAAAGAATTTATAAGAATCTTCCTATCCTTATCTGTGGAAAGATCCTACTTGCAAACCTTATTGTTCTACCTCTAGTAGAGTTTGATGTTATCCTGGGTATGGATTGGATCTCTAGTTACCATGATAAGATTGACTGTAGAGATAAAGAAGTTTCTTTTCAGAAAGACTTTCAGTTTGTGTACAATAATGAACCCTTACTGTTGATAACTTATCAAGAGGCCGAGAAACTTGTAAAATATGGAAATGAATGTTACCTTGCACACATCGTTGAAAATAAAGGAACTGTTCAGATTAATGATGTGCCAGTGGTAAATGAGTATCCTGATGTTTTACCTGATGAGTTGCCTGGAATAATACCAGATCGGGAAGTTGAATTTACTGTTGACTTAGTTCTTGATCCTAATCCAATTTCAAAACCCCCTTATCGAATGGCTCAAATTGATCTTTTAGAGTTGAAGGAGAAATTTCAAGATTTATTAGAGAAAGGTTTCATTCGACCTAGCACATCACCATGGGGTACTACTGTCTTGTTTGTTAAAAAGAAAGATGGTTCAATGAGACATTGCATTGATTATAGAGCCTTGAATAATATCATTGTAAAGAACAAATATCCTTTGCCTCATATCGACGATTTGTTTGATCAGCTCCAGGGAGCTAAGTGTTTTTCATAGATTGACCTGAGATCGGGGTACCATCAGCTGAAGGTAAAGGAGGCAGATATTCCGAAGACCGCGTTCCGTACAAGATATGGCCCCTATGAATTTGTAGTAATGTCTTTTGGGCTAACCAATGCACCTGCTGTATTCATGGACTTAATGAATAGAATTTTTCATGAGTTCTTGGATAAGTTTTTGGTGGTTTTTATTGATGATATTTTGGTGTTTTCTAAAAGTAAAGAAGAGCATGAAAGACATTTAAGGGTTATCTTGCAAACCTTAAAAGAAAAGAAATTGTATGGGAAATTCAGCAAGTGTGGGTATTGGTTGCAACAAATTTCTTTCCTTGGTCACATTGTTTCTAAATATGGGATAACTATTGATCCTGCAAAAACAAAAGGTGTGGAAGAATGGCCAAGACCCACAAATGTAACTGAGATTCGTAGCTTCCTTGGTTTGGCAGGGTATTACCAAAGGTTTGTTAGAAATTTTTCACGGTTATCTTGTCCAATGACTAAGCTAACTCAGAAGGGTGTTATGTTTATCTGGACAAAAGAATGTGATGATTGTTTTCAGGAATTGAAAAGAAGATTGGTGAATGCTCCAGTTTTTCCACTACCTTCTAGGAATGGTGAGTTTTTTATCTACAGTGATGCTTCATTGAAAGGACTTGGTTGCGTCCTAATGCAGAATGATCAGGTAATTGTTTATGCTTCACGATAGTTGAATACTCATGAGGTAAATTACCCTACACATGATTTGGAGTTAGATGTTGTTGTTTTTGCTTTAAAAATTTGGAGGCATCATTTGTATGGAGTAAAGTGTGAAATATATACTGATCACAAAAGTTTAAAGTATATATTCACTCAGAAAGAGTTAAACATGAGACAGAGGAGATGGCTGGAATTAATCAAGGATTATGATTGTACAATTCATTACCATCCGGAAAAAGAAAATAAAGTGTCTGATGCTTTGAGTCGAAAAAGTAATGCTTCATTAGCAATGTTGCGTTTGGAACGTGATCCTTTGGTTAAGGATTTGATGTACTTTGGATTAGAAGTTTTTGGTGCAGGAAGTTCTTCTATTTTGTTTCAGGTATCAGTGAGATCATCTCTCTCAGATAGAATCAAGCAAGCACAGAAGAAAGACAGTGAGTTGCAGAAAAAGGTAGAGCTGGTTTAGAAAGGTAAGTTGCCTGAATTCAACATTGATAATGATTGAGTTTTGAGATTTGGGAAGAGATTGTGTGTGCCTTGTGATTCACAGTTGAAGAGAGAGTTGTTATGTGAAGCTCATAGTTCTCCATTTTCAGTTCATCCTGGCAGTACTAAGATGTATAGAGATCTGCGGGAGTATTACTGGTGGGATGGAATGAAAAGAGATATTGCTGATTTTACTGTGAAGTTTTTGACTTCTCACCAAGTTAAAGCAGAGCGGAAGTTACCGAAAGGGATGCTTCAGCCTTTAGCAGTGCCAGAGTGGAAATGGGAGAATATATCCATGGACTTTGTTGTGGGATTACCGAAGACATCTCGAGGTAATAATGCAATCTGGGTTATTATTGATCGCTTGACCAAATCTGCTCATTTCCTTTCTATACGAGATACATTTTCCCTAGATCAACTTTCCCATTTGTATCATAAAGAGATAGTCAGGTTACATGGAGTTCCTCTCTCCATTGTATCTGATCGTGATGCCAGTTTCACTTCAAACTTTTGGAAAGGACTTCAAAAGTCGTTGGGTACTGAATTAAATTTTAGGATAGCTTTTCATCCTCAATCAGATGGGCAGTCAGAACGAACAATTCAGACCTTGGAGGATATGCTATGAGCTTGTTCTATGGATTATCAGGGAAGTTGGGACCAACATCTTTCTTTGGTTGAATTTTCATATAATAATAGTTTTCATTCCAGTATACAGATGGCACCATTTCAGGCATTATATGGGAAGCGGTGTCGAACTCCAGCTTTCTGGGATGAAGTGGGTGAAAGGAAGTTGATGGGACCAGAATTGGTAGAAGAGATGGCAGAAAAAGTTCAGCTGATTCAGAAGCACATGAGAACAGCTCAGAGCAGGCAGAAGAGTTATGCGGATAACCGGAGGAAGGATCTCTCTTTCGAGGTAGGTGATCATGTTTTTCTCAAGGTTTCTCCTTGTAAAAGTGTGATAAGATTTGGTAAGAATGGAAAGTTGAGTCCAAGGTTCATTGGACCATATGAAATTCTGGAGAGAGTTGGATCAATTGCATATCGGGTGGCTTTACCTCCGAGTTTATCTCAGGTACACAATGTTTTTCACGTTTCGATGTTGAGAAAATATATGCCAGATCCATCTCATGTTTTGAGTCCAGAGGTAGTTCAGCTGGAAGAGAACCTATCTTATGAGGAACAACCGATCCAGATTCTTGACCACAGGGAGAATGTGTTACGGAATAAAGTGATTAATCAGGTAGTGGTTTTGTGGAAAAACCACATGATTGAAGAGGCAACATGGGAATCTGGAAATGCAATGAGGGATAAGTACCCCCCCCCCCATTTATTCGATAAGTAAATAAATTGCAGGGACACAATTTTCTAAAGGGGGGAAGGATGTAACATCCCAAGTAAGTAATGAATAATAGATATTTTTATCTTTGTCTATTAATGATTAAGATAGTGTTTTAGAGGCTTAAAATGAAAATAAATACAATCTTAAGCATGGAATACACTAATATTCTTAAGAGATTGTTTTACTGCCTTTTGATGGAAAACCCTTTTTAAGTCAATATTTTGAAAATTTTATAATATATATTTGTCAAAATAAACATATTTATTATCATTGGGACATTGAATTTTATATTGGATAAATTTTTGGTATTTTTCTGACAATGTTCATTTTTTAATGAATAGTGAAAAATACTGCATTTTACATCAAAACTGCTTTTTCATTTAATTTAATTATATGGTTAGATTATATTTTTAATTGGTATTAAAGTTTAATCTGAATATAATTTTACCATTTAATCCAATGGTGGTCATTAGGATTAATTTTACTTTGGAATTGGTCATAAACTAATGCCAAACTTTTCATAGATATTGTTTCAAAAAACCCCGGTATTTGTCATGACAGCGGGAATTAATTATTAAATTAATTAATGTAACTTATATGATTTGAATTTTGTAAAATAGACATAATTTTTTAATTCAGAATATCAAATATAGCTTAGGGTGAAGTTTTGGTATCTTTCTGAAAAACTTCAATTTTTGATGAATGGTGAAACCACTAAGTGGTAGTTAAAGAAACTGATTTTTCATTTAAATGAAATTTTACCACCTCTGTGATTTGATTTTCAAAAATCTGACATACATGGTTGTCATTAAGAATTAAAATGTGGTTCAATGAGATTAAAATATTTTTTTGGTGAATAGTAACCTTTAAGTTTTTAATCGCGATTAGTGGTAATTAGTGTGGTTTAAGGTAAAAATAATGTTTTAATAGTATGAGATGAGATTGAAACATGTCCTACCCTCATTGGATGTGTCCTGGATGACCAAGACAAGCCATGTGTCAACCTGGGGACCCCATGGAGCCATTTTGGTTGGGAAATGACATAAATAACTTTTTATTTAATGTTAAAGTAAAAATGACACAAACATGAGTTAATTTACTAAAACAATTTTTACATGGGGTTATACAAGTCATATTTTTTACTATAAATATTCATTAGAAATCTAAACAGATTTCCTACATCATAGTATTTGTTTTTAATTTTTAGACATTAAATAAATTAAATTATTTATGACATCATGGTGATGCAGCGATGACCTCATTATTTAACGATTTAAATAAAATGGAAAGATAATGTAAAATCTAAGACCTACACATGGACAAACCCAATTGTATGAGTGGATTTACAACCCTTATCACCTTATCATCTAATTATATCAATGTGGGACCTTTTTAATCCGAAACTCATTTTAAAATAAAGTAACTTATCTTTACCTTCCAAGAGTGCCCCTCCTCTCCTCTTATAAAATGCCCCCACCTCTACCTCCTTACCCACACTCCCAAAGCCTTTGGCTCAGCCAAACACTGCCCATTTTGTCTCTAAACTTCCCTATCTTACTCCTTGAAGCCTCACTTTGGGCAGAAGTCTTCCCAAGGAAGCCTTTGAGCTCAAACCAAAGGGAGTAACCCGATTTTAAGGTAATGTCTTCTTTTGAGTCCTTTTGTTTTATTTTGCTTCTCCAACCCCCTAAAATCTTTTTATTCTTTTCTTTTGTAACAAATCCAGTATCCTCAATACACTAGGATGTTGTTATAATATGTATTTGAGCTACACTTACACACACCTACATCTAATGGTTAACGAACATACTGTTTTCGTGGATGGTGAATTTATGCCTCCCGAAACGATGATTGTTCAACATTATTTTAACACCTTCAATGGTGGCCACTAAGATGTCAATATATTTATATATGATATATAATATGTTTATGTTTTCCTTAAGCTTCTGTTTTTTTCTTTTTGGTCATACTTTTATGGTTTCCATTATGGGTAAACGCGATATCTTCATTTAAGAAAGTGCGGACTACCGCCCCTTAAAGTGATTTGATTCGTTAAATACCATATGTGGGATGTGAAAAGGATGGAACTATGATATTATATATGATATTATAATGGAATTATAATATACCTTTATATCATTATGATTCCATTATATAAAATACGAAATAGAAATGAAAGTAGCGTTCATGCGTACGTACGGCTTACCGTCTCCATGAACGGTGCATTTCATTTCTTACCTCTAAATGATTATGTAATATTATAAATGCATGTATATACTGGATATATATGATATATACATAATTATTATAATTCTGGATATAATGGATACATGAACAACATGTAATTATAAAGGGTTTATTTTTGACTCAAGTACCAATGATCGTTAAAACGACCGTTATTAACTTAAATAATTACATAGTGTTCATGACATGGCAATAAGTGATATAAAAGGAATAATGAACTTGAAAAAGGTTCTTAAATAAGTATAAATTAACTCATATTTATTATTCAGGACATTAAAGAACGATCGAGTCAAGTCGGACCCGAGGTATGGGACTTCGTCTCAATCTCCTTTCATTGAGGCATATTTTGTTTTATACACAACCTTCTTTTATACGGTGTATAAACCCCTTTGACTTTTACGTTTATTCAAAATGAATATTTTTTATACGAAGAATTTTACTAAACGACAAAAGGGAATGTTTTTTCCGTACGTATGCGGTGACAATGACTTCTCCGCCGCCGTGACCGTTATTTGAGTTTTGGCTTCCCCTACAAGCCATACCTTCTTTTTAAAAGAAAAATAAATACCATGTTTTAATTTTCTTTTATTTTGGTATTGAAAATGGTTTTCATAATGTTTTTATATCAATTTGTTGTATTGATATCTTGTGATTGAAAGGTGGAAATGTTATGTTTCCTTTATGCATGTTTTATGTGATACGATTATGATGAGGTTCTTGGGAATTATTATGAAGACGGGTGGTTCCGTGATAAACTAAGGGCGGGTGAGCCCGATATAACTCTCCAATGCATTGGGTAATGTGAAGGAGTGAAACATTAAGGTTTCTCCAAAGATATTTATGGAATATACTGTGATAGGTATTCCAAACGTAACCAAGAGGGTTACTCCCTACATAAGGATGTTATGAATGCCTCAAGTTACCTTTATGTCTTATGATTTCTATGATTTATTCATGATTTGATGAGATATGTTAAAATTCTTATGTTTTATGGGTAAATTATGATCTCATTCTTATGTATCTATGTACCAATGTTTCCCTTCCATATTTTTATATCCCTTACTGAGCTTTTTATGCTCATCCCAAGTTTTTTTTGAAATGTTTTTCACGGGTCAAGGGAAAGGTACATGATATGATGATAGTGTCAAGGAAGTGTCAGGAAATAATCCATGTTTTATTTTAAATATGTTTCCATTGATGGGAATTAAGAATACTATCTTTATGTAACCACTTTGTTTATATGTGGAATGTAATGCAAGTTTTATGATCTAATTCTCTAAAACTCTAAACCTGAAAAGATACTCAATGTGTAATCTTGTAATAACTCAAGATTAAGTAAGGTTTAAGGCTAGGGCCTTATAGGAAATCCCCAAGGTGATATACTTTGATAAATAAATAACTTTTTCTCTAGTCATAAAACAAAATTTTATGTTCCCAGTATTCTTCCTGTGCCATTCCGTATGGGGAAATAGAAATCAATTCTACCCCTATCAGTAACTCAATTGTGAACACTACATCATTATCGAATGGAGTCTCTGATAATTCATCATGAAAGACATCATAAAACTGATCCAAAGTAAATGGAAATAAAATATATTCTAATCCCATATCATGATGCATATGAAAAGTCACATGGGCATTGAGTTCACCCAATTTCTGAAAAACTGGCCATGCACGACATACTCAGATATCCCATTCCCCATGGTAAACATAAGTATTCCCCCACTAAGGGAAAAACAGTAAAACTACTTTGGTAACATTCAATGTCTTACATTTATTGCACTATCCTATCCATCTCTAATATCATAACAAAACCTAACATTTTGGGAAGAAACAATTTTCATTTAAATCAATAGCCATGAACCTTGAAGGCACACTCCCTACACTGCCAGATAATTTCTTCTCATCCCCCTAATAGTGTATCAATTGATAATAAACCACATTCTTGTTCCAATAATACTCCCAAAACACTCATAAAATGAGCATATATAAAACAATGTTAAGAAAATATATCAAATAATGTACTATAAAGATTGAAATATATAAAAAAACCATACCTAAAACTATTGATCACCAAGCCTCACCTCCTCAAGGAGTCATCTAAACTGTATGAAGCTAACCTTTCCCTCTACCCTGAACTGTGGCCAAAATTCCATGATTTTTACTAACCTTATGATAAAAACTCTCACTTACTATAGTACAATTTATATTTCACCAATTGGTATAAAAGATAAAGATCCAACTGTTTTCCTGATATGGGGTAATCGACACATGCCTTCACTCATCATTAGACTTGATCCTCCTTCATTACAAATATATCGAGGGTTTCTAGAAAACCGTTCCACATGCCTCGACCTTCCTCATACTCGAATAAATTGGTTGTCAGGTACACTGATTATGTATTTGACCCAACCTATTGTATTTATTGTTGAAAATTTGATCACTTCCCTAAGATATATGTTCCCTTTTCTGACTACCTTTTCTGCCACTACCCTATTTTAAACTCTGGAAGTGTTATATCATACTATTGGAAGCTTCCCCACTATTTCACCCAACTAGAACTTAATTTCCACCATAAGAAGCCACTTTGATATTCCCTTCTAAAATATAGTATTGATACACAACATCATAAATCCACTTTAAATAGAAGTCATTCAGCATGTACATAATCTCACATCTATGACCATCAGGAAACCATCTCTTCGTAGCTACATCATCCCCTACCAACACTTGAATTAAACATTTAATGTTAGTGAATAATCTTTCATAGTACCTAACTAACATAGAACCCTAGGTCATCCTCACAAACTTCATAGCCTTTTCCCTTCTCAAGGTCACTAGATAAAATTATTATAGAAATATTTCCTGGAAATATTTCCACATCATACCATTAGTCTGTTGGGTCTAAACCAGAACATCCAACTATTTCTATTCATAATGTCATAGCATGTAATCTTTCATCATGACTCCCTTTTTAGGAGGAGTCACTATGTGATCAAAAAATGTCTGAATGGTCTCTATCCAAAACTCGGTTACATTGGGTCTCCCCAAACCACCAAAAGTTGGAGGGAGTTGTGGCTGAGACTCCCTAGTCTACTCAAACATACTAATCCCAACACACTATGGGTCTCATTACATCTTATATATAAAAACATTTCTCACAAAACATCTCTTGTCCCTTTTTTCCCTAGATCATTGGGTTTCTTTAATCCATTTCTATAGGAGCATTCTCAGTGGTATCCTCTTGTCACAAATAGGCACATGACATCATGTTGGAGTCTTCCTAAAATTACAAACACACAAATTAGATCACTTAACACAAATCTTCCATAGTTACAAAAAATAAATATCTCCACTATCCATAAAATAATCATTCCACATACTCTATCCCAATGGGTTTCATCAAACCTCTTTTACTACCCTTATCTATCACTACCATGCGTCAGGGTCTACATGGGTTAACAAACAAACATAATCACAAGCCTTTAATTAGACACCATTTGAAACATTTTACAATAAAAAATATATCTTTCTCACTAATTCACCTTATCCTCATTGCAAATTACCACAACCAAAATTTAACCCATTTATAACATTTCATTAAGAACTATTCTTTAACCGTTATTTCACATTCATTCCATTTATCAATTTGAATAATCATTATTAAACACACATTATTTCCAAATTTCAATGAAAATGGAATGTATTTTATCCATTGTTTCTTAAAAAACATACCAATATATTCCTACCATGATTCATGTAACCTATATCCCTAGGTTCCTAAAATGGTGCATGAATGAATTACCCTGTTCCATTATATCCCTAAGAAAAATATCATAAGATTTTTACATCACACATCAAGTGTATTCAACCTATATCCCTAGGTTCCTAAAATGATGAATGAATAAAAAATGTTGTTCCATTGAATCCATGATAAAGATATCATAAAATTATCATATCAAACATTAAGTGCATCACTCAATAGGGAAATATCATTCAACTTTAACAGCACACATCAAGAACAACAATCCCACCCTGGGAACATGGGTACTCTACTCTACATGGGTTAGCTAATACAAAGTGCGAGTTCCTTACTAAGACCCTAACATATCCCACTCTATCTTCTACCACCCCATAATAGTAAGTCAATACAAAATAACTTACATGATACCACTTTTTAATTACCCCAACCCAGAGTTCACTGAATTGGTGCCCCGATTTGATAACCAAATGACCACAAGCATGACTCCCCATATAGTAGAGGATATCAATTTGTAGTGAGTGTCTAATATGATATGTGGGGAGATTATACCATCTTTATTTGTGTATTCCACAACAACTAACAAGATAAATAAAAGAAAAATATAATATCCAACAATGGTGCGTCCAAATCCATTTCTAAAAAATGGGTAAATACCAAAACCAGAAATAAACATGCTATGTAATTTAAATATAATTTCATGTGTAACAAAACCCACAAAATAAAGACCAAATAAATAGTACTAAAAATGGGTCCGGATTCGGGGTCTTGGTCCCTCATACCTGCACTTTGTATACCCAAATCAACCCAATAATATAGGTAATTTATCCATTTCTAAGCTTGAAACCATGAAATCTACTCAGGTATCAAATTGAGGCCCGTTAAATGTGTGACTAAAACATAATAGGCCACCACCAATGGTGTCTATAAAATATCCAATATAAACAGATAGTTTATGAAAGTATAAAATGCGTAAGAAGATAAAAATAGATAATATGGGTGTCGTATTATAACAATGTTTTCTTAAACCATTTACATAATTTGGTCCATGTGTTTAGAAATTCATTTTTTAGAAAATAAAATATGTCGGTCAACTAACATGCATAAGGGGATAAGTCAAGTTCCATACATTACTAGGGAAACCATTTCATAATCAATAAAATCACAGTAACCTTGGAGCCTCAGTCTATGTAGTCTTAACCAATGAATATTTTAGGGGACTAAATCCTCAGTCTGACTCCCTAACCTAGGAATTATAGGGTATAAAGCCTCTGTGTAACCAGACCCATTTTAGGAGCCTCAATTCGATACCCCACATACCATCAAGAAATGTTCACATGCTTTATTAACTATTCATCACTTAAACCCTTTTCAATAAGACAAAATCAAACAATACATATAACATTGAAAACTCATGGATAAACCAATACATAAATCATCTTGATTCATTACCATTTACACATTCTCATTTATAACTATAATTCATTTAACACATTCTCTTTAATTCATTTATCACATTCTTTATATTCAAAACCACCCTTTATCCCATGTCAACAACTAGGTACTACTACCATTAATGTATATTCAAAAAAATTCCCAACTCATCACCATATTTATCATGGTCTCTACTTCATTAAAAATTAATTCTTTGATTAACATTACCATTTTCCATTTTTCATTACTGTTATAGCCCATGGGTGGACCTATAGTGGAACTAATAAACCTCAAAATATCTCATGGAGATTGTGAGGGTTTCAATTCATCCCATACCCAACATGTTTATCAATTATTACTAAGTAATCAAAAATAAAAATTATAAATCCCTATAGAACAACCGCATAAACATAAACCAAACCTCAAGATTCCAGTAATTGAAATGTATTCCTCCTATCTCGATCTTGAAGATGAAATATCACTCAACTATAACCCTTAACTCATATTCGAACAACCTTAGAATCGTAAAAATTATATACTATAGAAAAATGAGTTTTTAGGGATTCATAAGAAGTTGTATGAACACAAATTGCATTATGTAAAAAAATAAATTGAATAGGAGTGTTAGACTCACAGAGAACATAGATTCTCACCCAATGGTGATACAAATGGTTAAAATAAAGGAGACTGATCATTGGTAATCTTGGGGAATATTGGTTCATCACTAGGGTTATTGGAAGAAGAATGGGTATAATAACATTTTATATTCCTTATAGTCGGATGGATAATTTGGTCAAATCTCACTTTTCAAGGTGAGAACGGTTTCTGAATCCTTGTTCCAACCATGTTCCCCCCTCTATATAATAGGGGATCATGTCTCATGGTTACCTGGGAATCCCACACGGTCTGAAAAAAAATACTGACATTTAAAAATGGATCTATCTAAGCCCACATGGTTAGTCATTATCCCTTGAAATATTTCTTACAACTATGAACTCTTCCACCAGGAATACGTGGTTATAGAACATGGTTACTCAAAATAGTGTGGTAAACATGTGAAATGAACTGAATGACCTTTGTTTTCGTTCAATCATGTACTAAATCCCCAAAACCCACGGGCCTCCTCATAAACTTGTAAACATTTCATTAACCATCAATAAGGAATTTGATGTAAATTTAAACAAGATTGTACCGCATGAGAAGTCTGGGATATTACATCCATGAAACTTTTAGTAACCTTATACTTTCCCATTCATTTTTATCTCCCTATTATAGAGATCCCCAAATATTTTGGATAGTTTTAGATAACAATTATATCATAATAATAATCATTTTTTAAAAAATAGTTCTACATTTTTTTTATGGTTATTTTTACTAAATCAAGTTAGTGTTTCCTACTATTATATTCCTTATTCCCATTCATTGATATCACAATTTCGTTCCTACCCCTCCATAATTTTTCCATCATTTATATAGGTTCTCCAAAACTATTTAGATTCAATGAAGTTGAAAATCTATTATTCAATCATTTCTATGGATTTTGTTGTTGTCTTGGAGGCATGATGTGTTAGCTATCTTGATTTCTTATTGTTTGAATAAATCTCTTGTCTTAAATATTCTTTAGTGTAGATTTTAATAAATAAAAAATATATTGAAATGAAATTTATTTAATTATTCATTTTAAAATTATATCATGGGATCACAACCAAGGAATTATTAATACTACCTAGATTAATTATTTTAAAATGCAAAAGTCTTTTTTTTCATTTTCAATCAAAAAATAAAATAAAATCTATGATTTTTAGTTAATTATTCATTATCCAATTTTCTCATCCATGAACACAATTGTAATTAAAAATAAAATCCTATTTTAAATATTGTGTTTTTATATTTATAGTATCAAACATATCCAATTTTGAAAATCCCATCTAAAATCAATACCACACAATTAACTCGAACACTACTATAAATATGATTTTCATAGAAATGAACAAGTTACCATGTAAATTGATCAAAAAAACAATGAATATATAAAAAATAATAATACATTAATAAATTATCAAAGGATGTACTAAATAACTTAAATAAATAAAAATACATTTTAAAAATTAATGGGATTATTATGATAATCTAATGATCTTTTGCAGTGAATGTCACCCTAAAAACATGAGACATATATCTTCAAAAATTAGAAAAAAAATTCAAAAAATTTTGATTGTTTATTATTTAGAAATTAAAAAATATTTCATTTCCTCTAGAAAAATATAATTCATTATAAGAATAATTGATGTATAAAACCAATGTTTCAATTCTTTAAGAGACTACAATGGATAATCGAATCTTTGATCGTATCAAAAGGATACTCAAAAGGTAAAAAGGGATTCGACACATTAATTAGTGATGATTAATATCCTTTTGAGATGTAAATAGGTTCATCAACTCTCGCATATATCATACAAATAATAAGAGATAATTCTATCCTCTTACATATCCTTTCTCGAGGTACTTCAAGGGATAAATAGAGTTTACTATAATTATAACATATTGGGTTCCATATCATATAACCGAATTAATATGTGAGACATAATGAATCAAAACCTTTGATTCATAAAATATAAAACCATTCTGGATTTTATACAGAAGCCACATGCATCCCATGCAGGTATCCCCAATGCATTGCATGCATGGATTTTAGGTGTGCTTCCTACAATATCCAACTTCCACAAAGATATCATAAGGTAATTATGAAAAATTTCACAAATCTTTTTATTATATTAAAAAAATTGGATATGGTTTTATTAAACTCTCTTCAGTTTGAACATTTATTTTGTCCAAAGCACCTTACTTATAAAGTGTCCCAACTATGTTACTCAACTAGCCTTAATAGTGTTGGAAGGAACTATGAAATCCATATTTCCATGATGTAAGAGAAGAGATGCATCACGAAAAGATTCAGTTCTACTCAAACTACAAATGGTAATGGTGTGATCTTTATAAGACATACCCATATCTCTAACCAAACAAGTGGATCAGAAGATGTATCATATACATTTTATGTATACCTATATAATACTTTTCTAATACATCAAGTGAAAACTAGAAATGGAAAATATATATCCTTTTTTGGACTATCAACATTTCACAACTCTCTAAAAAAATTAAGACCAAGTCAATGAATAAATTCTTATTCATTTACCTGATAAGTACCTCACATTTCACATATTCTTGTATTTGACACAGGACGTGTAAAACAACTAAGAATGTTCATGCATTTACATGGTCTAACATAATAAAAAGATAAATGTATTTAACGTGACATATATGTGAACAAATATCATCATGGATATACTCCAACCAATGAAACGATCAAAAACATACCCAAGGACCCTCTTATTAGCTATGTCAGCATGTAGGCCAGTGTAAGTAGGGTATTAGTGTAGAAATGTTTTCAAGTATGGTATATATGAAACCATATGTAATAATAAGTTATAATAATCATACAACCCTATATATATTAATTGTTATATATCATTCCTTAACATATACTTTAGAAAAATTATCCATGTAGTAAGTCATTAATTATTAACTTCTAAATCTATTCAAAATAAATCAAATACAATTCCTTACAATCAGTACAATAATGTATTCTAGATAACATTATCATATCATGAAAACCCATAATAATGTATAACAATCATCAGTTAGGGATAACTCAATGTTGTACTTTCAGGGGTATTATCATTTGAAGATTTTTTCAAAATTAATTGTTTCACATATTAATGATTTTTAATTAGATACTACCTTTATTATAAAGATATTATGCATTTTTAAACATTACAAAAACTATCATGATTCTAATACTACGATATAGTATAAGAACCTCGTGTTTTTATATAAATAATTGTTTCATCAATTGATCTAAAACATTATATGATTTAGCCACCAAACTAATCTTTACATAAACAATCATAATAATATATCATATGAGATAGTATCTTTAAAATATGTTTTTTTTCACTGGATGATGTGTAGGTTATTTATCATATGCAATAGAATAACCTGTCTCACAACATAGATCAATTTCTCTATCGATTCTAGAAACTACACAATGTTCGGAAATGAACTTCATGATTCAAACTACTTCTTTTACAAAAACTAATGTAGTGATGTATAATAACAATTATATATTGTCATATATGGTAGATAATTTGTAACACTTATAACTAATTGAACCATTATTTGTGAATAAAATGAGTCTATAATTTTATTTCATAAAATCACTTTCAAATTTTAAACTAGAATTTGAGTAACCCTATACATTGGTTTCATTCTCTTCTATAAAGATGAAGAACATATCTTTAGTCATTATTTAGTACTTTAGTATAATCTTCACAATAATCTCATGATGCTCACCAATATTTGATCAGTGTCATTATTTTATTATCAAAGAATATTATACATCCAGTCAAGTGAATTATATGTAATTCATGATAGGTGTTATATAGGATTCAAATATAATTAGGACAATCTTGTTGTACTCTTTATCAGAATCTTAAATCTTATAATGATCTATGCAGTGCAACACTGGTAAACACCACTTTAGAGAGTTCTCAATTCAAAAAAAATAATATTATACTAATACACATGATCTAAATCAGTGCAAGAGACCTCTTAGATTTATCTAAATTGATATTTATAGAAATTGTGCAAGTATATTTTCCCATTTGTTCAACTGAGAATCATTTACCTTACCACATCATTATAGAGTGATGTTTTATAATTTCATTTCAAATAAGATGTATTCCATATATATAAAATATCAAAAAAAATTATATTCTCACTATGAAACCTGTATAAATAGGCATCATTCATGTTCATAATGAAAAACTCATTGATTCCAACGTCAAACTATATATTTAACAATGAGAAGATTATTTTAGGCTGTAAATGGAAAATTAGAATTTAAAAACCCTAGTGGCCTCATTTGGAACATCAAAACCCTTCAGTTTTACTATATACATTTCAAAAGTTTAATTAATATTATGGAATTTGGTTTCTCTATCCAATTGATGTATCTCATAATCATAATTTTTTTAGGGCTATAAAAATATTAATGGTATTTATTATCCCAACATGTGAAAAGGTCTCTTCATATTTAATACCATGATGTTATTTGTAACCCTTCTCCACATGTTCTTTATAGGTGTGACCTCTAACAACCAAGTAATTTTTATTATGAGAACCCCACTTAAACCTAATGTGTCTTGATCCTTTAGGTTCATCCATAGTATTCCAAACATGGTTAGTGTACATGGAATATAAAATATATTTTTAAGATTTTAACTATTTCATAGAGTAATAACTCAGAATGGATTATCGATATGATTAGGTTCATCTAATATGAATGTTTCTTCATAATAATTGAAGATGAGAAATATATATCTCTCATTTTCATGATGAATACACTAGATCATGGAGGCTCTTGTGTAACCTTTGTCGATTCATCTTCTACAACAATTTATAGAAATAGATCAACGTATATCTCAAGAAAACATCAAAAAATTTAGTCCTGAACTTCTCCAAGTTCAAATTTCCTCCCACTAACACCTCAAATAAGGTGTTCATTATCAAATATGTCACATAGTTTTTCCAAAAAAATCACTGTTTTCAATAGAATTATAAATTTCATATCCTGCTTTTTAATTGGGATAACTAACAAATAAACACTTATTATCTTTATTGTCATGTTTATCCAAACTCAATCGTCATATGAATGACTCACATCCCCAAATATTCACATAAGACAATCTTTTATGTTTCCTTGGTCATATATCAAATGGTTAATCATTATTTATTTAGATAAAATGTGTTTTATTAAGAATGTAGGTGTCTCATTATCATAACCATAAAATGAAATAGGGTGGTCAAATAATCTTCTCATCGATCAAACCATTTATAAAAATGTATGAATCTTCATATAAAATATACAATTACATTGTGGGTTTCAAAGAGGAGTGGGTAGTGAAACAATTATATAAGACCGTAGAAGAGCAATGAATTATTGGATCATGTATTCATCACACTAATCTTATTGGAGGACATTAATACTTTTACCCAATGGATTCTAATTTTTTTCTAAAATACATTAAACATTATAAATGATTCATACATATGTTTCATCATAGAAAAATATCCATACCAACTATATTCATTGATAAAAGTAAAAATATACCTCAAAATCCCATTATCATGTTCACACATTGGTCTATATACATAAATATGTTCAATATCCCATAGTCCAACATATCTCTCCCATTTTCTCCCATAGGGCAACTTTTGAATATTTTCAAAAGTATATTCTAATGTATCAAATTATTAATCAGTTAATGAGTTTAGAAATCCATCCCTATAGAGTATTTGAACATGTTTAAGAATTATATGTACATTGTGATAATGCCATTGGTATGTGGGATTAGATTAAACTATGATCTTCTGATTTTAAATTTTATTAGTTGAATTACCTATATCTAAAATATATAAACCATTCATTATATTTTAATTATCATAACATGTTTCACAAATATATATATATATATATATAGAAAAACTATTATCCTTAATAGTGAATTAAAAATATCGCATTTTCCAAATATGATACCAAAATCAAATTCATTTTTATAGTGGGAGCATAATATTTTTCCAATTATTTGATAAATATACCTGGTAAAATCATATCAAAACTGTTAACCTCTAATGAAACAACACATTCTCCAAGACCGTTACAAAGATCTACTTCACCTTTTGTCAACTCCCTCAAATCTTTGATAATTTTATTTTCAGCACAAATTGTTGACACATAACTAGTGTCTAATACATATGATTCAAAGTTATTGAAATTTATTTCTATAACATTAACAATTAGGTATATTGAATATCTCTACCTGATAACACTTATAATTCCTCGATTCAAATCCCTAATTTTTTTATAGGTCCTACCTATTAATGATCTCAATATGATTATTGTGAAGTATACAATATTTATTAACCAAAAAATCTGGATGTGAGTATCATATAATAAATATTATCATTAAGGGTTCTAAATAAATATCATACCACTAAATATTATGACCCTATACATTATATTCGAGCAGTGATCCAAGATCCCTATTTAACTATGTCTTACACTAGTTATCACATAATAATTTCATGAATATTTTTCTATGGAATCATCCCAATAATAATTGTTAGGATTCTTGGATAGATGTTTTGATACCATAATTAAAAATCCATCATGAATTCACTAAAATGAATTCCTCTTGTGGTGGCCTGTTTGGGATTCCCAACTAGTGTAACCAAAACCAAAATCCAAGAATAAGCATTCTATGAATAAACAAGGGATAAGTATAAATATCTCAAAAATACCCAATATGATAATAAAAAAATTCTTTTTTTATTTTTTTCCTTACACAAGATAATATTTGGGTACTCATGTTGAGTTCCAAAATTCTCAGTTGAATAATTGTGGTATTGAAAATTGATAATTTTAATGGAATCTCACACTTAGTATTTAAAAGGCATTTTTTTAATGTCTCACCAATTTTATATACATCATATGTATATTAGATAAAAACTATTAGATCATATGTAATTTTTACCTTTTCATATTTATTTCTCTTTTGAATGATTTATTCTAATAATTTTATTTTTTAGATCACTATTTTAACCACTAAATTAATGTTTTCATAATAAATTAATTTTTATCTCTTTACACATCCCAAAAGATTGTCTTACCAAACAATATAATCCATGTATATTCATAAATTTCCATATTAATCATATGTATATGGTATATGAACACATCATGTAAAGGACAAGAATTATATGAGTTTTAAATCCTCCAAATGAGTAATCCCGTAGTAATAAAAAGCTGACCCCATTCACTTTTATAGACAAGGAATAAGCCTTCCGGAAAGATTGTGGTCTGACCCCAAGTCCCTATACCTAGGGATACTTTACTCAAGGGAGAATTCAATTCCATAATTCTCCAACACATGGCCTTAAAAAATTATTCCCAAAAACTATTCTCAAGCACATAATTATAACTATAAACTGAGGTCAAATTTGATAAAATCAAAATTTCATGATATCGAACGAAGCTGACATGTGAGGCTCTATCCTAGAAATAGATTATAAAAAAATTAAATTTCAAAAAATTACTGAACAAAATTATTTATGATATTTAATAAATCAATAAAAAATTTAATTATTTCTCAAATCATGAAAATTTTATGAACTATTTATAAATAAATACTGATTGAAAATAATTTATAAATTAGTAATAATATAATCACCTTTAAATATTTTCAAAATAATGTTTTTTATATTTATTATTATATAGAATTTATATATTATTTTAATAGTTATAAACATTTTATAATACAATTTATATTATGTAAATAAATTATTTAATATATATATATATAATATATTTTTTAATTCATAAACACATTGTAAATAACATCTTATGATTAAAAAACCCTTTTACTTCATGATCATAATGCATGCCATTAATGTTTTCCATATGTATAATAAAATATTAACCAATAATATTTGGGAGAAATGTGTCATAATAATTATTTTAATTAATTATATGAAGTTTATAATTAATTATTTTTTAAATTACTCCTTATAAATTAAAATATCACAAAATAACTTTTTTTATTTATAAATAGTTTGAAACCATAAAAATAATTTACATATTAAAAAATTTATTGATAAAAAATATTTACCCTTTCAGTGAGTCCCAGTTCTACATAAGGGTATCCCCCATCTTCCCTTACCAAAACACTATATGTTAGGGTAACCACACATTACATTCACACAAGGGCTCTACAGAAGGATAGATGTTTAAAAACAATATTTTATGAACATTGTGTATTGATTATGAGGAAGTAACCTATATATAATGAATTTATTATAAATAATTCCTTTACACATGCCCCCTACATATAGAAAATCTCCAGATTCCCTTTATTTGAGCTGGTAAAGTGATGGAGTGCACATATAGGATTCTTTCATGAAATGGAAATCCTTCTAGTTACTTTTACACATGAATGTAAATTCATATTTACTTTTTGTATACCCTTGTAATCAATGGTAACCTATAAAAATACATTCATTTTAAGTGTTTTATACATAAACTATCATTTATCTAAAGGCTATAAACGTTACCTATCATCACCATGTATGGATAAATCATATTTTTTATTATGCATTTCATGTAAATGACTGTAAAAATAATCTATTTTGTGAACACATTTTAAATATTTTTCTATGAAAACTAGTGATCTAAACACATTTGATTCTATAATAAATCCCTTTAATACCAATTATTGTGTTATTATAATCATATAATGATCATTTTCAATTTAATATAACCCAAAATCATAGGATATCCATCCTCAATAATTCAAATTCATGAAATATTGAAAAAATATAGTAACTTTAGTTCGGTTACTGGAGAAGCTTCAATTTTCACTTAATGAAGAGAATGCCTCATAAAGTTAATTGAAATTGAAAACCAACGATTCCTAAATCTAATGGACTACATAAGTTAGAATGATCCATGATCATATCAAGATAATTCTTGAAAGTTGGATGGGTTTCTAGAACCTTTATTGAGAATTATGAACATCATTTCAGGAATAATATATTTTTACATGTGGGTGAAAAGTTTCACACACTCAATAGGAGTTGATATAAACCTCTTATATATCATTTCTCTACTCCATTTTTTGAATGAAGAGTGTTTTATATAATTATAATATATTTGGGTACATCTCTTATAACCCATATGTAATGACATGTTTATATTAATTAACTAAACTCCTTTATTAAATGTGTATTTCATAAATAATTGTACTATTTTATTCATAACTAAAAAAATCAGTTTGGAGTATATGTGGAACCCATATACCTCAAATGCAGGTATTTACCATGATTTCCATGCATGGATTTAATTTTAACATAAAAAACTCAAAATTTCAATCCTAAATATGTTCTAAAAGAAAAGTATTTTATAATTACATATTTGTATTTATTTTTTTAATATATTATTGTAATCAACACTAGAAGACATGGAGTTATGGTGAATTTCAATTTTGATATTTGGATGGGATAAAAAGGCTTTAAGTCATGTTTTTTACAATAAAGGGGGTGCATTAAAGGTTTAAAAGTGAAAAAATAATACATTGGAGGATGTTTTGGATTTGGGGTAACGAAAGTCACATAATTAAAGTGAATAATGTCCACAAAAAATGTTTTATAGGGAGTCACAAGAATCCTCTTGGGGAAAGTATTGGCATTAAATCCATTGTTAGTTAACAAGAAACATGATGTCTAAAAAAGAATATTACAGTATATTTCAAACCTTTGGTGGAGATTTTTTAGATGCATGGTATACTGTGGATTATTTTTATCAAAAATATTAATAATTTTTATATTGTTTAATTTAATAATTGCACCTTCATCATCATCATTTTTCATGAACAACTGCAATTGGGGGGATTTCACTTTTCTCTCCTATTTTACCAACATTATCCTTTTTTCATTTCTTTCTTATTCAATGATTCATCTACATAATTTTTCAACTATTGGTGATATTAATCCCATTTTACCATCATTTAACCATTTTCAATTAATATTCCTTGATTCTTCGTTTACAATCACAAATAATAAGTGTCTTCAAATACTTATCATTTTTTATTGATTGATAGGGTTTCAACCTGTGATAACACATTGTAAAATCTCGGGTATATAAATAAATAATACATTCTCTTTTTTATTAATATTATATGAATTAAATAATAATTTTACATTAAAGGGGTCACTAGGTTCGATGGCGTACTCGATACACAACAATGGGTTTTGTTGAAATCTTATGTTGCACACTAATAATATAATATTATTATTTTAAATGGTATTTAACTCCAAGTTTTTGTATTGGTGGGAATGAAAAAAACTAACTACAGTATGATTATACATGTTTGTTAAATAAAACATAGAGGCTTAAAATGTGAATGAATCTAATTTTAAGCATAATTAACTTTAAAAGGTTGATTTACCTCATTTTAATGGTGAACCCGCATTAAATCAAGTTTTTATCACTATTTTATGTTCTATTTTACAAAATAAAATTATTCTTTAGATTCGGGACATCAAAATTTACTTTTGGTAAATTTTGGGTATTTTTCTGGTAAAGATCATTTTTTATGAATAGTGATAAATATTGTTTTTTTATTCGAAATTGCCTTTTAATCTAATTTATTTATATGGTATATGTTATAATTTTAATTGTTTTTTAATTTTAATTTGATTATATTTTAAAAAATTAATCAAATATTGGTCATTGGAATTAATTTCACTTTAAAATTTGACGTAAATAAGTGTCAATCTTTTGATAGTTATTGTTTCTAAAAAACACGTTATTTGTTTTGACAATGGAAATTAATTTTAAATTAATTAATGAAACTTATATGTTTTCTAATTTTTAAAATATTCATCATTTTTGAATTCAAAATATCAAATATATATTAGACTTAATTTTGGGTAGTTTTCTAAAAAACATCAATTCTTGATGAATAGTGAAACCACTAAGTAGTATTTAAAAATTGAAATTATCATTTAAATGAAATTTTACTGCTTCTCTGGATTAAATTTAAGAAATATGGCATAAAATGTTTTAATTAGTAATTAAAATGTGGTTCAATAAGATTCAAATATTTTTTGGTGAATACTAACTTTTGACTTTTATTTAACGTTGTTAAAGTAAAATTGGGTAATTCGAGGTAAAATTAATATTATAATTATAAAAAATTACTTTAATAGTTGTCCTAACCTTATTGGTTGAGTAATTTAATACCATGGGAATCTTTGGGTCGATTTTGTGGCCCCATTGAGTCGCATGGGAGTGATAATTACACTTCAGATTAATTAACTTAATGTAAAGGCAAAAATGAAAAAAACAAATATATTTTAGTAAATTAATTTTTACAAGGGTTTATATAAGTTATCTTATAAACTATAAATATTAATTAGAAATAGAAAAGTATTTCCTACATCAACGTATTTTTTTATTATATTTTGACATCGAATACATTAAATTATTTATAACTCAATAATGATTCACTATTTAACTAATTAATAAAATATTTAAATAAATAAGATTATAATTATTAAAAAAATATCCAAAAACTATCCAATTCTTATTTGATTGTTTTATTTTGACAACGAGTCATCTTATATAGGAATTTAATTAGTTTTGGACCTTTAGAAACTGAATATCATTATATGATAAAATAATATTTTTACACTTTCCTAAAGAGTTACTCCCCCCCCCTTATATAAATCTCTCACTTATAACTCATTCCTCACAATCTCAAGCCACATGTCCCATCCATACCCTGACCAAATAATATATCATGATTCCTCTCCTATAAAAATAATCCTTACCATTGGTTGAAGAAACTTCAAGAAGTCCTTTTGGTTCAAACTATAGGGAGTTACCCAAATTAAAGGTAACGATTCCTCTTAACTTCTTTTCTTTTATTTTACTTCTCCAACCGCTAAACTCTTTTTATTTCATTATTTTATTACAACACTAGTATCCTCAATATACTTGGTTTTTTTATAATTATTTTAAATACACTTACACACACCTCCATCTAATGGGTGAAAAACATACTATTTTCGTGGATGGAAAACTAACACCTCAAGAAACAATGATTGTTGGATTATCTATTACCGCCTCTCATAGTGGCTATTAAGATTTCACTATATTTATATATCATATATATTATGTTTATTTTTCTTTATTATTATATATTTTTCTTTTATATCATACATTTATAGTTTCTATTGTGGTTAAACACGATAATTTCATTTGAGAATGTGCAGACTACCGCCCACTCAAAGTGATATGACTCGTTAATTCCATATGTGTAAAATATAAAGGATGGAATTAATGATATTATATATGATATTATACTATAATTATAATGTACCTTTGTATCATTATTTTTAATTCCATTAAAATATGAAATAGAAATGAAAGTAGCGTTCATGCGTACGTACGGCTTACCGTCTCCATGAACGGTGAATTTCATTTCTTACCTCCAAATGTTATGTAATATTTTAAATACATGTATATACTAGATATATATGGAATATATGATATATAAATAATGAATATAATTCTGGATATAATGAGGTTTTGACCATGTGAACAACTTGTAATTATAAGAAGTCCATTTTTGACTCAAGTACCAAATTTCGACAAAACGAACATTATTAACATAAATGATTGCATAATGTCTATAACATGGTAATAAGTGATATAAAAGGAATAATAAACATGAAAAATTTTCTTAATCAAGTAGAAATTAAATTAATTTATTATTCAGGAGATTAAAGAATGAACGGGTCAATTCAGACACGAGGTAAGGGAACTTCTTAACCCAATTTCCGTTATTTGGGTTGATCTCCTCTTTCTTGTTTATGTCATTCTATGATTACGTGAGAAATGAATTTTTATATTTTAACAAGTATTTATACTTTCTTTATGTGTGATTATATTTAATACACGTAATTGATCTATTTTATTTATAAAATTAATTTTGTAAGGGACGTCGTCTCAATCTCTTTTCATTGATGCATATTTCGATAATATATACCTTCTCTTTTTACACGATGTATAATAAAACCAATTTAATTTTAATTTCCTTCAAATGGAATCTCTTTTATACAAAGAGTTTTACTAAATGACATATGATAATGTTGTTAACATTTTCAGTGACAATGACCTCTCTGTCATTGTAATTGTTATTTTGCTTCCTCTATAAGCCTTAATGATTTCTAAAATGAAAAGGAAATACCTTATTCTATTTTTGGGTATTTTGGTTTTGAAATTTGTTTTTGAACTGTATTTATTATTTCAATATCTTGAAATTATTTCTTATGATTTCAAATTAAATGTTATTAGTGAAATTTTTATATTCACAATATTTTATGTGTTATGATTTTATAATAGTACTTGGACATTTGATGGGTGGTTACGTGATAACCCAAATGATGGGTGGTGCCATGATAAACTAGGACAAGTGGTTATATTATAACCTCCAATACATTGGCTGTGGAAGTCAGCCATATGGCTATTCTATTTTGTGATATGTGTGGAAGTCGACTTTATGGTTATTCCACTTAAGAATGTTTATGTCTTAAGTTACCTTTATATGTTATTGGTTCTTTATATGGGTTTTATGCTAATATTTTTGTTACAAAAGGGTAAGAAATTATATTTTATTTAGTGAATAATATTTACTACTTAATAAAGGTGAAATTTGTTACTTATGATAAAGTATTCATGGTTTACTTTTTGTTTTAAAAAACTAACAGGTTTCCTTATTTGTGTATCCCTTACTAATCTTTTTATGCTCATCCAATGTTTTGGAAATGTTATTCACAGGACACAAAGTGTAATAGGGTCAAGGATGTGGTCAATGAAATTTCATACTATAAAAAACATAGATCTAGACATCACTCCTTTATAAGAGTTTTAATTTTATGAAAAAAAATGGAAACTATGTAGAAGTTTCTACCTTGTAATTTTTGAGATGTAAAGTAATAGTTATGGCCTGATTCTCTACAATTCTAAAATTGAAACGATCCTAAATGTGAATTATTCATTTAATTAAATATTATGTAATGTTTAAGGATGGTTCCTTATAGTTGGTACCAGAGGTTGGTTTAGACAACTTTTGGTGTTAGGGTTTTGTTAAATTAATATCTATAAATAATTTTATGGTAATATTGAAATGATATTGAATTTACAGATTACCGTGTTTCTTTGCCAAATCTATTTATTTGTTTAGAATGGTTTCTTGCAGAGGAAACATGGAATCTATCTTGGGACAACTTCAAGAGGAAGACAACCTTCCAAATCAACAACCTGAGATGGTCAGAATCGGAACTGAACAGTTTGTTGTAGTGATGGCATGGTTGACTTAGTCTATTAATGGTGGTGGTATACATGCACAAGATCATCCATTTAAACCACAAAGGAACATGTCTATAGTAGAGCATTTCATGAGGTAAGATCCCACATCATTCAAATGATCATCTGACCCTGTGCTACTAAAAGGGTGTATTAAAGCACTAGTGAAAATTTTCAATGTCATGGGTTGTTTAGAACATCAAAATGTTAGTCTAGTTGTTTACTATTTTGAAGGTGAAGTTGATCAGTGGTGGTCAATGGTGATAAATATAAAGGATAGTGAAGATATTGATGCTCTTGATTGGGATGAATTCAAAGGTATGCTCCTTGAGAAATATTTTTCTAAGGTGGATCATATTAGGGGGGAGAAATAATTCCTGGAATTGAGGAAGGATGATGACTCAGTGCATGCTTATGAAGAAAAATTCACTCGACTGGAAAGGTATGCTCCAAATTTCATCCATGATCTTGATAGTAAGGTAAATCAACTTTACTCAAGACTATAGCTGCAATATCAAAGAGCATTAGCCTCTTGTGTGATCAAAAGTTGTGAAAAACTTGTTTGATGTGTAGAGAAGGTGGAAATGTAGTTTTCCAATGATCATGTATTTTTTTAACTAACAATAGAATAAGAGGTCCAATAGGCAGGCAAAGTGAAATAATTCATCAAAGAAGCTTGGAGGTAACAAAACTAAATATCCATATTGTGAGAATTGTGGTAAAAAGCATCCTGTAGAATGATTATCAATATCTGGGAAGTGCTTTCGGTGTGGTAAGTCTGGTCATATTGCTCATAACTGTAATAAATAAGATCAGGCAGGAAATGAAAAGTCAGCGGTAAGATTTTTTAAGTGCAATTAAAATTGGTCATTAGTCAAATGAGTTTATAGAGAAGAACTCAAATGAAGGAAGGAATCCAGAGTACAAGTATAAAGGGGTAGTGAAATATTTTGCAACTACTTCAGCAGATGTTGGGCCATCGAATGTAGTAGTATCAGGTACACTGCTTATTTTTTCATATTATTCCAATGTGTTGTTTGATTCAGGGTCTACACATTATTTCATTTCTGAGAAGTTTTCTAGTAAATTGGGAATTACATCTCGTGATATGAATACTGAACTTATGGTAAAAACACCTAGAAAAAACTTTGAGACAAAATGAAATTATAAGAACCTTAATGTCCTTGTGTGTGGGAAGAATCTACCTATAAACCTTATTGTTTCTTCTCTAGTATAGTTTGATGCTATTTTGAGCATATATTGTCGTTCTTTTTATCATGATCGGATTGACTATAGAGCTAAAGAGGTTTCTTTTAAGAAATATTTTTAGTTTGTGTAGAAGAATGAACCCTTGATTTTGATAACAAATCTGGAAGCTGAGAAACTAGTAAAAGATGGAAATGAGGTTTACCTTGAACATATTGTTGAAGAAAAAGGAATTGTTCAGATACATGATGTTCTAGTTGTAAATGAGTATCTTGATGTTTTTCCTGAGGAGTTTTATGATATTATACCTGATCGGGAAGTCGAATTTACTATTGACGTAGTTACCGATTCTAAGATAATTTAAAAACCCCCTTATTGAATGGATCTAATTTAACTTTTAGAGTTAATGAATCAATTTTAATGGTTATTAGATAAAGGTTTCATTTGACCTAGCACATCACTATGGGGTTCTCTTATCTTATTTGTTAAAAAGAAATATGGTTCAATGATACATTGCATTGATTATAGAGCATTGAATAACATCACTATTAAGAACAAGTATCTTTTTTCCCATATCGATGATTTTTTTGATCAGCTCCAAGGAGCTCAATATTTTTCGAATATTGATTTGAGGTCAAGGTACCATCAGTTGAAAGTAAATAAAGAAGACATTCTGAAGACCGCATTTCATACTAGATATGGCCATTATGAATTTGTAGTTATGCATTTTGGTTTAACCAATGCACCAGTTGTATTCATGGATCTTATGAATATAATTTTCCATTAGTTCTTGGATAAGTTTTTGGTTGTGTTCATTGATGAAATTTTAGTTTATTCCAAAAGTAAATAAGAACATAAAAGTCATTTAAGGGTTGGCTGGAAAATCAAAAAATAAAATAAACTATTAGGGAAATTAAGCAAGTGTGAATTTTGGTTAAAGTAAATTTCATTCCTTGGTAACATTGTTTAAAAAATGGAATAAATGTTGATCCTATTAATGTAAAGTTTGTTGAAGAATGGACAAGACCCGCAAATATAACCTAGATTCATAGTTTTCTTGGTTTGGTAGGTTATTACTGAAGGTTTGTTGAGAATTTTGCATGGTTATCTAGACCACTGACTAAGTTAACTCGAAAAGGTGTTAAGTTCATTTGGATAAAAGAATGTGATGATTGTTTTCAGGATTTGAATAGAATATTAGTGGATTCTCTAGTTGTGTCCCTTCCTTCCAGAAATGGTGCGTTTGTTATTTAGAGACATGCTTCATTGAAAGGAGATGGATGTGTCCTTATGCAGAATGATCAGGTAATTGATCACACTTCACGTTAGATGAAACCCCATGAGTTAAATTACTCTACACATAATTTGGAATTATATACTGTTTTTTTTTTCTTAAAAAATTTGGAGGCATCATTTATATGGAGTAAAATGTAAAATATATACATACCAAAAAAGTTAGAAGTATATATTCACTCAAAAATAACTGATCATGAGATATAATAGATATTTGGAATTAATCAACAATTATGATTTCCCGATTCATTACCATCTAGGAAAGGAAAATAAAGTGGTTGATGCTTTAAGTCGAAAAATAAATGCTCCATTAATAATGCTACATTTAGAATGAGATCCATTGGTTTTTGAATTGATGAACTTTGGCATAGAGGTTGTTAGTGTATAAAATTCTTCTGTTTTGTTCCAGGTGTCAATGAAATCATATCTATTAGATATAATAAAGCGAGCACATAAATAATACAGTAAGTTGTAGAAAAAGGTATAGTTGGTTTAGAAGGGTAAGTTTCAAGATTTTTGCATTGATAATGATTGTGTTTTAAGGTTTTGGAAAATATTATGTGTGCCTTTTGATTCACAGTTGATGAATAAGATGATATGTGAAGCTCGTAGTTCCATGTTTTCAGTTCATCCTGGATGTACAAAGATGTACATAGATCTTCAGGAGTATTACTAGTGTGATGGAATGAAAAGAGATATTTCTGATTTTACTGTGAAATGTTTGACTTTTCAGTAGGTTAAAGAAAAGTGGCAGTTACTAAAAGTAATGACTCAGTATTTACCATTGCCAGAGTTGGAATTCGAAAATATATCTGTGGACTTCGTTGTGGGATTACCAAAGACATCTCAAGGTAATAATGAAATTTGGGTTATTTTTGATCGGTTGACTAAATCTACTCATTTCTTTCCTATTCGAGATACTTTGTCTCTCAATCCACATTCATGTGTTGTATGTTAAAGATATAGTCAGGTTTTATGGATTTCCCCTCTCCATTGTATATGATTGTGATCCCATGATTACTTCTAATTTTTGGAAAGGCCTCTAGAAGACGTCGGGTACTGAATTAAATTTTAGTGCAGCTTTTCATCCGCAATCAGATGGGCAGTCAAAACGGACAATTCAGACCCTGGAAGATATTCTATATGCTTTTTCACTGGATTACCTGGGAAGTTATGACCAATATATTTCTTTGGTTGAAATTTCTTATAATAACAGTTTTAATTCTAGTATACAGTTGGGTACATTTGAGGCATTATAAGGAAAGCATTGTCGAACTCCATTGTTTTAGGATGAAGTAGGTGAAAGGAAGCTGATGGGACAAGAATTAGTAGAAGATATGGCAGCAAAAGTTTAGTTGAATCATAATAACAAGAGAACAGCTCATAGAAGACAAAAAATTTATGCAGATAACCGGAGGAAGAATCTTTCTTTTGAGATAGGTGATCATGTCTTTCTCCAGGTTTCTCTATGGAAAAGTGTGATTCGTTTTGGTAAGAATGGAAAGTTGAGTCTGAGGATCAATATTCAATATGAAATCCTAGCGAATGTTGGAGCAGTTTCCTATAGAGTGGTTTTACCTCAAATTTTATCCCAGGTACACAATGTTTTTCATGTTTCAATATTGAGAAGGTATATGCCAGATCCATCTCAGGTTTTGAGTTCAGTGGTAGTTCAGTTGGAAGAGAATTTATCTTATGAGGAATAACTAGTCCAGATTCTTGATAATAGAGAGAAAGTGTTGCGGAATAAGAAAATTCACTAGGTATAGGTTTTGTGGATAAACTATATGGTTGAAGATGCAATGTGGAAATCTGAAAATACTATCTGGGATAAATACCCCCCACTTATTTGATAATTGAATAAAATTGCGAGGACACAATTTCAAAAAGTGGGGAAGGATGTAACATCCTGAGAAAAAAATGAAATAATACATTCCCTTTTTTATTAATATTTTGTGAAGTAACTAATAATTTTACATTAAAGCGGTTTCTATGTTCGATGGCGTACCTTATACGCAACAACGGGTTTCATTGAAATCTTATGTTGCACAAAAATAATATACTATTATTATTTTAAATTGTAGTTAACTCTTAGCTATTTTATTTGAGGGAGTGAACAAAACTAACTACAATATAATTATACATGTTTTTTAATAAAAAGTTAGAGGCTTAAAATGTGGATGAATCTAATTTTAAGTATAATTTACTTTAAAAGGTTGATTTACAGCCTTTTAATGGAGAAACCTCTTTAAATATAGTTTTGATCACTTTTATATATACTATTTGGAAAATTTAAATTATTCTTTAGATTCAAGACATCAAAATTTACTTTGAGTAAATTTTTGGTATTTTTCTAAAAAAGTTCATTTTTTTATGAATAGTGGAAAATATTGTATTTTTATTCAAAAGTGTGTATTAATCTAATTTATTTATATGGTTATATTATCTTTTTAATTGGTTTTAAAGTATAATTAGATTATATTTTTACCAATTAATCCAATTTTTGTCATTGTAATTAATTTCTCTTTGAAATTGGACATAAACAAGTTTCGATCATTTGATAGTTATTGTTTCTTAAAAACACGTTATTTGTTTTGACAACGGGAATTAATTTTAAATTAATTAATCCAACTTATATTATTTTTATTTGGTAAAATAGACATCATTTTTGAATTCTAAGGATAAAATATAGCATAAGATGAATTTCGTGTAGCTTTCTGAAAAACATCAATTTTTGATGAATAGTGAAACCATTAAATAATAGTTAAAAACTGACATTTACATTTAAATGAAATTTTACCACTTCTATAGATTAAATTTCAAAAATCCAACATATATGGTTGTTATTAGTAAGTAATATTTGGTTCAATAAGATAAAAATAATTTTTTGTTAATAGTAACTTTTGACTTTTATTTACCGCGGTTAAAGATAAATAGGGTAATTAAGGTAAAAATAATAATATAATAAATAAAAATTACCTTAACACTTGTCCTAACCTTATTTGTTGAGTCATTTATGACCATGGGATTTTTTGGGTCTTTTTTGGGACCCCATTGAGCTACATGGGTTTGGTAATGACACTTTAGATTAATTAACATAAAGTAAAGGTAAAAATGACAAAAACAAATATCTTATAGTAAATTAATTTTTACAAGGTGTTATATAAGTTATCTTTTTTACTATAAATATTCATTGAAAATATAAAAATATTTCTTACATCACGGTATTTTTTTATAATTTTTAGACATCATATAAATTAAAAAATTTATGACACAATAATGATGTAGTATTTACCTCATTAATAAAAGATTTAAATAAATAAGATTATATATATTAAAAAAATATCCAAAACCTATCCAATTATTATTGGATGATTTTATTTTGACCATGACTAAGCTTATATTTGACTTTAATTAGTTTTTTACCTTTAGAAACTGAAAATCATTATATAATAAAATAATATTTTCACACTTTCCTAAAGAGACCCTCCTCCCCCTTACAAAAAGACCTCACTTCTAACTCATTCCCCACACCTCTCAAGCCACATGGATAATCCAAAACCCACGAAAATAATCTTAAAATATCTATATCCCTTTCATAGAAGCCTTACCATAGGCATAAGGAACGTCAAGAAGCCCTTTTGGTTCAACCAAAAGGGAGTTACCCAAATTAAATGTAATGATTACACATAACTTCTTTTCTTTTATTTTACTTCTCCAACCAATAAACTCTATTTTTTAATTTATTTTTTAACAAAACCAGTATCCTAGATATACTACGGTGTTTTTATGAGAAGGGTTTGAACTACACTTACACTCACCTCCATCTAATGGGTGAAAAACATACTATTTTTGTGGATGGAAAAATAACGCCTCACGAAACGATGATTGTTCGGTTATCTTCTACCGCCTCTCATGGTGTCCATTAAAGGGAAAATATATTTATATATGATATATATAATGTTTTGTTTTATTTTTACTTCTTTATTTTTCTTTTATTTCATACCTTTATGGTTTCCATTATGGGTAAACACTATAATTTCATTTGAGGAAGTGCGGACTACCGCCCCTTCAAAGTGATATGACTCATTAATTCCATATGTGGAATGTATGAAGGATGGATTTAATGATATTATGTATAATATTATACTATAATTATAATATACCTATATATCAATATGTTTTAATTCCATTAAAAAATGAAATAGAAATGAAAGTAGTGTTCATGCGTACGTACGACTTACCATCACCATGAACGGTGTATTTCATTTCATACCTCAAAATGTTATGTACTATAATAAATACAAGTATATTCTGGATATATATGATATATATGATATCTAAATCATGAATATAATTCTGGATATAATGAACTTTTTACCATGTGAAAAAACATGTAATTATACGAAGTCCATTTTTTACTCAAGTACCAAATATCGACAAAACGAACGTTATTAACATAAATGATTAAATATTGTTTATAACATGGTAACAAGTGATATAAAAGGAATAATAAACTTGAAAATTTTTCTTAAGAAAGTAGAAATTAACTTTAGTTTATTATTCAAACTATTAAATAATGAACAGGTCAAGTTGGAGATGAGGTAAGGGAACTTCTTAACCCAATATCCGTTCATTGGGTTGATCTCCTCTTTCTTGTTTATGTCATTCTTTGATTATGTGAGAAATGAAATTTTATATCTTATCATATATTTGTACATTCTTTATTTGTTATTATATTGAATACACATGATTTATCTATTTTTTTTAAAAAAATTATCTTTGTAAGGTGCTTCTTCTCAATCTCCATTCATTGAAGAATATTTCGATAATAAATAACTTATTCTTTTACACGATGTATAATAAAACCCTTTGACATTTAATTTCATTCAATGTGAATCTTTTTTCTACAAAGTGTTTTACAAAATGGAAAATGGGAATGTTTTTAACGTTTGCGATGAAAATGACCTCTTTATCGCCTTAATCGTTATTTGGATTCCTCTAAAAGCCCTAATGTTTTCTAAACTGAAAAGGAAATCCTTTATTCTATGTTTTGGTGTTTTGGTATTGAAAATGGTTTTTGAAATGGATTTATTATTTCAATATCTTGAAATTATTTCTTGTGATTGAAATTTCAATGTTATTATTGGAATGATTATATTTTCAATATTTTATGTGTTATGATTTTATAATTGTACTTGGACATTTGACAGGTGGTTACGTGATAAACCAAACAACGGGTGGTGCCATGAAAAACTAGGACGGGTGGTTACGTTATAACCTCCAATTCATTGGGTATGGACGTCGGCCGTATGGATATTCCATTTAGTGATATGTGTGGAAGTAGACCGTATGGTTAATCCACTTAAGAATGCTTATGTCATATGTTACCTTTATATGTTATGGGTAATTTATATGTGTTTATGGTAATTTTTTGGTTACAAAAGGGTAAGAAATGATCTTTTATTCAGTGAAGAATATTTACTACTTCATAAAGGTGAAATGTATTAATTATGATAAATTATTCATGGATTACTTGTTGTTTTGAAAAACTAACAGTTTTCCTTCTTTGTGTATCCCTTAATGAGCTTTTTATGCTCATCCCAAGTTTTTGAAATGTTTTTCACAGGGAATTAAGTGGCATAGGGTCAAGGATGGGATCAAGAAAATGTCATGATGTCTAAAACCTGGAACTAGACACGACTATTTTTTAAAGAGTTTTTATTTTATGAAAAAAATGGAAACTAAGTAGAAGTTTCTACCTTGTAATTTTTGAGATGTAATGTAATTGTTATGAACTAATTATCTAAAACTCTAAACTAGAAAAGATACTCAATGTCAATTATTCATTTAATTCAATATTATGCAATGTTTAAGGTCGGGTTCTTATACATATATACATACACTTGATAATATAGGTTATATGATCCCTTTTGTATTTCATTGGATTATATGTGTTTTAATTCATGTTAAAATGGGGTGTGTTGGTAAGTGGGTGTGTGTGACTTGTAATTAAGTTGATATGGATGTGGTTATATATGGGAAGTCAGATAAGGATTCAAAGAAATGTGAATAATATACCACATATAGTGTAATATATTTTAAGTCTATTAATTTTTTATGATAATGTAACGACCCAATTTTTTTTCTATGGAAAATACATTCTTATAATTATTTCATATTATCACATGAAATCATACAAAAATGAACTACTAAGAACTATGTGACCATTAAACATTATATTGTCACTTATATGATTTGAATTTTGAAAATCTAACATGTACAGTTGCAATCTGTAAGATGATTGGAGTCTGATAAGACAAACTAAATATTTTGTGAATCTTAACAGACCCTTATGAATAGTAATTCTATCCATGTGAATAGTAATATGACCTTTATTAAGAGTAAATCATCCCTGTAAATAGATACCATTCTAATGAAATTATAAAAAGAAGTATCCATGTTATAAGTGACAATATGATAGTATTGGTATTTTTATAAGTCATATATATTTGATTAAAAATTTATGAATAATTTAACAATTAAGAAGGTAAATGTATTTTTGTAAAATTTATTTATAAATTGTTTTTTATTTCTTATGGTTTTAATATAATTTTATAATACCTTATGTAATTTTAAAAATCATTATAAAATAAGTTATAGTTTAAAAATTTGTAATTTCCAAGTACATTATGATTTTACATAAAAATTAAATAAATCAAATTTAGAATATATTTTTTGAAAAATTGAATTAATTTTTAGATTCTACTTATATAAAAATGGTCAGGGTAATTTTTTTGGATTTTTTTAAATACATGAATTTTTTATGAATAGTGAAATACAATATTTTAAAAAATAAGCTAAATACATTAATTGATGAGTCATGAGTTATGTTCTTCTGATGTATGCACCATTGGATCAAACTCACAGGATGTTATTACTTTTTTTCATCATGGAATCATCATTATTTCTTGTTTTATGGGGAAGTAATAACCAAATTATTAAAATATTATGAAAACCCTCCTCCCTCCACTATAAAACCCACCAACACAAAACTCTTGTCTTCACCCCTCTCAATCCTTGTTCCTTCCCTAAATTATGACCAATTATCTCTCCAAGACCCTCCCACATTCCCATAATCGCATTTTCACTTCAACAGACCAAATCATCTCCCCTTAAGAGTCTCTCAAGGAATATTAAATCAAGAGGTAAATTCCTCTTTTCTTTCATTCATTTTCATTTCATGTTCCTTTGTTCTCTTTTCATTCCTAACCAATCCTCATCCATGTGGTATGACTAATATAGTACCATAAATGTACTATAATATTGATATACTAATGGGATAAGTCATAATCATCTCTCCCTTATCATTATTTTATACAAAAGAACTTAAAACACCATCTAAGATGTGTTAATTTTTCACATTCAAGGATGTTGGGTTATCAATTTCTATTACAATCTTAAATTTTGGTCATGAAACCATTTTTAGGTTTGAACCTAACTATTAGATATTTATTTTATCATCTGTGATGTTCTGTAATCCTTTTTCACACATGATACAAAATAATAATATTGAATAACTCATTTTTTGAAGAATCGCCAAATTATTCTTAGAGTTTATCATTAATGTTTTATGCAATGATTCGCCATCACTTAAAATTATCAAATGATTTCTATAAACATTTAGTCTTATTTATGTTCACAAATTTCATATAACAACTATTATGGATAACCCTTCCAATCTTATATTTTTATCTGAACATGAATATAATTGAACTGATTATTGAAACAAAGGAAACAAACGATCCCACACATTGAAATTGAACCTCTTAACACATCAAAAATTTGATGGATAAAATTAATAAGGATATAATAAATCAATAACATGTACTGTAGGTTTTTTAATTATTAATTAATGAACCTAAATTGATTATTCAGGTCATTAAGATCATGTGAAGATCACCATTAGACTTTAGGTAACATACCCTCTCTTTCTCACATTTATTCAAGAATTTCATCTCTATTATATCATTTTATGAGTTTTTCCTAATGATGGGGTATTATTTTTTACCTCATCCATACTTCCATCATGATTTATAAAAGAATATAAACCCATTTCTTTCTTATTAAACCCTCCTATGTACACCAGGTACCATGCTGATATTCCGTAAGGGATTTTACCCGAACCTCCTATATTCCTTCAGGTTGCCCTATCATTCCTTTAATACAAATGAAGTTGAATTTTGTTTTTATGTATAAATTATAAATAATTTTATATTCTTAAAACTCATTTTTCAAGATTAATCTCTCACTCTCTTTCGGGGATATACATGCTTTTAAATTATTCTCTCCCCAATACTTCTTGAAAACAATCCCATTTTAAAGTAAATTCTCAAATGTTTACCCAATTTAAAGTACACTATACTCTCTATTTTTAAAAACCATTATATTGAAAAAACCACTTTTTTTATTATGAAAAACTTCTTGGTTAACTTCATTTTTATATTAAATATTTTTCCCCTTCCAGTTTCAGTTGATCTTTGATATTTTCATCAGACCGCACTAAAATGTTTTAATTTTAACCTTTCTATAAAACACTTTTACATGTTATCACATGAATTTGGAATCATATATTATTATATATCCCTATTATACCTTGTTAATGAACTTAATAGATCAAATACATTTTTTTCATGGACACTTATATGATACTATCATTAAATTATGATTTATGGATAGATTATGATACCTATTTCTTTTCATGGGTACCCTTATGTTTTTTTATGATTGATTATATATGATTCATTAGGTGGAAAGAATATTCATCAAAAATGTAAGATGGTTGCACATAGATACCACTCCAATTCATTGGGTAATTTTGAGTCTCATGATACATTATTTGCAATGGTCTTGGCGGTTTTCCCTGACTCATGCTACCATGTGAAATGGTGTTGGCGGTTAACCTTGAATTTTCATCCTCTATGTGAAACATTCCTTGATTAGTGATAAAGTCAAATTTTATGTTGCTTCTACATTATTATGACTCCATTTTTATATGATCCTATCTTTATATGTTATGATTTCACATGTTCCATGACTTTTTATATCCTTATTTCATTCCTTATAACCCATGTTCTCATCTCTATTACTATGATTTTCACTTATTGAGATTTTAGCTCATCCCTTTATTCATGTTATCCTCAGGTTATCATAAACAGATGTATGATCACAAAGGAATATATGACCTCATTATGGAGATTAAATATAATGTTGTTTTTATAATGTTTGATTATGTACCTAGTCTTCCAAGACACTAAATTGTTTTATCCTTGACATGTAATTTGATGTTTAATTATGCTTAAATTCATGTAATTATATATGTAAAAGGCTTCGGTAACTATAGTTTGTATCAAAGGATAGTTTAGTTATTTTTAGATATTAGTAATATATTACATTATAAAGAACCATATGTAAGAGAATATGTATAAGAAAAAGAACCCTTTATTCATATTATCCTCATGTTATCCTATGCAGATGTATGATCATAATGGAACATAAGAGTTCATTATGGAGATTAAATAAAAATCTCTTTTTATAAGGGTTGATTATGTACCTATTCTTCCAAGACACTGTAATTTACAATCCTTGACTTATAATTTTATGTTAAATTATGATTATAATTTTTTGATCATAAATGTAAAAGTCTATGGATGCTATTGTTGGTACTAGAGGATGATCTAGTTATTTTTTGAGATTAAGAAAAAAAAATTTTTGCAAGAACCTTAAGGATGAGACTATGTATAAAAAACCCAATTGATTTTGTTTTGAATAGAGTAAGTTATTTATCAAGAAAACACATCCATTTTTGGATTCAAATAGGTAGAGGTGTCCCTAGAACATATGTACTTAGGGCTAAAACCAAAAACACCTATTTAAGATAGACTCAAATGAGAACTATTTCATGCCAACAGTCCTTACTGCACTCATATTTTGACACTCCGAGGGGATATGCATTGGTAAATTCATGAGTTTAGTACCAACAATTATTAAGGGAATAAAAAATCCTATATGAATACAAGATAATAAATAGATCAAGTATATCCTAGCTTTAAACCTAGGGAATCACATGTAACAGTATACTTCCCCTTTACAGGTTTATCCTTTTATTTTCAATGTATCATTTTTTTATCAATAGATATGTATTCAAGACCTCTAATTGTATGTTCATTTTTGTATTTAATAGATTGAAGTAGAATAACATGTTCCAAAAATCAATGTGATAAGGAATCAAAATATTTCATTAATTATATGCCAAATATGATGGGCGAAGGTTCTCAAAACTTCATGACAACACTTATTCAATTGGCTACAGTTATGAATAATAACTTCTACCACATGGAACACATTAATACCAAAAGGAAAGAGCAAGTTTCTGTATGTTCCTTCACATGGAAAATTCCTCCCATGTTTAGTGGATCTTCTAATCCCTTCCTTGTATAATAGTGGATTGAACCCATTGAAAATATATTTGTGGTCCTCTAGTTCTCATAAGAAGATAATGTTGGGCTAGCGGTCTATTATTTTTATAGAAGAGCTATTCAGTGGTGGAAAATGATCAACAATACAAATCCCCAAGAAGAAATTGATTCCATATATTTGGAGGAATTCTAATGAAATATTTTCAATAAATATTTTCCATGAACCTCTCTCTCATGATGAATAGAGAGTTCCTCATACTCAAACAGAAAGAAGATGAGTTAATTAGGGAGTATGAAGAAAACTTTACATGGCTTTCAAGGTATGCATCTAGCTTTTTGAAGGACAAAAAAAGCAAGGTGGATCTCTTCTTTAGTGGTCTAAGGCCGATTATATGAAAATATTTGGTGATTTGAGACTTTGACATATATGAGAAGATTTTATGTTTTTCTCATAAGGTTGAAATGGAGGTCGGAAACTCTCAATGTTATTATGGCCTTAATAGATAAAAAGGGGAAATCGAATCTAATGTAGGAGGTTATTAAAATTAATTACTTGATAGAAAGAATCCCCACCATCACACGTGTAAAAATTTTGCTAAGAAGCATCCTGGGAACTCTCTAAAGGGAATCCAGAATTTCTTTAAATGTGGAAAGATTGGACATCTATCTAAAAACTGCTAATGGGATATGAAGAATACCACTAATGAGAAAGAATAAATGATGGTTTAGATCAACACTCATCCTGGTGTGTAGTGTTAAAAATTCACGGAGCATGATCATTATGAGAACAATTTCACTAAACTGAGGGTTGTCGAAGGCAATCAAATACAACATCTAAGGAAAAAAAAGAAGGGATTACGCTATCACTACTACTGAGGTGGAGATGGAAAAAGATGTGGTGACCGGTATGTTAGCTATTCATTCAGAAATAGTGAATGTACTATATGATTCTGGTTCTATGTATTCTTTTATATCTTTCATGTTCAGTAGAACTATTCAAACACCACCTTAAAATTTGGAGGATATGTTATTTGTGAGAATAGAAAATGGGGAAATTATTGCGTCCATGGTTTATAACTCCTCCCTATTAAATGGTTATTGGCTGAACCTCCCATAAAATCTTTTTCATTCATCCTTTAGTGATGTTTGATGTTATATTAGTGATTGATTGGATATATTTATACTAATCCAACATCAACTGTCGGGAAAGGGAGATCACTCTTCACTACCCAAAGATTCCTATAATTATTTAAAAGTGTAGTGAGGAAGATGAATCTCCATTAGAATCATTTTCTCAAGTATGGATATTAATTACTTGTGAGAAATCATGTATAGCTCCAATGATTGAGATAAAGGAGAGAATCATACATGAAGACATGCACATCGTGAGGGATTACGCTGATGTATTTCCTGAAGAGTTTCCATGTATTACTCCTGATTGAGAGGTTGTATTCTCAAATGACCTTATTCTTGGATCCAAACCTATATCAAATAAACCTTAATGAATAGCCGATGTAGTGATGGAAGAGCTAAAGAAGAAGTTACAGGAGAATATAGAGAAGGTTTTTATACACCTGACTGCATCACCATGGGGTGGGTATATCCACTTCATTAAGATGGAGGATGGATTAATGATTCTCTGCACTGATTACCGTGAGCTCAATAAAATAAAGATAAAGGAAAAGTATCACCTTTAACATATATATGGCTTGTTCTATTAGCATTGAGGGGCTACTTATTTCTCTAAGGTGAACCTTTGGTCAGGATATCACCAACTAAAGGAGGTGAAAGATGATATTCCCAAGAATACATTTCGAATGATGTGTGGACACTATGAGTTCAATGTTATTTTCTTCAAACTTAGTAATGCTCCAGAAATTTTCATGGATTTAATAAATAGATTTTTTAGATATTACCTTAATAAATTTGTGATATTCATTATTGATGATATTATGATATACTCCAAGAGTAAGGAGGAACATGGGAAGCATTTGAATAATGTGTTAAAGACATTACAGAGGGAGAAAATGTACAAAATGTAGAGAAAATATGACTTCTGGATGAATGAAGTATCATTCTTGGGGCATGTTATCATCAGAAAATGGATATCTATGGACCCTTCCAAGGCAGATGCAATTAAAGTGTTCCCTAGGAAAACATCTATTGTGGAGATCCGTAGTTTTCTAGGTATAGCGAGGTATTATCAATGACTTGTGAAAAACTTATCACGATTTTCAAACCCAATGACCAAGATTACATGGAAAGAAGTGATGTTTTTATGGACTCAAGAATCTGAAGAAAACATTATGGAGTTGAAATATTTTCTTATCACTACACCAATACTCACACTCTCAACATGTATAGAACTCTATTTTGTGTATATTAATGATTCAAAGAATTGATTAGGTAGAATGCTAATGAAAAATGATAAATTGATAGTCTAAAAATATAGGAATCTAAAAATCCATGAGAGAAACTGTCATATGTATGATCTAGAGTTGTCATTTGTGATCTTTTCATTAAAAACATGGGGGAATTATATCTATGGGTATAAGTGTTAGATATACATTGATCACAAGAGACTCAAATATATATTTACACAAAAAGAGCATAATATATGCCAGCATGGATGGATGGAGCTCACAATGGATTGTGACTACTCAATCCACTACCATCCTGGTAAGGTAAACAATGTGGGAGATGCTCTAAGTAGAAAGGATCCAGCATCTTAATCAATGATGAGAATTGAAAAGGATCCATTCTGATTAGATTTGTAGAGGATAGACATGGGAATAATTAAGGGAGGAACATCATCGAAACATTATGAAATGATTTCTCAACCATCCTTCATGGAGAAAATAAAGGATGATCAAAGATAAGATGTGAAAATTTAGAAAAGGGAGGAAGCCATTATAAAGGGGATATCCACTGAGTTTAAGATTGATGAGGAAAGATTTTTATGATTTGGGTCACAATTATGTGTTCCATCCAATCCAAATATAAAGATGTAGATTTTGAATAATGCACATAGATCAACCTTCTCTATTCACCTAGGGATCACGAAGATGTATCAAGATCTCTGTGAGAACTTTGCGTGGATAATATGAAGAAGAAGATTTCAAAGTATACCTCAAAGTGCCTGGTATGTCAATAAGTGATGTCTAAAAGTTAGAAATATAAGAGGATGGTGAAACTATTATCCATACATACATAGAAGTGGGAGAACATCACTATGGACTCTGTCACTAGACATCCAAGTACTTCTATATGAAACAGTGTTATATGGGTCATTGTTGATATTCGTACAAAGATATCTCAAATTATCGCAATTCAATAAGGCTTATCATTGGATCAACTTGGATGGATATATATCAAAGAAGTGTTAATTATACATGGAATAACAATATATTTTGTATCTGATCAAGATCTAAGATTCACCTCAATGTTCTAGAAAAGTCTCAAACATTCCATAAGAACAGAACTAAACATCAGTACAGTCTATCATCAGCAAACAGAAGTCCCATCTAATAGAACTATTTGGAAACTAGAATACATGTTGAGAACGTGTTCTATGGACTCCAATGGAGGATGAAACCAATATATTTCACTGGTTAAATTCTCCTACAACAACAGTTTCCACATGAGTATCTAAATAGAAAAATACTGAGTCCCTTATGGGAAAAGGTGCAGAATACCGGCGTGTTGGGATGCATTCCATGGGTATAAGAATCTAGGATCTGAAATGGTCGAAGAAATGGTGGAGAAGGTGAAACATTTTCATCAGTACGTCAGGTCTTCCCAAAGTCAAAAAATAATAATTATGTCGACAACCATTGAAAATACCATGAGTTCAATGTTTGATACATGGTATTTATACGCATATCTACAAGGAAGAGGGTCATGAGGATTGGAAAGAAAATAAAGTTATGTCCCTGGTACATCGGCCCCTTTGATATTCTTGATCGTGTTGGGGTTGTGGCCTATCGACTGGCTCTTCTACCTACCATGTCTAAAATATAGGATTTATTCCATGTATCTTTCTTAAAGAAGTACATACCAGATCCTTCACATGTACTCTCTTCATAGGTGGTGCAGTTAGATAATGATCTTTCTAATGAGGAGTAGCCAGTGAAGATCTTGGACCATATAAATAATGTTCTTTGTAACAATACTGCTTACCTAATCAAAGTACTATGGTGGAACCATAGCTATGAAGTGGAAACATGGGAACTAGGGGAGGTAATGAAGGAAAATTACACACACCTAGTAAGGGCTTAGAATGTAAAATGAAATTTCTAGGGAGAAATTTCCTAACGTGGGAATAATGTAATGACCCAATATTTTATCAATGGAAATTCCCTTCTTATATTTATGTCATATAATCAAATGAAATCACAACACAATGAACTAATAAGAACTATGTGACCTTTAAATTAAATATTGTCACTTCTATGATTTGAATTTCGAAAATCTGACATCCATGGTAGTGATTAGTATGATGTTTGGAGTCTGATAAGACAATCTTAATTCTTGGTGAATAGTAACTAACCCTAATGAATAGTAATGTTACATTTATGAATGTTAACATGACCATTATGAATAGTAAATCATCCATGTGAATAGAACCCTTTCTAATAAAATTAGAAATAAAATTTCACCATCTTATAAGTGACAATATGATAGTGTTGGTATTCTGATAAGTTATAAATATTTAATTAAAAATTTATGAATATTTTATTATTTAAAAAAGAAAATTTATTTTCATAAAATGTATTCATAAATTATTTCTTTTACATCTTCTAGTTTTAAGATAATTTTATAAGACCTTATGTAATTTTTAAAGACATTATAAAATCAGTTATAGTTTTAAAATTTGTATTTTTCATGTAAATTATGATTTTATTTAAAAACTAATTTAATCATATTGGGAAAATAATTTTTTAAAATTGAAGATCATTTTTTGGATTATAAATGTTTAAAAATAGTTACGGTGAATTTTTGAGATTTCATGGAAATACTCAAATTTTCAATGAATAAAGAAATATTAAAAATTTGTGATAAAAGATATATAAATTAATTATGGTGTCATAGGTGATGTTTTCCTAATGTAAGAAACGTTTTTCAAACTCACATGAACTTATTACTATTTTTGGTATTGTAATAATAACTATTCATTTTCTTATGGGAAAATAATAATCTAATGATTAAAATATTAAGAAAACCCTCCTCCCCACCACTAAAAAACCACCCACACTCCCCTCTTCTCTTCACTCCTCCAAAGCCTTGTGCCTTCCCTAAATTCTAACCAAATCACTCCCCAAAATCTAGCCACACGTTTATTATAAAATTTAATACTCAAAATAAAAAATTATCTTCCCTTGTGAGGCTCTCAAGGAATATTAAATCAATAGGTAAATTCCTATTTTCTTTTCTTTCATTTTCTTTTCATGTTCCTTTGTCCTCCTTTCATTATTAACCTCTACCCATACAAATGGAATTAAAAATAAAGTACCATAAATTACATTAATTTTGTTTTGATAATGGGTTAACTCATTATCATCTCTACTTTCCCCTTGTTTTATATGAAAGAAATGAAAACACCATCTGAGATGTGTTAATTTTTCACATTCATGGATGACAAGTTATCAATTTATATTACCTTCTTCAATTCTAGATATGAAACCATTTTAATTGTTGAACCCAACTATTAAATATTTATTTTATCTTATTTGATGTTCTATAATCCTTTTTCACTCATGATTTAATATAATAATACAAAAAATGTTAATTATGCGAAAAATCACCAACTTAATCCAAGATCTTATAATTAATGTTTTATATAATGATTCACCTTCACTCTGAATAACAAAATAAAATTTATAAACATGTAATATTTTTTATTTTCACTAATTACATATAACTTAAATTCTGAACAACCATTCTCATCATACATTTTTATCAAACATGGATATGATTGAATTGATCATTAAAACCAATGAAGTAAACGCTCCCAAAAAATGAAATTGAACATCTAAAATCATCAAAAAGGACAAGGATGAACATAGTAAGGTTATAATAAATTTATAACATGTAGTTAATATTCAGGAATTATTAATTAATGAATGTAAATTTATTATTCAGGAAATTATTTTCCTGAGAATATCACCATCAGACTAAAGGTAAGGGACCATCTCTTTCTCACATTTATTCAAGAATCTCCTCTATGTTATGTCCTTTTATGTGTAGTTACTAATTATGGGGCTTGATTTAACACCTCAAACATAATTCCCTTATAATGTATAAAAGAGGATAAACCCCATTATCACTCATTAATCCATCCAAAGTACGCATGGTACTTTGCCTATATTCCGTAAGGGATTCTACTCCAACCTCCTACATTCCTTCAGGTTTCTCTATCTTTCTTTTTATCCAAATGAATATGTATTTTATTTTTATGTAAAACTTCTACATACTGTTTATATAATCCAAATTCATTTTTCAAGATCCATCCTTCATTATCTTTCAGGGATATACATGTTTTGAAGTGATTCCCTCCCCCAATACATCTTAATAAGCAAACTCGTTTTAAGGGAATGTCTCTAATTCTTACCCAATTTCATGTACACAATACAATCTGATTTTAAGAAACAACTATATTTATAAAAACAAATTTTTTATCATGAAAACATTCTCAGTTCACTTATGGTTTTATATTATATATTATTCTCTTTTCATTTAAATATATGATCTTTGATATTTTTATTAGACCATACTAAATTGTTTTAATTTTAATATTTCTAAAAAACTATTTTACATGTTATCACTGAAATTTGGAATTGAATAGTATGATATATTCCTATTATAACTTATGAATGTCCATGAATGATCTAATTCATTTTTTTCATGGAAAATTGGATGATAATCCCTTTAAGTTATGTTGTATGGCATGATTTCGATACCCATTTCTTTCCATGGTTACCCATATGTTTATGTATGACTGCATATTTTTGATTCCTTATACGGAAAAAATATTCATGAACATGTTTAGATGGGTGCGCCTAGATAGTTATCCAATTCATTTTGTATATTTGAGTCTCATGAGATGTTATGTGCAATGGTCTTGGAATTTATCCTTGACTTGTGCTAACATGTGAAATAGTCTTGGTGGCTAACCTTCACTTGTGATCTTCTATGTAAAAATTTCTATGATTCAGGAAAATTCTTGTTTTATATTTCTGCCACATTATTATGACAATATCTTTATATGATCCCATGTTTATATGTTATTATTTCACATGTTCCATGCCTTTTTATATCATTATTCCATGCCTTATGACCAATGTGCTAAGATTTATTACTTTGCTTTTCCCATACAGGGATTTTAGCTCATCCCTTTGTTCAAGTTATCCCCATGTTATCCTATGATGATATATGAGCACAATGGAAGATATGAGCACATTATAGAGGTAAAATAAAATGTTTTTTAATAATGTTTGATTTTGTAACTAGTCTTCTAAGACACTAGACTTTATAATCCTTTACATGTAATTTGATGTTTAATTACGCTTAAAATCAGGGATTTATATATGTATAAGGAGAGGATCACTATACACAATGTGTGGATGTTGAATTTAATCATAATTTGAACACATGATGTTTTTATGGCTATGGTTTGAGTCTAATAATGATTTTTATTATTAAGTGGAGTAGAGTTTTGAATTTTATCTATTATGGAAATGAATATGTGGGTGTGGTCTTATGCAATATTGAGTTACTTTTTTTAAATCACGTATTTGGGGATTTGAATTTTCTCATAGAGTAAGATTTCTCATCATAGGTCACTTATATAATTTTTTTTAGGTGAATATAACTCTATCTTGGGTATGTTGGAAATGTAGTAATATAGTAGTGCTTTTCCAATAGGTTTTTCTTATGTAAATGGTTTTGATTTAGTTATTTAACCTTGCATAAATTAGTATGGTTTATTGTGGTATGAAAATTAATTATTTATCTAATTGGGGTTTATCCCATAGGTTTCTAAGATGTGGTCTATTGATGAAGTTTGACACATTCTCTATTGTTCACTGGGAAATGGTTAAATGTATAGAAATATGTGATAGTGTATGAAACAAATTAGAAATTTTATTTAGAATCTAAACCATTGGGACTACCAATTTTTTCATTAGATTGATAAAATAAATAGATTTATCATTTATTACCATATTAGTATGATACAATGATATGTTGGTTGTTTATTGCATCCCTGTTATATATATATTATTCATGTTATTATAAATGGTTTTTATTTTTATTTAAAATGGGGTTTTATACATTCTATTTTTTTATAAAATTTTTACACAGGTTCCATAGGTGGTTTATGATAATGCCTACATTCTTATAATTAAATTACATGTGAGGATTATTGTTCCCACTATTTATATATTTTTCTATTTTTCATGGTTGATTTAATGTAATTTATATTCTTATAGACTTTTTATGAACATCTTAAACAGATGTGGTCTATGAAAATTAGGTCTTTATGAATAGGTTTTTTGTGGGACTCTAGTAGATAACTCTAAAATGTTATCTATAGCACTATATTTTTCATCCCTCTTCCACACATGTGTATACATATAGGAAAATAATATGATTTTCCCTTTCATATATAATTTTACACACTAAAACATGATAATATTATCCCTCTCCTTATATAGGGTTGCCTCGTGCACTTATTAATGGTATAAAAACCCACCCGGATGTGACTATAAAACCAAAGTAAAACATCACATGGCATTAGGTGTTATCCTATATCACCTAAGGCTGAATACTTGTTCTTAGGGATTAAATATATTTCTTTGGGATAATTTTACCCTCTAATTAATTCATTATATAAAATTCGAGAAAAAAATACAATAACAATAATCAATTTTAAAAAAATAATTGAGAATAAAATTTCATAATAATATCCCATAAATACCCATATATTTCATGAATCAAAATATAAATCCAAACTGAAACTCAAATTATACAGTATGAGTAAAAACTCAAATAATAAAATAACCAATGTGTAGAAGTCCCTCCACAAAACTATAAATTAAAGTATTCTCCCCACCAATATGTCTCCTGACATCATCTCTTATATAAATAATGCTTATTGGTGTTACAAATAACTTCATTCATATTTTAACGCCACAATCTCCCATGATACGTTTCTCTTTGAATAATGCAATAGCTTGTATTGTACGCAACTACGAGTTCTAGCACACCACAACTAATCAAACAAGTCGTTATGAATATTAATACCCACATTTTGAAATTTTATAAATTTTATTGTTAAAAATCCACTTCATTTTGGGATTTTTAATATCATAAATAGCTTATGGTCAATTTTTGGTATTTTTCTGAAAAATTTCATTTTTGATGAATAGTAAAAAACACAACGTTATTATTTGAAGCCGAATATTATTTAAATAATTACGATTATTAGTTAAAATTTTTTATTGTTAAAATTTATACATAATACCTATATTACTTTAATTTAATTCATTATGGTCATTTAATAATAAGATTAGATGTATACAATTTTATTTAATTTTTTAACGTTTTTTACCCACCTTCTAGGCACATTTGAAAATTTGAATAAAACATAATTTTACCGCTTATGAGAATTTAATTTCAAAATTACCAGAGACACTCTTTAAATAATTATGTAAAATTTGGTTCAATATGAAGAAAATAATATTTGGTGAATAGTAACTTTTGAATTTTTTTTACCACGGTTAAATGTATATATTGTAATTAAAGGTAAATATGATATTACAATTACCCTAACACATGTCTTAATTCTATTGGATAAATATATTTCTAACAAAATAAACCTTAGTAATAAAATATGATCCTTTTTTTCTCCATGGATTAGATTAAGACATTTATTATTATTTTTTTCGAAGAACATTTAAAAGTGTTAAATTCAATGTTTAACAACTAAACCATTTTTAATATAGGGTTATACATAAGATAAATTCGACAATAAATTTTTATTATATGTCTAAAAATATTTCCTACATAATGGTATTTTATTAATAATTCTTCTACATTAGATAATTAAATTTATTTATGACCCAATGATTTTGCAGTAATAACCTTATTATTAAAAGATTAAAATAATTGATATTATAAATTTTATAATAATTGTAAATTGAGAATTTTGATGTATTCAATGAATTATCTAGGTTAATATGACATGTAAGGGTCGATTATATAAATTTTTTTCGAAGTTATAAAGTTTTTATGACTTTCCCAAAAACCAAAGACTAAATAGTGTTAGAATTGACATAAATGAGTTTTTAAAACAAATACTAAATTATTAATTGTTATAATATTCATAAAAATATAAAGCTCTGAAAAAGGACTTAGATAAGTTTATATATAATAATAATGAACCAATTGGGGTTCTCTTGTCATTTTATAGTAATTTTATTAACCACTTATTAAACTAATACAAGAATACATGGTAAACGTTAAACTATTTTACTAAGAGTTATATGTAAACTATAAGGTTAATATGGTGACATAGACCTATCTAAAACATATTGGTTGAGAGTTTTTATTCTTATACCCAACTTATATTCTAAATAAATTTTTTTGGAGCCATTATAAACTTACTATTATTGTATAATTAAATAATATTTCAATCTTTTCCGGAAGAAACCCTCACACCTCTTATAAAAGTGTACTTCCTATTATCTCAAAATCACACATCCAGAGTCATTTGGCTCTTCCAAACCCTACTAAAATATCCTCCCAACTACCCTCACATCATCCTAGAGGCCTTACTTTTATCAAAAAGCCAACTTAAGAATCCCTTTTGATCAAATCAAATTGAAGCACCCAAAAAAGAGGTAATAATTTCATCACCTCTTTCAAATTTCTTTTCTTCTGCCACTTCCAATTTTTTATTATTTCTATATAATAATAAAAACTACATTACCTTATAAATAATGTGATGTTATTTGAAATATGGTACAACCCTATTCACTAATCTATCCATCTTTTGAATGAAAAAGTCACCATACATGCGTATGTACAGCTTACCATCTCCATGTCGTGGTGTAGTTTGTTATTCAACACATAATTATTTGGATGGGTATAATAATGTGTATTATTGAGATCAATAATAAATATAACATGTTAATTATTATTTATATATTATATATCATCCAATTAAATTCTATTCCACCATCAATAGAATGGTATTGTCACTCGTGCATATGTTCGAATTACCGTCTCCATAAACGCGATGATATTCATTCCCCATCGTAACCATTCCGGAATAAATTTCAATTTATGATTAAAAAATAATGTGTAAGTACTAAATATCACTCTGGATATGAATCAAATACATCAAATCGAAAAAAACATTACTTACGTAATAAAACTTATAAAGGAAAATAAAATAGTTAACACCCGAAATAATGATAATACTGAAATATTCTTAGCAAAGAAATATTCGAAGATCATATATAATATCATATTTATCTATGTAGTTTCTTTATAATTTAATAATAGTTATTTAATTTTTATAAATATGGTTAACGTACCCTCGATCATGGAAAAGTAAAAGGTAAATGTTAATTCTACAATCTTTTCATTATCTGAGATTGTTTACTCATGATTATCTATTAGGACCTTCTTATCATCCACATCCATGATTCTTAAAAATGTATTTCGAAACATTTTTTCTATTTCTAATACTATGGGTTAAATTCATTTATACCATTTTTTGAATTTTTATAAATTTTTTATAAAGGAATATTTCCATCATTTTCCAAACAAGGTCCTTTATGACATTTTCAACAAAATTTGGGAAAGAATGTTTTTAACATATATGGTGAGTGCGGATATTTTCCACCATTATAACTCCTTCAAACCTTCCCTTACAAGCATATAAGAATATTTTCAATATAAATTTTTCCTTTTATAATTGTCTGACTTCTAAATTATTTCAAAATAGAAAGAGATATTTCTCTCAAATAGTTTTGATTTCATCTATGTCAACATCATTTGATGTATTTTACACTTTTTTGAAGTTAATTTCTTATGATACAATATTCTATAATATATTAAAGGTTTTTTGATATGTTTTACTATGGATGTGTTATTTTTATACCATTCATGCTTTGTGGTTAAATTATTAACATTTTTTATGTTAGTTTTAATAAAAATGTTTATGTTATGTTTCAACCTTTTCATTTGAGGAATGCATTGGACATAGTAAGTGATAGGTGGAGCCTGCAATAGCTCCTCGATGCATTAGTATGTATCATGAGAAAAACTAGTGTCTTTGCACAGGGCCTTCAAAAAATCTTATTTTTAGTCATGGGACGAGGCCTTCACTATGTGGTTATTATGTCCGACATTATTTATTCAATCATAATAAAATTTTATAATTGATATTACATTTAATTTTATGACTAGTATAATATCTATGTGAATAGGTAAATGGATTTATTTGTTTTATCTTTTCCATATTATGCTTAAGTTTAAGTTTAAATGGATTTTTTTTAGTCTTATACATTGCCTTTAATGTTTATTCTTATTTATTAAAGTTTCCGCTATATTTTTTTTCCTTACTAAGCTCCAGAACACACCCATTTCAAGGTTTTATTTTTCCTAGGATGTCAAGAATTATATTATTAATAACCAGTAGGTATAGTCTAATGGAGTTGAATGTTTTAAAAGGATACAAAATGTTATTGTTTTTCATTTCATAATGTAATGTAAAACTTATGCTTGTATTTAGTACTTTCAAGGCTGCTAAACTGATATGTATTTTGGGATTTGATTCCTTGGGATAATGCCAATGTCATGTAATAATGCACTGACAATGTGTAACTAGGGTTGAGACATTATAGTTGGTATCAGAGGAAGTTTAGTACAATCTTTGGAATCAATATTTAGAAAAAATAACTCCGATTAGAGAACATTACACAAAGATCGACTTTGAGAATTAGTTTAGAAGAAATTTCAAGAATTTTGGTAATATAGGGATATAGTGTATTTTACATGAAATACATGCCTGTCTGGATACGATCAGGTAGAGGTGGCTCTCACATAGATTTACCTAGGAGTGAAAACTCCAAAAAGGTTTTTTCCTCTTGACCTCATATATCCTTTTACACAACAATGGGCCTTGTTTCACTCTTGGTTACAACACTCTTGGTGGATATGATTAGGATAATTCACATTTTATTTATAAACCATTATGAAGGAGTTATGAGTAAATACATCCTCAAAGAAAACATTTTTTAATGATTATGAATTATATGAATAAACTGTTCAATTTATGTTTGTAATTTTACAAGTTTGGAATAATGTATTATCAATCATAAAGTAATATTTTGTATTCTATTATTTAGAAATGGATCCTAGTAGAATTAATTGAAACTGTATCAATGCACATAATCTACGTCGGGATTTCCCTCCTACTCACGATAATTAAAGTAGACATGGTGATGCAACTGGTTCTGAATAACTTATAACTGTACTTGGAAAACATGCTCAGGTTATTTATAATAACCTTACCCATATGGAGCACCCGGATCTATAATGTGGAGGATCTATGTTATAACTCTTCATGAGGAAACAACATAAAATATTTAATAGGAGAACAAATCCATTTGTAGCTGAGAAATTGATATGTTCCTTCAAGAAAATATGTCTTCATTTGGGGAGTAGAAAAAGGGAAAAAGTTTTCATGACATTTTATCACCTCACGTGAGATGTAGATAAATGGTGGACATTAATATTGAAGAAAATGGAGGATGAAGAATTTTAAAATATAGAATGAATATATTTTAGAGATATTTTCTATGAAAAACACATTCCTCGTGAACATCGAGCAGATATGGAAAGGAAATTTATGAGTCTGAGGTGAAAAAATGATGATAATATCGCAATGTATGAGTCTAACATTACTTGGTTATCAAGGTATTTCGCAGATTATATACGTAACCCATGAAATAATATTGATTTATTCTTTGATGGGTTAAAACCATTTATCAGTCCATCATTAGTCTCACAATCCTTCTAATCATATAAAGATACTGTATCATGTTCTATTAATATAGAAAATGGATTCTCTAAGTCTTAAAAATTTAAAGCAATGCTAGATAAGAAGAGATTTGTTGAACACTCTATATTTGGAAACAAGGGGAAGAAGGGAAAAGTTGAATTTATATCCTATGGTAAATGTGGGAAGAAACACCTCGGTATGTTCTTGAAGGGAATGGGATTAAGTTACAAGTGTTGTGAAAAAGGACACCATGATCGTGATTGCAAGGGGAAGAAAAATGCTATCAATGTTGAATGATGTAATTGTATAGAAATGTGGCATCACATAAATTAATTTCCTATGAACCAAGGAAACATACCTCAGAATAGGACATGGGATCAAGTCCAAGATTATGTGATTACTACTGGTGAGGCTGAAGCTCTGAGTGATGTAGTGGAAGGTAATTTAGAGGTTTCCTCAAATTTAGACAATGCTTTATATTATTCTGGATCATCGCATTGTTTCATATCATCCCAGTTTTCTAGGAAAATTAGATATTTCTAATTTGATTTAACAAGGAAGTTTTCAGTCGAAACTACTAAGGGAAGTATCATAGAAACAATGTTTTTTGAATAAGTGTACATTAGGGAATATAAACGTGCTTTATCTATTGATATCATCATTATACCTGTGATTAAATTTGATATAATCTTTTGTAGGTATTGGATTTCAGACCATCATGCAAAAAAAATTACTATAAGAAGAAGGAGGATACAATTTTTAATGTTGATTTGGAGTACCTTATCTTCAGAGCGGAAACATCACCACCAGATTATTATCTAGATCCACCCCCAGTAGCCCTACTAAATTCAATTATTGTGGAGAAATATAATGAAATAACAATGGGTGAGGAAAACAATGTTCAATTAGAGGATATACTTATTGTGGAAGAATATGTTGACGTATTTGCAGAGGATTTACCTGGACAACCTCTAGAATGAGAGAATGAGTTTTCCATTGATTTAATTCCTTTTTCAAGGCCCATATCTAAGACCCCTTATATAATGACCACTTTGTAATTAGATTAAATAGAGAAAAAACTAGAGGAATTGAGTAATAAGTATTTATTCACCCCAGTGTTTCTTCATGGGGCTCACATGCTCTTTTTCTTAACAAGAAAGACGGATCTCTGATGTCGTGCCTTGATTATAGAGATATAAATGCTATAACAATAAAGAACAAGTATCCCCTACCTTTTACTGATGATTTATTTGATCAAATTCATAGATCAAAATATTTTTCAATGACTGACCTTCGATCTAGATATCATCAGTTGTGTGTGAATAAGGAATACATTATGAAAACATCATTTCAAACCAGGTTTGGGCATTACGAGTTTACAGTAATGCATTTTGGACTGAATAATGCACCCTCTTCATCATGGATCTAATGAATAGAGTTTTCAAGGAATATCATTATGGAATTGTACTGGTATTTATTGATGATATCTGGGTATACTCCAAAATCTACGAAGATCATGAAAATCACTTGTGCACTATTCTAAAGACTCTTAGAAGAAATGAATTATATGGGACGTTTAGTAAGTGTGAATTCTGGCTTAATGAGATTTCTATTCTTGGGCATATTGTTTCTAAGGATGGAATCTCTATTTATCCTTCTAATAAAAGAGAAAAACAATAATGGCCCACACCAACGAGTGTAACAGTGGTACATAGTTTTATTGGTTAAGCAAGTTATTATCGATGTTTCATCCATAATTTTTTCTGATTGGCTAACCCATTAACCAAGCTCACACGTAAGGTCGTTAAATTTTTTTTCACAAAAGATTGTGAAGAATGTTTTGAATAATTGAAGATAATATTTGTCAATTATCCTATATTTACTCTACCATTGGGGATTGATGGGTTTGTTATTTATAGTGATTCTTCAAAAAAAGGACTTCGTTGTGCCCTTATAAAAAATGATAGAGTTATCACCTATGCATCACGATAACTAAAAATTCCCAAACTAAACTATCCTACTCATGATCTTGAGTAATTAGTAGTAATATTTTCTTTGATGATATGGAGAAACTATATTTATGGTGAAAAATGTGAGATATATACTGATCACAAGAGTTTGAAGTTTATTTTCTCATATAAGGAACTTAATATTAGTCAAAGTTGATGGATTGAACTACTCAAAGATTATGATTTCACAATACACTACTACCTAAGGAAGTTATATAAGGTTGAAGATTCTTTGGGAAGAAATGATCATGGTGTTTTGAACAAGATGTGGTCGAAAGAGATCCTATGTTCATAGATCAAGTAAAGATGGATATGGGAATAATCATAGAAGGTGAAACATCAATACTTTTTCAAATATTTTCCAAACCATCATTACTCTATAGGATAAAGAGATCTTAGACAGATGAGGAGGAGTTTCAAAAGAAAATTAAAGTTGTGAATGATGGGAGATTGATTGATTTAGTATATGAAGACTGAATTTTGAAATTTGGGAAGAAACATTGTGTTCCTAATATACTAGATCTAAAAAGGGAATTTTTGGATGATTCCCATAGCTCTAATTTCTCTATACACTCTGGTATCTCTAAGATGTATAGAGATTTGAAGGAAAATTTTCTAGGGGGACAACATAAAGAGGGATATTGCTGATTATATTTCAATATGTATGGTTTTTCAATAGGTTAATGCAGGAAGACAACACCCTGGAGGATTTAGGAAACTTATTCCCATACCTGAGTGGAAATGGGATGATATTACGATATAATTTTTCATGGTGCTACCAAAGACTCTTAGACGAAATGATGCAGTATGGGTTATTGTTGATCACCTTACCAAGTCAGCACATTTTCATTCAATATGATAAGATTAACAACATGATCATTTATCAATAATATATATTAATGAAGTTGTATGACATCATGGTTTACCCATAACAATTGTTTCTGATCGTGATCCTCGTTTTACATGGAGATTCTTGAAAAATCATCAGAAATCCCTGGATAATGAACATCATTTAAGCTCTTCCAACCACCCTAAAACTAATGGACAATCAAAATGGACTATTCAACCCATATAATACATGTTGAGATCTTTCTCACTTGACTTTCAAGGTATGTGGGATCAATATTTACCTATTTTAGGATTTTTTCTATAACAATAGCATCCATTCAAGTATTTAGATGGAGAAATATAAAGAGTTATATGGAAATAGATGTAGCACACCAACTACATGGGATGATGTTGTTGAAGGAAAATGCACAAACCCTTAACTTGTTGAGGAAACAACGTAAAAGGGTAATATTATCCAAAACCATATCAAAGTAGCTTAAAGTAGGAAAAAGAGTTATGCTGATAACTGAGGAATGATTTGGAAATTCACGTAGGAGATCATGTTTTCATAAAAGTATCTCCATGAAAGGGTGTTTTATGATTCGGTAAGAAGGGTAAATAGAGTCCCGGGTACATTTGACCTTTCAAAATTCTAGAACAAATTGGAGTTGTAGCTTACCATTTTGCAATGCCCCCATGTCTCTCTAAAGCTCAAGATGTGTTCCACGTGTCAGAGTTGCGAAAATACATGTCGTACCCAATGCATGTAATTGAATATGAAGAAATATAACTAGAACCAGATTTGTCTTATTGTGAAGATCATGTCAAGGTTCTTGATACTAAAGAACAAGTTTTGAGAAACTATATGACTCATTTGGTAAAATTTCTATAGTGAAACCTTAAGATGGAATAGGAAATGTGGAATCCCAAGGAACTTATGATGAAGAACCATTGGAATTTTTTTATGTAGTAGTATTCTATAATTTTTGAGGATGAAATTATTTGAAGGTGGGAAGTATGTAACACCCCACGCTTCCACGGTACATTTCTCTTTGAATAATGCATTATCTTACATTTTATGAAACTTTGAGTTCTAGCACACCATGACCAATAAACTAGTAGTTATGAATAGAAATACCTAATGGTTATAATTTTATATATTTTATTTTTAAAAATGGACATCATTTTTTTCAGAATATCATAATTAGCTTATGGTATATTTTTGGTATTTTTCTGAAGACTTTCAATTTTTGATGAATAGTGAAAAACACTGTGTTATTCTTTAAAACTAAATTTTTTTTAAATAATTTTTATTCTTATTTAAATTTATTTTAAAGTCCAAATAAATACATAATATCTATATTAGTACAATTTAATTCTTTGGAGTCATTTTATAATAATATTAGATGTATAAAATTTTATTGAATTTTTAACGTCTTTTACCCACCTTCTAGGTACATTTGAAATTTTGTATAAAACATAATTTTATCGCTTCCTTGAATTGGATTTCAAAAATCAAAGAGACATGACTAACATTAATAATTACAATTTGGTTCAATAGAATGAAGATAATTTTTGGTGAACGGTAACTTTGGAATTTTATTTACCACTATTAAAAGTAAATAGGGTAATTAAAGGTTAAAATGATATTATAATTACCCTAACAGATTTCCTAATTCTATTGTATAAGAGCATTTAGACCGAAATAAAACTTAGGAATAAAATATGATCATTTTTGTCCACATGGATTAGATTATGACATTTATTTTTATTTTAATTAAAGAAGAGTTAAAGTGTTAATTTCAATGTTTAATAACTAAACCATTTTAAATATAGTGTTATACATAAGTAAAATTCAACTATAAATATTAATTACAAATCTAAAATTATTTCCTATATAATAGTATTTTATTTATAATTTTTAGGCATTAAATAATTAAATTTAAATATGACATAATGATGATTTAGTAATTACCTTATTATTCAAAGATTAAAATAAATGATTTTATAAATATTAAAATAACTATAAATTGAGACTTTTGATGTATTAAAGAAATTTTCTAGGTTAATATGACGTGTTAGGGTTTATTAAATAATTTTTTTCCATGTTATAAAGATGTTATGACTCACAAAAACCAAATACTAAATAGTGTCAAAATTGACATAAATCTGATTTTAAAACAAATACTATATTATTAATTGATATAATATTTCTAAAAATTTAATGTTAGGACAAATTATGTATATACAGTTATATATATCAATAATGAAAAACTTTGGGTTCTATTTTATTTTTATATTATGTTTATTTACCATTATTATAATAATACAAGAATTCAAGGTAAAAATTTAACCGTTTAACTACGAGTTAAATCTAAAAGATAAGATTAATATGGTGACCTAAACCTGTCTAAAATATATTGGTTGAGGTATTTTCGACCCATCGCCACCTTATCAAAGAAATAAATCCTTTTGTATCCCTTATAAACCCAATGTGATTGTATAATAAAATAATATTTCAAGATTTTCCTAATGTGACCCTCACCTATCTAATAAAAGGGTACTTCCCTTTATCTCAAAATCACACCTCCAAATACATTTGGAATAGCCAAAACCTGCTCAAATATCCTCCCAAATTCCCTTAAATAAACCTATAGGCCTTATGTTGATAAAAAATCCAACCTAATGATCCCTTTTGATCAAATCAAAAGGAAGCACCCAAAGATGAGGTAATAATTTCATCAACTATTTTAATGTTCTTTTCTCCTTCCACTTCCTCTTTCTTTGTTGTTTCCATACAAAGATAATAACTCTAGAACCTTCTACATAATGTGATGTTATTATAAATATGGTAAAACCATATTCACTATTCTATCCATCCTATGAATGAAAAGGTCACCATGCATGCGTACGTACGGCTTACCGTCTCAAAATCGTGGTGTAGTTTGTTACTCAACACTAAATTATTTGGATGGGTATAATAATGAGTATAATTGATTTAAATAATAAATATAACATTTTAATGATTCTTTATATATGATATAACATCCAATTATATATGATTCCACCATCAATAGAATTTTATTGTCACTCATGCAAACGTACAAATTACAATCTCCACGAACACGTTGAGAATCATTCCACATCGTAACCATTCCAGAATAAATTTCATTTTATGGTTAAAAAATAATTTTTATGAACATTATATCATTTTGTATATCAATCAAATACATCCTATCCATAACAAACATGAAATACGTAACAATTAATATAAAGCAAAATGAATCAGTTAACACTCGAAACAATGATACTATTATAATATTAATAACAAAGAAATATTATAAGATCATATATGATATCATATTTATGTATGTGGTTATTTTATAGTTTAATAAAAATTATTTAACTATTATATAGGTGGATAACATACCTTCGATCAAGTAAAAGTTCAAGGTAAGGGTTAATTGTACAATATCATCATTATCCATGGTTGTTTATACGTGAGTATCTACTAGGGACTCTTTACCATCCACATCCGTGTTTCATAAAAATGTATCTCAAATCATTTTTACTGTTTACTAGCCTATCGGTTAAAGTCATTTATACCCTTGTTTAAATTTTTATAAAATTTTTATAAAGGGAACTTTTTGTCATTTTCTATATAAGGTCCATTAAAACCTTTTTGACAAAATTATGGAAAGAATGATTTTTTAACTTATACAGTGAGTGTGGCTATTTTCATCTATTATAACACCTTAGAAGAATCCCTTACAATGTTTTAAGAATATTTTCAAAATAAATCTTTTATTTTATAACTCTGTCAGTTTTAAATTATTTCAAAATAGAAAGATATATTTCTCTCAAATAGTTTTGATTTCATCCTTGTGGACATCCGTTGATAGATTTTACAATTGTTTGAAGTTGATTTAATATGAAACAATCTTATATATTATATTGAAGGTTTTGTGATATGTTTGACTATGGATGTTTTATTTTTAAATCATTCATGGTTTATGGTTAACATATTAAAATTTCATATGCGTGTTTTAATATGAATATTTATGTTATGATTCCATATTTTCATATGAGGAATGCATTAGATATAGTAAGTGGCGGGTGGATCCAGCTATTTCTCCTCGATGCATCTGTAGGTCTCATGAGAAATAATTGTGTATTAGCACAAGGCCCTAACAAAATATTATTTCTAGTCTTGGAATGAGGTCTTGACTATGTGGATATGATGTCCAGCAATATGCATTCCATCATTATGAAATTGGCTATTGATATTTCATTTGATTATTCGACTAGTAGAATATCCATGTGAATAAGTTATTGGCAGTATTTGATTTATCTATTCCATATTATATTTATATCTAAGTTTAAAATACTAGTGTTTTAGTCTTCTACGTTCCCTTTAAATGTTAATTATTATTTATGAAAGTTTCTGGTATATTGTTATCCTTACTGAGCACCTAAGCTCACCCCTTTCTATATTTTATTTTTACCAGGATGTGAAGAATTATATTATGACTAATCTACAAGGATAGACTAAGCGATATGAAGGTGTTAAAAAAAGACACAATTTTGTTGTTTTTTATTTCGTAATGTAATGTAAAACTTATGTTTCTATCTAGTACTTACAAGACTACTAAACTGATCGGTACATCAAGATTTGATCCCTTGTGATCATGCCAATGTTATATAATAATACACCGACTCTGGGTAACTAGTTTCATGGAGTAAAACATATAGTATTTATACACACAATGTTTCTAATTGTAGGTAGTGATAATAAATCCTCATAAAAAACCACTACAACCCCATGAAACAGTTTTAGTTTAATTATAATAATATATAAATCATGTAATTTATTAAATGATTTAGAGACATCATTTATATTATAAAAATTATAACACCCTAAAATTATAAAAGAAGAAAATTTTATTCAATATCATATTTGACAAGAAACACTATACTGAAAGGACATGTTAACGCTTCGATAAATTCGAATATATTTATTTTTAAATAAATTAAATCTCTTATATAGTGTATTTTACATGTATAACTAAGTTTATCATGTGTTACAAACAACATAATACATATATTTCTCTATAATATTTCCATAATTATGATTTTGTTACACACAAAAATGATTTTTTTTAATGACTTGTGTTTCACAGAAGACTAGGTTTTATAAGAAAATAATATATTATTAAAATATTATTATTAAAAATAATAACAAATAACATATCTATTAAATAGTTTTTTTATAAATAATAATATTTTTTTTGAAAATATATATTTCATAGATATAATATAAATTAATTGGTTAGAAGTTAATTAGAAGTAATTAAATGATCTAATTTAATATAAAAGGAATGTTTTTATAAAGAAACTATTTTACGCTAACAATGGATTTTTATCTGAATAAATTAAAATAATTAATATTAGTGAATGATTTTACTGAAACAAATATATAATATTTTTAAGAAATATTATTGGCATTTTTTGAATATTATTTATATTTATTAGGTAAGAAGAGGTCCAATATTTGGGCTTAAAAAGTAATATTTTTCAAAAAGTTAGTTTTCTGCCATTCAATGGTGCACTTATATTAAAAATAATTTTTGTTAATTTTAAAAACTCTATAAAAAATAATAAATTTAATTTTTATAATTTTATAGTAAAAATTATTTGAAGTTGAATCTTCTCTATTCCCCTTTGATGCTTCATTTTTTGATGAACAACGAAAAATATTAAATTTTAATTGAAAACTAAACTTTCATCTAAAGTATTTATAGTGTTAAATTATATTTTTAATTTCATTTAAAGATTAATTCGTCTAATAATAAATATATTATTCTAATTATTCTAATTTGAATCATTTTTATAATTATTTTAAAAATAAAAACATTGTAAACATTTGAACATTTTCTCTAAGAACATTGTCTTTTGTCCAGTCTATAGGATTAATTTAAAAATAATTTCTAACACTTCTATTTTTTTAATTTGAAATAAAATTTAATCCATATATTTAATATGAATAATTTATAATTTATATTATTTTCCACTTTGTTTCTAAAAATAAAATTGAAAACAATTAGATGAAATTAAAGTGATTAAGGTAAAAATGAGTTTTCTTAGTTGTTAAAGAGTAATCTTAAGTGCAAAATGAACTATAAAGTTGCATTAACCCCATTGGATTTTAATATTTTGTGCATATCCCCAGTATTATCTAATTTTTTTATTTATTTCAGCCACATAATTCAAGTAAGGCCACCAAATAAGTTATACCTTTTTGTATTTACAAGAATATCACTCCTCCTCCATTACACCCCCCCAATCACTTATTCAGACATATAACCAATTTGGGCTCATCCAAAACCATAAAAAATAATCTCCCAACATCCCCATACTCATTATTATATCCTTAAATTGGGAATAAAGTAGTTCAAGTAAGTCCTTTGGTGCAAAACAAAATGAGTTACTTGAAGAAGAGGTAAAATTCTTCAACAAACACTTTTTTTATTTCATTCTCCACTCCTATAGTTATTTTTATATCCTAATTATAGTGTGACATAATTATATTAAAAATATAATTTTTTTATCTTAAGGATATAACCAACACTTAAACAAACATCCATCAAGTGGGATACACAATCATCATTCGTGTGTGTGATGGACTACCGCCACACGAACTGTTGTCATTCATTTTTCCATTTCCAACTATCAAGGATGGGAATGTTTATGGATTTAAAATTTATATATAAAATATTTGATATATATAATTTATTTATTATTATTTAATTATTACATAACAAAGATCTTCATTTTCTCTATTTTAGGGGAATATGATAACGTAGTTTGTGGACGTGTGGACTATCGCCTCCACAATGTGACGTGGTTCATTCACATATTGAATGGAATGTGTTAAATATGTTTTTAATAATACCAAATTATTGTATATATATAATATGATACATATATTATCATTTACAAATATATAATTTACTTTATATTGTTTTAATATGACAATAAATTGGAAAAAACATCCATACGTGCGTATGATTTATCATCTCCCAGAACAGTTTACCCCATATCCTATATCCAAATTTTATGGATTACACTAAAAATATATATATTGACATCAAATTTTAGATTATTTTGATTATTAAATCATAATAAATGAAATATGAATTAAAACAATTCAAATCATACTCGAAAAACAAGGCAATTAACCCCTAAAATAATGAAAATAATGAATGATTATTGACAAATTGGTAATGTGATGTTATAAACAAATAAAATATGATATTATAAATATTAATATGGTTATATTATATGTTAAAAACATTAATATATCCATTAAAAAACATTAATGATATCAAAACCAAATGGGTTCATAAGGTAAATGATTTCATCTTAATTTACATTCCATTGATACTTATTTGTTATTTTCCCCAATTCACTTTCATGTTCCGTATATACCAACCCTTAGAAATATAATGTCATTAATATTTTATTATTAATGGTATTTTATGTTTAAAATTTAATTCTCACACCCAAGTGGGTTTGACTTTAGAATGTCCAAATTAAAAAAGTTACTATGCCATCTCAATTTTCTTGTGATTTTTAACTTTTTATTAAAACAATCAATTTATTATAATAATTTTCCATTGGTAAAAGCATATCTGTTAAATATACATATTATATATATATATTAATTTCCTCAACTTTATATAATCATAAAATATAATATTTAGTTTTAATGATAACAAGGGAAATATTTATAAATCTGTATCCTTTACTCAATACGAATATAGGATAAGGAACATTATTAATGAATTAAATAAGTTGTTATATATATTAAGAATTATTTGGAATGTTATGAAATGGATTTGGTATAGTTTAATGTAATCCCCTTTTTCCACCAGTAGTATTTTGAGATGAATCAATTATCTAAATGATATTATTTTTTACTTGGTATGCTAAACTGTTGTGTGAAAGGTATTTATGATAAAGGTACAATGTTCCTTGGAAACATGAAATCAACTAATTAATAATTTTAATTATTAAAAAATTCATTCATTATAATTATATATTGGATTTTTTATTTTAAATTATCTATGGATGAATTTCATTCCTAGTTTATTAATTAAATTACATGTGTTCAGGTTATTTAGATTTCCATAACGAATATGATTTATCCAGATATTAATGTGGAATGTGTGTTTAGTTATCTAACATGCCATATTAATTATGATTATTAGTTCATGACATATTATATTATAGTTAACCCTTTCTGATCATTTGAGATTAAGATTATTTTGTTTCATTTAACCATGTTATGAAGAGAAATCCTTTGAATGCGTTTTCAAGGATGAAGCTTATTATTTATGTTTATTTATTATGTTGTCTTTTATATTTCCAATATTAAATGGGTATCATTTATGTAATCTTATATTCCAAAATGGTTAAACTATTTGGTCCATCAGGATTTTAATCTTGTATCTATGCCAATTTAATAATGTAAGTAACCCTCTCTAAGCTTACTAGGGTTGGAAAATTACATTTCGTATTGGGAAAAGTTTAGTAAATATGATAGAAATTTGATATTGAAAACAAATTTGATTAGAGAACATATCAAAATGATATAATTTGAGGATATGTATATATGAACTCCAAAAGAAACCATGTTTTTTATTATGATATTAGATACAAATTTATTCTTCAAATTATTTCACTACATTTGTGTTTATTCAGTATTTTTCAAAATAATATGACCTAATGTAGTGCAGGTCATCATTTAGAAATGGAAACAATCATAAATAAAGAGAACCAGACCAATGCATGTTACTAAAATTATAAATGGATCATATATTTTATTTTATTAATGAAATAATTAAAAGGGAACAATTCTATTAAATATTAATATCATATGGTGAAATATTATCATGTTCTAAAAAAAGAAATAATTGTATATGTATTTTTTCTATAGAGGTATGTATGATAATTAGAATACAGTTGGAAAAAATATAGATAAATGAATAGAAGTATTTATTTTCTCACATTTAATAATTTTTAAATACCTACCCTAGTGTATGATTAAAAAGTAAGGGGATTTTTCTATAAGTTTGGGGTGAATGGACACCATACATCTGAGTGAATGGGAAGGAAAATAGTTTATAATATATAATTCTTAAAATGGAAGGATATGGGACACTACACAATTCAATTTATATAGAGTCAAAGTAATATACCACAAACTATGATAATGGATCATGTTTAATATTATGCTACCACCAGATAAAAGAAGAATGATTAATTTTATTGTGTTTAGATTCAAGAAGTATGTATTTTGATTATTCTATAATTGATGTACAAATTATAATAAATATGGAATATATAATATTTTTTTTTATTTTTTCAGGAAGGATTTAAAAGGGTATGACGATCGACACTAATGGACAAAAAAATAAATCATTGAAAATTTTAACTTCTTAAAAAACATGTTATTAAGGGAAATAAAATTCATAATACGTTACTAATGATGGGATAATTCTTTTTGTATAAAAATATGATTGGTATGGATAAATTAAATTTGATACCACGGACTACCTTAGAACTATTAATGATTTGTTGTCACTATAGTTTGTGATATTATTGATGTAGTTTATAGTGTTTTTAGATTTTATTAATATATCCAATAATCTATGTTTTATTTAAGGAATAAGGAATAATTAATATTTTAGAAAGGTTTTATGGAAATTGAAGTTTCTACTATCTTTCAAGGGAATACATTAATAATGTATTCACATGCTTATAATGTGATCATTAAAGAAATACATCATGTTGATGGTAGATTGATGATAAGGTCATTTTTTAATTTTATTGAAATTACTTCTAAAATTATCCATCATAATATTTTTTAATAGTTATCCATTTCCAAAAAAATAGGTTTATATTTTGATTAGGTTTTGGAGATTAATTTATCACGTTACCATATGATGAAACATATGATAAGAGAAAAAGTATAAATAGTTCAACTCAAAACCAAAGGATAAGATTGCCTTTATGAAATAGGAATTCATCAAATAACTATAAATTCTTATATTCATATAGAGTGATGTAATTACAAAACTCGAGGGAAAATGGTCTTGAAAAAAAAATCATATTTGATGATATCAATTAACATTTTTTGAAAACCTGTTTGGTTTACGATCTTTCAGTCATTAACCTTCATTGGAACACCCAGATTATTATGATTAATGTTCTCTATAACACTACATAATTACATGATAATTATATTTCTCTTCTATTTCCTTGTTTTCATGAATGTTATCCTATTAAAAATCCTAGTTCTATGGAAACCATCACATCTCCTTTTCCAACTTATTAAAAAGATATCTTATTATCTCTATTTACCCTTTGTGGTTTTCAAGAATATATTATTTTCAAATATCAGTCCCTAGATTACTGAGATCATGTTTCAACTAGGAGGATGAAATTTATTTAATATGGGGATAATATAACACCCCAAAATTTCTAAAATAAGACCATTTTATTTGATATCATATGCAATAAGTAAAACCAAGCATAGAGGAAAAGTTAACACCCTAACACATTTCAATATATTTGCTTTTAAATAAATTCAATATCATCAATAGTGTATATTAAATTAAACATTGATTTAATATGGAGTTACACACTAAAACTTTCTTATCTTTATCTATGAAGAACCCATAATTTAGATTTTGTTACATGAAAAAAAGGCTTTTTTATGGTTTGTGTTACACACAAGACCAGATTTTTCACAAAAAAATGTATTATAAAAATATTATTATTTAATTTAACAATATATACCCTAGGAATTAAATTGGAACTTATAAATATTATTAACTAAACTATTAAATTATATTGTCAAAAAATATATAATATAAATTCCCCAATGACAAATTAATTTTAAATAAATATAATAACCAACTGAATATAAAGGGAATTTTTCTATTAAAAACTATTTTGGTTCTCAAAAATAAATTTTATCCTAATAAGTAAAATTAATAAATATTAGTGAAAATTATTATTTAATTTTATTTATTATATATTAAAGAAATTAATTTTTTCATTCATCAAATATATTTGATAGGTATAACATAAGAAAAAAAATCCAATATTTACACATAAAAGTAGAATTTATATAAATGTAGTTTTTCTCCTTTAAATGGATATCCTATTTGATAAAAAAATTTAAAAAAAATTAAATTTTATTTGAGAAAATATTAATATTTTTTAAATTGGGTTTTCATAATTATATTAGGGTTAATGTTTCATATTTTTCTTTAAAGTTTCATTTTTATGATGAATTATAAAAAACACTAAATTTAAATTTACCATTGATTTTTAATTAAATTAATTTATATGATTAAGTTATATTTATAATTGTTTTTAATGTTTAGTTATATATATTATAAATCTAATAATTCAATTTAGTTCATTTTAAACATTTTAATACTGAATTTATATATATAAACATGTGAAGTTTTCAACATTTTCACTTTAGACCCCCACTCTTCCATCCAATCTATGGGATTAATAATAAATTAATTTGTAAAACGTATGTTATTTTCCTTTCTAACAGTTGAATCTATTTTTTTAATAATAATAATATATAATTTATAATAATTTTAAATTATTTTATGAAAATAATATTTGTGGAAGCAATTAAAATTAATTACATAGATTAATGTAAAAAAAGAGTTTACCTAGTGGATAAATGTCAATCATAAGTGGCCAAATTACCTAGTAAATTTTCCAAAAACCATTTTATGTATATATAGAGACAATATATACACTTTTCGAAAGTTTGGTTCATTATTTAAGGCACATTATGTAAGGGATACCTCTCAATACTCATTTCCATTTTGTATTTACAATAATGCCACTCTTCCTCCACTATCAAAGGAACTCACCCCCCCCCCCATACATTTTCATACCTCTCAAGACATATATATCACAAAAAAACAACACGAATAATACCCACCATCCCTCAACATATCATAGAATCGTCACCTTAGGTAGAAACCAATCAAAGGGAGTGATTTGGTGAAAACAATAAGAAGTCACCAGAAAAATAGGTAATGTTCTTCAACAAGAACATTTTTTATTTCTTTATCCAATACTTAAATTATTATTATATCATTATTATATAATTATTTATGTAATATAAATATTATTATATTTTTTAAATTAATTACTTGAACTAAACTCACACAAACTACCATCAAATTGGACAGGCAGTCATCGTTTGTGTGTACGACAGACTACTACCTAAAGAACCGATATCATTTTTTTATCCATTTACACATTTAATGGCTGGGAATAATGATTTATTTATAGTTTATATATTATTTATATGATATTTATAATTTATTTATTCTTATTTAATTATTATATAACACATACTTTAATGCTTTCTATTTTTCCTGAATAAAATAACATCATTTGTGGATGTATGGACTACAACCTCCTCAAAGTGATGTGATTCATTCACACGTTACATGTAATATATTAGGGATTGTTCTAATTAAACAATATGATTTATATGACATATATATGGTAATATAATTATAATTTACATATATATCATTTAATTTACATTATTTTAATACGATTATAAAATTGAAATAGTTCCCATGCATATGTACAACCTATCATCTCTATGAATGATGTATTTCATTTCCTATCTCCAAATTTTAAAAATTCCACTCAATGAATAGATATAGAATATATATATATATATATATATATATGATTATTAAATCATGTTTTATATTAGTTATATGATTAAATCATTGTCTATGTAATAGGAATGAAAAATAACATGTCAAAACATACTTGAAAAACAAGGGAATTAACACCTGAAACAATCAAAATAATGAATGATTATTAATAAACAAGTCATGAGATTTTATAAAATAATAATATATGATATTATAAATATAATAATGGGTTTTATATATGTTAATAACAATCTTAAATCCATTATACATGAGTTTTGATGCAGTTCAACCAGAAGAGAGTGTGTGGTAAGGTATTTAATATAAATTTACATTCCTTTGAGACTTATTTGTTATTCTGAATCAATTAACTTTTATGTGGTTTATATACCACCCCTTTGACATTTAATATCATTGATAAATTTCTATTCATGTTATTTTATGTTTCAATTTGAATTATCTAACCAATTTGAATTTGAATTGAAAATTAGCATATGGTAAAAGTTATTGTTCAGTCTCACTTTCTCTTGCGATTCTAAAATTTTCCTTCAAATAATCACACTATTTTTATCTAATTTTATTTTTCATTAAATATCTTATTAATATACATATTATTTTATTATAAATATGTTTATTTCCAAAACTATATAGAATTTTTAAATATGGTATTTACATTGAATGTTAACTTGGAAAATATCAATAAATTCATATTCAATACTCAATAAAAATATTTTATATTTATTATTTGATATATAATTAATTGTTTATACTAGTATAACATAGGTTGGGTAACATTTAATTTAATCCCATCAATTCATCAAAATTTTTATTAAAATAATCAGTTGGGAACATAAAATTGGTTTCTACTCAATATGTAGAACCATCTTGTGAATGGTCTAGATGATAAAGGTATCATGAAACTCATATAACTAGTGTACATTAAATAAGAATTTAATTTATTGAAAATTCAGTCATTATTGGTAACTATGAGGTTTTTTCTTTGAAATTTACTATAGATACATTTCATTGTCACTTTATTGACTAAATGTCTTGTGTTTTAGTTATTAAACATTCCATATTGATTATGATTTATCCATATATTTTGTGCAATGTGTGTTCATTTATCTACCATACCATTTTGATTATGATTATTAATTCATGGTAGGTTCCAATATACTTATCCCTTCATGATATTTTTATCACAACCTTATTTTCTTGCATTCCCCGTGTTTTGAATAGGAATCATTTGAATGGGATTTCAAGGATGTAGTTTATCATATATTTTTATATATTTTGTTGAATTTTCCATTCCTAATGAATGATTTTGTATCATGTTTGTAAACTCATTTTCGAAAACTACTACACTATTATGTAATTTGGGATTTGAATCTTGTATTTATGCCAATGTAATAAAGTAAGGCACCATCTTTGGGCAACTAGGGTCGGAGCGCTACAAAAATAATGTTTAATGTGTGTACTATGGAACATATATAATGGAATACCTACTTCATAAAATGTTAGTATACCTATTTTCAATTGTATAAAAAAGTAGTCAAACACATTTCTCAAGTCATCCCTTGTGAAATAGACATGTAATATCATGAAATTCTATGTTAAACTCTAGTTTTAGATAAATACATGTCTCATGTCACTGTTTTTCTTATTTATCAACCTAACCTAAGTATCTCTGTATATTTACTAATTCAATTATGTTATAAGGATATAAAATCTATGTTAAAACTCCCCAAACAAAAATTTATTTTCGTCACATCATAAAAAAATATCCCAAGTTCATCCATTATAAATATCACATTTATAGTAAATAACATATATAATTCTCTTTCATTTGTTTTTTATATTAAAATTTTAATAAATTAATTTCAAAAAAGTTTAATTAATACAAAAATATGTATTCTAATTTCTTTAAACATAGATTTCAAAAAAATAGTATTTATTAAACATCAATTTCTACATTAATTGTGACATTACTTCATTAAAAAATAGATTTCAAAAATTATACATCACTAAAATTCATAGTAATCCCATAATAAACACTACATAAACACTATACTAATTCCTATTGTTTATTAAGTGTGTTTTACCTTTAAACATATATTATCCCATGACAAAATACTCATTATAGTAGAAACTTTTAATTTAAAAAATATATATAAAATAAAAAATCTACCCAATAACATATTAAAATTAATATATTCATTAAATAAATTTACATAGAAGTGAATAACACTTCACATCAATCAAATTTTTTAAAAAACATTCATCCCTTTCTCTCATAAAATTATTTTCACCATTAATGTTCGCATATATTTTATATTTTATTTCAATGGGTTATTCATTGAGTAATATTTTTAGACATGTAATTTCCCAATTTCACCATTAAAACACATCAATATAATACTCATAATATATATAAATTATGGAAATAATATTCTCTAATATTACATTGCTTTCTTATACAAAATACATCCCAATAATGTTTAGCTAATGAAGGATGCTCAAAAATCATGTAAAATAAAACATTAAAACATAAATGGGTGTAATAGGTCACCTACCTTGCACTAAATAGTAAATGAAAATATGGAATAGAGGATTCACATTTCCTATAAGAAAATAAATCTAAAAGCCTTCACAAGATGAAAATAGGTTAAATTAGAACATGTCCATAAATAGAAATTTTTTCCTTATGAAAAAATGATAGGGTTATTATAGATCATAGAAATATCAAGTAAATGACATTAAAACATCATCATTATCTTTAGAAACTATGCTAAAAAAATGTAACATGAGAATTTAGTAATAAATATAGAGATTACGAAGAGACTTGATCCGAAAATGATCTACTAGAATGATGAAAAAACATATTTAGAATTAAATCTCATGATAGAAGAAAAACATGAATTCCCATAAGAAAAAACTCCCCATAACTCCAAAGGGTTCATAGTTCCTAGATTCTGGGTATCAGCTGGTCTTTAAAAAACACTCCCACCCCTATTAGCTCTGTCGAGTACTATGTACCCCACATTGGTTATTCATTGGAACAAGCAAAGAAGAATCTAGCTAGTTCCACCACCGAACTCCCCTCATTTCTCTTTCCTTCTCCGTTAACTCCCATAAAGACTCAAACTAGGCCTATCTAAATAAAAAAAATTAAAATCAAATTAAAATAAACCCTGAAACATGGGATGTTAAGAAATGCCGAACCATTGGGATTCTCACCATCAACAAGATTCATCAAACATCACTAATGAATGACCATGTCATTAGGACATAATTTTAGCTTCATATTCCTCAATCTCCTACAATATTCATCCTTCAAATATAGAACATTAACATGTGGAATTAATTATACTTGAAATATCTTCTTAATTTGATCAATAATATAAACTATTCTCTCTATAAATGTCATATTTAGATCTAGATATATGTCATCATATTAAAGGGAATGAGATAGATCTGTATCAAGAATACATAGTATTGAAACATGAAGGATAGCATGTACAAGACAATACGTAAAAGGAAGTTACGTGTGATATGAAACTTCCCCAATCTTCTCCATCATTTTTAACATCACAAAAATCCATGGAGCAAGATTACATTTCATGCCAATTAACTATTATGCCATCTAGGTCGAGATATGAAGAAATAAATCATCCCCCACGCCAAACTCAATGGGGGGAAATATATGAATGAGTTAATTCTTATATCTTCTACTATCCATATCAAACATATTATAGATCATTTTCACATGATTTAATGTATCATGAAAAAAAACATAACATGGAGATAGTTGATTTTCCAGATTCCAGCAAACATAAATAATAAACAACATGGGCTTCATTATAAATCATAAAATAAAGACACATGAACAATTACTTAGTAATTATTTTCATGTAATAAATCTATCATCGATACACAATATTTCTATTCACCTCTAAAATCGAGATTTAATTTATGAATCATGTCTTCATGAATCATTATAGCACATTCCTATAGGACATCCTCTTATGGATGATAATTTCAGCTTAAATTCACTTAAGAACCTAAATATTTCATCAAGACATAAACACCCCAACCATGGTTACCCAGATTTGGTACATTATTACATAACAATAGCATGATCACAAGTGATAAAATCCTGAAAAACTGATCAGTTTAGTATCCTTGGAAGTACTAGATACAAACATAATTTTTATATTACATTTTGAAATTAAAAACAACAAGATTGTATCTCCTTTTAACACATTCATCTAACATATATTATCCCTATAGGTCACTCATAATATACTTCTTCACATTCTGGGAAAATAAAACATAGAAAGGGGTGAGCTCATGTGCACCATAAGGATAACAATATAGTGGAAACATCCATAAATAAGCATAAAAATTTAAGGCAATGTAAAAGACTAAAACACAAGCCTTTTAAACATAAAATTCATCATAATATGGAAAATATGAAAAAGAATAATTCCATTTACTTACCAAGTGGATATTCTACTTGTCAAATAACCACATGTAATTTTAATATATAATTTCATAATGATGGAATATATAATGTCGGACATCATAACCACATTATCAAGGCCTCATTACGAAAATAAAAATTATATTTTCTTATGTCCTTATACCTTGACACTAGTTTGACTCATGAGATATATCGATGTATCTAGGAGCTATAATGTGCTTCACTAGTCACATATTAAGTCCAATGCATTTTTCATATGAAAAGTTTGAAAAATAACATAAACATTCATATGAAAAATTGCACACAAAATGATAATACATTAACCATAAACCATGACTGGTATAAAAATAACACATCCACATTCAATCATATCACAAAACCTTTAATAAAATATGGAATATAGTATCATAATAAATCAACTTCAAATAAGTGTAAAATCTATCGATGGATGTTGACAAAGATGAAATAAAAATTATTTGATAGAAATATCTATTTCTATTTTGAAATCATGTAATTAAAAAATAAAACATTTATTTTGAAAATATTCTTATAATCTTGTAAGGGAAGCTTCGAAGTGGTTATAATGGAATAAAATAGTTGCACCCACCGTATATGTTAAAAAAACATTCTTTCCTTAATTTTGTCGAAAAGGTCGTAAAGGACCTTGTTTGGGAAATAACAGAAAGATTCCTTTATAAAAATTTCATAAAAAGTAAAAAAAAGGTATAAATGAATTTACCCAATAGTCTAGGAAATAGTAAAAATGTTTTGAAATGCATTTTTAAGAAACATTATTGTGGATGATAAGGAGGTCATAGTAGATACTCATGAATAAACAACCTCAGATAATAAAGAGATTGTAGAATTAACCCTTACATTTTACTTTTCCTTGATCAAGGGTACATTAACATCCTGTATAATAGTTAAATCATAGTTATTAAATTATGAAGGAACCACATACATAAATATGATATCACATATGATCTTCTAATATTTCTTTATTATTAATATTTTAGTAGTATCATTGTTTTGGGTGATAACTGATTCATTTTAATTTATATGTTTTGCTCCATAATTCATGTTTGATATGGATAGGACATATTTGATTCATATCCATAATGATATTAAGTTCATAAACATTTTTTTCATAAAATGAAAATTATTTGTTAATGATTACGATGGGGAATGAATCTTATCATGTTCGTGTAGATGGTAATCCATACGTACACACGAGTGACAATATCAATATATTAATGATGAAATAGTATTTAATTGGATGGTATATCATATATAATGAATAATTAACAAGTTATATTAATTATTTACATCAATTATAATCATTATTATACACATACAAATATTGAAGTGTTGAATAAAAAACTACACCACGACGTGGAGACGGTTAGCCGTACATACGCACGTATGGTGACTTTTTCATTCATAGGATGGATAGAATAATGAATATGGTTGTACCATATTTATAATAACATCACAGTAAGTATAAGGTACTGTATTTATTATTTTGTAATGAAAAAAAACAATGAAAGAGGAAGTGGAAGTGGAAAAGTACTTTGAAAGCGGTGATGAAATTATTACCTCTTCTTTGGGAGTTTTCTTTTAATTTGACCAAAAGGGATCCTTAAGTTAGATTATAATCACAATAAGGCCTATATTTTAAAGTGAGGTTATTTGGGAGGATATTTGAGCAAGGTTTGGTCAAGTAGAATGGATTTTTAGTTTTGATTTTGAGATAAGGGGATGTACCCTTTTATAAGAGATGTGAGGATCACTTTAGGAAATGTATGAAATATAAATTTATTATACAATAATATTTGATTTATAAAAGCTCAAAGGGATTTATTTCAAGGTTTATGTGGGGATGTGTCGAAATAATATCATCCAATAGGTTTTTTATAGGTTTATATTACCATATTAACTTTATCCTTTAGATTTAACTCTTACTTAAATAGTTTACTTTTAGCCTGTTTTCCTGTATTATTATAATAAATAGTTAATAAACATACTATAAAAAGACAAGAGAACCCCCAAGTGGTTCATTATTGATTTATCTAACCTTATATATGTCCTTTGGTGGAGCCTTATACTTTTATGAATATTATATCAATTAATAATATAGTATTAGTTTTAAAAACTGATTTCCGTCAATTTTGACACTATTTATTATTTGGTTTTTTTAAAGTAGTAAAAAAATTATCATTTCGAAGAAAAAAATTATTTAATAAACCCTAACATGTCATATTAACCTATAAAATTCATGGAATACACGAAATGTTTCAATTTATAATTATTTTAATATATATAATATCATTTATTTTAATCATTCAATAATAAAGTAATCACTACATAATCATTGTATCATTAATAAATTTAATTATTTAATTTATAAAAAATAAAATAAAATAAAAATATGTAGTAAATATTATTATATTTTTAATTAATATTTATAGTCAAATTTATCTTATGTATGACCCTATATTAAAAAAAATTTAGTTATTAAAATAAGAATTTAAATATTTTAACTCTTCGTTAAATAAAATAATAATAAATGTCCTAATATACTCAAAGGGGACCAAAAGGATCATATTTTATTCATACGGTTGATTGTGGTCGAAATAAACTTGTCTAATATAATTAAGACATGTTTTAGGGTAATTATAATATCATTTTTACCTTTAATTACTCTATTTATTTTTAACCGTGGTAAATAAAATTCAAAAGTTACAATTTACCAAAAATTATTTTCATCCTATTGAACCACATTTTACTTACTAATTTTTACTATGTCTCTCAGAATTTTGATATTCAATTCATAGAAGTGGTAAAATTATGTTTTATGCAAACTTGAAAATGTGCCTAGAAGGTGGGTAAAAGACGTTAAAAGTTTAATAAAAAAATTTATAACTAATCTTATTAAAAAATGACTAAAATGAATTACATTGAACATATATAGGTATTATGTATCTATTTGGACATAAATTAAATTTAAATAACATTAATAATTATTTAAATAGAATGTTGGTTTTGAACAATAGTACAGTGTTTTTAACTATTCATTGAAAAATGAATGTTTACAAAAAAATACAAAAAATTCACCCTAAGCTAATATTGATATTCTGAATCCAAAAATGAATTCCATTTTGAAAAATAAAATTTATATAATTTCAAAAAGTGGGTATTACTTTCATAAAGTTTAGTTTCATTGGTCGTGGTGTGCTAAAAGTCGTTGTTGCGTACAGTGCAAGATATTTCATTATTCAAAGAGAAATGCATCATGGAAGCTTGGTGTGTTAAATTCTTCCTTCCGTTGAATAATGTTATCCGAAATATTTCTGGAATACTACTACATAAATTGATTCTGGTAATTCTTCATCATATGTTCGTAGGGTTCCCATGTTGCCTCTTCCATTTTATGGTTTCTCCATAGAACATTTACCAAACGAGTCGTCTGGTTTCTCAACAGTAGTTCTCTGGTATCAAGAATCTTGATAGGATCATCACAATAAGACATATCGGATTCCGGTTCTATTTCTTCATAGGTGAGTATGAGAGTTGGGTATGGCATGTATTTTCACAATAGTGATACGTGGAACACATCATGAACTTTTGAAAGACTTGTTGGTATTTCCAAACAGTAAGATACAACTCCAATTATTTCTCGACTTTTGAAAGGTCTGATTTACTTGGGACTCAATTTACCCTTCTTTCGGAATCGTAAAACACACTTCCATGGAGATTCATTTAAGAAAACATTATCTCCCAATTGAAGATCCAAATCCTTCTTTTGGTTATCGACATAGCTATTTTTCCAAATTTGATATACTTTGATGTGGGTTTGGATAATCTTGAACTTTTCCATTGTTTCCTCAACAAGTTCTGGGACTAGTAGTTTTTATTCACCAGCATCATCCTAACAAGTTGGTGGGAAATAAAATCTTCCAAATAATGCTTCATATGGTTCCATCTGAATACTTGAATGGAACCTATTGTTGTAGGAAAATTCTAGTAGAGGTAAATAGTAATCCCACAAACCTTGAATGTAAAGTGAGCAAGATCTCAACATTTCTTCTAAGGTTTGAAAAGTCCATTTTGATCTTCCATCAGTTTGAGGGTGGTATGCAGTTCTCAAACAAAGTTCAGTGTTTTGGTATTTTTGAATACTTTTCCATAATCATGATCTAAAATGGGGATTATGATCAGAAATAATCAATATGGGTACACCATGAAGTCTGAAAAAGTCATTAATATACAGTTCTTCTAAATGTTCAAGTGGTAAATATTCTCTTATAGCAAGAAAATGTGCTGACATGGTATGATGATCAACAATGACCCATATTTCATCATTCCTTCTAGGAGTCTTTGGTATCTCCATGACAAATTTCATCATAATATCATCTCATTTCCACTCAGGTATGGGGAGAGGTTGCATGAATCTTCTAGTATGTTGTCTTCCAACCTCAACCCACTGAGAAAACATACATCATGACACATAATCAGCAATCACCTTCATCATGTTGTCCCACCAAAAATGTTCCTTCATATCTCTATACATCTTTGTACTACTAGGGTATATAGAGAAATTGGAGCTAAAAGCATCATTCAAAAATTCTCTTTTTAGATCATGTTTGTTAGGAACACAAAGTCTCTTTGCAAATTCAAAAATACCATTTTCATATATGAATTCGAACAATATCTCATCGTTCACAGCTTCAATTTTATTTTAAAACTCCTCATCATCTATTCTAGAACTGTTTATCATTTCTAGTAATGTTTTTCTGGAAATCATTGAAAAAGTATTGATGTTTCCACTTCCATGATTATTCCCAAATCCATCTTTACTAGATCCATGAACATAAGATCCCTTTCGAATCTTATATTTTTAAAAAATCCATGATCCTTTCATCTCAAAGCATCTTTCACCTTATTTTCCTTCATTGGGTGTTAATGTGTAGTGAAATCACAATCCTTGAGTAGTTTAGGCCATTGTCTTTTCATCATGTTGAGTTCTTTCTATGAGAAAATATACTTCAAAATCTTTTTATCATTATATATCTCACATTTTTCACCATAGAGATAGTGTTTCCATATCTTCAAAGAAATGATTATAGCTACTAACTCAAGATCGTGAGTGGGGTAGTTTTGTTCATTAATTTTTATTTGTCTTGATCCATATGAAATAACACTATAATTCTATATAAAGAAACAACCAAATCTATTCATTGAAGCATCACTATAAATAAAAAACCCACTATTCACTGATGGTAGTGTCAAGATAGGAGCTTTTACTAATCTTCTCTTCAGTTACTCAAAATATTCTTTACACTATATAGTCCAAACAAATTTATCCCCTTTACATGTGAGCTTGGTTAATGGGTTTTCTAATCTGGAAAAATTCTAGAAAAAATACCTATATCTACCTACTAACCCAATAAAACTTTGTACCTTAGTTATAATTGTTGGTGCTAGACATGCATGGATTTCCTTGGTCTTTGAAGGATCAAAAAATATTCCATCCTTAGAGAAAATATGGCCATGAAAAAAACTTTCTTGAATGTTTATTTCACACTTTCTAAATGTCCCATATAATTTATTTCTTCTGAGGGTTTTCAAAAAAGAGCGCAAGTGATTTTCATGATCTTCATAGATTTTTTAGTATAAAAATATATCATCAATAAATACCACTATAAAGTCGTCAAGATATTCTTTTAAAACACTATTCATTAGATCCATGAAAACAGAGGGTGCATTAGTTAGTCCAAAAGGCATTACTGTAAACTCATAATGCATGTACCTGGTTCGAAATAATATTTTCAAAATACATCCCTTCCTCACACACAACAAATTATATCTAGATCAAAGTTCAATATTTGAAAAATATTGAGCATGGGGAAGTTGGTCGAATAAATCATCCATGCGAGGTAGGTGATACTTGTTCATTATTGTTATAGCGTTGATCTCCTTATAGTTAATGTACAACCACATTGATCCATCTTTCTTCAAAACAAAAAGAATAGGGGCTCACCATGGAGAAACACTAGGGTGAATAAATCATTTATTACTTAATTCCTCTAGATGTTTCATTAGTTCCATTAATTCCACAGTGGCCATTATATAAGGTGTTTTCAATATGGGCCTTGAACAATGAATTAAATTAATAGAAAACACAATTTCTCATTCGGGAGGATGTCTAGTTTAATCCTCTAGAAACAAATCAACATATTTTGTCACAATAGGTACATCCAATATTTGAACATTTTTTCCCTCACCCATAGTTATTTTATACTATTCCTCCCCAATAATTGAATTTAGTAGTGCTACTGGCAGTGGATCTAGATAAGAAATAGGTGGTGACATTTCTGCTCTAAAGATAAGGTATACCTGATCATTATCGAAATTTGTAACATTCTTCTTGCAAAAAATTTTTGTGACATGGTCCAAAATCCAATCCATACTGAGGATTATATCAAATTCAATCATGGGTATGATGTTATGATTAGTAGGTAAAAACATTTATATTCCCTAATGGGAATAGATTCAAAATACATTATTGCAATGACACTTCCCATAGGAGTTTTGACTGACAAATTCCCTGTTAAATCAAATTAGAAATATCTAATATTCTTAGAAAACTAGGAATATATGAACCAATCTGATGATCCAAAATCAAATAAATCATTGGATAAATTTAATGAAACCATTAAATTACCTACCATTACGTCATTCAGTGCTTCAACCTCAACATTAGTGATCACATAATATTTTCTTTTCTCTCTTGGCCTTTTCTGATGTATGTTTTCTTGGTTCTTAGGACATTCATTTTCATATTGCCCCATTTCTCAACAATTGTATCATTCAACATTGGTTTCCAATTTGTTTCCCATGAAATCACGAGCTTAGTGGCCTTTTTCAAAACATTTGTAACAGACTCTCATTTCCTTCAGGCATGTGATGTGGTGTTTCTTCCCACATTTACTTCAGGATTGAAATGAAACTTTTCCCTTATTCCCCTTATTTCCATTTCCAAAGTGTTTAGCAAAACTCTTCTTCTCTTTATTTACTTTAAAGTTGTAAGACGTAGAAAATTCATTTTCTGTCTTGATTTCTCTTGAGAAAATATCTTTGTACGATGAGAAGGATTATGAGAATAATTCTCGATGGAGAAATAGTTTTACGCCATAAAAGAATCGATCTATATTACTCCATGGGTTAGTTATATAATTTTTTGCATACCTTTCTTACCTTGTATTATTATTCTCATACTTTGCAACATTCTCATCCTCCATTTCCTCAGACATGGAAATTGCCTTTCCATATCCACTCAATGTTCATGAGGAAATTGTTTTTATAAGAAAATATTTTTAAACACCCTCATTTCCATATTTCATTATTCTTCATCCTCCTTTGTGTTTCAAATTAATGACCACCATTGATCTTCATCTCACATGATGAAATAAACTACCATGACAACATTTTCTCTTTCGATACTCCCTAAAGAACGAAATATTTTCTCTAAGGATCTTATACATTGCTCAGCTACAAATGGATTCGTAGTCCCCTTGAATGTTGGTGTTTGTTGCCTTAGGAAGTAGCCTAACATTGATCATCTGCATTTTGGATTAGGGTGATCCATATAGGTAAGGTTATTATTCATAACCTAAGTGAGTTATCCTAGTATGGTTATAAGATGTTCAGCACCGATTACATCACCATCTCCACAATAATTATCTGGAGTAGGAGGTTAATCCCTACATGGATTACGTGCATTGATATGGTTTCTATTATTTCCAATGGGTTCCATTTCTAAGAAATGGAATATACTAGATTAGTTTATGATTCAAAATAAATAATTCCAATCTAGTAAAACACCTAACATAAATTGATTAGTTTATTCATATAATCCATAATCATAAAAAAATGTTTTTGTTGAAGAATTATTTTCTCATAAATCCTTTATAATGATTTTTAATGAAAATGTGAATTATCCTAAGCATAACCCCTAGAGTGTCATAGCCAAGAGTGCAGCAAGGCCCATTGTCGTTTACCAGGATACTTCGGGTCAAGCCTGAAACTCCTTCTCAGAGTTTTTACTCCATGGTACATCTGTTCCAAAGCCGCCTATACCTTCTCATATCTAGACATGGATGTATTTCTTGGAAAATACACAAAATATCTACTTTAAAAAAATTCTAGAAGGTTATTCCATACTAATCCCCAAATTTTATATTAGGTTGATGTTATCTAATTAGTGTTTTTTAAATCTAGCTTCCAAGGTTTGTACTAAAAAACCTCAGATACCAACTATAATTCCCTGAACCTAGTTACCTAGAGTTGGTGTATTATTAAATAACCTTGTCATGATAGCAAGGGATAAAATATTTAAAGACCAATATGTTTATTATCCTTGTAAGCACTATATACAAACATAGGTTTTACATTACATTATGAAAAGAAAACAAAAACATTGTCTCTCATTTTTACACATTCATCTCTCTTAGACTATCCCTGTAGGTCAGTCATAATATTCTTCTTGGAATCCTGGGAAAAATAAAACATAGAAAGGGGTGATCTCAAGTACTCAGTAATGATATCAATATAGCATAAACATTCATAAATAAGCATAAACATTTAAGGCAATGTATAAGTCAAAAACAAAAGCATTTTAAAGGTAAAATTAAGAATAATATGGAAAAGATAAAACAAATAATTCTATTTACATATTCAAATTGATATTATACAAGTCAAATAATCACATGTAATATCAATAGCCAATTTCATAATGATGGATTGCATAATGTCGGTCATCAAAACCACAAAGTCCAGGCCTCATTCCAAAACTACAAATAATATATTTCAAGGCCTTATTCTAGGACAGAAGTTTGTCTCATGAGACCTACTGATTCATCAAAGATCTACAGAGGGCTCCACCCATCACTTACTAAGTCCAATGCATTCATCATATGAAAAGAGTGAAACATAACATAATCATTCATATTGAAACTAGTATAAGAAATGTTAAAACATTAACCATAAAATATGATTGGTATGAAAATAACATATCCACAGTCAAACAAATCACAAAACCATTAATATAATATGGAAGACTGTATCATAATAAATCAACATCAAACATGTGTAAAATCCATCAAATAATGTTTTAAGATATGAAATCAAAATTGTTTGAGAGAAATATCTATTTATATTTTGAAAATATTTAATTATAAAACAAAAAAAAATTATTGAAAATATTTTTATTATCATGTGAGAGAAAATTATAAGGTATTATAATGGCAGAATATAGTCGTACCTGCCTTATAAGTTAAAAAAAATTATTTCCATAATTTTTTCGAAAATGTTGTAAAGGACATTGCAAGGAAATGACCAAAATATTCCATTATGGACATTTTATAAAAAATAAAAAAAGGGTATAAATGACTTTAACCCATAGTCTAGGAAATAGAAAAAAAAATTGAAATACATTTTTTAGAAACACAAATGTGTATGATAAAGAGGTCCTAGTAGATACTCAAATATAAACAACATTGAATAATGAAGAGATTGTAGAATTAACCCTTACCTAGAACTTTTAATTAATTGAGGGTACGTTATCCTCTTTTATAATAGTTAACTCACTGTTACAAGATTAGTCATGAACCACATTAATAAATATTATATCATATACGATCATCTAATATTTTATTGGTAATAATATTTCAGTTGTATCATTATTTCGAGTGTTAATTGATTCATTTTCCATTATATGTTTTGTCACATAATTCATATCTTTTATGAATGTGTTGTATTTTATTCATATAAAGTATGATATTATGTTCTTAATCCATATTTGTATTCATAAAATTAATATTATTCTTGAATGATTACGATGGGGAATGAATCTCATCGCATTCATGGAGGCAGTAATCTGTTTGTATGCACGAGCGACAATATACTTCTATTGATGGTGAAATAGTATGTAATTGGATGGTATATCATATATATATAATTAATAAATTTTATATTTATTATTTACATCAATTATACTCATTATAATACCCATCCAAATAATGATTTGTTGAATAAAAAAGTACACCGTGTTGTGGGGACGGTAAGTCGTACATACGCACATATGGTGACATTTTCATTCATATAATGGATAGAATAATGAATATGGTTGAACCATATTTATAATAACATCAATTTAAGTATAAGGTATTAGATTTAATATTTTTTTATGGAAACAACAATGAAAGAATAAGTGGAAAAATAATAAACATTGAAAGAGCTGATGAAATTAATACCTCTTTTTCAGGTGCTTACTTTTGATTTGATCAAAAGGGCTCCTTAGGATGGATTCCAATCAAATTCATTCCTCTATGATGAAGTGAGGGTTGTTTGGAGGATATTTTTTTCAGGTTTGGTAGATCCAAATGGCTTTGTAGGTGTGATTTTGAGAGAAGGGGAAGTACCCTTTTATAAGAGAGGTGAGGGTCACTTTAGGAAAATCTTGAAATATTATTTTATTATACAATGAAATTTGATTTATAAAGGGTCCAAAAGGATTTATTACGAGGATAAGGTGGGTATGGATCGAAAACCTCTCAACCAATAGGTTTTAGATAGGTTTTGGTCACTATATTAACCTTATCTGTTAGATTTAACTCTTAGTTAAATAGTTTAACTATTACCCTACATTCGTGTATTATTATAATAAATGGTTGATAAACTTACTATAATATATCAAGAAAACCCCATGTTGTTCATTATGGATATATATAACCTTTTCTAAGTCCTCCAGACAAACCATAAATTTTTATAAATATCATATCAAATAATAATATATTATTTTTTTTAAAAACTCATTTATGTTAGTTGTGACACTATTTTATATTTGATTTTTGTAAAAGTCCTAAAAACATTATCATTTCTAAAACAAATTATTTGATCAAGCCTAACAAGTCATATTAACCTATAAAATTAGTCGAATAAAAAAGTATCAATTTACAATTATTTTAATATTTATAATATCAATTATTTTAATCATTCAATAATAAGGTCATTACTGCATCATCATTGTTTCATAAATAAATTTAATTATTTAACATCTAAAAATTATAAATAAAATACTAATATTTATTAAATATTTTTATATTTTAAATGAATATTTATAGTCGAAATTATCTTATGTATAACCCTATATTGAAAATGATTGTTTATTAAAATTTGAATTTAACACTTTTGACTCTTCTTTACATAAAATAATAATAAATTTCATAATCAAATCCATGTGCACCAAAGGGATAATATTTTATTCTGAAGGATTATATTGGTTGAAATACACTAATCCTTTAGAATTAGTACATGTGTTAGGGTAATAATAATATCATATTTTCCTTTAATCGCTCTATTTACTTTTAACCGTGGTAAATAAAATTCAAAAGTTAGTATTCACAAAAATTCATTTTCATCCTATTAAACCACATTTTACTTACTGATGTCAACTTTTTCTCTTGGATTTTTGAAATTCAATGAATATAATCAATGAAATTACGTTTTATGCAAATTTTCAAATGTGCCTTAAAGGTGGGTAAAAGACGTTAAACGTTCTATAAAATTTTATATGTCTAATCTTACTATAAAATGAATCGAATGAATTAAATTGATCATATATAGTTATATATATATATATATTTATCTAAAATAAAATTAAATAAAGTAACTAATTATATAACTAAAATTCAGTTTTAAGAAATAACACAGTGTTTTCACTATTCATCAAAAAAATGCAAGTTTTTAGGAAACAATCAAGAATTCACCTTATGATAATTTTGATATTCAGAATCCAAAAATGAAGTCCATTTTGAAAAGTAAAATTTATAAATTTCAAAAAGTGGGTATTTCTATTCATAATAGCTAGTTTGATTGGTCATGGTATGCTAAAACATCATGTTGCATACAGCACAAGCTATTGCATTATTCAAAAAATAAATTTATCATGGAAGCTTGTGGTGTTAGAAAGACTTTAAAAAATATAGGCATAAATCTCACATCATTATTGGAAATAATATTATTCCAAATCCAATGATGTCTCAAAATATATTTAATCTAAATATTATTAATATTATCTATTGAATAATCTCTTTAATTAAATTAAATTATTTTTATTTGGTTAACCAATACCTAATGACCAAAACTACGTCATTCTCTTTCTTTGATCTTGGAATTCTCATAAAAAAATACATGGTTTCATCATCCAATTTTAAAATTATAATAGGTTATAATAGAATTTTACCAACTAGTCTTTGATGTTTATCATTCACCCTTTGATAGGTGAAGCATATTGAAACAAAATAATGTACATATTATTCAATACCTAGCAATAAAAAATGACATCAAACATATTGGTTCATTTTAATATATCAAATATGTTATTCCCATCATGAAATATGAAATAAACTTATCATTTATTCATAATAATCCAAAAAAACCTAATTTAGTCACAGGAAATACAAATTATAATTCTCATTTATCATCCAATAAGACATCTTCCCAACAATAGATAATCATTATTGATAAATCCAACTCTCTAAATCGAAACATTTTCCAACATTAATCTACCCCATCAACGATGAGATGATTGTGAAAGGTGATAAAACAAAATAACCTTCCTTCTATAATATATTAATATTGAACTCTCAGAAGAGGGACATCAACTTGTGAACTACATCCAATTTATATTTCATACTCAAATCATCAAAAATAGTAATTCCATTTCATAAGGTATATAATATTTTAAAAGAAACTGATTAATGATATCCCACTAAACATTCCTAGTATAGATTGAAATCCTGACAAGTGAAAATATAATGCAAAAAAATATATAATTAGTAAATACTAAATACTTGTTTCTGAACAAATAATGTTTCCTAATTTTAAATTTTTTCACCACTATTTATAACCTAAGATCATAATAATTATAATTTTTCTCACTCTTCCTTATTTACTAAGAATCATCCACCACTTATCTTCCCTTCTACATCAACAAAAGCCTTAACCCCACATAGGATACATCAAAATAATCCTCATAATTATAACCTAGTCCCGATAGAAAGATAATATGTTCTAAAGTTTTCATATACTTCATCTTTTGAAATTATGTGTCACATTTATCATTACTAACATCACTCCATTATTAATTAATACCATCACCCGTGAATATAAGATATAAATTTCATTAATAAATCAATGGTAATTACATGAAAGGAAAAATAAATTCTATATAAATCATCTTATTAGGGTCTATTGATGTCCCAAATCCCATGAAAATAAATCAAGTAAACTATACTTACAATATCTAGAACTAAAATTTCAATAACATGGCATTCATGTGATGAAGATTCAATGTACTCAGGAATATAACCAAATTTTCATCACAATCCCAATGAGATCCTATGTTTATAAATATATCATCGCTGAAGAAAATAAAAAACATTTAAAAATATAGATAAAGAATATGGTTCATCAAGACTGTAATAAAAAATTGGTGAGTTCATTTCCCTTAATAATATCAATGAAAATTAAAAATCTTCATACCATGTTTAAAAGTTAATTATAGTTACATATTTATATTGAACACTGATATGATGGTAAAATAATCATAAATATATATATTAAAAATCCATTATTATCTATTCCATAGATTAAATATTTTATTCAATAACAGAAAAGGATATTGATTTTTAATGGTAAAGTAACTTAATCAATAACACTCAATGGGAAATTGAAAATGCTATCAACCATCTTAGAAGATAATAGTTTTTCATCCCATAGAGAAATGATTTTTTTTATTCTCTTATATTAAAGGTCTTCCAATAGTTTATTTAACTCACTAATACATTTTATTTCATACAATAAATTGGTATAAAAAGATCTTAAGTGCATTATATAGATAAAATAAATGAAAAAAAAATAAATATAGATAAATTTAACAGATACATGAACCATCCATAGTACTTGAGATATAACCTCCCCCTGGTAATCCTAAAATCACAATTTCTTTGTATCAACTTATAATCCAACACTCTTAGAAAAAATAATACATTTATCCCAATATGGAAATGACGTTACAAGTATCTGGTAGCATTCAACAGGAATCGGAATACACAATAAAAATATGTCTCAAAAAACACATCAAATCATTTTTCATCTAAAATTTAAAATTATCATATATATTTTTACTTAGATATATAAATATCACAAGTTAGTCATCTCCGTACAGGCCCCTATATTTACTCGTTAGGGTGTTTAATGATAATGTTCTAGATATAAATTCAATTACATATCCCATGTTAGACACTGAAAAGGTATAACAAAAACATAAAGAAGCACCATAATCATATAATATTGTAAAGAATAAAAATATAATTAATATATTTAGACTAACCAAGGAAGAATCCTACCCACGATTCACTAGCACCTTCACAATAGTGATTAATTAACTAGACTCTTCACCTTAACACAAACCTTGGGTATCATGAATACCCTTCACAGTATCTCATTACTAAATCTATCTCTTTGATGTTTTATTACTTATATGTTAAGTCACCTAACAATGCATTCATCTAGAGATCAATTATGATTCATTGAACTATGCATGAGATACCTATATACAATTTGAATCATGACTTACACTATCCTAAATTACCTTACATATAAACCTATAAAGATGTATCATTTTAAGTTAATTTATTATTCTATCATCTTTATAGAAAAATGAACAAATAATAGCCCATACGGATACATTGATAAAACTCGAACGGTGCCCTATCTTAGAAAGAATTAGAATAAATTTTCTGCTACCAAATACTCAAAATCTCTATAATAATCATCTTATCCCATCTTATTATTGCCCCCATATCCACATACATCAATATATTTCCACTTATATTCCACAATATCATCATCTTATATAAGATAATTATTTACCAATTTCATGAAAGTGGGTAAAAAAGAGACAAACTCTCAATGGAATCAATGACTTCCTCCCATACTCAAATTAATTAACCATAGAAATATCATCACCATTCAAGGATTTGAAAAATATATAACATCCATAAATATATAGTAATAATTAATTATAGTCATATTTATGGTATTTTTATTGATTAAAACATGTCCTATATCCATTCTCAATGTCTATGGGTAAAACTAATTAATGGAATTTTCATGGAAATGTTCCCATGACTTTCAGTCATTTCTCTTTCCATTGACTATGATATCCCACCAATGTTGAGCTTGTCCTAAGAGCCTAAACACTAAAATCTTCATATTCTTCCCCTTATAATAATTATTTATCTCAGAGATCTTATCCCTCTCCTCGATCCACTTTTCTATTCCATGATTCCTACCATCACCTCTAAAGATAGAAGGTTTTTGTGATCAAATAATCACAAACCTCTTATGAAATCAATATGACCTCTTGAGGTGGTATCCCTTAAAAAGATTGAATCACATTAAGAATACCTACAATGATATTCTTCCCCATTGTATTCTTATCATGAGCTTCCATGTGTCCCTCATCAGAATTCATATACTCAATCTCCTTCTCATGAGGCTCGTTATCTATTTCATTATGTATGATATTTATATAAAAATCTATTAAACTAATTAGAAATCAGAATAATAGATCTCAACAATTTAGAACATGATGAATCACTTCCACCACATAATAATAATGTAATTAATCAAATCAAAATATATTGATTAATTTTTTTCATAAATTACAATTAATTAGACAGTTATTAATAATCAATTTCGGAAGACGAAATTTTTATTAACTTTTAATAAATTATTTTTCTAACATTTAAATCAAAAATCCTTTACAAACATGAGCGTAAATAGATTATGTGCCCTTATAAACCAAAATGTTGAATGAATAATGAACTTCCAACCATCAATACTATTGTAATAATTCCCGAAAAATAATTGTAAAATAAATTTATAATATCAAATACTATAATTGAAACATAGATCCTATATATGGTTGTGTTTTCCAAATATACAGACATATTTCCCATACCAAATCAATGATCCTAAAATCTAATCTATAAATACCATAGTATTAAGACTACAAAACATCTAAAATACCATTTTATAATATCCTTCATTACAATTATTGTTCCACCAAGGAACCATATCACACGACCTTAGTTACAATCCCTGACCATAAGAGGTTGTTGACTAAAATCAAGGTGTTAAGAATACTTAAAGGGGAGTAATTTTCACAACAATGATCTTCCAAAACAAATTACTAAAGCTAACATACAATAAAAAATATTAAAATTCAATCATATATAATCAATATCATATTTAATAATAATACCCCCATTAATTCCCATAAATTTCATATATCCAAATATGAATCTAGTGTAAAACTAAAGTGTTTGAGTAGGAAAACATCTATATAAATAGTAAAATAATAAACTTCATGATGTCCCTCCATAGATATCTAAATTAAAATATAATAATATTCAATATGTCTCCTTACATCATATCTGATGCTACTAAGGCCACATTCCATTACCTTCAATATATTTCTTAGAGTATTTATGTACACAAGGTATGTGTGTATGGGGGGGTCAGAAAAAATAATCTACATAATCCTCTATAATCCATGGAAAATTTCCGAGTTAAATTATAAAAAAATATATTTTATTTTATGGTTTAAAAAATTCCAAATATGTAAATAAATTATATGGTTTTAAATATGAAACCTAAATAATCATATACATACTTCCACCAGTGTTGGTATACCTATTATCATGTGAAAAATAAATTATCCAAATAGGATCAAGTCATACATTGTTCTAAACACAACGAATCTCACATAATTCCAATCATATAACAAGGATTATCCTAACACATGGCTCATATCACATTTTTTCTCATTTATTAAACCTTTTCAAGGCTAACTACATGTTTCTAACATCATAGTAATTTTAAAAATATTAATGATATTATAAAAAAATCATAATTTTATTTTCATCACATCAGAATAAGAATTCATCCTTAATTCCTTTGAAAAAATCATCTCATTTATAATGAACAAACACATACAATTAAACATTGTTTTTATAACTTTATCACATTAATATGATAATTCTTATAAGTAAATTTCAATCCAAAAACCCAATATTAAATTCATTTAATGGATTTTTCAACTAAAAATTATTAAACATCCATTTCATCCTTTCACTGTTTAGTTAATTCATTAATACATAAATTCCAACAACCATACAACACAGAATATGATAGGAATTTAGAAATAAAATAGAAACAAATAGTATTCTATTTTTTGGATATTATTAAGTGGGTTTATCTCTTTAAAACATTAATTTTATCATGAATCTATTAAAACTAAATCTATAAATACCAATTAAATATATTTATATTTTTAGAAAAACTATCTAAAATAGAATAAAATTTCTATATTCTTTACATGAATTCATAAAGTGGTGAAAAATAATAAAATATATCAAATAAATCTCAAAACATCTACTCCATCCCATATCATGATAACATTAATTCCACCATTTATTTTAACAACAATTCAATGATTTATTTCATTTTATCTTTACCAAAACACCATATTAAACATGTAATTTCCTATTTTTAGGTTTATAACACATATTTAAACTATAACAAAATACATAACAAATCCGTAAATTTTAGTCTGTAATATTAGAACTAGCTTTTCATGTTAAAAATTTCTAAATAATTATTAAATCACTAACACATCACAAAAATGATATAAAATCATATATTAAAATACTAATTGAAGTACAAGGTCTCCTAAATCACACTAAAGAATTAATTTCCATATTTAATAGAGGTTTAACTGCAATATGAACAAAAATAAATCTAAAAATAAAGAATACATTAAATGAAAAATATTTTTAATGTGATAATGAATAAAAAAATCACCAAATCATATAATTATAGGGTTTTTGTAGACCATACTGAGAAAACATAAAACACCACAGAAGGATACCATTTCAAACATGAAATAAAGGAGAAATCATCCCATACATTAATGTGGATAATGGGAGAGATTTATATGATTCATGATTATAATTTGATCCCCTTAAATAGTGTAAAATTGTATTTAGAGTTATATCTTTTTATAACTTGAATATTAAAATTTACCTTTAAAAAATATTTTACAATTCATCTAGTATAAAATATATAGCCACTAGGTACCTAATGTAATTTCTATTGAAAATACCCCTAGATATATTATCAAAACTAAGAGGCCGGGTGAATCTGTTTTGGGATCATTTACGAATTATATCTCTTTATGACTTTACCTCATAGAACTTTATGGATATTGAGTCTCCTACACTCGTTTTCTTATAATATGATAGTAAATTAAAGTAGTACCAGATAGAACATGATGTTTTTAAAAGGTTCACAACAAAATAATTTATTCTAATCCTTTCTATGTACGTTAATGGCCATTACATGGATTCTCCAAAATAATGATTTATCATGTTTCAGTTGTTTAGCATGCAGACAACCCTTAAATAGCATGGGTCCCAACACTTTTTGTGGGGAGAAAATTTACTTTATCCCTAGACTGGTGATGACCTAGTACAACTTGAACTTTTCTCAATAGTTCATTATACTTCCTTTAATGATAGTATTTAACTTCTTTTTTATTTTACATTGTAACAACAATAAAGTCTTCAAAAAGATGTGACTTATTTTTAATATAAAGGTGATACATTGTCCTTCCACTAACTTATTCTTCAATTTAATACTTAAAAATTAGTATGAAATAGAATCCTCTTATTCTTTATAAATCAAAAAAAAAGTAATCTATACTTTTTCCTTCCTCTTCTGTATCTAGGTATAATAAAATGAATATGCTTTTGACTGGAAATCATATAATTATTCAATAGAAAATTAAAAAAATATTATATCAATTATATTATATTCCTATTTTCTTTTTCTACTTTAGTGAAAAACAATAATCACTAGATGTATTTCTTATTCTATCTAGAATCACAAACATCCATTTGGATTATTGAAACACATAATGTTTGACTCAGCATCTTCACAATTTTTCTCTTCTTCAGTATCAACGATATGAATATTACTAGGGAAAATTTTTCATCTACTTATTTACCAAAATGAATATCAAATGAAATTATATTTGATACTCACTTCTTCTTGTTGTTATATACATGATGAAATAAAATTCAATAGGGTAGCAGTGTCTTATTCTCTTTATTCAACAAACAATACCAATAGTTGTTTTTAATCTGTATTTCTCTATTATTTTTAATTTATAAAAATATTATGCTACCAAATCAAATTATACTTTCAATATTATTTCGCCAACCAATTTTACTAAAAACTAAGATATGAACTCTTTTGATATTCTTCATATCTTTAGTTTCAAGTTCACTTAACACTATTCAAAGTATATTCCATGTAAATTTTTAAATCTTCATTAATGTTCAATAAAATTCAAAGATATTCATAAATCATAACTAAAATATATATATGTATTCCCTATTACTATTGTTTTTCTTTTCATAATGGGTTGTTCCTTCTATTATTTGTATTTCAAATTTATACCCTTTCACATGTTCATAATCATTCATGTGTTCATTCAATTAATCATGCTATCTTCTAGCTTTCACTTTACTTCACACAAAATATTATAAATTTATACACTATCCTATACAATTTTAGTTCACACACACTACATCCTCCATCATTTTTTATTCATGAACATACGTTCTTTCTCTTCTCATCCCCGTCCATTAAATTCACTATCTCCCCACACAAAGATACAAGTACACATATAGTACAAACATCTTTACACACTTCTTATGAATTTTTATAGTGGCTTGGTTCCTTCTTTGTGAGAGACCATTGAACGGGAAATTAATTATTATGCATATTCCTCTAAATTCATGTATCACAAGTGTTCAATTATTATTAATATCCATCGTGTATTGACAGGGTACATGAATAGTGTTCACTTCACAAAACACAGTGTAGGTATGACACCCAAGAACTAGTGTATGGAATAGTTCTTCTTCCTGATGTATGAATAAAGTGTGTTAACACAAGTCACATGTTCATATTTCTCCTTCTTCACAAAACTCAAATCTCATTAATCCCCTTATTTGTGAAGGTTGGAGGCTCAAAAATATCCTATAATATTTACGTAAAATCATTCGTACGTAATACTTTATTTTTAGAAAATGAGATCTCATTGTGAATATCATGAATGTTTGTAGATAAATCCTCTTATGTTAGTTAGTAATTATATAGAGTTTTCCCTAAAAATATTCATTTATTCACCACCTTCTGATCTAAAAATTATTCCATGAAAATCATAATATTGGATATTTGTGATATTTTCATTATTTTGAATGATGGTTTTCACAAATGAAACCAAAAAATGGTCACCTCCTCTTATGTGAGGAATCCTCATTTGAAATCTATTATAATTTCATCATCCTCATTATATCATGTTAGAAAACATATAGAGTGATTTTATGAACTCCTATTACTACATTTTCATTCGACTGAATAATTTATTCAAATTACCCCCAAGTATGGAAGGAGGATATTGTGCACAAGAAATTGGAATGAACCTAAATTCTCCATCCCTTTGGAATAGTCACTAAATATATCTTGAATCACAATAGATAAAATTTGGGGTCTGAAATCACCCAAAAAACATTTTGATAGTTTTATGAAAAGAAGATTTTTTTTTTAATTTCATGTTGTTCAATAGATTAGACAACATAGATCATCTTCATCATAGAACCATAAATCTATCTGTATATTTTATTAAATAATGATTAGTGGTATAGAATCTTATATCCAATATTTACTCATCAAAAGATTTCATATTCACAAAATAAGAAATCCAATGACACTAACTATTCGATATCGTGATGGGGGATCTACACCTCTAACGGACTTTCAAACATAGTCCCCACACATCTGCACTAACCTACACATGTTCATCGGCCCATGCTAGTGTTATGTATAGAAACTCTTTTAATCATCCCTACAAACAAACTAATGGGATATTTTCCCAAATCTTCTACCATGATAGATAGTCTAAGTGGGTTCCCTAGGGGATTGTTGACCTCTATTTCAATATTGTCTTAATTGAGACTTGGATCGGGTTGGATTGTGTGGTTGGAATTTTTTTGGGTAAATCAAAGAATTATATAATTTCAAAAGATACATCAAATAATAAAAATAAACTATATTCACAATTAAGATATATTATATCATAGTCCATTAACAATACCTCATGAAAAAATTATTATTTTTAGTGGATTCATTTTAATTTTTCAATGAAACTCTTCTAAATAAAAATAAATATCTTCACGTTCTTCAACTATTTTTCTTCTGTAAGAATATTTGTAGGGTGAAAAATCCTTAGCACATTTCATTTAAATTTAAAACTATTTCAATAGTTAAAAAAAATTAAACACAAATTTCTATAAAGAATATTCTTATAGAGATAAGTCTTCAAAACATTATTCTCTGTCCATTTATCTAAGAAATAGTCATTATCAATATTGGTAATCTTTGATACTTTAGAAAAATATTTCTTTAAAAAAATAAATATTTTTTACATTAATGAATTATTTTCATTTCATTGAGCACTGTTTTCAACCAATTAAAACCGATGATAAGAAAATAAAACACGTAAAAGAAGTTATCACTTAAAACTATATGTTTTTAATTATTGAAAATACCTTTAATGTTCATTCCAAATGAAAATTTAAATATTAAAACCTCTCTTATTTATTTTTCCTAATTCTCAATTCACATTATCTCCAACTTATTGATAATAAATTAAAAGTACATGTGAAATGGATATCATTCCATTTAAAAGAAATTTGTTATCAACTATTTATCCCTATGTCTACTTAAGAAATTCTCATTGTATAAAATAAGAAGATTTGATTTGAAGAAAAAAATTCTTTAACCAAATGATCTTAATATCTTATGGAATAAGAAATCACACACATGTCATAATGGTCCATCCACCATTTTGAAATGAAAAATATACTTGGGTGATATATCAAACTGGTTTAAAAAATCAACCTAAACCTCTTATAGTGACTTTACCAACTCGATCAATAACATTCAGGTGAAAAAATAGGATAAGTGGACTTTGGGTACTTCCTTTTTCTTATGTAATTTATTAATTCAATTACTCCACATATTTATCTTATTTTTTATTTTTTATATACAAGGATGAGATATTATAAAAAATATAAATTTTCTAATGAAATGATCTTCAAGAACATTCCAAAATAGTTATATTTGATTTGAATAAAATTAATGATTCTATAAGTAACTCATTATTCATAATTTATCTTCCCTAAAAGGTAAATATTCATCAAAATTTTTGTAAATGTATATCTCTTAAGGAATGGATTTCAAGATGTTTTAATTCAATGAAGACACCAATATAGATCTTTAACTTGTGATTGTATATTATGGAAAACTTGTAAAACTTCATCAACAATGATCTTCTCTAATACTCGTTCTTCTGGATGATAACTATAAGATCAAACAATGATTATATTTTCTTAATAATTATTGATTATGAAATGAAATTACAGTATCCAACTTCATAAATTATGATCTGGTGTCATATTTTTTTTTAATTCCAATGTAGATATCATTAAAGGATGATGACTTCATGCACATTTCTATCGGGTATTGGAAGCACTCACAACTTCTCAGGTTCTCCCCTCAAGAGCATAATTCATCTTCAATTCCCTTTTTTATAAATAAAAATAAAGTACATAATAATTAAGGGAATAATGTGGATCCTTATTGATTCAAAAATGTGAATAAAATTCTAAGATTGTTTTTTAACCATGTTTATCCATTTCTTTTACTCTTCAAAATTTCACATCAGATCAACAGTTTTGATTGAGGTTGTATAGTTATTATCCCTTCATCGATTTAATTTTTTGTGAAAAATATTTTTTAACTATATTATAAATTTATTGAATCATCCTATGAAACTTTTATTTTCGTAAATAATTCTTCTTATGATAGAATAATATAAAAATTAATTCTCACAAAATGACCATCCATTTTTTACCTCGAATACAGATCTTTTTAACCTCATATAGAATCCATTATTTATCCCATGAACTAGTCATTACTTGTGCATCTTCCATTTTCCACATGATATCAAAATATTCTTTCTAGATAAATAAAATTTCATTTGGTATATTACAATCATGTTAGGATCTTCCACATGTATTCTTATGAGTGTCATTCATATTTTTAGTTCTTTTAGATGTAGTCCTTTTCTATACCTTATTGGATTCACGTATAAAGGCCCTATCATCTTTTTTATTTGATACCCTACTGGGATAATTTATTTTTATAAAATTAATATGATTTATTCCTAAGGTAGATTACTATATCTTTATATTCATTTGTGTTTTTTATTTTCATCAACTTTCGATACACATAGAGATAAGAATGTTCCATTTTTGACCATTGTATCTACATGAAGAAAAGATATTTTCTTGTTTTCCAAATCGATCCACATTATATAAATTTTTCTTAACCAATGGATTATGATTCATATTCTATTTTTTTATCCCTCTTAACGTGATATTTCCATGTTCATTTTCATTTAATTTATTGTACCGACAATATAATACACATTTTCCAAATCTGTTGCAGCACCAACATTTACCCAAAAACATTTATCTTCTTATTTATTATATAAAACAGTTATAGGTTTTCTTTAAGACATGTTTAGATCTTTATGAAGAACCAGCTTCCAAATTATTTTTCTTATCTACTCTTTTCATGGTGGTAGTATTATCATTAACTTTCATCATCAATACTTGTGTAAATTGGTCTTAATCCCTACACTTTTCATGAGACCATATTTGGAATCATTATTAAATGATGGTATAGATGGTTCCTCTTTATATAGTACAACTTGAGATAGATAATTGAACAATGTTAGAATATTATTATCACATGTTTTATGTAATTTAATATTAGAATCCTCTAGTGAGCACTAAGTAGCTACAACAATTATCTCTTTATTTATTAAATTATCAAAATCGGTCTTCTCATGAATAGAAAACTGAACATCCAATTATAAAAATTACATATTGAGTATTATTCTCTAATCATTAATCATAATAATATTCTCTTCAAAATCCTTATTTATTCTTCCACTTACCTATTCATTAATCTTATCTTTTTTTGTAACAATGATTGAGTTTCATTCATTTTTTAAATTTTTCATTCTAATTATAAATCCTTATCATCAATTCTATTTTTCAATTTCTATTTATGTGAATGGATATTTTCATTGAGAGACTTTTTTCTCTATTATTCTCTAAAATTTTATTCAATCATTGTGAGGAAATTTTTTCAAGACCCCTCTTTACTTATATAGTTCTTTAAACATTCTAAAAGTTCTTATTTTTTAACCATTCCCTATTACATCTGACTTATTGACATGAGGAGTGATATATTCTATCATACATTCATGTATCCTATATATGTTATAGGAAAATTATTTAGGATATCAATGCATAATTCAATATAACTAATATTTGGAAAAAAATTCCTTTTATCACTCCCACTAATGTTTCAATATTGTTTTGTAAAAATTTTATTATTATAAACACATACCTATTGATCACTTAAGTTATATAGGTTTTCCATATCCTTAATGGAAACCCGATCCACCATCTCTTCACATTACAATCCCAATATAACTTCATTATTGTCAAGTCTTGGATATATTAATATAGAGTAATCCTCAGGAAAGAGGAACATCTTATTCAACTATTCTTCTCTTTATTTATCCTATTCATCATCATATTAGAAGATATAGACATATTATTAGAGAAAACTGAATCTTCACCAAAAGAGAACTTTATTGGTAAGATTGGATAGAGACTCAAATATTAAAAATAAAGTAGTTATAATATAGATAATACATTATAAGTTGACCTTTACTTTAAAATCAATTAAATGGAAAACATTGTGATATACTCAACACTCAGAGGGGATGAATGAATATTAGGAAATTTTTACCAATTATTATTCATTATCCCTTCACCTATTATACATTGTTGGATCTTGATACTCCAATTATATTTTTCTTTTCTTATAAAAGTACATAAATATAGTAAAGGATAGAGAACGATGTTTTTATAAGTTTCTCTAATAAATGAGAGTAGCTAGTCATTATCATGTGTTATAATTAAATAAACATGGATTCTCTATAATAATGACATATATTGTTATTGTGGTTTGTATTAGATATAATTATTTTCCAGTGTGGGTGCCTACACATTTAAAGGGGAAGGAAACTGTTCTTCTTCCCTGTACTGCTGATGATTTGGTCTGAATTTCCTCTCCCCATAGGTTCTTTATGCTTTATCTAAACAAAAACCTCATATTATTTGTTAAGGTACTTTGTAACATCAAAAAAATCATCCAAAAAATGATACATTTGTTAAATTTATGAGTGTGACTTTTTTATTCAACATACTTTTACACATTGATACATTCATATCATCACGAAAGAAACTCTTCATCTTCTTCACAGTAATAAATTTAATGATTTACTTCTTCCTTCTTATTATGTCTGTAATCACAACAATATGAATATATTTTGGAATCATTATGAAATAATTCCTCAATATATAATTTCAAAAAAATTATTGTATCAATTATCATTTATTATACCTCTCCCTTTATTCTTTAATCAAATGGTATCCTCACATGATCTTCTTATTCTTATGGCTAGACTCATGAACTTCCTTTTTGATTAATAAAACAACAAAACATTATATCAGCATCATTTTAATTATTCTGTTATTCAATCTATGTAATGTGAATTATACTATATAATGATATCCATAACTTCTTTTAGAACTAAATGATTATCAAATGAATATATATTAGTCAATCATTTATTATTCATCTTACCATTGACACAGAATCATTTTAAATAGTGTAGGAGTGTTATATTATCTTTTCTCAATACAAAATATCAAATTTACTTATCGAATCAGTTTTTTTATTATTCTTAATGAACACATTTTTATATAACTGAATCAGTCAATTCATTCAATATTATTTCACTACACAAACATTCAGACAACTTAGAAATTAACTCTTCTAATTTTCTTCTTGGTTTCTTCCTAAAGTTCATTGCACACTATTCAAAGTTTTTTGCTTGTGCATTTGTCAGTCAACATGCATGTGTAATAGAATGTATGTGTATTTTTTCAACCATTCACATATATAAATATATATATATATTGATTATTTTATTTTATATTCTTTTCATGATGGTTTTTCTTACTATTTTGGGTGTCTCAAATGGTTATCCTTGCACATGTCTGTAAGAATTCCCATATTCATACATGCATGAATGATTTCTTTTTTCCTTTCACTTTACTCCACACAAATTAGTATATATATAAATATATGGATTTTACTTTATGGTAAATTTTCTCATTAACTACCACCTCCATAATTATTTCTTCAATCGTACACTATATTTATATTCACTACCTCTTCCATTAAAGTAACTCTCTATTTGCATAAGGAGTCAAGTGTAAAGGTGGTATAATAATCCCTTACACATGTCTTCTACATTCATATAGTGTTCTGGTTTATTCTTAATGAAATTCATATATGAAAAATTATATATATTATTATTTTCTCTCCTCAATAAAGAATAACAATAGCACATGGATCTTCTTATTATCCATTATGTTTAAACATGGTACATAAATAGTGTTCTCTTTACAGAACAAAATGTAGGTACAACACCCATGCACTAATTCTAAGAACTGTTCATCAACATGAACCATAATGGGAGTGTGTTAATAGAAATCAAATTTCCATGGTTCTACTTTGTTTTCTAACTCATTTCATGGTTCTACAATTCTTCAAGAAGACGAGAGGCTCATGGATCTCTTTTCTTATTCACATAAATGAATGATCAAAGAGTACTATATTTTAAAAAACAAGAGCTTCTGTGAATAGAATAAATAGAAGAATCTAATTACAACAAATTTTATTAGTATTTATAGATATGTTTAACCACCTATATTCTTTTATTCACCACCATAGAATCCTAAAAGGTTATGTCATGAAAATCAATATATTTTATACCAAATACCTCTTCATTATTTTTTTTGTGGGTTTTCACTTACAAAGTAAAAAATGATATCTCATCCTCTTACACAAGGACTCGTGACATACATGCCATTATAATATCAAGCCCCTTAATATTAAAATATTTAAATATTTAAATATAATTGTTTGACCAAAAGGCCTCCAAAAACTATTTTTTCATTCAGCTGAAGATCTTATTAGAGTTATCCACATGAATATAAGAAAATTAGTTCATTCATGGAATTGGACGGATCCTAAATGCCTCATCCCATCAGAATAATCATGGATGATAACTGGAATAACACTTTTCAAATACAGGATCTAGGAAAACACAACAAAACCCATAAATAGGTTGAAAATAATGATCTCATTTATACTCATGTGGTGTAAGAGATTGAATAGTGAAGATCACATTCATCGGATGTTTGTGGTTATGTTTACATATTTTAGGGATAGATGTATAGTGGTGTAACATCTTGAATCCCATATTGATTCTTCACTTCATTGGGGAATATATTAATAATAAATAACATATCGATAACCATTCCTAGTGTTTTTGGGGATTAAACACTTGAAACACCATTTCACACATGAGCCTCACATGGTTGTGCTCCCTAGAACATACCATTCAGCTAATGCGGACATATTTTTGTCCAACTCTCCACATCAGGCCTACAAATGGAATAGAGTTATATTATCCCACCTAATCCACTCTTAAAGATAGTTTGGGATGGCTCCATTTTTTGTGGTTTACCTCTAGTCCCATAGTTCTTTGATTTACCCATGTCTTAGGCTAGCTTTTGGGGTTTGCCTAATTTTTTAGTTAACCCCTTGAATTTAATTATTGTATACTCCACCTCATATAATAAAAATAAAATCAATTACTAAATATGATATATAATAACATTTTAATCCTAAAATCCCTTATTCAAAATAAATTTTATATTTCGTGGATTCATTTTAATATTTCGACAATACCTTTTTTATGAAAATCAGTATGTGAATTTACTTCAAATATTCTTCTTTTCTTAATATTGTTGTAATTTGAAAACTACATATCACATGAATTTGATATTTAAGATCATTTAAACAATCAATAGAGTTTTAAAATAATAGTCTTTAAGAGATATTCTTTCTAAAAATAAAAAATTAGTACATTTCTCTTTATCCACTTGTCTAATAAATATTTGTTATCAAGATTTGATATTTTGGATACATTATAAACATATTTATTTGAAATATCTTCAAAATACTGATAATTATTATTTTTTTATTTTATTGAACACCATTTACATCCAATATAAACTCCTGACAAAAAAATATAGCTCATACACAATGTGGGATCTTCATCCGAGACACCCCACCCATATTTTTAATACCACTATCACTAATACATAAATGGTATCTAATTCATGTTTCCAATACTGAGGAGCATTCCATGATCTGAAATGGAAGAAAACTATCACCCAAAGACTTGGATTATCATTGGTGACTTTTTTATCCATTTTAAATAATAACTAAATCATTACCTGATACTTCCAAAATATTATGTTGAAATATTGATAAGTCCAACATTACAAAGAATAAAATTCACAGGTCATTCAATTTCAATAATAACTTGTATATCAGAGATAATGTAGATAAATAATTATATAAACATAATTACTCTATATATATATAAAAATATAACTAACTAAAATAAATTAAAACATAACTAATAGGAAAAAATAAATAGTAATTCCAAATAAAATCTAATATTGGTAAAATAAAAATATTTAGGAAATATTATAATGAATCCTTCATACAATGTGATACCTTATAATAATATTAGATACTGAACATGATATTATGACATGAATCCCTAGAAAACTAATCAACATCCAAAAAAACATATCACGACCCCATACCATGAATTATATCAGAATGAATGGGTGATAGATAATGACCCATGAGTCCTACATCAAGTTGGCCCTAGGTTAGCGATTAGTACCAAGGATATTAAAATCACAAAAATTGGAGGTATAAACATCTATATAAAAAATATCAAAATATAGTATTAATAAACCATATTTAACTCCATAACATAGTATAAAATAATTCCCTAACCATCCAACAATGTATGTATAAGTAAAAATGATAGAAATAAAATACTTCAATGTAAATTCCCAAAAGTAATGCTAAAGAAAATACATAACAACTATATGAAGGTTTGATCTTGTAATGTATATCACAATCCATATAATCATCCTAGAAACTTCAAAAAGGTTTTATATATATTGAGTGAGAATAAAATTATACACTATTGGGTAAAAATTTTAACTTGGGAACTTGTTAAATATATATAATAATTCACCTATGAGAAAACAAAAAAAACAAGCAGTACCTAAAATGGCTGACTATCCAGACCCATCTTCACCAAGGAATGACCACAAAATTACACATAAAAATGTAATAAATTAATCAAAAATATAAATAAATGGAATACCACACTATTTTCCCAATGATTTTTTACTCTTACGCCTTAATGTCAGATGTCACGGTGCTCTCATCTCTTCCAACTAACATATTACACCTCCCCATAGCATGGTTTTGAAGACCCCAACCCCAATATTCCAAAGTGGTGAACAAGGAATATATATAGTAGATGTAAAAGAGAGACGATAAAAAACCTTTTAATTTGAAAAGATGTGTTATTTAGGTAAATCATTTTTAATTTTCATAAAATCGCATTTTAAACATGAATACCCTTAAAAATACAAGGAAAGGAAAATAAAATTATATTTTGATCATAAATTAGTTCCCAATAAAGTGAAATCATGTAAACAAATAATTTTAAGAATTATTATAAATAAATCATTTTAGTTTCATTTATGAAAAATAATAAAGATAATTTTGCCCATGGGGTGTTAGCCAAGTGGTACCATCTGGTTGTACATGTCGCTCTCCGTGGGAACTGGTGTAGGCTCGAGTCCCGCCTAACTTAGACTCTGTCTGTATTAAGCACAGGGTGATTCAAAGGCATTGCATAGCTGGGAAGTGTAGAGCGCACATGGGCTTGTCCCCCCCCCCCGTTGGGAGTCGGTGTTATCAAACAACATTTTCACTGTTTATACACCTCGCTCTCTGTGGGAACTGTTACAGGCTCGAGTCCCGCCAGACTCGGACACAGTGTGTATTATGAACAGGGCGATTCAATGCCATTTCTTATATAGGGAGTGTGGAGTGCACCTAGGCTTAGTCGGGGGGAATTCAGAGTCAGTGTTATAAACCCACATTTCTGCACATGAGCCTCAGCCTAGTTGGTGAGGTATTATTAAGTGCATCCATGAGACCCAGGTTCAAAACCAGGTAATGGAATATTTCTGGTACTTTAGTAGGTACTGCAGTAGAGACTATACATTGTGTGGGTATTGTAGTAGAACTATACATTGTCTATGTATTTTAGCAAAACTGTACACTGTACGGAACTGTAGAAGCATTATATTAGATATTGTAGCAGGTATTGTTTAGTACTGTACCAGTTGGAACTATTCACTTTAGTCCACCGGTTTAGGCTTGGAGTTTTTAAGGAATAAGGGCCACCCAGGCCTTTGGGTCAGTAGAGATTTCAGGCCACCTTTAAGGCCTTCAGGCCACCATAAGGCCCTCGGGCCACATGTAGTTGACCCAGACAGACTCTACAAAAAAGGAGCATCCCTAGAAGAGGATTCTGAGTAAGTTCACTCACCAGAGCATAGCCAAATGGATTTGTTAGAGTGAGAGGGTATGTATATGGCATTAGTATAAGCCTATGCTAGCATGGGAAGCCTATACAGATGACCATGTAACGGTGGGGAGCTACTATCATGATGCAGATGCAAGGGAGGGATAGTTCCTTTTAGATATTCAGGTTGAATTCCCTAAGACATTCGTGTCATGTAGTCACCTAAGCCTACGTGTCAAGTAATATATGAGCCTACGTGCCTTTCAAGCGTTTCCCCTCATCCCATGAATGAGGGGTTATAAAAAATCAATAAAAATGATGGCCTTCAGGCCATTAAATGTTAATATAGAATTTACTAGAGAATGGTTAATAAATATGGAAGCTCCCTTCAATTAGGCTTTCTTGTTGGGACGGGGTTAGAAGGGAACCTTATTAAAACATGTATTTCCCCATAAAAGAAGGATTAAATTATTTGGATACATTATTCTGGAATACATACATAGAATTTATGATAATTAAATCAAAATAAATAATAATTACATTTTGGGAAAAGAGGCAGAAAGCATAAAATGAATGACAAATGGAGGTTTAGGGAGAATCCCATACCACATTGTAATTAATCAAATCGTATGCCCCATAAAATTAATAATCATCAAATGAAACATTGAATAAAATATAGATAAATATATTAATTATATTATACATAAATTGAATTTTTAAATACACCACACACATGAAATAATGATGAATAAACAAAATCTCACAGAAATAAATATGAGATGAGAAAACCATTACATTATGTATGAATGTGTTCATCACATGTTGTTAATGTCATGTATAATCATATTAAATGAATTATTTAATTATTTAATTACCATAAATAAATTTATTTTATATATTATAATTTTATTAAAATCATTTATGTCTTTTTTGATGAGTTATAAAATTCAATTTTATCATTTGGGAGTGTTTATTTCAATAGTTTTCGTCATCGGTTTACTTGTATATATGTATCGAAAATCATGTAAAATGAGAATAGTTTTCTAGAATTTAAATTATATATCATTAATGAACTTAAATAATTTTAAATACATGTCTATTTCATTATGTTATATGGTATGAGGATGAAACATTAGATAAAGCACTACTGATAATGTTTTAGGTTATTTTGGCATTCTTTCGATCGTCACGGACTAGTTCTGTTTTATTAGTTGATATAAACTATATATACTAGTTAAAAAAATTAAAATAATATGTAATACATATATTATAATATGTTTTAACCATAAAAATATTTTAATTTCTATCTTTGAAGGCATAATTGAAAAATGAAAACACCTCATCCATTAAGGCGATAAACCGACACCTCAGGGACTATGTTTTCATTTATTCAATAAGAGGAAGATGCGAAGATACATGATGGTGTATTTTACATTGAAATTAAAAAAAAATATAACTTAAAAGAGTTATCATTAATGTTTTTAAAGTGGAGGTGAGCATAGAATATGAAGAAAAGAATTTGAAATAAAATGAAAGAGAGTGAAAAAAGCAATTAACTCTTGAATTCTTCTCCTTGAGAACCTCGTTAAGGATCTTTGAAATGGTATTTTGATGATACCATAATGACCAGAACATGTGGGATAGGTTTCAGAGAGTAATTCAGTAGAATAGAAACAATATTAATGTCTTTGAAAGTGTGAGGATAATAGGTGCTGAGGGTGGAATTTATAGTGGAGCATAGGGGTTTTTTTTAACTTTTTTAATCTTTAGATTATAATTATGGCTCAAGGATATGAATAGTTTAATAATTAAAAATAAAATCATTAAATAATTAAAAGGAGTTCTAGATTTTGGTTCATACATAATTCATGAATCAAGGAACTATATATTTATCTTATAATGTATTTGTACTTTAAATTATCGTATTTCACTATTCAAAAAAAATAATCTATTTCGAAAAATACCAAAAGATTACAATTAAAATTTTAAGAAATGTGTAATTAAAAAATGAACTCCATTTATTTAAAATAATTTAATAAATTTGAGAAAATTAATTTATAAATAAAACCATTATTTACTCGAAAAATACTATTTTGAAATTTTTACAAATTTTATGGCACATTCAAAAATCTATTAAGGACTCATAAGATTATATTATAATAAAAATAAAACAACATATTAATTTATTAAAGTACATTTTTAAAATAAATATTCTTTTAAATAATTATATAAATTATATAATTCTAAATAAACAATTTGTATTTCACAAAAATACTAACACTTAATTTATTGTTTCTAAAATATTTATTTTCTTATTCTAACATATAAATATATAATTTTTTCATTTATGTGATACAGATATTTTATTTGTTAATTTAAAGGTGATGTTACTACTCAATTAGTCATATTACTTTTCTTAATGGTTATATTTCTATTCTAATGGTCATATTACTATTCATCCAAAATGAAACATATCAGAAAATTTCCAAAAACATAACCTAAGTCAATTTTGATGTTAATATTTAAAAATTAATGTTTATTTTGTTATATATAATTTTTAAAATTTTCAAAATTTTGTTTTAAAAAAACTTCACCATTTAAAGGAAGTAATATTTCCTTTTAGTAAAATATCTCTTTTAATTTTAAAATTGATTTTATACTTATCATAATCCTATAAAAATAATTGAATGAATTTAAAAAAATTATATTTAATATAGGTGACCTATAAATTTGATTAATATCATCAACTAGTAGTGATTTATTTAATTTATTAATAATAAAATTCCTTATGACCATAAAAATAGGTTTTTCTAAAATACATCTTTTATGTTCAATTAGATTTCATTTCTAATTAATTGGTAATCAATTGTTTAATTTTATAAATATGTGTAAGTTATACATTAATATTTTTTTTTAATATCATTCATTTCGACTATTACCAGTATCTATGTTATAATTAAATAATAATATTTAAACATTTTTAATCCCATAAGCTATCAAATAAGTTAAATTTAAAAATATTCGTACAATAAAATCTTGGGATGCTACATTACCATCTCCTTTAACAAATTCCTTGATTTAAATTTTAAATTGTACTTGAAAATTAGATATTTATACTTTAAAATTCATTAATGGGAAACCCACATTATAAATAGGTTAATAAAATCATCCTCTTAATAAGAGGGAATGGTAAATGAGAATTTCATCACAAAATTAGGCTTTCTAATAAGATAACATTAATGGGAAGTGAAAAAATTGGTATAGAAGATTTATCTAGACATGATTCTTTAATGTTGAATGATAAATGACATATTCATTAGAAAGATAACCATTAAAATATTCTTGTGATTGGTTAAAAGACTAGTGATCTCTTAGTGAGGAATGTTAACAGATAATGTTTTTATTTCAAAATCATTTTCCAAGAGTTGTGGGATTCCATTACTCTCTAGACATGAACTTGCAAAATTAAACTTACTTTATTACCTTCCATGTCATATGAATAGTCACATCCTTTCGATGTGCTTTGATCTATTTTCACATCATTCCTTATAAAAGGAAATGAATGTTTCAGATGATGCTTTCATGCCTGAATATTTTTAATCAACTTCAATGAATAAAAAAAGTGAAAAAATGTTTAATTATTTATTACTCATGTCATTATACATTAACCAAAACCATTGATTTTAGGATAAGATAATATATTTCCCCAAAATTAACAAACATTTCTGTGTCTAAAAAAACACTAGTCCCCAAAATTCAATAGTAATACCTAAAGGTTAACATAGTTCATTCATCAAATAACCGTCCATCCTAAAAATATTCTTGACTATGATTGAGACCCAAAAATATGAAGGATTTGATCACATAGTCTTGTGAATAACATCAACCATTCATAATGTATCATTCCAAAAACCCTATTTCCTATATCACTTAACATCCAAGATATTCTAAACATTTTCATAAATAAACTAAATCACCATATGTCCATAATAAAATCATATTTAACTACAAGATAAAATTAAACCTTTATTCCTTATAAAATTATGTTTTCCTTAATCTTAAAGGATTTCTAAAAATTTATAACATATTTAAAAATAAAATTAATCATATAATCACAAAATCATTTTCCAGTCCAATTATTATCAATTTTGTTAAAAAAATATCCCTAAAATCAAATAACCCTTACCCATTAGATTGATTATCAATAAAAAACATTCTACCTCGAACATTATATAGGATAGTGGTAGGTGTTTCGCCCTTTTTTCCTATGGTTTTGGTTTCAAACCCTGCGGCCTTGCTGGATGCGATGGGATATCACCCAACCTATGGGTTTTACATTATATAAAAACATATTAATTTAACTTCCAAAATAAATATGATAAAAATCCTTGAAATTGGGTAAATCACAATATATCCTTTTAGCTATGGTTTTATATACAACACCAATACATAAATACGTCATCCATTTATATCCACATTGGTTTTTCTTTGTTTTGTATTTTATCTTACAAAAGAGTTCATTGAATCTGGTAATTCATAGGTTCCCCACATTAAATGAAATGAACTACAAATGGATTCTTATATTGAGTTTTATTTCCTTCTATTATACTCTTCATTTTTTCCCAGCTATTTTTTTATTTATGTAATTATTAATCACACATAAATTATTTATTCATTCTGTTGAGACACTTTCCTAGGTCTCTCTTTCTATATTTCTTTCATTATAGAAATTTATCCTTCCTTCCTCCATGATATCTATCATTGGAGCTCTTATAAAATTAAATTATTCTATTGTTTGGTGAGATTTTTTGTTGGTTAAAGTAAATTTTTATAACCATATTTTGGGAACACTTATCATGAATGAACATGATATCGTTAACTTCTATAAATATTGAATTTGGTGGATTTTACCACTACTTTTTCTATCATGTTTAATGGAAACATGACTCTATTTAGTTCCTTCAATTATCTAAAACCAAAAATATTAGTGTGGGTACAAATAGTCATAATGATAAAAACATAGATGCATTTATAAAATAACATGACACCCTATTTTCAATCTAAAATAGCATAGGATTAACAATGGTTTTATATTCAAATCCTTAATAATAGTTTGTAAAAAAAATTGAATTATCCTATGAATATTTTCAAGCTATGTCAAATTAGGTGCATTGTAAATCCCATCATCATGTATTAGGTTATGTGCAGTTTGGCCTGACGCACCTTATTAGAGTATTTACCCCTAAGTACATATATTCCAGAATCATGTCCACTTTTAGTATCCAAGAAAGGGATGTATTTCTAGGATTAATAACATAATCTATTCCTTACCAAAACTATAGGATGTTCTTATATTATTATACTCAAATTCTATTATTGGTTTATGTTCTATACTCTATGTTTTCCAAATATATTCTCCAACATTTCTTCTAAACATACTATAATACAAACTATAAGGACCCTTACCCTAGTAGCCATGATCAAATTCTTGGATTAATTACATTAGTATAATAAAAAAGTCACATCCTGCTGGAAGGAATAGTTTATTAGTTTTATAAAACTAGATACATAAATAATTGTTACCTTAATATTTGAAAGGATATATCATAATAACTCCATTGAAAAAATCTATATACTCTAAGATTATCCATTAATATCCTTCATAATATACATCTTCTAATCCAAGGAAATTAAAACATAATAAAGGGGTGATATCATTTTCTCAATAAGAGTAATAAATATAGTGGAAGTTGTTATCAACATAATATGGCAAGGTTAATAACAAAGACACATGATATTGATATATAATATAGAGCATAATATGGTAGGAATAATAAATGAGTATCTAATTAAAGAAAAATACACAATTGAAATTAAAAAATAAAAATGGATATTATACTAGTTGAATAATTAAACGGAATTCACAATGACTCACATAATAAAAATACCATCAAGGCCTCAGCTAAGATTTCTATATAAATGGGTCTGGCCTCGGCCAAAATCCGATATAGTTTATCTCATATGACCTATAGATGAATTAAGGAGATAATGAAGGCCCCATGTATCACATAAAATGTTCAATACATTCCAGTTAAGAAAATATTGAAGCATAAATAAAACTAACATTTTTTTTAAAATGAGAATAGGAAATGTGATTACTTTAACCTGAAACCATGAATAGTATCAAATAGCACAACCAATGTCTAACTAATCCCAAACCATTCAAAAAAATATGTTAGATGGTATCATAATATATAATACTCTATGACGTACAAGATTCAACAATGGATATTAACATAGATGAAGATACCATTAAAAAATCTCAAGGAAAATAATTTTTAAGCATTTTAATGTGTCTCGTACCACATTGAATCATCTAAATCATAATATCTATGAAGGAATAACATTAAATTCTACATAGAATATCATGAGAATAATGATACATTGGATTTTATATATATAATGGTATTACAAACACAACACACAAGGAATGATAGGTTAATAAGTCATATATCTCACAGAAGTAAATATGTGGTGAGAAAAACCCTTTTTACTTTTAAAAGAAGAGTTATTTTGGGAAAAATTATATCTGTCATAAAATCAGATTAAAACATGTATATCCAAAAAATATAAAATATAAGTATAATTAAATTATATTTTCGGAATAAATTATTTTCCACTGAAGAAAAGTCATGTAAAAATAGTTTTTATGAAATTTAGAAATAAAACATTTTTGTGCAGTTTAAACAAAAATATTAAAGTGAATATAAAGTGTAAATTAATTTTTTTTCATTACCCCATAAATGAAACTAGAATTTTTTTTAAGATAAAATTTCTAAATTTCAAAAAATAATTACTGATTAAAATATATTATAGTGTGCACATTAAAATCCTTAAGAAATCTGAAAGTTCCCTTTAATCGGTTTTGCTTATTGGGAAGAATTTAGAAGAGAACCTTATTAAAACATATATTTTCCCATATAATAATAATTAAATGGTCTGGATACATGATTTTGGAACATATAAATATTATTTAGTATAATTATATAAAAATAAATAAGAACTACATTGGGGTAAAATTATATATTGCATAACCAAAATGAAAAATTGTTGCTCGGGGAGAAAACCATACAACTTTGAAATTAATCAAATCATATGGTGCATAAAATTAATATTATTCTAATGAAAAATTGAATGCTATGAAGATAAATATATTCATTATAATATACATCAAATAGTATTATATATACACCACATGTAGGAAATATTTTTGGATAATGTATATCTCATAGAAATAAAGGTGGGATAAGAAAACTCTTATCTTAGGGTTGAATGTGTTCTTTACTTTGTCTTAATGTCCTGAATAATCATATTAAATAAAATAATTAATTAAACAATAAACTTATATATGTATTTTATTTACTATGATTTTATTAAGTTCATTTATATCATTTTTAATGAGTAATAAAATACAACTTTTCATTCAAAAGAGTTCATTTCCTTGGTTTTAATGCTTGGTTTACTTGAATAAATGCATGGAAAATCATGTAAACAGGGAATATTTATACAAGATTTAAATTATATTTTATTAGTTAACCTTAATAATATTAAATTTTTATATATTTCATTCAGTTATATCATATGAGGATGAATAATTTGATAAAACATTTGTGTTAATTATTTAGAATATTTTGGCCTTTTTCGATCATCATATACACACTTTATTTTTTTAGTTAGTATTATGTATGTATATCGGTTAAAAATAATTAAATAAGATATAATACATATATTATAATCATATTTAACCATAAAAATGGTTGTATGTCTTTCCTTGAAGGTGGAATTCAAAAACAAAATCATGTCGTCCACCAAGGAGATAAATCTGCACCTCACAGACAATGTTTTCATTTTAATAATAAAAGGAAGAGGATAAGATTTTTGATGGTGGATTTTACATTGAACTAATAAAATTTCATTATAAATAAGATACTAGAGTTATAAATAATGCTTGGATAGTGGAGGTGATGATATAATAATATTAAATTAAATTAAATGAAAATGAAATAGAATGAAATAGGATTTACCTCTTGAATTATTCTCCATGGGAACATCATTTAGGAAAATTGAAATGGCCTTTCAGTGATATCCGAAACATGAAAATATGGGGGAGAGGTTTGGGAGAAGAAACTATAATAATATAAGAATTATGCATGTATTTGGATGAGTGAGGATAATAGATTGTGAGGGGTGGTTATTTATAGTAGAGGAGAGGGATATTTTTTATTATTTTAATCATTAGTTTATTATTTTTCGCTCAAGGGTATGAATAGTTTAAGAATTATCACTAAATACATTAATTAATTAATGTATGTTCTATATAATTTTTCATACATCATTCATGACTTATGTGAAAATTTATTTATCATATAATGTGTATATATACAATAAATTACTGTATTTCACTATTAACCGAAATTTTAACTACTTCAGAAAAATCCCAAAAATTTACCATGACCATTTTTGGACATGTATAATTATAAAATGAAATTAATTTTTTAGAAATAATTTTCTAAATATTAAAAAATTAATTTTTAAACAAAGTCATTATTTACTCAAAACACACTTATTTTAATATTTTAACCGATTTTGTGACACTATAAACAAAATGATTAAGGAATCTTAAGATTATACTACAATCATAAGACAAGAAAATATTAATTTATGGATCTATTTAAAAAAAATTATTTTAAATCATTATATTATTTATAAAATTGTAAATAAACATTTTATGTTTCACAAAAAATATTAACACTTCATTTGTTATTTCTAAAACATTTATTACTTATTCTGACATTTAAATATATCATATTTTAATTTATGATATACCAAAATATTGGATATACCTTCAAAGGTGAATGTATTGTTTTATTGGTTGGATTACTATTCCTAATGGTCATATAACTATTCCAATGATCACGTTACTATTCATTAAAAATGAAACTTATTAGAAAATTACACAAAAATTAACCAAAGTAAATTTTTATATTATTCTTCCAAAAATAAATTTTTATTTTGTGAAATTTAATTTATAAAATTTAAAAAAAAATAGTTTCAATAATTGTTCTCAATTAAAAATCTGTAAAATATCATTTTAGAAAAATATAGCTTTTATGTTTAAAATTGGTTTTATTCTTATCTTAAGTCTATCAAACATATTGAATGAGTTCAGAAACATTAGATAGATTATATATGACATATATATTTTATTAATATATTTCTATAATAGTGATTAATTTAATTTATTAATACAAAATGACATTATGGAAATAAAATTATATTTTCAAAAATAACAACCTTTATATTGAATTGGGTTTCATTTCTAATTAGTTTTTTATCAATGTATTAATTTTAAAAAATAGGTGAAATTATTATTTTAATAAATTTATTAATCTCGTTCATTCCCACTATTCTAAAAATCTAGGATATAATTAAATAATAATATTTAATTTTTTATCCCATAATCTATTGAAGAAGCTAAATTTAAAAATAAGAATACCGTAAAATCATGGGAAGTCACAATTGTAACGCCACATGACCCCCACAGGCACCTGATCCGCTTATCCATAGTATGGTCAAATCTCATCTCACCCAAAGACACATGGACCATCACCCCACATATATTAGATTAACTAGAGTAGAAGGATATCATTAAATTCAAGTAAATCAACCACATTCCCACCTCCAACCATAAACGATCACCACCATAAAAAACCCTACATCATAGTCATATCACATCACAGCTGAAGAAGGAAGGGTCATCACATAGAGCACTATCAGACCTCTATCCATCACAAACTACTCATTCTTATTCATTGAGATGAAAGAATGATAAAGAGTGGGTATCAATCTATCTATCATCAACACCGAGATGCTGGAAACAAAACCCTTGCAGGAAAATATGGATTTTTCCACAAAGTACTAAACAAGTTTGGGGTGTGTATAGAAATAACCAGGACATAATATATATATATATATAATAAACACATATTCCCAAAAAATGGTTCATAATAAAGTATTAACCATCTCACAACTTCCCCACTTTCTCTGCCACATCTAAATGCATAACACCACACAATCCAAAAACCCCATTTCACAATTCCATCCAATTCCATTAACAATCCCATTCGATTCATTATTAATTTTCAAAAATATTTAACAAAAAATCATATCATTTATTTTATCCCTAACCATTTCTATCATATTAACCAGACAATCCTAGTCCATTTTAAATGTTATTAACTGGTTATTATATCACTACATGGTTTCTAGAACAATGAAATAATATATCACTAGTAGCTCATCAATCCTATAGGATCATCTCCTCACCACCCTATGAGAAGGGAAAAAAATAAACTTTCTACCCCAAAATCATAGAAAAACATACCACACATCAACCCATACCATATCACAACTACAAGTCACCACCCCCACCACAGTGCCTCATAATCCCATCTCCTCATCACCCCAAATCACGACCAAAAAACCCATCATCACCCCTCACTGTATCGCAAACACACATCTATTTTTTATATTAATACCTCGCATCAAAACACATCAAAAACCATTTTTAAATATTTATCAAGGGGGATTTATCACATTTGACATATTTATTTAGGTATAAATCAGCCAAGTCAAAGTTTAGGGAGTACTATATTATTAATCACATATAATTGGATAGATAAATTCTATTTATTATAGGTGATTCCCAATAGTTACAATAAGAATGTTCCAAACCATATTTCAATCCGTGCAAACAAAGGCTCCCAATAGAAATTATTTTTACCAAGGTTTCAAGCCTGTATAACCCATAATATCACAAATAATATCAAAGTTGAAAATAAATTGGAATATTTCCCCCTCCCATCGATTCAATTTAACATATTAAATTATCTTCATTAAGGTGTATGTACCCATATTCCCAAAGGTTTACAAAATAAAACTCCTTTGAGATGATAAAAAATTGTTTGATACAAGGGATTCTCCACAATAGAAGATACAAATTTTACACAATTCGCTACACCAAGATAGGGGATTCATATAAGATGGAACCAGAATAGGAAGAGCTCGGACCAAAAGAAATAGTGCAATCAAGGTTCCACAACTCAAAGGGAAAGGTTATGACACTAACTATATGAAGATAAATAAATCATGAATGAATGAATTAAATATCATCACTTTAGAATTAATAGACCCATAACTAGTGGGATTACAGATCATGTATAGGATTTTATTTAACCAATGTTTATTGATATCATTAAAATCCACACAGAGGGACTCATTTATAGCATAAGCCTTCATAAATATTAAATTATAGAATTGTCCTTTGTGAAATGTCCATTGAATTCCCTTAATTATCACTATTGAGTGACTTGTATGGTATTTTTTATTTTACTGATGGGAAACTCCACATGACTGATTCCATGTACCTAAAATACCCTCATATCCCAATGATCATAGTAATATTTTTAGCATATAAAACTCATATAAATACCCAATTTGTTGACATATATGATTCATGTATCTAATCATCTCATATAGAATATTCATGTAGTTTATCTATCCATATAGCTAATTGACGTATTTTATCCACCGACATAGTTGATTCACATAGATGATCCATCCACATAGCCAACTCATGTCGTTAATCCATCGACATAGTTAATTAACATAACTGATCTATCCACATAGTCGATTCCACTAGTCATGAGAACAAATAACTGACCATGCCAATTGACTGCATGAGAAACCATCATGTCACACGAATAAAACAATTGACTATGTAAATCGACATTATAACCAACCTTCCACCCACATAAACAAATAAATGTCCATGCCAACCAACCACCTAACAAACATACCAACCACATGAACAAACAATTGACTATTCCAATTGACTTCATGACCAACATACCAACTACATGAACAAAAACCTAATCATAAGAATATATCATGGTAGAATCACTGGAAAATACACCTTACACCTTCTTGACTCCACCAAGAATCGAAAAACACAAAGGGAAAAAGTTTTCATAAATATACTAAAATACATTAGATGCCACTAAAAAATTTGGCATCCTCAAGAATCTAATAAGAGGGAAGCAGGGGAAAGGTATGGTATAAACTACCATCCTATGAGATACCCTAAAGGATCACTTTATGACTAAAATCCTACCACCAACCAAAAAATAAGACAATAAACCTCTTTTATTCCTCTTAACCACTAATAATACAATCTCATCGTCCACATAAACCAAACCAATAACCACAACAACACATAAACCTCACTTCCTAAAACATATGAATTAGGGGATTTAATCATCTATATCAAGATACTATCTTCATGGGGTTGCCCTGACATAGCTAGATAATATTAATATTGTCAATGTATAGTGATTCCATATTAGGATTTTGGTCCCCCTCATTTTATATGTTGGAATAGTTTTTAAACATCACTCACTAAGAAAATATCACCTCTCTAAAAACAACTTGATCCAACATCACATAGAAAAGATGAGGAGGTAAAAAATCCTATATATCATGTTGGTAGGAATTCATATGCATCTCTCGCTCCTATGTAACCTCCTCATAGTCACCATGCCTCGACAATACACGAACCAATGGGATGGTTTATCCATACATCACATTCCATCAATACTCTTGGACCTCTATTGTACACTCCATTAATTTCACTTCATCATCAATATCCATTTATCACCATAAAATATTTGGGATACATCAAAATAATAATAATGAAGCTGGGACATGTAGTTGATGATTTGGACCATCTCCATCTGCGGTGGAAATTCCAACCAATAAGACACTTCAACAATATACCCTGGAACCTCAAGAATACCAAAATAACTAGGAGAAATATTACCCCCTAAAATCATCTATTTCCCTTATCATGTAGAAAATATTATGAACATGTGGTCTCCAAAATTAAACTCTAAATGAATCCTCCACTAATCAACTAGGTTATCTTTTTGTTATGTGTTGCTTTCATCCCCACTGGAAAACGTTGATCACTCTCTTTTATCCTCTATGTCACATAAGGACCAATAATTGCTCCCTCCCCATCCTCAATCTTACATAATGGATAATGACACAAATTACCATAACCCCCCCCCCAATGTATCCATTTCTATAAATGAGTGATAGATATTTTTATAATATAAATCATCCAAGTACATGTGTTGATCCCATGATATGTTGATGTTTATGATTCACACACATAAAAAACCATCTAATATTTTGAGAGTCTACTACATCTGAATATACTTATAAGGGTAGAAATCATTTCTAAGTCATACTATAGTGCAAAAATCATGATAAAATCCCCATTAAACTAGTTAGGTAAAAAATGTCTCCCAATCTAATTAAACTGAAATAAAAAATCCATGAAACCACACCACATCATCCGCATTCCACATAGCCAAAGCATCCATGGAACTCGTCTTTGTTGATCTCTTTCAAGTGGGTTGATTTCATCAATAGATCAATGATTACATTGATAGTGTCACAACATTCTTGAACTTAGTGTAATATGGTTATCAAATATTTCATGATTTCATCCCATTATCAATTTATAAAATCAAATTGATTCAAAAAACAATAGGAACACAGTGCTCATCCATTACCTATTGGAAAACCAAAAAAACCACCACAAACACTACCATAACCCACTTCATCTCGGGCCAACAATGTTAATCCCTCATGCCTGGGTAAATATTTTAAATCTTTCGTCGTACAACCAAATGCATGATATCAAACTCAATAAGTACTACATGGATCATCACTTTCGAGTCAAATTGCCCCCCCCCTCAAACAACATCTGGTTCTGAAAATCTTCTAACCATTCTTTCAGAGAATCACTATAGGAAAATAATTCAGGTATCACCTATACATATGAGTCTCCAAACAATGTCTCCTCCACCTATTATATCCTAAAATATTTCAATGTCATTTAAAAAATTTTCCCCTACCATTTTCCACACTTGCATCTTTGTTAAGGGCTTCCAATACCTATATCGCTATTTAACCATCTCCAAACTGTTGAACCACATCCTTTCATGTCTTCATGCTCAATGCATTAGCCAAAAATTCCCTTTAATGATTTTTATGGGATATAAATAACATAATACTTATTATATTTCCCCCACGTATAATTTTATATATTCATATATCAATGAGAAAATACATATCTCAAACTCTTGTGATCTATGAAGCCACATATCACACCCCATTGAGGATATATCTTTAAAGAATAAACTCAAACAAAACCCTTGATAACTCTATGTCATGGGTGATGTAGTTACACTTTTTGGGATGTAAATTTTTGGAACAATATAGAAAACCCAATATATAGTACATTAACATGAATCACATCCAATGTGTTAATCATTACAAAACACCCCAAACATCGCCCCCTCTGGTGACAACTAAATCCTTGGAGAACTGACCAAAATCCCCTTTAGATAATTGAATTTTTTCAAACACTAGACTGTAAAAAAATACATTTTCATTCCTAGTAAAATCACTCAATGGGGATAAAACTCAAGATAAATTGGGTACAACCCTTTAGGAATAGCCTTCAAGAACAAGGAAACAAGAAACCCTTTCCACATTCTTTGGTTATTCCAAAGAAATAAATCCCTTAACCTTCAACAGGTCTACTAGCACACCTTAATGAGTCACCATATTCATGTGGAAATCCACATCTCATGTCCAAAACATACACATGGAAAAAATTCAAGACATCTAGTGGTGTGGAATAATATAAAAGACAACAATGAGGTGAGTGAGATGATCCTCATTTGACATTGAGTTGATCAATATATCAGTGATGATCAATATTATGAAATGGTATAGGAATTCATTGAATATAGATCCCATGAGTCCAACAAACATAGCTAGTGCGTTCATGAAATCAAAAAAAATGACTCAATGCTCAAGGTGTCTATACCTGCATATAAAGGAATTATTTAATATATTTCCTTTCTACACCTTCAACTGGTGATATCTAGACTATAGATCAATATTATAAAACCTATTTTCCCTTACATAATAGTGAGAAAATAATATATATTCAAAAGATGGTAATGGTTGATGAACAACACTAAATCAACCTTTGATAGTCTATACAAAACCTTTGAATACCATTTTCCTTCTAGGAGAACAACACTCGATCACCTAATGGTGACACAATAGGTCAGATAAAACCCTTCTACATCAAATATTAAATATATATATATCATCAAACCCTATAACTCATAGGGTTCTATAATATCATAATCTTTCTAAATTTTATAAGAATCGGGTGGTATGTTTAACTAAAACTCAATATCACATTGAGGGGGTAACATAAAAGCTCCTTATGCAAACATATTGAAACAACCTAATGACCCTACGAAACCTCCAACGTCCCATCGTCCATCGATTTCATATAAAAACCAGCAATCTATGAAATAAGTGGATCCACACACTAACTCCCACCTCGAAACTACACTTGATAATTAAGACCACATGTTGGCCATCAAAATATGAGTTAGAAACAATTTTAAAGAAGTAGTCCATAATATCACCATGAATAAAACTAATCTATTCTTGGAATGACATCACATGTCTATATTTGTGATAATAAAATATCCCCAAAGGACGGATGTGGCCCCACCATCAGTCTACACCCCTAGTACACATAAACATGATGGTCTAGCCTTCAATTGGCATAGTCAAAAATAAGTTAATGAAATGTCTCTCTACCACTATTCCAAAATCCCAAACTAAATAAGGAGTAAAAAAGGAGTATGAGTCTATCAAATCAATAAAATAGTACAAATTAGTGGAAGATAATCCAAGAATACCATTAACAATCCCTGACCCCTCTTACACTACTGCCTCCACAATGTGAAATTGACCACCTTAAAATCCTATACATATCTCCTCAAGGAAACCTCAATGACCAAACTAATGTGAAGGTCTTTTGTCATGAGGAATATCATTAGTTCTACCTTTACCTAATCTATTTCCTCTCAATTGTGTGTAAACATGTTGTGCGAATGACATTTCTAGAAACTTGTACTAAGGCTTGTTTTGAACCATTCCATATCCACCAAAATAAGCTCAACAAAAAATTTTATAATGCTTCTAAAGATAGCCCTGAACCCCATGAAAATTTCATCTTAGCCTTAGGTCACTATAAAAGGAACAAAAAACCAATTCCCCCAATAGGATTAAAATGTTGCTGCTAAGGTCAATTCCCCATAGGTAGAAACCTAGATGGTCATGGTTCTTGAGACCTACCAATAAAATATCTTCTCCTTGAGTAACTCTACTTGACCATACCTCATTGTAAACATCCTCAAGAGTACATTCACTCTATCACCCCCGCCTTTTTATGGTACTTCTAACACATTAGAAATGTAAAAGGAGTAACTACATATTAAATCTATGGATGAAGTTCCTCCTCAAGACATATTGCATGAGTCTACTCATATATATAAATATCTAGATAAAATGGAAGATATTTGAACTTAATTCCAAAATACCACACCCAAATAATCCCTTACTGAATAGAAAGAATCTTCATCATCTTTACTTCCTTAATGGTTAGTGAAATGACGTTTACTCTGATTTGTTTCAGAAAGTGGACCCATGAAGCCTCTTCCTCCTTCTTCTCACCTAGATACTATATCCACCAAGCAAGAACAAATCCCATATTATGACTAACTGCCTACAGGACCCAATATCCCCTTGAGACATGGATCAAAATAAAAATTATCTGAATCCCATATCACCATCTCTCTATCTCGACATCCAAAATATGTCCCTTGAACTTCATCAAGGACTACTACTAAAAATCATGCAATGTCTTATAACAAAAATCATCCTCCTCAACTGAATCAACCATCTAGTGATATACAATATCATCTTGTTGAACTTCAAATATATGAGGCACACACAGACATTATCCAGGATTCTCATCTAGAAGGAAAACAAGAATTTCTAAAGCCCTATATTAAGTAATTTTATTCAGAATCAATTAATTCATTTTAACTTATTTCAAAATTCCATAAACCAAACCCATCCAATTCAAAAAATAACACAATTCATCATGATGCATGTTCTTATCCTAGTTATCTACCTTACAAACATGTAAACCTCACTGGTTCATTCAATATTCTATGAGTCTATGAAATGAATCATGAGGGACCTAAAATATGGTTTCCTATCCATTTTCCTAGGTCTATGTCATGCACCATGGTTAATTGGAATAGTTTCTATACCAATCGAAGAAACACTCTCTATGACTAACTTTAAATTTCATCTTGTCTCTAAACTACCATAACTCTAATACCACACTCTCATGAGGACCTAAAATCAATGATACCATAATGAAAGGGAGAGAGTCAATAACCCTTGATGCCCACCTCAAGTAGGCCCTTGGTTGGTGACTAGAATTGAGGGTATAAAAATAACATAAATAGGAGTCACTAACCTATATTTAGAAATAAGATCTGGATATAGGATGGTTCAACCATAATAAACTACATGAAATAATATAAAATAAATCCAAAACCATCCCACAATGCATGTATATGTAAAACAGATATTGATAAAAGTCTATAATCTAAATACCCAATAGTAAATTTGATGTCGTGACACAACACCTATCCTCAGTTATGGGATTGTAATCACTAATATGGTCAATTTAATCCTATTGGAAACCTAAAAAAAGTTTTATATATGTAATGTTTTAATACAAGTATACTCCATAGGATAACAAAACTCTCTCGTGCATATGTGAATGAGTAATACTAATTTAACCCAAAGAAAATATCAGCACAAAGAAACATCTAAAAAGGGAAACTATCCAATCTCATCCTCACAAATTGAAGCTCACCAAATTCTGCATCAAAATATAATAACATAATAGGAAACATACTGGTAAAGGGTACCCCTACACCACATTCCCATTAATTTTCACCTCTCACACCACAAAATTATACATCGTGGAGATTTTATATCCTCCAACTAATATATAGCATCACCCCGTAGAACATTCGCAACACATCATGCCTATTGACACCTACACATTTCCCTACATCATAGTAACATCTCATCTCACCGAAATATTCTTGGTCCATCACACCACATCCACTTCTATAACCAAAGTAGTAAGATATCGTGAACGTGAAGCAGGTTATTACAAAAGGAAAAAATGTGGTTTTGGATGATGAGGGATTTCAATCTGTTCCTCCTAGGAAATCTATACACAGGAAATATTACCCCAATATGAATCCAACTATGGACACAAGGTCTCGTGGCCCCATAGATTTTTATTATGAATTATATGGTTATTCTGATGATTCATATTAGTTTTATTGTGATACATGATCTATTTTTAGTTTTCGTGTCTTGAGGGAATGATGTTTTTATGAACCCATCCTTTCCATTTATGTGCTATATATTTTATTTCTTAATAATAGTGCTTTGCACAAATGATCCTAGTATTGTGAATGTGAAGCATATTGACCTCATTCCCACTCATAAAATTAATGAACCCTTCCATAAGCCACCTCAATGCACATTCATATAACATATCCCATAAAGACACCAAGTCCATCACCTATTGTATTATCAAAACTACTTCTATTAGTGCATGTCCTCATTTACATTCCTAGAAGAGAGCGTGGTAAATATCATACATCCATCCATCCTCATCACTATGATTTGGGGAAAGAAACTTGTGGGTGACATTTAGTGTTTCAACTCATACATATAGACATGGGTGGGGTGAGTACATAAATCATGTGGAAAATAATATATATATATATATATATATATATATATATATATATACAAGAAACAAACAATCCAACTTATTGGTTCATAATGAATCACTAACTGAATAATAGCATCATAACTTTTTCTAACACTATTAAATGCATCATACCACACAAGCCAATTGCCACATTTCTCATTTCCACCAATTCCATTATCCAATCCATTAATTTAATTATTATGAATCAACACTATTTATCCACACTACCCATCATTTATTTTATTTTAACCACTTCTATCCCACTAAAAAAACTGGCCCAGTCGATCTAAATCATTATTAACCCATTATTTATCACAACCTGGTCATCTAGAACAATGAAAAAATAAATAATAAGAATCCCATAATTCTAATCATAAGATCTCCACATCACCCTAAAATCACAGTCAATAAATCTGGTACATTTCTACCACACTATACAAAAAATAAACCACCCTTCACCCCACACCAAATCATAAAAACACATTAACACCATAAAACATGGCTTTATAAAACCATCACCTCTCCACCCCATAGCATAGAAAAAAAAACATATCATGAACTAACACAACATAAAAAAACACATCACCAACCCATAGAATTCCCTTAGACCACAACACATCATAGACCCTATTTATATATTTATAAAGTGAATATTTATCAGGATCCACTAATTTATTTTTTTAATTCTCATTGAAGCTACAATCCAAGGTCTAATTTTTTATATGAATATATGTGGTTATCTAATTTTAATTAATTTAAGGACATTAAAAATAATAAAAATATGAATGTTAAATAAAATTTATAAATCAACACAAAAGAATGGTTCATGTCATCAATGATTTTCATGGGGATATTAAACCCATAAACCCACCACAGAACAAATAATATAAAACCTAAAAAGCATGATAATTATTCCCCTTCGATTGATTCGATTTAACTTATTAATTTATCCGCATTAATCTATATTCTATAATTTAACAATAGATAAAAAAATTGAACCCCTCTAACATGAAACATAAAAGTGAAAAATTAGGGACTCCCTACAAAAAAGAAAAAAGATTCACACTATTCATTGCACCAAAATAGGGGTTGTGCACAAGATGAATCCACTATAGGAAGATATCAAACTAAAATTAACAATGAAAATTCGGTTTGAGGACTCCAATGGAATGTCTTTATCACCACCCATATCAAGAAAAATAATATATGAATGAACAAAATAATTTTATTTGATTTAGAATTAATAGATCTGAAACTAGCCGGATTTTAGATCATGTGAAGGATTTTAATTAAAAAAGTATTGAGGATCTCATTAAATTATCTAAGGAAGGACTCATTTTTAGTCTCTTTAATCAAATACTTTTAATTATATAATTATAACATGTGAAATGGCCTTGGAATACCAAAGGTTATCACCCCTGAGTCACTAATATCACCATTTTTACATAAATGACAGGAAACTCCTCGTTCTTGATCCCACGTAGTCGAAATACCAATATATCCAAAAGCTCTAAGTAACCATTTTCTGGTAGTATACTCATCTTATTAGATGATTTCTCTATGTAGCTAACTAAATTATATGATCTCACACATATCTAATTCCCATAGTTGATCCCACTGCATAGTTGATTCACATAGAAATCTATACATGTAATTGATCCAGTCACATAGTCGATTCATGCAGGTGATCCATCCATATAGAAAAATAAAATTTTTAATTGGACTCTGTAGCCTACTGAACTATTAGTGAGAACAAACATCATATCCTGAAAAATGACAGCATGACCAACCAACCTACCACATTAATGAATGAGTGATCGTGAAAACCAGCTACATAACCAACCTACCTACACTATAGAAAAACAATTTACTATTCCAACTGATCATACAACCAAGCTACCTATCATATGAACACAAAACTGACCATGCTAACTAACCACATGACCAACCTACCCACCACATGAACAAATAACTTACCGCAAGAAGGAAACATAAAAGAACCAGAGGAAAAACTCATAACACCCTCCCAAATCCCCAAAGTCTTAGAAAACACAATGTAAAATGGTTTTAGAAATACATGAAATTACATATTTTCGTACCCAAACTACAGTATATGAATTTTTATTTCTTTCGGGGTGTCCATGTACTGTAAATGTCTAAACACATAATATGTTACCTCCAATAGTGTCTAAGATCACACAATTAATAAGTAGGTGTATTCATGAATATATCTACACATTAATATTTATATATATATATATATAATCAGTTTAGCAGATAATGATGATGGAATGGCGGAAACTTTTAAAAAGTGCTTACAGATTAATATTACATTATCAATTAAATCCTTTTACTGGGAGGCTCTATACATATACAAACCTACTTTTAGAATAACTTGGTATCAATGTGGGGACTCCATTTAAGACACCCTGTCTACATCCTATTCATAATTTCAAAAAGAAAAATATGATTTATAATACCTATCTTATGGGAAATTTGACAGTGTATAATATATATGTGTAATCTTAAATCGCATCCCTTTAGAAAAGGGGGATGTGTATAAAAATAAATTGTATTATAATTCCATTTTATTCCATCAACCAATATATAAATATATGTTATACTTACCTATAAAATATATTATAGAAATATATAACCATTTAGTATAAATAATAGATAATGAATCATTATTCAATATTATGTATATATTGTAACACCCCAAGCTTCCACGGTATGTTTCCCTTCGAATAATGCAATAGCGTGTGTTGTACGCAACCTCGAGCTCTGACACACACCACAACTAATTAAACTAGCCATTGTGAATAGTAATACCTAATTTTTGAAATTTTATACATTTTATTTATCAAAATGGACTTCATTTTTGGATTCGGAATATCGAAATTAGCCTATGTTGAATCTTTGGTATTTTTCTGAGAACTTCTAATTTTTTATGAATAGTGAAAAATACTTAAAAACAACATTTTTAATCGAAATAATTTATAGTGATAAATTATACTATTTAGTGGTTTTAAAGTATAATTAGAATATATTTTTACCATTTTATCCAATGGTGGTCATTAGAATTAATTTAACATTGAAATTGGACATAAACAATTGCCAATCTTTTGATATAAATTGTTTCTTAAAAACACGCTATCTGTCGTGACAGCAGGAATTAATTATAAAATTAATTAATGCAACTTATATGTTTGTAATTTTTTAAAATAGACATAATTTTTGAATTTGTAATATCATTTATAGCTTAGGGAGAAATTTTGGCATTGTTCTGAAAAACATCAATTTTTGATGAATAGTGAAACCACTAAGTGGTAGTTAAAAAACTGATTTTTCGTTTAAATGAAATATTACCACTTCTGTGTTTTGATTTTTAAAAATCCGACATACATGGTTGTCATTAAGAAGTAAAATGTGGTTCAATGAGATTAAAATAATTTTTGGTGAATAGTAACTTTTAAGTTCTTAATCGCGATTAGAGGTAATTAGTGTAGTTTAAGGTAAAAATAATGTTTTAATAATATGATATTAGCTTGAAACATGTACTAACCTCATTGGATGTTCCATGGCCGACCAAGACAATCCATGGGTCAACTTGGAGACCCCATGGAGCCACTTTAGTTGGAAAATGACATAAATACCTTTTATTTAATGTTAAAGTAAAAAATGACACAAACATAAAATGTTTTACTAAAACAATTTTTACATTGGGTTATAGAAGTCATATTTTTTACTATAAATATTCATTGGAAAGCTAAAAAGATTTCCTACATCATAGTATTTTTTTCATAATTTTTAGATATTAAATAAATTAAATTATTTATGACATCATTATGATGCAGCGATGACCTCATTATTTAACAATTTCAATAAAATGAAAAGATAATGTACAGTCCAAGGCTTACACTTGTCCAAAGACTATTGGATGGGTATATTTCGAACCCTTATCACCTTATAAACAAATTATATAAGTGTGGGACCTCTAAAATCCGAAACTCATTTTATAATAAAGTGACTTTTCTTTACTTTCCAAGAGTGCCCCTCCTCTCCACTTATAAAAGGCCCCCACCTCTACCACCTCATTCACACTTTCAAGCCATTTGGATCGGAAAACCTCTGCCCAAATACTCTCCCAACTTCCCCCTATTACTCCTATAAGCCTCACTTTGGGCAGAACTCTTCCCAAGGAAGCCTTTGGCTCAAAGTAAAAAAGAGTTACCCGATTTTGGGGTAATGTCTTCTCTAATGTTGTTTTGTTTTATTTTTCTTCTCCAACCCACTAAAATCTTTTTATTAATTTCTTTTGTAACAACACCAGTATCCTAAATATACTAGGATTTTGTTATAATAATTATTCAAGCTACACTTACACACACCTACATCTAATGGTTAAATAACATACGGTTTCTGTGGATGACGAATTTCTACCTCACGAAACGATGATTGTTCAACACTCATATAACACCTTCAAAGGTGGCCATTAAGATGTCACTATATTTATATATGATATATAATATGTTTATTTTTTACTTATGCTTCTGTATTTCTCATTTATGGCATACATTATGATTTCCATTATGGGTAAACGCGATAATTTCATTTTAGGAAGTGCGGACTACCGCCCCCTCAAAGTGATTTGAATCGTTAATGCCATATGTGGGATGTATAAAGGATGGAGTAAATGGTATTATACACTATATTATAATGGAATTATATTATACATTTATATAATTATGATTTCATTCCATTAAATACGAAATAGAAATGAAAGTAGTGTTCATGCGTACGTACGGCTTACCGTCTCCATGAACGGTGCATTTCATTTCTTACCTCTAAATGTTACGTAATATTATAAATGAATGTATATACTAGATATATATGATATATATGACATCTAAATCATGAAAATAATTCTAGATATAGTGGATATTCTACCACATAATCAACTTGTAATTATAAGAAGTTTATTGTTGACTCAAGTACCAAAGATCGAAAAAACAACCGTTATTAACTTAAATAATTACATAATGTTCATATCATTGTAATAAGTGATATAAAAAGGATAATGAAATTGAAAATGGTTCTTAATAAGGTATATATTAACTCTAGTTTATTATTCATGAGGTTAAAGAACGGTTGAGTCAAGTCAGATACGAGGTAAGGGAACTTCTTAACCCAATTTCTATTCTTTGGGTTAATCTCCTACATTCAAATTATGTCATGATATTATTATGTCCTATCTTGTATTTTTACATTATTTATGTGTAATTATAGTGAATACACACTATAGATTTACTTTATTTAAAAAAAATGATCTTTTTAAGGACTTCGTCTCAATCCCCTTTCATTGAGGCATATTTGGTTTTATACACAACTTTCTTTTATACAGTGTATAAACCCCTTTGACTTTTAAGTTTATTCAAAAGGAATATTTTTTATATGAAGCGTTTTGCTAAAAGACAAAATGGAATGTTTTTCTTTCCGTACTTATGCGGCGACAACGACTTCTTCGCCTCCGTGACCATTATTTGAGTTTCAGCTTCCTCTACAAGCCATCGTTTTTTTAATGAAAAATAAATACAAAGTTTTAATTTTATTTTATTTTGGTATTGAAAATGGTTTTGAAAGAGTTTTTATTATATCAATGTGTTGTATTGATATATTGTGATTGAAATGTGGAAATGTTATGTTTCCTTTATGCATGTTTTATGTGATGCGATTATGTTATGGTTTATGATATGTTTAAACCTATTCATACGAGGAATGTATTGGACCTAATAAGTGACGGGTGGAGCCCGCTATAGCTCATCGATGCATCGGTAGGTCTCATGAGACAACTAGACATGGAATTGGCCGAGGCCCTTTCCCAATTTGATTTATTGTTTTGGACGAGGCCTTAATCATTTTAGACGTCTTGGCCGAGGCCTTGACAAAATGTTTCAGAATGTCTGGCATTATACATTCCCTCATTATGAAAGTGGTTATTGATATTGCATGTGATTATTCGACCAGTAGAATATCCATATGAAGAATTGAATGGCATTATCTCATTTTACTTTTGCCATATTATGTTGAAGTTCAAGTTTAAAGGCTTTTGTTTTAGTTATAATTTGCCTTAAATGTTTATGTTTATTGATGAAAGCTTCCGCTATATTGTTAACCTTACATAGCATCTGAGATCACCCCTTTCAATGTTTTAATATTTTTCCAGGATGTGAAGAAGTATTTTATGAATGACCTGCAGGGGTAGTCAGAAAAGGATATGAGTGTGGACTATGAAGACCATGTTATTGTAGTTTGTTTACTTTTTGATGTAATGAAAGACTTATGAATGTATCTAGTGTTTCCAAGGCTACTAAACTAATCAGTCTTTCGAGACTTGATCTTTTGTGATCATGCCAATGTTACGAAGTAATGCACCGACTCTGGGTAGCTGGGGTCGGGGCGTTACAGTTGGTATCAGAGGCAGATTAGTACTAACCTTGGAAGCTAGATTTAGACAAACTCTGATTAGAGAACGTAGACCTAAGATGAACTTTGAGGATTAGTATAGAAGAACATCCTAAAAATTTTGGTATTGTAGAGATTTTGTGAGTTTTCTGAGCAATACATCCATGTCTGGATACGAGCAGGTAGAGGCGGCTCTGGCACATATGTACCTAGGGGTAAAACCTGAAAACTCCGATTTGAGCTAGACTCGAATGAGAACTGGTGCACGACAACGGGCCTTGCTGCACTCTTGGTTATGACACTCCCGGGGGATATGCTTAGGATAATTCCCATTTTCTTTACAAACCACTATGAAGGGTTACGAGTATATACTTACTCAAAGAAAACATTTTTATAATTATGGATTATATCCATAATAAGTTCAATTTATGTTAAGTGTTTTACAAGTATGGAATTATGTATTCTGATTCATAAACTAATCCAGTTTATGCCATTATTTAGAAATGGCGCCTAGTGGAAGGAATGGAAACCGTATCAATGCACGCACTCCATGTAGGGATTTCCCTCCTACTCAAGATAATTATGGTGGAGCTAGTGATACAACTGGTGCTGATCAGCTTCTCACAGTACTGGGACAACTCACGCAGGTTATGAATAATAACCTTACTCGTATGGAGCACCCTGATCCGCAACGTGGAGGATCAATGCTAGACCGTTTCATGAGGCAACAACCACCAACCTTCAATGGGAGTACAAATCCTATAGTAGCTGAGCAATGGATAAATTCCTTATAGAAAATATTCCATGCCTTGGGGAGTAGTGAAAGGGAGAAAGTTGTCATGGCAGTTTACCGCCTCACTAGAGATGCCGATCAATGGTGGTCACTAATTCAAAACCCAAAGGAAGATGATGAATTAACAAACATGGAATGGTAGGAGTTCAAAGATCTGTTCTTAGAAAAATAATTTCCTCGAGACCATCGAGCGGATATGGAAAGGAAATTTATGAGTCTGAGGTAGAAGGAGGATGAGAATGTCGCAAAGTATGAGGCTAACTTTACAATGTTAGCGAGGTATGCTGCAGATTACATATGTAACCCAAGAAGTAAGACTGATCGTTTCTTTGATGGGTTAAAACCATTTCTCCGTCGAGCTTTAGTATCACAAACCTTCTCTTCATACGAAGTTATTGTCTCGTGCGCTATCATGACGGAAAAGGAATTCTCTAAGTCTTATGACTTTAAATAAAAGAAAGATAAGAAGAGATCCGCTGAAAACTCTGGGAAAGGAAATAAGGAAATAGGGAAGAAGGGTAGAAATGAATTTTCACCCTGTGATAATTGTGGTAGGAAGCACCCTGGTGCCTGTCTAAAAGGAGGAGTATGTTACAAGTGTGGTGAAAAAGGCCACCAATCTCATGAATGCAAGGGAAAGAAAGCGGTTGTCAACGTGGAATGTTATAGTTGTAGAGAGAAGGGACATTATGAAAATGAATGTCCTAAGAGTCAGGGGAACTTACCTTAGAAGAGTCCAAGGGATCAAGGCCAGGCTTATGCTATCACTACTGCTGAGGTGGAAGCTCCGAAAGACATGGTGGCAGGTAATTTAATGGTTTCCTCAAGTTTAGCAAATGCATTATTTGATTCTGGATCATCGCACTGTTTCATATCTTCCCAGTTTTCTAAGAAAATTAGATATTTCCAATTGGATTTAACAAGGGAGTTGTCGGTCAAAAACCCCTAAGGGAAGTATTGTTGCAACAAAGTTTTGTCGATTAGTTCCCATTAGAGCACCTAAATGTTCTTTACCTGCTGATCTCATCGTCATACCCATGATTGAATTTGATATAATCCTCGGTATGGATTGGCTTTCGGACCATGATGCAAAAATTTATTGTAAGAGGAAAGAGGTTACGATTCTTAATGATGATGACAAGGAACACCTTATCTTTAGAGCAGAATCGTCGCCACATAATTCTTATCTAGATCCACCCCCAGTAGCTCAACTAAATTCAATTATTGGGGAGGAAAAGAAGGAAATTACTAAGGGTTCTGAAAGGAATATTCAAATAGAGGATGTACCTATTGTGAGAGAATATGTTGATGTGTTTCCGGAAGATTTACCTGGACATCCTCCAGAACGAGAAGTTGAGTTTTCCATTGATTTAATTCCTGGATCAAGGCCCATATCGAAGACCCCTTATAGAATGGCCACTGTGGAATTAGTTGAACTAAAGAAACAACTAGAGTAATTGAGTAATAAGGGATTTATTCGCCCTAGTTTTTCTCCTTGTGGAGCCCCATGTTCTTTTTGTTAAGAAGAAAGATGGATCTATGAGGTTGTGCATTGACTATAGGGAGATCAATGCTATAACAATAAAGAACAAGTATCCCCTACCTCGCATTGATGATTTGGTTGACCAACTACATGGAGCTCAATACTTTTCAAAGATTGACCTTCGGTCTGGATACCATCAGTTGTGTGTGAAGAAGGAAGACGTTCCAAAGACAGCATTTCGAACAAGGTACGGGCATTACGAGTTTATAGTAATGCCTTTTGGATTGAATAATGCACCCTCTGTTTTCATGGATCTAATGAATAGAGTTTTCAAGGAATATCTTGATGACTTTGTAGTGGTATTTATTGATGATATCTTGGTATACTCCAAAATCCACGAAGATCATGAAAATCACTTACGCATTATCCTGAAGACTCTTAGAAGACATGAATTATATGGGAAATTTAGCAAGTGTGAATTCTGGCTTCATCAGATTTCTTTTCTTGGCCATATTGTCTCTAAGGATGGAATTTCCGTTGATCCTTCTAAAACCAAGGAAATCCAAGAATGGCCAGCACCGACAAGTATAACTGAGGAAAGCAGTTTTATTGGTTTAGCAGGTTATTATCGACGTTTCGTCCAGAATTTTTCCAGATTGGCTAACCCATTGACAAAGCTCACACGTAAAGGGATTAAATTTTTCTGGACAAAAGAGTGTGAAGAATTTTTTGAAGAACTAAAGAGAAGATTAGTAAATGCCCTTATATTTACTCTACCATCGGGGAATGATGGGATTGTTATTTATAGTGATGCATCGAAGAAAGGACTTGGTTGTGTCCTTATGAAGAATGATAAGGTCATTGCCTATGAATCACAACAGCTAAAAATTCATGAGAAAAACTATCCTACTCATGATCTTGAGTTAGAAGCTATGATATTTGCTTTAAAGATATGGAGACATTACCTCTATGGTGAAAAATGTGAGATTTGTACTGATCACAAGAGTTTGAAGTATATTTTCACACAAAAAGAACTCAACATGAGGCAAAGGCGATGGCTTGAACTACTCAAGGATTATGATTGCACCATACATTACCACCCGGGGAAGGAAAACAAGGTGGCAGATGCTTTGAGCAGAAAATACCATGGAGTTTTGAATGAGATGATAATTTAAAGGGATCCAATTTTCTTGGATCTAGTGATGATGGACATGGGAATAACTAGGGAAGGTGAAACATCAAGGCTTTTTCAAATGGTTACCAGACCATCGTTACTAGAATGGATTAAGAGTTCTCAGACCAATGATGAAGAATTTCAGAAGAAGATTAAAGATGTGAATGATGGAAGATTGGGGGACTTTGTGTACAAGGATGGAATTTTGAAATTCGGGAAGAGACTTTGTGTTCCCGATAAACCTGATCTAAAAAGGGAATTGCTGGATGATTCTCATAGTTCCAACTTCTCTATACACCCTGGGAGCACCAAAATGTATAGAGATTTGAAGGAACATTTTTGGTGGGACAATATGAAGAGGGAGATTGCTGATTTTGTGTCTAGGTGTATGGTTTGTCAACAAGTGAAAGATGGAAGGCAACATCCTGGTGGAGTATTGCAACCTCTTCCCATACCTGAGTGGAAATGGGATAATATTACGATGGACTTTGTCATGGGACTACCAAAGACTCCTAGAAGGAATGATGCAATATGGGTCATTGTTGATCGACTTACTAAGTCAGCACATTTTTTGGCTATACGGGAGGATCTACCACTTGAACGTCTAGCAAGACTATATATTAATGAAGTTGTAAGACTTCATGGAGTACCCCTATCGATTGTTTCTGATCGTGATCCTTATTTTACTTCAAGATTCTGGAAAAGTCTTCAAAAGGCCTTGGATACTGAACTTCGTTTGAGCACTGCCTATCACCCTCAAACAGATGGACAATCAGAACGGACTATTCAAACCTTAGAAGACTTGTTGAGATCATGCTCTCTTGACTTTCAGGGTATGTGGGATCAATATTTACCACTGGTAGAATTTTCCTATAACAATAGCTTCCATTCAAGCATTCAGATGGCACCTTATGAAGTGTTATATGGAAAGAGATGTCGTACACCAACCTGTTGGGATGACGTTGGTGAAAGAAAACTTGTGGGACCAGAACTGGTGGAAGAAACAATGGAAAAGGTGAAGGTAATCCAAAACCACATCAAAGCAGCTCAAAGTAGGTAGAAGACCTATGCCGATAGCAGAAGAAAGGTTTTGGAATTTTAGGTGGGAGATCATGTTTTCCTAAAGGTATCTCCATGGAAGGGAGTTATACGTTTTGGTAAGAAGGGTAAATTGAGTCCCAGGTACATCGGACCTTTCGAAATTCTAGATCGTATTGGGTTGTAGCTTATCGTTTGGCGATGCCGCCAAATCTCTCTAAAGTTCACGATGTTTTCCACATATCGCTATTGAGAAAATACATGCCCGACCCAACACATGTACTTACCTACGAGGAATTAGAACTGGAACCCGATCTATCTTATTGCGAAGAGCCCATCAGAATTCTTGATGTGAGGGAGCAGGTGCTGAGAAACCAGACGACTCGTCTGGTAAAGGTTTTGTGGAGAAATCATAAAATGGAAGAGGCAACATGGGAACCTGAGGAACTTATGATGAAGAACCACCCGAGTCTTTTTATGCAGTAATACCCTAGAAATTGCGAGGACGCAATTATTTGAAGGAGGGGAGAATTTAACACCCCAAGCTTCCATAATACGTTTCCCATCGAATAATGAAATAGCGTGTGTTGTACGCAACCTCGAGCTCTAACACACACCACAACTAATTAAACTAGCCGCTGTGAATAGTAATACCTACTTTATGAAATTTTATAAATTTTATTTATCAAAATGGACTTCATTTTTGGATTTGGAATATCGAAATTAGCCTATGTTGAATCTTTGGTATTTTTCTGAGAACTTCTAATTTTTTATGAATAGTGAAAAATAATTAAAAACAACTTTTTTAATCAAAATAATTTATAGTGATAAATTATACTATTTAGTGGTTTTAAAGTATAATTAGAATATATTTTTACCATTTTATCCAATGGTGGTCATTATAATTAATTTAACATTGAAATTGGATATAAACAATTGCCATTCTTTTGATATAAATTGTTTCTTAAAAACACGCTATCTGTCGTGACAGCGGGAATTAATTATAAAATTAATTAATGCAACTTATATGTTTGGAATTTTGTAAAATAGACATCATTTTTGAATTCGGAATATCAATTATAGCTTAGGGAGAAATTTTGGCATTGTTCTGAAAAACTTCAATTTTTGATGAATAGTGAAACCACTAAGTGGTAGTTAAATAACTGATTTTTCGTTTAAATAAAATATTACCACTGCTGTGTTTTGATTTTCGAAAATCTGACATACATGGTTGTCATTAAGAAGTAAAATGTGGTTCAATGAGATTAAAATAATTTTCGGTGAATAGTAACTTTTAAGTTCTTAATCTCGATTAGAGGTAATTAGTGTAGTTTAAGGTAAAAATAATGTTTTAATAATATGAGATGAGCTTGAAACATGTCCTACCCTCATTGTATGTTCCATGCCCGACGAAGACAATCCATGGGTCAACTTGGGGACCCCATGGAGCCACTTTAGTTGGAAAATGACATAAATACCTTTTATTTAATGTTAAAGTAAAAAATGACACAAACATGAAATGTTTTACTAAAACAATTTTTACATTGGGTTATACAAGTCATAGTTTTGACTATAAATAGTCATTGGAAAGCTAATACGATTTCCTAAATCATAGTATTTTTTTTTTAATTTTTAAAAATTAAATAAATTAAATTATTTATGACATCATTATGATGCAGCGATGACCTCATTATTTAACAATTTTAATAAAATGAAAAGATAATGTACAATACAAGGCTTACACTTGTCCAAAGACTATTGGATGGGTATATTTCGAACCCTTATCACCTTATTCTAGAATTATATAAGTGTGGGACCTCTAAAATCAGAAACTCATTTTATAATAAAGTGACTTTTCTTTACTTTCCAAGAGTTCCCCTCCTCTCCACTTATAAAAGGCCCCCACCTCTACCACCTCATTAACACTTTCAAGCCATTTGGCTCGGCCAACCTCTGCCCAAATAATCTCCCAAATTTGCCCTCTTACTCCTAGAAGCCTCACATTGGGCATAACTCTTCCCAAGGAAGCCTTTGGCTCAAAGTAAAAAGAGTTACCCGATTTTGGGGTAATGTCTTCTCTAATGTTGTTTTGTTTTATTTTTCTTCTCCAACCCCATAAACTCTTTTTATTCATTTATTTTGTAACAACAACAATATCCTAAATATACTAGGATTTTTTTATAATAATTATTCAAGATACACTTACACACACCTACATCTAATGGTTAAAGAACATACGGTTTCTGTGGATGACGAATTTCTGCCTCACGAAACGATGATTGTTCAACACTCATATAACACCTTCAAAGGTGGCCATTAAGATGTCACTATATTTATATATGATATATAATATGTTTATGTTTTACTTATGCTTCTTTATTTCTCATTTATGGCATACTTTATGATTTCCATTATGGGTAAACGTGATAATTTCATTTTAGGAAGGGCGGACTACCGCCCCCTCAAAGTGATTTGAATCGTTAATTCCATATGTGGGATGTATAAAGGATGGAGTAAATGGTATTATAGACTATATTATAATGGAATTATATTATACATTTATATCATTATGATTTCATTCCATTAAATACGAAATAGAAATGAATGTAGCGTTCATGCGTACGTACGGCTTACCGTCTCCATGAACGGTGCATTTCATTTCTTACCTCTAAATGTTATGTAATATTCTAAATGAATGTATATAATGGATATATATGATATATATGACATCTAAATCATGAAAATAATTCTGGAGATAGTGGATATTCTACCACATAAACAACTTGTAATTATAAGAAGTTTATTGTGGACTCAAGTACCAAAGATCGAAAAAACGACCGTTATTAACTTAAATAATTACATAATGTTCATATCATTGTAATAAGTGATATAAAAAGGATAATGAAATTGAAAATTGTTCTGAATAAGGTATATATTAACTCTAGTTTATTATTCAGGAGGTTAAAGAACGGTTGAGTCAAGTCAGATACGGGGTAAGGGAACTTCTTAACCCAATTTCTATTCTTTGGGTTAATCTCCTACTTTCAAATTATGTCATGATATTATTATGTCCTATCTTGTATTTTTTCATTATTTATGTGTACTTATAGTGAATACACACTATATATGTAATTTATTTAAAAAAATGATCTTTTTAAGGACTTCGTCTCAATCCCCTTTCATTGAGGCATATTTGGTTTTATACACAACTTTCTTTTATACGGTGTATAAACCCATTTGACTTTTACGTTTATTCAAAAGGAATATTTTTTATACGAAGCGTTTTTCTAAACGACAAAAGGGAATGTTTTTCTTTCTGTACTTATGTGGCGACAACGACTTCTCCGCCTCCGTTACCATTATTTGAGTTTCGGCTTCCACTACAAGCCATCATTTTTTTAATGAAAAATAAATACAAAGTTTTAACTTTCTTTTATTTTGGTATTGAAATTGGTTTTGAAAGCATTTTTTTTATATCAATGTGTTGTATTGATATCTTGTGATTGAAATGTGGAAATGTTATGTTTCCTTTATGCATGTTTTATGTGATGCGATTATGTTATGGTTTATGATATGTTTAAACCTATTCATATGAGGAATGTATTGGACTTAATAAGTGACGGGTGGAGCCCGCTATAGCTCCTCGATGCATCGGTAGGTCTCATGAGACAACTAGATGTGGAATTGGCCGAGGCCCTTTCCCAATTTGATTTATGGTTTTGGCCGAGGCCTTAATCATTTTAGACGTCTTGGATGAGGCCTTGACAAAATGTTTCAGAATATCTGGCATTATACATTCCCTCATTATGAAAGTGGTTATTGATATTGCATGTGATTATTCAACTAGTAGAATATCCATGTGAAGAAGTTAATGGCATTATCTCATTTTACTTTTTCCATATTATGTTGAAGTTCATGTTTAAAGGCTTTTGTTTTAGTTATACTTTGCCTTAAATGTTTATGTTTATTGATGAAAGCTTCCACTATATTGTTAACCTTACTTAGCATCTGAGCTCACCCCTTTCAATGTTTTAATATTTTTCCAGGATGTGAAGAAGTATTTTATGAATGACCTGCAGGGGTAGTCAGAAAGGGATATGAGTGTGGACTATGAAGACCATGTTATTGTAGTTTGTTTACTTTTTGATGTATTGAAAGACTTATGAATGTATCTAGTGTTTCCAAGGCTACTAAACTAATCGGCCTTTCGAGACTTGATCTTTTGTGATCATGCCAATGTTACGAAGTAATGCACCGACTCTGGGTAGCTGGGGTCGGGGCGTTACATATATCACTAATTATAGAAACCATGAATTCAATAAAATAAAATAATAGACATTCTAATATGTCCGACTATATTCATCTTTGGTAAAGTTATAAATCAACTCGATAATTTCATGATAAAAAATAATAAATTACTCCATATATAGACAAAAAAGAATACGAAAAATGAGTTATAAAAATTATCAAACTCGTTATGATAAAAATCATTGAAAATCATTACTTTATAATACCTTATTGTAAAAACAAAAAAACGTATAATTTATTTCATTAGAGATAGGTTAAAGATCACTAATCCCTTGCAAAAAAAGTTAATAAATTTGACATCAAAAATACCTTATTTGTGATATAAGTGGATAGAACAAAATATTATGTATAGAATAAGTTATAACCTATACACACTCTTAATAATCCAAATAGGTGATAAGATAAGGCATAAATACCCTTTAATGACATACAAAATATGAAACTAATTTTTCCAAACTAAATATATCTTTCACATTTAAATATTAATCTAGGAAAAAATTTATTTATTAAAATATTTTATTTTTTGTTATGGTTTACTAATTTTATCCATTTTTTTAGAGGAAAGAATTGTGATTTAGATTTTTACAATAAAAAAGTATTTTTAGTTTAGGACTAAAATTATGTTTTAAATTAAATATTTTATGAATTAAAAGAACCAATATTATTGCTTCATACAAATAATAATAAAAATAATTTCATTATATAAATATAATTCCATGTTTAACTATATATGAAAAAATACAAATACTTTTTATAATGTTTTATGTTTAGTTTTGTAAAACAACCTAATTATTCACACACACAAAAATTAACAACCAAATAATTCCTTCCAACTTATTCAACCAATCCATTATCCTATAGATGATTCAATTACATAAACAATGTTAGTTTTTAGTCATTAACCAATGATTCATTAATATTTTAGGGTAATTGTGTGATTTACCATAAAAAACATTAAAAATAATCAAGAAAATATATATTATAAAAGTTTAGTCATATTATCCATATGTTGGTTCAAAATACCATTAAATGATTTCAAAAAAGAATTCAATTTGACAAAACTAGGGTTACACACTTCAATATTCCTCCTTAATGAAAATATTATCTAAAAAACATGTATAGTACTTCATCAAAATATAGTCCAGTTCCATGAGCAAAACAAGATCCCCGTAAAATTTATTTGACGTCATGATAACATTAATGTGTTTTTTAAAAATATAGAAATGAAGTTATATAATTTTAAACAAATTCATGACTAAATGACATGTGCTTCATGAAATATATGATAGAAATATGTTATAAATCCTCACTTATAGGAATTTTAAATAAAATCAATCCATAATTCATAAAATATTATTCTGAAAATAAATACATACAATGATGTACAATGAAGCTAACTTAAAAATTCACTGAATATTTTAAACATAAACTATTTAAATTAAACATTAAATTTTATAACCCATTTATCCAATAAAAATGAAAAAAAACATGTTAAATGAATATTTTAAACCAACCCTCTTAAAGGCTTGTAATTATGTTATTCATGAAGAAATGTTTAGACTAAAATAAATTCCCAAATTTTATTAGAATTCCTATTTAGCACCTTTATTTTTATATATCAAATATAGCAGAAACCTCACATTTATAACTCTCAAAAATTTCTGTTTTTAATTTATTATTTATTTCCAAAATATATATAGTCATGTTAGATTCATAAATTTAAATCCACATAAAGGGCTAATGACACTTATTTGAAATATTACCGATATTTTTGTACTCAAATAATGACCTGTCATACCATAAAATCACCGAACCGAGTTTCTAAAACCAAATAATTCAAATAAAAATCTACTTCAAACTAGGAACAAATAAAACCCAATAAAACCACATATAATAAATTTTTAAGATAAATAAAATAATATAATGACTATAATTAACAATTAATTATCACTTAACATCAACAAATATTACCTTAAAATTATAAAATCACCAGAATAAATCACCCCATAGTCTCATACAATCAAACCAGTTACTAACAGCATGAAAATAACTAATCTTATCTTACAATAGTTGGAACAATACCAATAGTCTTTATTAAATAAGAATCATGCAATGATTAATGAAATTCAATAAAAAAATCCATAATCACATCTACATAAATCTATAGAAAATTGTAAAAATGTAAATAGGATAATGGTAGGGGAGATTTAACTATTTGGTGTTATAAAATGACACATAAAGTACAAATGGATTGAAATTGTTGAAGTAATTTTTTTCAATAATTCATGTTATACTGTTTTTTGATATTATTTGAATAAGGATATACTTGTTAAAAACATTTAAATTAGGTAAACTTTTATTTTTTTCAAGAATTTTCCATTTTCATGATTACTAGAAACCTTTTGATGGGATGTTTTTATGATTACATGTTTTTTTAAAATAATATTATCATTTTACAGATGTTTTGAATCTTATGAGGTTATATTATCATAATATAATGATGAGGTTATGCGATATAATTTTATCAAAGAAATATTTTTGACAATAACTGCAATTTTATCCTGTATAGAAGAATGGATCATTAAGATGAATTATTGTATTATGTTATATCAAAATTTGATGTTTTCCCATATTAAACATTATATTACATAAATAATATACATTATTGGTGTATGAAAATGCTAAAATCATGTCAATGATATCTAAATGGTTTGTGTGACAATACATAACAATGCTATGTTGAGAATTTATAGAAGAATGTTCATAATATATATCTAACAATGCCATTTTCGATTAAATTTAAAAAAAATATCAATTATTGGAATTTTATTTTTAATAAAGAAGAGTAAATGCATAGATAATAAGAATAATGAGTTTCATAGAACTAGAAAGTTCCAAAATTGGAATCTTGAAGTAATATTCAGTGAAAAGGGTGGATATTCACATAAGAATACTAGAACTACACATAAGTTCAATTCAACAGAAGTTATGGATGTGTTATTATATAGAATACATGAATGTTAGGCACATCATAATTTAATTTTATGGAATATTTAGATGGATAGAGTGTTGTTTAACAAACCTGTATTTTTCTAAGTAGAAACATTATAAAAAACAAGATGTGTTAAGGAGTTATGTGAAGTGTTTCAATTTACAATAAATATCCCCTAACTATGTCATTAATTGTATTAATAATGGATGGTGATTATGTGAATATTTAATCTTTCTTTATTCATGTAAGTATTATAAAAGATGATTTTTTAGATGATATAGGCACCGGTCACAATAAATTTTTTGAACAATCATACGTGATATTATTTTTCATGAAGTTCATATAATGAAATAAAATTTCACAAAGTTTATTCAATGAAATATTTATTTCACATTTCCAAATTGAGATAATATTTGGAAATATTTATTGTTAAGTGTTAGTGTAATGTATTTTTATGATGTAGTTCTATGAATTATAATAATAAATACCTACTATGAATGTTTCAGAAGTGGCATATCTAATATTTTATGTTATGTTGGTTGTATTAATGAGAAAATGTTAGGAATTTTAGTTTTATTTTTTTATGTTTATTGATATTATAATTTAAATAAATTAACTAGTGATCTTGTAAAGAATCAAATTATTATGAAGGATTTTAGGAAGATTATTGTTTTTTGTAGGATAAGTCAAGATTCGTTGTGATCATTCCTATTATGTTGTTATAGTGATATTGTAAACTAGTGGGAACTGGTATAGTCAATTTCAAGATACAAAGTGTTTGTAAAACACATTATGTTATGGATGATACCACACTTATCCAAATGTAATTGATAGTTGATTAAATTGGGGAATTTATTTCTTATACTTGACCATACCACAGTAAAGATGTATTCACCCATCTTAGGGGAGAATCATGTAACAATATTGTCTTCATTGTGAATTTCACATTTCACTATATTAGTAATGTATAGTTTTTATAATTGGGTGGATCATAATATAGAAATTATATAGAGGTTTATATAAAGATAAATAGTAATAAAATAATTACCACTGATTCACCCCTTATGGAGGAACCCATTACTAGAAATTACAACTAGTATAAGAGTGTCCCAAGTTCCCCCTAAAAAAATATGTATTCTGATAGAGATAAAGAATTTGGATTAAATAAAAATTATATTTATTTCCTCATTTAATTGTAAAAATTATCATGTTTGGATGAATATAATGAAACCATATCTTCTCTCACTTACCATTGATTTTATAGATGTTTCTACCATGGTATTTCTTCAAAGTTATGATGATACATCGATGATTTTTACCAATACGAGGAACCCAGAGATTGATGGAAATAAAATATAATATATTATTATGTCCTTTTTAGATAAACATTATTTGAAGGTCTTTAATCCCTACACTACTATGGACATATGGGATAAACATGAATTCATATTTAAATGTATTTTGAAAGTAAAGTGATAAAATAAATGTATATAGATAAATAAATTTGATATCTTAAAAATTGATTATGAAAATAATACAGATGATTAATTCAATATAATAAATGAAAAAAATTAGAAATGTTAGATTCTATGGATAAAAATTTTAATATTACACTATTATTAGCATGTTGATGAGGAATAATCTTGAGTGCTTTCATCTAAAAATTTTCTCACTAGAAGATTTAGATGATTTAATCCTTACTGATCTATATAATATTTTTATTTATTATGATATGAGGAATGATTAATAATTGAATAATAATTTCAAGGATTAAATTGGATATAAATCCATTTAAAAAATCAAACTCCAGTAAGATAAATATTAGAACTCAATTGATTATTAATATGAAAATTATTTAAAATAATATTATCATAGAATTCGGTCTGCTATCACAAGGAATATTATAAATGAAAAAAACAAAAACTCCAATTTAATGATTCAAATATGGTGGTATATGAATTTTGTTTTAATAATTTTACAAAAAATAACGGTGTTCGGTATGAGTATTATGATTAATATGAAATACTTTAGGAAAATAAATGGGGAAATTTTCAATATAGGATAAATATATACAAAGAAAAGTAAAATTTAATTTTTGAAGGAAAATAAGATGTATGATGATTCAATAATAGGAAGACTACTCCTCAACTAGTAGTCATTATGATTAAGTTGTTACTAGAAAAATTAGTAACATTATTTATCAAATTGGAATTACTAATGGAAATTCATGTAGTGGAGAAAAATCGGGCATATTTCTTTGTAACTTGTATTGAACTACAGTATTGAATTTAAGAGGACCAGTTTCAGATATAACTAACACTGAGAGGGGGTGAATCGGTGTTAGGTAATTTTTAATCCAATTCCAACCTTTTATCCCTTTACCTATTCACTTTTTATGATCTTGATTCTCTTATTCTCTTTCCCTCCCACATGCAAAAATAGAAAGAAGTAAAAATATGCACAAAACATTTTTACAAGGTTTTCCACTCAATAAGAGTATCTAAGTCCATTCCATGCATGGGAATGACTAGTGAATGGATTATCATTTATAATTTGAAGTGTTTTTATAGTGGATCCTCTAAGAAAACAATCCTCTATTTTGTGTGGCTCCCTACACATACTAGGGGAAGGGAGATAATCCTTTTCCAACTTGTGACATGTAGGATATTCCCTTACACATGATGATTCTTTATACATCCATCCAGGATAGTCTTCTTCCTTCATCAAAAGGTAGGTTTGGCTCTTGATCTTCTTTAGTTCTCATCACTTGATTACTTGCAAAGATGCAGGCAAAAAATTACCCCCTTTCTTTATCTTCTTCTCTAGTACAAGACCAACTTCACTAGTCCTTCTTCTTTCTTCTTCATAGTGAAACAAATGAATGCATTAATCTTCTTCTCTCTTCTTCCCTAGTGAAACAATCAACAGCACTAAAACTTATTCCCTCTTCTTGTATTGAATCATAGACACCAATGTGATTATGCAAACACTGGGGATCAGATCACATGGCATAATTGGAGTCAATTTTGTCTATGTATTCATGTGATCATGCATTATACATTTATGCTGAACCATTCTTACCTCTCTTTATTATTTTTGTTTACACACGTGAATACATTTGTTTTGGTTCTTTACTTATGTGATTTCAAGTATGCATGTGTATTCATGAAAAAATTCACTCTATTCTTCCTCACTTTGTGTGAGAACCCTAATGGGTGTTGTTCTTTGAGCACACACAAATCCCCTTCTTCTTTTTCTCTTGTTTCTTTTCTTTATTACTCTTGAACTTGGTTAAGGTGTTTCTTTATATTTATATGTATATTTTTCTTTAAACCTGAATGGGTGAAACACTTTCTTTGTGTGATCTTATTCTTCAACCAACCACTCAAGATCTGGGGATTTCATCAAACCATTCACAATAGTGCATAAAACACGTACTACCCTTCTCTTTCACACACATTTTTAAACAAGACATGAACCCATGTAAATAGTTGAGTTTGAACATGTGTACCTAAGAGATTTATTCTTCACCTTGTGAATACAGGGTGTCCACGGGTTGTGTTCTTCATGAAAAGATGCATGGTTCTTCTTTGCACAGTGTGTGTTGGACTTTGCAATGAACAGTGGGAGGATAAAGGCTCAGCCACCGGATCACCATTGATCAGCCTTTGCAAAGAACAACGCGAGTTACAAACCAGATCGTGTGTTCACAGGAACCAATTATTCACTAAGTTGTCTGGGAGTGCAAAGAATTCATCAAACACTAGTGTGATCTTATTATTCGTAGATTATAAGTCTCATGGTAATCCTTTTTTGATCTTCGCGAAGTGATGCATAGAGATATTTTCAATTTTTCAAAAACATGAGCTCCAGAGAATTTGAGAGCATCAGAATCTCTTGACTTGGGTGTGGATTTTTTTATAGATGATGACAGATGTTATTCCGTATTCAAATATCACCAATGAATCTTCAATGATTCACTCTTTGAATAACCAAGATCTTAGGTTCTATAAAACACTCAATCTACGGATGAATATATGTGCACATCTCATTTGTTTCCTTTTCAACGTGGGTTAATCATTCATAATGAGGAAATATTGTGCATCTGATTGTGATCACATGCAATCTCCATTTTAAATCTGTACTCAAATTATACATGTGGCCTTGACAACTCTACTCGCCTTAACCAATCCTTCTACATCGAGATATTGCATACATGAACGACGTAAGTTTCATGCCCGGTCATGGTATTCTCTTATGATCTTCAAGATCTCAAAATGAGGAGGCATGATGGTTGGGACGTGGTTCTTCATCATCATCGCCATTTAGTAGTGGTTTCAAGCGGTGGTGAGAGGTTGAAGATGACATGGTTTAAACTAGAAATAGTGGGAGATCAGATAGTCTTATATCATACATGCATAGTGTGGGAAGGATGAGCAGAAGTGATTGGATCGCTTGTTGTGGATGGGATGGACGGAAAGGATCACTCCCATGTTTTTATTTGATGAACAGTACTAGTGAGGTATGGTCCCTCATTGAAATGGATATGTGGGTTTACCATGGATTATCAATCAACTCACCCCCCCCCCCCCGCCAACTGATCAAAATTCTCTTCTTCCCCCTATGGTACAGCCCCGTACCGTGTTCTCCTAGGGTGCACTCTTAGCTCACACTCTGCCTCCTCAGGCACGCACCTAGTGCCCACTATGCACACCCTAGTGGCATATACACAGCCCCCATGAGCCTCATATGGGATGGATTTTCCTTGGCTTCTCCAAGGGTACAGTCGACCCCTGTGGTTCTACATGTATCTTGGGTTAAGGCTGGGAAGCTATCTCGTGGGCTGGCTCCATTTTATTTATGTAAGCCACATAAAATTACTTGGTAGAAAAATGAGTATTAACAAAAATGCATGACCATCATTAAACACAAACCAACCTCATGCATGGCCACCTTAAGGTCCAAGACACTTCTTCAACCTAATTCTTCCTCTTTTCCTTTATGGATTTTCAAATTCAAATTACATCAATCATCCTTAAAATGAAGCTACTTAAATTTTGTAAACCATGTATCACATTTTGATACATGTTCTTCAAACATTATGAATAGTGCCTTTATCGTCTGAATTGATCAACATGGAGAATTTGCCACGCATAGAAACAAATGTTATGACTCCATAACAATAATCCAGGAATCATCACTTCAACCAATGTCTATTCACTTTGGTGTTCCTTCTTCATTTTGACCATTATTGACACAATTTGACAACAAATACACTTAATACACAATGTGGTCCCAACAATCTCCCCCTTTCTATATTGTTTTCAATACCTTACGACTTCTCCTGAAATAAATTTGTCAATGTCAAAATGATAATCTTATCTCTACCCATACTTTTATTTCACTTCTCTCCCCCTTATTGACAAGATATACAATGTTCATGGTAGCTAAGGTATCAATCCAGACTTAAGCAATGTTCCATCAATAATTTCTCTCTAAGTCTACATGAGCAATGCCCATTTTAGAAAATAATAGGATTTGATTTGGACAAAAAAAAATTCAATTTCCCACTAAACATGACACCTCAGGAGATGAGAATTCATGTACTTGTCTTCAAGGTATTTACCCATTCATTACATGATTAGAATAATAAGATTAATATGAAATAATCAACCTGAAACTCTTGCACTCTCTCCAACAAATGGATCAAAAACATTCAAGTGGAATAAGCAGGATAAGTGGCCTTTGAGAAATTTCACTCTTCTTCTGTCACTGATTAACATTGTTACTCCCCCTTTGTATAATGATATTTATTTTGAGTAACCTTTTATTTGAGATTAAGAAATAACATACCTTTTACAATGACATGATATTCAGAAAATATTCAGAGTAATTGAATTTTATTCCAACTGATGTTGATACTGATTGAGATAATGACTCTGGCAACTTCATAATGTTCCTCCCCATCAGGGGAACACTTTTAATCAGTGGATCTCAAGTTCTCCCCCTAAGATCCTTCCTCACCTTCAATTCCTTGAAAGATAAGAACAAATACAATACACAATTATTTATGGGAATAAGGTGGATCCTCCATGATCCATCAATGTGAGCAACAAGGTTGAGATGATTTTATCATCCCATGTTCTCCATTCTCTAACCATTCACAACTTATCCTCAATGTTGATTGTGATTTTGTAGACGTCACTATTTATTCCATATCTTTGTGTGTGAATGTTTTTTGTTAAAGTGCTTTCAATGAACTAGAATCCCATGGTGCAATATTCATCTTCTGGAGGAATTCTTGCTGGACTGGAGTAAATTCAAATCATCTTCTAACAGTGTGACCAGCCTTGTTGAACCTCACACAAAGAATTTATTTTCTACCATTTAGAATCTTCTTTTTGTTTTCATCACTAGCCTTATCTTGTAAATCTTACATTTTCCTCATTCTTTCCAAATATTTTGGCCAAACTACCAATATGTCATTAAGAACTAAGGAACCAAGATTGGATCTTCTACATGGATTATTCTGAGTGGCATATTTCATAGTAGTTTTATTGGATGCACCACCCTTCACCTTCTTGGACATAGAATTAAAGGATGCTTCTTCATTATTAGAAATCTCATGTGATCTTCTTTTATTATCATCTTTGGTCACCTGTTGAGATGAACATGCAACATTCATGTGACCACTCTTATTGCATACACCACAGATTTTATCTAACATTCCAAATCTATTTGCAGTATAAACATGCTTCTAGGACTGTGGATGTTACTTATAATTATTTGGATTTACCCCTTGATATAGGCTTTCCCTTTGATTTTAAATTTTAGGTATTTTACCACCAATCTATTGTATAGTTCCCAAATATATTTCAACACCATCATTTACCAAAAAATCTTGACATCTTGATTTCTTCTTAATAAGGTTTATCAATCTTCTTCTTGATATGTTGTGCTTTATGTGGAGAGATATCATACAAATATTCTTCCTATCCACCCTAGTCAGGGTGGTAGGTATATCCTCAATTTTCCTCATCCATACTAGTTTAAAATTTTTCATCCAAACTTCACTTTTTGTAGAAAATATTTTTGAAACATGAGTACAAGTTGTTATGGATCGAACCTTCACTTTATCAACTACTTATGATAGATCAATGAGCGAATCCATGATCTTATTATCAAATGTTAAAGGTATTTTGATAGTATAATCCTCTAGTGAGCATTGAGTTCTGGAAGAAACTATTTCCTTCTTTTGTGGAGACTCAATATGTGTCTTCTCAATATTGGTCAACTCAACTTCCAATTCTAGACATCTCATATTGAGGTTGACTTCCTGATCGTCAATCATAGTCATCTTATCTTCACAATCCATGTTTAATCTTTCAACTGTATCTTCATGATTCTTTAATTTATTTGGTAACAAAGAGTCATGTTCTTTGATCTTCTTGGAGTCTTCTTCCAAAAATAGCTCCTTGGCATCATTACTCTTTTTCAGCTCATCTTCAAGTGTATGGATCTTATCTTCTAGTGTCTTGTTTGCTCCCTCTTTATCTTCATCATATTTGAGCCACTGTGTGAAACTTATTTCAAATCCTCTCTTTATTGATTCAAAGGATCCAACCTGTATGGGGAGCATTAAACATTCAACAATTTTAACTTGTATTCCTTTGTTGAAAAAATTGGTCTCTTCTTCTAACTGAGTGTTCTTTTCCTACATTCATTGAAATAATCTACAAAATAAGGATGTACTTTCTTCAAAAAAAACCATGCCAAATAATTCATAATCTATAAAATAATATTTCTTGAGATGTTGTAGATTGATCATCGCCACAGGTTCTAACATTTTGTTAATGAGAATAATTTCCAAATGTACTAACACATACATCTTGATCAGTTGAGGTAGGAAGGTTTTCCATCTTGTTGGTGGGGACTAGAGCCACATTTACATGATTTTCCATGTCTGTTGTGTCTTCAATGTTAGCCAGATATGGATAACCAGATTATTCCTATTCTATAGATAAGAGGGACTTCTTCTTCAACATTATATTATCCTTCATTATCCAATTCATCATCGTCTTGGTAGATATAGCCTTCATCTTAGATATAACTGAATCTTCAATGATAGTGATCTTCATTGTTAATTCAAGAAAGAAACTCATGTCTTCAAAATAGAATAATGTCTTTTAGATAATCTAATGAATGCGAACCTATCACTCTGATACTAACTTAGAGGACTACTAAGATATTTATTCTATTATTCTCTTTTCCTATCACATGAAATAATAAAAAGCGGTAAAAATATTCCCAATATATTTTTACGAGCTTATCCACTCAATAAGGGTAGATACATCCTTTCCATGCATGTGAATGACCAGTTCAAGGATTCTCCACTATAATGTGATATGTCGTTACATTGGATATACTTGGAAAACAATCACCAAGTCTGTGTGGATCCCTACACTTGGAGTGGAAAGGGAGATAATCCTCTTCCAACTTGAATCAAGAACGATATTCCCTTACACTGGCTGGTTCTTTATATTACCATCTAGGGTAGTCTTCTTCCATCTTCAAAATGTATGTTATGCTCTTAATATTCTTTAGATCCCTTCACATGATTACATTCAAAGTAGTAGGAAATAAATTCACCTCTTTCTTTTTCATCAATCTCTAGTACAAGACTAACTGCATTAGTTCTTCTTCATTCTACTTCTTAGTGCAATAAATAACTCCACTAATCTTCTTCTCTCTTATTCTCCAGTTCAACAACCAATTTCTCTTGGATGTCTTCACTCTTCTTGGATAGAATCAAAAACACCAATGTGATTATTCAAACACTAAGGATAAAATCACTTGGTATCATCATAGTCAATTTTGTTCACGTATGCATGTGATCATGAATAAGACATTTAGGTTGAACCTTTATTCCCTATATTTTGTATGTTTGTTTAGACACATGCACACACTTGTTTTGATTATTTTCTTAAGTGATTTCATGTATGCATGTGTATGAAATAATGCATGAAATCACTTCTTCCTCACATTGTGTGAGAACCTTAATGCGTGTTGTTCTTTAAGCACACACACTGACTCTTCTCCTTTTATTTTGTTTATTTTCTTTCCTCCTCTTGCACTTGGTTAGAGTGATTCTTTATATTTATATGTATATGTTTCCTCAAACCTGAATGAGTGAAACCATTTCATTGTGCGAGACTCTTATTCAACCAACCACTCAAGGTCTCGAGATTCCTTCAAACAATGGACAATATTTCATGAAACACGTACTTCCCTTCACTTTCACTCTCTTTTTTCACCAAAACAAGAACCCCTATAAATAGAAGAGTGTAATCATGCATAAATCAGAGAGTTATTATTCACCTCATGAAACAAGGGTGACCACGGGTTGTGTTCTTCATGCAAGGATGCACGGTTCTTCTTATCACATTTCATGCTAGACTTCTCGAAGCATAGTGGGAGGCTAGAGGCTCAACCACCGAATCACATTTTCTCGGCCTTAGCATAGAACAATGAGGGTTAGAAAACTGATCGTGTGTTCACAAGAATCAATTCATCTCAATGTAGTTTGATAAAGAAAAGAACTTATCAAACACTCGTATGATCTTCTTCTTTAAGGAGAATAAGGCTCACGGTACTCCTTTATTGATCTCCAGGAAGTGATGTACAAAGAGATACTCTGTTTTTTAAAATCACGAGCTCTCAGGAATGCGGGAGAAGAAGTATATCATGGATTGGGTGAATATTCTTTAATAAGTGAGGATAGATCTTATTCCATGTTCAAATATCATCTCTGAATCAGCCGAGATTCACTCTTTGAATAACTGAGATCTTCATTTCTTTAAAAAAACTCAAACTATGGATAAATATATGTGTATATATCACTTGTTTCCTATTCAAAATGGGTTCCTCATTTATATTGATGAAATCTCATGCATGTAATTTAGATCACATAAAATATACATTTTAAATCTATACTCAAATTATCCACGTGGCCTCGGAAACTCCATTTTCCTCATCCAATATTTCTTTATCGAGATATTTCTTGCATAAACAAGGTAAAAAGCATGCCAGGTCTCGGTATGATTATATGATCATCATAATGTAAAAAGGAGGAGGCATGATGGTCAGGACATGGTTCTTCATCAACTTTATCATGTATCAGTGGCGTCGAGTGGTGGTGAGAGGTTGAAGATGACACGGTTTAAACCAGAAACTATAATGACCCACTTATCCTCATTTTCTTGAGAGTACAATGAGTCATTACTAGGACTTAAGCAACATCCTCAGGAGGCTAATGGCTGGAAATAAATGCCAAAGGGTTTTAATGCAAGTTGGGACGATTTACCCTTTGATAAATTAACAGACCAAACAATCACTAACAACCACTATATGATGAATGTTAATCCAAAAACAAACTCATGCATTACCAAAATAGAACCACACTATTCCACCACAAATACAAACAAACACAAAATTAGAGTACCAAGCGGAAGACTAAACAAAAGACCCAATACAAGATGAGGCACTCTCCACGGCACCACATCGAGCTCCATGCACCATGCACCACCACATATCCCAAGCATCACCATGAACCATTATCAATAAGATGCTTTTCCTTTACCTGTGTCCTGGAAGATGAAATCCGCAAAAGCACCAATGTTCCCAAGCATGGGTGAGTATAAAACTCAGTAGGTTTTCCCCAATGAATTCCTTACTCATGCCACTTATCCTCATTGGCTTGAGAGTACAATGAGTCATTAATAGGCCTTAAGTAACATCCCAAAGATTCTATAGGATGGCAATAAAAGATGAAGGGTTTCAATGCATGTGGGGGATGATTTACCCTTTGAGAAATAAACCAACCAAACAATCACTAACAAACACTATATGATGCACGTTAATCCAACAACGAACTCATGCTTTATGAAAAGATAACTAATCTGTTCTAACACAAATACAAACCAACAAAAAATGAAAGTAAAAAGCAGAAGACTAAAAAAAAGACCCAAAAAGCCTAGACACTCTCTACGGCACCACCACTACAAAATATTTCATTTTTTCCAACAGGGGAATGTCTATTGGTAAAGGTAAGTTTTCTGTTGGTAAAACATTTTACCAACATATATGTCCCTGTTACTAAACTGTTGGTAAAAAATCTATCGCTAAATGTTTTTGTGACAGATAAAATTGTTCTGTTACAATTATAATAATACCATTAGATAATATATGTGTTGGTTAAAGTGTTTGTCAACAGATTTTAATGACACATTTTTCTGTTCATAATAGTATTACCAATGTATAATAAATGTTTATAAATTACATTTGAATAAAAATTAATTAAAATTTCAAATTATATTTATTAATTAATTTATTATATATAATAAATATTATTTAATTATTAAACAGAATACTTTAACACATGTTCAATCTTAGAAAAAAAATAATTATATTAATAATGAAATTTAATACAACAAGATTCATCACACCCCACCCAAACATTGTTGAGACCCCCCGAATCATCCATGCCTTCGCAGTAGCAGTCCATCCATGCCAACGAACCAGATCATACACGAGAAACCAATGAGTACCACCAGTGACTCATCCATTCCATGATAGTGCAGTAGTATCTCATTAATGCTAGAAAGTTGGCTCCATCACCATCAAATCCGTAGCTCCATCACCAGATCATCCACGCCAACGAGAAACAATGACCCATCCCTGCAAGCGAGCAGCCCATCCATGTCAGCGAGCCATGTAAAGAGGAATAGAAAAAAAAACTTTTAGCCATGTTTTAAGTATGAATAAAACATGGGATAATAGAACAATAATGAATAAAAAATTCCCTTTTAAATACACACATTCTAAGTAATGAACAAAGTTACCTCAATCAAAATCGTTGTAAGATTTTGAAAAATGGGTGTTAGATTTTTAAACATCCAATGCATCACTTTATAGAGTCTGTTGGACTGCTAACATGAGAAGTAACATTTTCCAACTTGAAGTGTTCTCCATGAACTTGATAAAATAATTGGATATTAATACATGTATTTTCCATGGTTCATTTTAACTCTTCCTATTCATCATAATAGTCTATAAATATTTCTCTGTCTCTAATTTCAAATGAATCAAAACACAAGTATCAAAACTTTGACCATATGGAAAAAAACAAACTCTAAATGTAAACATGTAGGAAAAATTATAAATCACTCAAGGTAGGTACTTCCAATGGAAAGTAATGAAAAAAGTATTGAAATGATTGAAAAACAAAACAACATTTATAATAAATGAATAAAGGGAGGTTGACTAAAGCATCAGTAATAAGGTATCCAAATGAAACCTCCTTCCCATATATCTTCCTGAAAATCTAAGAAAAGTTTTATAGCTTGTACCCTCTCATTCAGGGACTTGGGATCCAAAAAAAACATAACCAGCTCAATCAATAGAATAGCTTCAAATTTCTTAACATACAAATTCGAGCAAAATAAATAGACTATAAAATATCTCCCTTTCTTTACCTTCATCAATTTAGACCCATAAATCCAACTATAAGAGCTTGGTAGAGACCATTAATTGGATACTTCTATTCAAGAAATGGATCAACCATTATGGTTAACCATCTTTTTCCTTTCAAAAAACATAAAGGTGAACTTATTTGGCCTTTCAACAATGGTAGTACATGCACAATAGGGAAATAACCATTCAACGATAGCCTTTTATTTATAAATGTTTTATACGGGTAATTAGGATAGAAATAATAACATGTAGAAAGTACCCATTATATCAGATTCTTCTAGTTAGTGGTTTTAACAATATCAATAACCTTCCTTCCAGTAATCATCTCCAAGAACATGAAACCAAATATGTTCAATTTGATTTGGTAGGCAACTACCCAGCCCCTGAATACTCATGAGAAAAATATTCATAGGTCCCCACACCATTTTAGAAACATGGGTATTATCCCAAGTTAGACCAATATTGGAAACACTAAAAATCAAATATCTTTGGTTTCAATTCCTCTTCTAAAAATATGTTCAATGCATTGAAATCACTGTACATTAGTTATGAGTAAATGAGTTCTAGAAAAATTGGAAGTTGAGTACTATGAAACATGGGTGAGTGAAGAATTGTACACTGGGCTTGATCACACATCCTATAAAAGACATGATTTATATGCATGTTTGTAATTGTATAGAATTCTATGAGCTACGTGTTCAAGGCATGAGTACTTGAAAACATGGCCTGTACAGAATTGAAGACATGGCCATGAGTAATGTTAAATGATGTACATAACTATAAGGACTCTATGATAGGCCATTATGTATAGTTCTGTATAGGCCATGGCTTAGTGAAAAGCCATGATAGTTCTGTACATGATGTACATGGATTGTATTGAATTGTATTAGTGACATACCATGATAGTTCTGAACATGGTGTAAATGGCTTAGTGATAAGACATGATAGTTCTGTACATGATGTACATGGCTTGTACAGAATTGGCTTAGTGAAAAGCCATGACAGGCCATGGCTTAGTTACTAGCCATGACAGGAAACTACCTAACCCATGATTAGTGAAAAGCCATAATAGTTCTGTACAGTCCATGTTTTAGTGAGAAGCCATGTATAGTTCTGTACAGGCCATGATGTATAGTTCTGTACAGGCCATGATGTATAGTTCTGTATAGGCCATGATGTATAGTTCTATACAGGTCATGGATTAGTAACATGGCATGATTTCAAGCCATGACAAATGTGAGATGATGTACATGGATTGTATATAATTGGGGCTGTACTCATATGTAAAACAATCAATTCCACCAATTTAAGGTGAAGAAGTTTTATGTAGATTGTATATTTTACAACAATCCATAGAATAAAAACATTTTAGCTCATTTAATATGATACTTGTACCTATAATTAGACTTTCAAGGGGATTTGGTCATTCTGTATTTCCAAAAAAGTGACCATTTATCATCTTGGGCCCCCTTCCCTTGTTCAAAATCAAATGCTAAGTGTATCAAGTAACTTTAAAGTGTAAATAGTTGTGTTCTTATCAATGTAACTAGCGAGTTAAGGATAACTGGATTAAATTCAATCCTTGGTAACTACTTTCTATAAGGGATTTATCACTTTTTTGATGACTAAGTAAGTGCATTAATCTATGAAAGATGAAATGTACAAGAAGAATTCACTCAAAATTTAGAGCCAGATATTGGGAAAAAGTTATAGAAATTTCAATTTTTAACCTCCAACAAGTTCTTCACAACCTAATTCATTCACTTTTTACCCAAAATTTAAATTTTCCCTCGTTTCATCAATATATTGTGCAGTGGAAGAAAATGACATTAGAAATAAAGATTTCTTACAAATGTAATGACATGCACAAAATACCAAGAAGAAAAGACATCGGTGAACTAAAGGGGTGGCTGGTGAAGGTAAACATACCTGGTAACAAGTGGTTCCATAAGGTTTATACAGTAGTCGATATGAACATAGACAACTTCACCATCATCCCTATGATTTTAAAAGACCACCCTTCTATGTTTGAAGTGGCACATGTCCCAACCTTAACCACAAGTATGGCCCATCCACTGTAGACTTGCACCATCACGACAACTTCTGATCACACAAACACAATAATTATCAAATAGTTTTCATTTAAATGCAAGATATAAAAATGAAAAATCATGCTATAAAAACATTTTCCACCACAACAAGAGGATCATATGACCATTGAAAACAATCACCTCCCTAAGTCTTCACTTGATCACAGTTTCTAACGTGTTCCAGAAATTTCAGTCAGCGGTTTAATTGGTTTGTTCAATTCAACTGATAAAAACTCTATTTTTGTTACAGAAAAGGTAGTTCAAGGACTTTCCCAAAGCATATCACCTCCCCCAGCCCCTAGATTCCGGATTTTTATAGACATCAAATGGCCCTAGTTGATTTTTCTTTTGTTTCTACTATTTTTCTATCGATATATGATCCATTTTAACCAATGGAAACAACCAATATAATATTATCTAACAGGAGACCACAACAACAAGATGATTATCCATCCAGTGACCAACTAATGACCACATCCTTCCAGGGACTATCCAATGGCATATAAATATAACCAGTGAGCACAACAGAAAAATTACTAGAAGAAAAAAAAATACAAGTGACCACCACAACAAAAAACAACAACACATTATATAAAAATAACAAGACCATTATCCAAATAGTTACAAAAAACCATTGAGAATGACACTAATTTCAATTAAGATTGACACATAACTCAAAATTCTATATTCTAGAAACACTTCATTAATTCCCATAATCTATAAAAGGTTCATTAAATTTATAATGATACTTCATTCAATTAAGAATGAAACCTAATTCTATATCTGAAAAACCATTTGCAATGAAAAACCTTAAGCGTCAAGGACAGAGTTACAAAGATAGTATTGAAGGAAGATTTCAAATTATATGAATATAACTAGAAACTTATTGTCTCCTGACAATTGGATTGAGTTAAAACGAAACACACACATTTATGTTAATTTATTTCTATATGATGTTACTTTTGATGAGGTTTTGGATGAGCTTTACAAAACGGGATAATAAAGGAGGACCCTGAAACAAAAACTCCTTCAGTGGATCAATGTTGAAAAGGTAACAAGAAGAAAAAAAGGTAATTCATTTGTCACATATTTCAGCGAACCTTTGGTTTCATGGTATATAGAGATCTTGGATGGCACACCTATGTGACTAGGTTGCAATACCCCCATGTCAGTAACCCAAGCTGGATTTGAGAAAAAAGGTTAAAAATTCATAGAAAAAAAGTGTAGAACAGAGAGAAAAAAACCTGGTTGAACAATAAATTCTTGGATGGTGTGGCTATGATGATTCCCATTTGTCGATTCCTACTACTATTATATGCTTACTACTACTGATATGAGATGTGATGTGAATCTGTATTCAGAATTTGAAGAGGAATGACCAAAGATTGGTCTAGTTGACACCATTATGGTTTGTGAGAATCATCTACAAAGTGTTTTCCTAGTGATGTTAAAGGATATGAAAGATGCAGAAGTGAATATAAGGGAATGGTTTAGTGGAAGGTAGGTTGATTAGAGCATGGATGATAGGAGTGTCAGCTACACAATGGTACAAGACCTGGATTTTGATGCATCCCAGCTGGAGAAGCTCAGCGCCAAGAATGATTCAACAAAAATGGCTAAAACACAGATAAAATAAACAGATTATGAACTACCCTAAAATAGATAATGCAAAACCCTAAAATTCCTATAACGCCTTAAAAAAATAGATAAAACAAATATTTTATGCACTACTCTAAAATGAACAGAATTTTCACTACCCATTAACAGATTATGCACTACCCTAAAATTCCTTCAACAGACGCGGCTAAAACGAACCTCAATCGAGTCTCACAAACCTAATCCTTCAAGAATCTTGATATAAAACACCCAAAATAGGGCTACGGTTTGGATGTGTCATGCACACCGCAAGGAAGATATAGAAAACAAAATTAAAAGAGAATAATAGAGCATAGGAGAATAAATGGTAACCTTGGAAGACAGCAAGTGAAATCGGTTGGAGAGACGGCCATGGCCGGAGATGAAGGGAGGAGTGCAGTTGGGGATCGTACTGGCTGGGGCGCATGAAATGAATAGGATGGGGTGGCGTGGGGAAATTTCAATGGAGGAAAAGTAAAAAAATTAAATAATAATAATAATAACAAAACATTTTTTTACACGCCTCACACACCATTTAGTGGTACAAAAATAAATTAACCAGACTAGAGCGAGACAATAAAAATGTTAACGGTGATGTAATCACTATGGTACGAGACCTTTAATTTGAGGAAGTCATTTTATTGGTATAATTTTAAAAAAATATCATGATATATAATAAGTGTATATATAATTTATATATAATGAAAAAAGATTTAAATTTATATATATTCTGAATAAAAAAATTATATTATATACATATAATGATATTTTATATAAGTTACTATCTTTTTTTGATGTTTTTACTAGTGTAAATTTGATCATATTTGATTTTTAAAAAATTATAGTCATTTATCATTAGTTTTATATCAGATATATATATTCTATAAATCATAAAATATAATTGAAAAATGATAAAATACGATTTTATGATTTTATTAAAATAATTATAATTTATAACATTCACTAAAAATAATATACATATATCAAAATGTAAGTATTGATATGATAAAGAAATAGATTTAACTGTTGGTAAAAGATTTTTTGGTATTAAATGATCAATATAAACATATATAATTTTTGGTAAAAACAAGTGTTGGTACATAAAATCAATACCAATATACCTTTGTATATGTTGTAATGGCTTATTTTTACCAACAGATATATTATATGTCAATAAATATGTGTTGGTATAAGTCATTTATTTTGTAGTTCACATTGATCCCCATGAACCAAATACTACCACATCTCCCAAGAATCACCAAGAACCACTGTCAATAAGATGCTTTTCCTTTACTTGTTTCCCGGAAGATGACATCTGCAAAAGAGCCAATGTTCAAAGCATGGGTGAGTATAAAACTCAGTTGGTTTTCCCCAATGACATCCATACTCACACCACTTGGATAGAAGAGTTAGCCAACATTTATATAAAACAGTTCATATAAAACAATTTCTCAATAAAAGTTTATAACAAGATATAAAAAAGCTTCCACAAACAATCATATCCAAAAACATCCATGTACATTTGAATCCAATTTCCAACAAGTTATTTTTCCAGAAGAATAACCAAACAAGAATCTAAACCATTTCACATTATCCCTTTTCGGAAACCAAACCATTTCACAAAACTATGAAATCAACCATGAATGCATCGTTATGACAATTCCATACTCATGAGCAGTTTCTAATCGATCTACCAAGTCATCACCTGGTGATTTTTTCCCATGTGCCATTACACCTTTGGCACCGAGCACAAGGTCATATGTCAACCAAGCCTCATACTTAGAATTCACATGTTCTATTAAACTTTTGGCACAGATCACAAGGTCCTATTTCCACCAAGCCTCGTATATGCAACATGAACATACACCACACATTCACAACAATAATGCCAAAACCATCCTTTCAATAAAACACCATTTATTGAAGGCCATTTCCATCAAACCCAAGTATGTTCACCCAATTCAATCCATTTCAATAAAACAACCCTTTTTATTGAAAACCATGATTTCATCAAAACATTTCCCATTCCAGAAAATCGTTAATTTTAAATCGAAATTTTAAATTCAAAAAGCCAAATCACTTTAAAAAACAATTCACCAAGATTTCACAATTCCATCAAAACCATAAATCATCACTATAAAAGATTTATTCCATGATTTCACAATAAATTCCATTCAAATAGCCCAATTCGAAACTAATCCAATCAATTATAACAAGTGGAGTCAAGAGTAAATCTGCATAGCTCAACAAATTTGGTGAAACCAAATAACAACCGGTTCGAAACACCACGAAACCTCCTTAGATTCCTTCCCCTATCACCAACAAGACTAGAATCCTACTTAAAAGTCATCCACTATCTTAGATCTACCCACCTTTGGCGTATATCTAAGGATCCATCAAGAGGGAAGAACGAAAGCTAAGAAAACTCAAGGAAATGAGACTTACCTTGATCAACTGGCCTCTAAACGCCAAGGAAAACCTCCGGATCGCTTCCAAAACGCATGGTAAGTGTTCTCCCACCTTCACTAGGGAGAAATCCCAAGTTAGGGCCATCTAAGAGAAAAAAAATAGTGTGTTTAATTATAAAATGGATTAGATCCTTAAAATAGGATCTATGTTGACTTCGCGCACGGTTAGTCAAATCGTGCGCTAACCGTGTGGTAGTCACTGCTTTGAAGGGGCACTCTGCACGTCCTGGTTGCACAGTTTCCCAAACCGTGCGCACACTGTTCGGTCTCCTCTATCCAAGGTGACACCACCTACATGGCTTCCACATGGTTTTGGCAACCCATGCGAAGCCTGTGCGTCACCACCTTTTTTCCCTTAGACCCTTTAAAAATCTCCAACCTTTCCCAACCATTTCTCATATGCTTCATGTACTTAAAAAGCATAAAACATGGGTCACTTACCAGAAACCGGGGGTACTAAATTCTCCCCACCATTGGCCTTTCTGTCCCCAGAAAGTAGAAAACCATCGCTTGGTTGAAAGAGTTCTGGCCACTGCTCTTTCAATTCTTTCTCGTGTTCCCAAGTATCTTCTTGAATCTAACCATGTATCCATAAAACCCGCACTAGACCAATGATTTTCCATGCAAGACTTTCTATTTCCTATTCACAATCTGTACCGGGTTATGTATCAATCAAGAATCCGGCTCTAGGTCAACGTGATCCCATCTAATCACATAGTCAGGATCAGGCTGATACTTCTTCAACTGAGATACATGGAACACATTATGCCCTGCACTGAACCATGGTGGTAATGCCAACTGATATGCCACCTCACTAACCCATTACAGTATCTAAAATGGGCCTATATATTGAGGAGATAATTTTCCCTACTTCCAAAAATGACGATGTCCAAGCTTTGGAGAGATTATCAAAAAAACATGATCACTCACTGCAAACGACAACGGTCTTCGGCGCTGATCCACATAAGATTTCTGACAACTCTGTGCCATCTCCATCCTCTTTTTAATCAACTGAATCTTCTCTATTGTTTCTTGGAAAAGGCTTAGCTCAACTAGTGAAGTCTCACCTATTTCCACCCAACAAAGTGGAGAACAACAAGGACACCCATACAATGCTTCAAATGGAGCCATGTGTATCCATCCCTGATAATCGTTGTTATATGATAACTCCAATAAAGGCATGTGCTCTTTCCACGAGCCACCAAAATACATTACAGATGCCTGAAACATGTCTTCCAGTGTTTGTATCATCCTTTCAGATTTTCCATCCGTCTGAGGATGATATGCGATACTTATATCCTACTAAGGTCCCTGCACTTTCTATAAGGATCGCCAGAAACGATATGTGAACCTCGGATCTCTGTCTGACACAATTGAAACTGGTATACCATGTCTCTTTACCACTTATTAGATATAGATTTTGGACAAATCCTCCAATGTATTTGATTCACGAATATGGATGAAATGGGCTGACTAGGTAAGCTGATCCACTATCACCCATATGGAATCGAGCTTCCAAACCGTTCTTCGGAGACCTGTAATGAAATCCGTAGCTATCGGCTCCCATTTCCATATTAGAATTGGTAGAGACTACAACATACCTATTGGCCTCTGATGTTCCACTTTAACTTGCTGACAAGTTAAACACCTTGAAACCAATTCAGCTACCTTCCGTTTCAGGCCGCTCAACCAAAATTTTTCCTTTATCACCTAATACATCTTCCATATTCCTAGATGAAAAACCCATCTGTAATGGTGGTAAGAATGAAAGATTTGTTCCTAAGCAGTTAATGGTACAACCATCCGATCTCAAAACCGCAAAACCGAACTCCCATCTAGCTTCCATTCGTCAATGGTCTCCCCACCATTGAGTTTTGAACTCATTTCAACACAATTTACATCAAATGCTTGTACCTCTTATACTATCTACACCAAATCAGGAACAAGAGAAACTGGAAATAAAACCGCAAAATCAGTTCGTTCTTCACATTCCATATGCATGTCGGCTAAGACCGACATCAACTACCACTCATCTGAAGCTTCTTTCGCCAACTGAGCATATGACTTTCTACTTAATGCATCGGTCATCGAATTTCCCTTACCCGATGTATACATCAAGTCAAAGATGAACATTTGAAGATACTCCATCCATCTCCTCTGCCTCAGATTTAAATCTTGTTGCGAAAAAATATGCTTGAAACTCTTAGGATCTTTAAACATAGTGAATTTATCACCAAAGAGATAATGTTTCCATGTTTTCAAAGCATGGATGACTGCATCCAACTCCAAATCATGTGTTGGGTAGTTCTTTTCATGTTCTCTCAATTTTCTTGAGCCATAAGAAACAAAAATTTCTCCTTGCATGAGAACACATCCCAACCCAGATCCTGAAGTTTCACAATAAACCACGTACCCCTGTCCTAATTCTGTAAAAATCAAGATGGGTGCTGATGTAAGGTGAAAATACAACTCTTGAAAAGATCTCTGACATTCCTCAGTCCATTGAAATGCATTGTTCTTCTTCGTCAATACTTTCATAAGAGAAGCTAGTCATGATAAGTCACGCAAAAAGTTTCGGTAATAACGAGTTAGACCTAGAAAACTTCGTATTTAAAAGACATTCTTCGGCGGTTGCCAAGAAGGAATAGATTCTATCTTTTCGGGATCCACTAAAACACATTTCTTAGAAACAACCTAGCCTAGAAATCATACCTCATGTATCCAAAAATTGCACTTTGATAATTTGGAATACAACTGAGCGTCTCTCAATATTTCCAACACTATCCCCAAGTGTTGCACCTGCTCAACCCTTATTCTTGAATACACCAATATGTCGTCCACAAACACCACAACAAAAGAATCCAAATATCGCTGAAATATTCGATTCATCAATCCCATAAAGACTAATGGTGAATTTGTAAGACCAAAAGGCATGACTACATATTCGTAGTGGCCATATCTACTTCTGAAGGTTGTCTTCAGAATATCCTCCTTCCGAACACTCAACTGGTGATATCCTGACCGCAAGTAAATCTTAGAGAACCAATGACCTCCCCTCAATTGATCAAATTAGTCATCAATGCATGGTAGTGGATATCTATTCTTTATCTTAACTTGGTTAAGTTTATGTTAATACACACATATCCTTAAAGTTCCATCTGATTTCTTTACAAAAAAACGGGTGCTGCCCACGGGGACACGCTTGGCCGAAAAAAACAATTTTTCATCTCTTCCAACTGCACTACCAATTCATTTAACACTGTTGGTTCCATCCTATAAGACGCAATGAGATAGGACTGGTCCCTGGAAGGATATCAATCGTAAACTCCACTTCTCTTACAGGTGGTAACCTTGAGAAGTTTTCAAGAAAACATCATTAAAATGATCCACAACTACTGGAAAACTATTATTCATGATCTTGTCCCTCGATTCCAAGTTTAACGCAGACAACTAGAAAGAGATCGTTGCCACTACTGGTGCCAAAAAACTCGTTGCACCTACCTTCTCCACTCTTTCTTCCCTAAAGAGATTCTCGACGCCATCCTCAGTCGCGAAACTGACTATTCTGCTATAATAGTCGATGTGAGACCTGAACTCTGTCAACCAATCCATACACAAGATTATATCATAAACATCCATCTCCAGAACATAGAAATCCCATTTCATCTCAACTCCATCAACAGTTATATAACATGCTCTACACACGAAGGCTCTACATTCTCTTTCATCGAGATGAGTTTGATGTTTTATCAAAGAAGGCATCATTTCAAGTTTTAAGTTCATAAAATCAGCAATACGAGATGCTAGAAAATAATGTGATTCACCAGTATGACATAAAACTTGCATGAGGGTAGAATTCAAAATAATTGTACCTCTCACCATAGACAGTCCAGACTGGTCATCCACAATTACCTGTTCTGCTTCATACAATTTTTTTGTTGCTGCACTTTTCTATTTATTGCCTTGTTGAGATTTCCCTGTGTGAGGAGTCATGGTATTCATGGAATCACTATGGCTAGCTCTGTTCTGTTGGCGAGACTGATTTTTCGGTCCATGCCCTATCGAAGCCTAAGATTCTTGAAACACCTGATAATTGTCACGAACACCCAACCGTGGAGCACTACGATAATATCACCGAAGATTCCCCATCTTGTTACAATTGTGGCATGATTTTGGTGGTGTTGTACATTCTTGTATAATGTGATCAATCGAGCCACATTGAAAACACCAGGCTTTCATCATGGGTCGTGGAGGAAGATTCACCAATCCAGTCGTCTGATTCTGATTCTCTCTCCAACCATGGTAGAAGGTGTCCCTCTTCCACTTGTTCCAAGCATTAGAGTTCCCACCCGTTCCCGTGGGTATCATCATACATCCTCCTCCCATAACTCCTGAGATGTTTCTTTTAGCTATTTTTTATCTCTTTACCATCTCCGTATAATCCATAATACAGAGCACAGCTATCTTCGAGTGAATCTCCTATTGCAACCCATATTCAAAGATGTGTGCCTTCAGCGACGCACTTGCAGAAACATCCCCTTGCAAAGCAAACTAAATTCATGAATCTAGATGAATACTTCGTGACAGAGAGATTCTCCTGCTTCAGGCTGAAAAAGTCTGTCGTCCTCTGGATCTTGAACATGTGAGGATAGAATTATTTATTGAACAATTCCTCAAATTCCTCCCATCCTAGGCCTTTATCCACCTTAGCCTGCACCACTATCTCCCACCATTGTCGTTCAAGATCCTCTAGCATATACGTCACCAAATTCACCTTGAGCTATGATGGTGTGCTGATGAAATCGAAGATACGATTCATTCCACTTAGATACACCTCCACTTTTTTGGGTTTAGCATCACCCCGAAAGGTTGGTGGATTCTGCTTTATAAACTTAATGGTATGATCCACATGCCTTGGTTCATTCCTCCGGTTCCCCATATCCACAACTTGAAAATCATGGAAAATAATATGAACCAGCTCTTGGATCACAAGTGGTTCAGGTGAAACCATGTTCTCTGTAGCTTCTTCGGGTTGGTTCTAATGACGCCTACCGAGTGCCATTTTCTAAACCAACAACACCCCCAGTCAATATCACTCTCTAGAAACTGATGTCTTAGTATTCAAATTCTATCACATCATCTATCACAACATTGTTCTCAAGACAACCATTTTCCCATCTTCAAACTTTTTTTAAAACATTCATCATGCTTTTTTAAAATCAACCCATTTTCAAAATACAAAAATTAGCATGTTTTCAAAATCTTTTACTTGAAAAAAATTTCTGTATTTTTTCAAAAATTCGCATCTCAAAAAAAATCCTTACTCATTACTCACAATGATATATGAAATACTAGTGGGAATTCATTCCTCTATAATTCATGCCATTCTTATCTCATTGGATAAATGGATGACAATGAGATTTCTAACATTCTAAAAGTGTATTAAAAACACTTATGTACCCAACACCCTGGTAACTTGAAGTTAAGCATAAACAGGTTAGCTATGTCCTTTTATTCTATACATTTCAAGTTATGAAAATCCTACTCCTATCTAATATTTCAACCCAAGGAATAAAAAAGAATGAATTTTAACTCCAGGACCAAGAACATCGATGACTACTTGTTAGGCAAGGACCGAACAAGCTGATACCCTTTGTAATGACCCGCTTATCCTCATTGGATTGAGAGTACACCGAGTCATTACTATGACTTAAGCGACATCCCCAAGATACCAAAGGCTAGCAATAAATGTTGAAGGGTTTCAATGCTACTGGGGGACGATTTACCCTTTGATAAATAAACCAACCAAACCATCACTAACAACCACTATATGATGCATGTTAATCCAACAACCAACTCATGCATTACCAAAAGAGAACTACATAGTTCTACCACAAATGAAAACCAACACAAAATTAGAGTACCAAGAGAAAGACAAAACAAAATCCCCAAAACTAGACGAGACACTCTCCACAGCACCACACCGAGATCCATGCACCAAGCACCACCACATATCCCAAACATCACCACAAACCACTATCAATAATATTTTTTTCCTTTTCCTATGTCCCGGAAGATGACATCTGAAAAAGAACCTAAGTGCCAAAGAAGGGGTCAGTATAAAACTCATTAGGTTTTCCCCAATGACTTCCCTACTCACTTCACTAGTATAGAAGAGTTAGCCAACATTTATATAAAACATTTCATATAAAAAAATTTCTCAAAACTATTTATAACAAGAAGTAAACAAGATTCCCCCAACTAATCATATCCAAAAACATCCAAGTGCATTTGAAACCGATTTCCAACAAGTTATGTTTCCAGAAAAATAACCAAACAACCTTTCAACCCGTTTCACAATATCCCTTTTTTGCAACCCAACCATTTCAAAAACCCATGAAATCAACCATGCATGCTTTGTTATGACAGTTCCATACTCATGAGTGGTTTCTCGTCGATCTACCAAGTCGTCTCCAGGTAATTGTTTCCAATGTTTCATTACACCTTTCGTACCGAGAACAAGGTTATATTTCAACCAAGAATCATACATAAAAGTCCCCTGTTCCATTAGACGTTTGGCATAGAGCACAAGGTCCTATTTCAACCAAGCCACGTATATGCAACATGAACACACACGACACATTCACAACAATCATGCCAAAACCATCCTTTCAATAAAAAACCATTTATTTAAGAACATTTCCATCAAAAACATGTGTGTTAACCTGATTCAATCCATTTCAATAAAACAGCCATTTTTATTAAAACTCCATATTTCATCAAACCATTTCCCATTCCAACAAATCCATAATTTAAAATCAACATTTAAAATTCAAAAATCCAAATCATTTTACACAACAATTCACCAAGATTTTATAATTCCATCAAAACCATAAATCATCACTAAAAAGATTTATTCCATGCTTTTCACAATCAATCCCATTCAAATAACCCAATTTGAAACTATTTTAATCAATTCTAACAAGATGAGTCAGTAGTGAAGCCACATACCTCCACAAATTAGGCGAAACCAATTAAGAACCAGGTCGAAACACCACAAAACCTCCTTATATTCCTTCCCATATCACCAACAAGACCAAAACCCAACTTAAAAGTCGTCCACTCTCATAGATCTACCCACCTTGGGTGTAGATCTAAGGATCCATCAAGAGGGAAGAAGGAGATCTAAGAAAACTCAAGTAAACGAGACTTACCTTGATCAACTGCCCTCTAAACGCCAAGGAAAACCTCCGGATCGCCTCCAAAATGCCTGGTAAGTGTTCTCCCACCTTCATCAGAGAGAAATCCCGAGTTATGGCCATCTAGGAGAAAAAAAGTGGGTTTAAAGATAAAATAGATTATATCCTTAAAAATAGGATCTAAGTTGACTTCGCGCACAGTTAGTCCACACGGTTAGTCAAGTCATGCGCTAACCATGTGGTAGTCACTGCTTGGAAGGGGCGCTCCACATGGCCTACTCGCACGGTTTTCCCAAACCGTGCGCACATCATGCGGTCTCCTCTGTCCAAGGTTACACCACCTTCCTGGCTTCCGCACAGTTTGGGAAACCTGTGCGAAGCCCGTGCATCACCACCTTTTTTCCCTTGACCCTTTAAAAGTCTCCAAACATTCCCAACCATTTCTCATATGCTTCATGTACTTTAAAATCATATAACAAGGGTTACTTACCATAAACCGGGGGTACTACAGAAACTATGGGTTATCGAACAGTCCTCATTCATACATGTGCAGCACGATATAGATAAGTGGCGGCGATTAGATCACAGGGTGTGGATGGGATGGATGGTGAGGATCACTTCCTTGTATTTAAGAGATGAATAGTACCTATGAGTTCTTTCCCTATATCGAGATAGAGATGTTGGTTTCCCATGGTTTATCAATAATCTCCCCACCAACCGATCATAATTCTCTTCCTCCCTCCACGGTACCACCCCGTACCGTGTTCACCACGGGCATGCTCTTAGTGCCCACTTTGCCTCCTCGGGCGCACACCTAGAACTCACTATGCACACCCTGGGGGCTTATACATGGCCCCCATGTGCCTCTTGCAGGTTGGATATTCCATGGATTATCCATGGGTGTAGTCAACCCCAATGGTATTGAATGTTCCTCAAGTTAAGGCCAGGTAGCTAGCTTGTGGGATGACACCATTTTTTTATGTAAGACTCGTAAAAAATAATTGGTAGAAAACAGATTATGCACAAAAAATAATGACCATCATTAAATACAAACCAACCTCATGCATAGACACCTTAATGTCCAAGACTCTTATTCAACCTACTTCTTCCTTCATTCCCTATTGGGTTATCAAATCCAAAGTACATAAATCGTCCTTAAAAGGACGATACTTAAATGTTTTAAACCATGTCTCACATTTTTATACAAGTTATTATAACTCTAAGAATAGTTCCACAATCGTTTGAATTGATCAAAATAGAGAATTTCCCAATCATGGCATCCAATTCTATAAATCCATAAAAATTCTTCAACCATCCTCACTTCAACCAATCTCCATTCACTATGGAGTTATTTCTTCATTTTGACCATTATTGGAACTATTTGACAACTAATACACAAAGTGGTCCCAACAAAATCTTTTATTGAGAAATAAAAAAAACTAAAGAAATAAATCTAGTTAATAAAGTAATAAAATGAAAATAATAATATTGGGAAAGAATAATTGTTAAATAGGGAGTATTCTTATATTTATATGATTATGAATCTCAATATGAAGGTTGTACAGAACGATATAGTCGTGAAAAATCATGATGAAAAAAATTCTTTAAAAGAATAATAATGGAATAACATATAGTCCAAGTGACATGAATATGAGAATTATTAATATAATAGTAGTGTAAATTTCAATAAACAAGTGGATGTTAAATTTTAATAATCTCAGGAGGACAAGAAATCTTCCCAAAAGTAAATTTAAATCATCACTTACTAAAACATAATATATATATATATATATATATTAATAATAATATTTCCATTTTTTATCAATTCAATGATTATTTTGGGTAAATGGAGTAACAAGAAGACTTATTCTATAATAATGGAAGATATGTGTTCTTATAAACTAATTATATCCATGATACATAAATAATCATAGTATATGGTAAGAAGGTAACAATAGTTTTCTGAAAAAGATTCAAATCAGTATGGTATATAAAAATTGGTAGCTTATTGGAGGTTTTACAGAATTTATAGTCAAAATTTGAATTAATTTTGGTACAGTCATTACCTTGAATCTTTTATGAGTCATGGGGTACTTATAATAATGAAAATTTATATAATTCAAGGAAGAAAAATAATAGTTTGTGGAATGATAAATATATGAATAAGAAAACACTACATTTATTCATTCAAAACAAATTTGATTGGGTTGATAAAATATAGAGTATATGTTTTTAATAAGTTCATTATTCTGATGAGTGTACGACTACTCTTCCCATGAAACTATCATATGGTCAAAAATTAAAGAAAATTTTAAAAAATATTTAGAAAAATATAATCCATTTTTGATGTTTATTTAAAATATATGAATAAGGATAAATCATGGATCCCATATACTGTTTATTTATATCTCATGATATCTGATAAAAATATATTGAAAATAATTAAAGTGTTTCAGAGAGAGTATGTTACCATTAGGAATGATATTTCCTTGAAAATAAATTGTGTTGGTACTACTAAAATAGAATCTCAAAAGCTAAAATCAAAATATTTTCTTTCAATTAAATGGGTTATATAAAATATTTCAAGTGTAAAAATACTATTTAATGATGGAATTAAATTCATTTTCAGGAAAAAAACATTCATAATAAAGTATTAAAAATATGTTAGTATTTTCAATAAGAGAGAATGACCTAATGGTAATCAATTCGAAATTGGTGATCCCAAAAATTATTATTATTTCCGTGTCAGGAATGAAAACAATATATTAGATATAAAAAATATCCATCTTGGTTAATGATTTTTATATAATATATAAAAGAATGATGTGGACGGATATATTCCCTAGATAAATAATGAAATAGAAATTATTTACGAAACTTTTCAAAAGGGGAACCATGTGTGTGGAACTCTAAAAGGATTAAAAATTCTTTCAATTAAGACACTTCAACTCTTTCATTGTAAATTTTTTTAGTCTATGAGACATCATTCAACTAGTGGACTTATATATTCTATAAAATTTATTGATGATTTCACATATATTATCAATTTAACAATTAAAAGGAATTAGTCATATGTGGTTGATATGATCAAGATATTTAGAATATTGTTTGAGAAAGAGGCGAAAGTCTATATCCAAAAAATGAAAATAGATTTTTTCACAGAGATAAATTATAATGATTTTAAAAATTATCTCTCAAAGAATAGAATTTTGAAAAAATAAATTTCTATTTATACAATCTAAAAAACATAGATTAAGAAAGAATAAAAATAATTGAATCTAAGATTTAAATAACTATAATGATAAAAACAAATTTGATTGGACATGTTAGTTGAGATGACCCACAACAAGATAGAGAATAACACAAGAACAAAAACATGTCCTAAAATTAAATGACGGGAGATTAAAAAATAGAGTAAAACATGAAATTAAATTACACATAAAACATATATACAAGTATAAGAAAACAATGTTAAACCAGAATACATAAAAATATCAGAGCAGAAATATGTCTCTATGTGATTGACAGTCACAACCTACCCATCTCACTTCTAAATAGAAAATTTCATAGGGAAGTTATAGAACTACATGATGGAATTATATTTACCTATTTCCTACAAAAAAAATATATCTATAAATTCCCAAGGTAATGTAAATTTTATGAGTAAAACACCTTGTAAGATACCACCCTAAATCTATAAATTTTCAATCTCCATTAAATTATTAGTTATGGATTTAAATCAAATAATGTTTGAAAATAAATTTCAAGTGAAAAACATTTTGTAAAATACAATTTGGTTTCCATTAAATAATTTTATTTTTCTATAATCTAGAAATTAATAAATCACATGAATTAAAATATATATTGGATAATGATAATGATCTATAAGAATACCATATGATAAACTTGTGAGTAATTGAACCTAAAAAAGTCCCATAATGTATCAAACCAATAACAAGTGTACTATAGACTATGGTAATATAAATTCTAACACATAAAGTAACACTAATATAAGAGTAATATAAAACCTACTAATATCAATTTATTCCAAATTCTATCAATATCATATGAAAACCCCTAGTTGTTCACATACACTATGATTTTTTGTTATCCAAAACCTGAAAACCCCAAGGTTCCTAGTGTAACATCTCAGGTAAATGAAGAATAAGAGATTTTAATATTTATTAATATTTTTGAATTAAATATTAATTTTACTTTTAAAGGGTTTTTATGTTCGATAGCGTACCTGATATGCAACAACGTGTTTCTTTCAAATCTTACGTGGCACACTAATAATATAATATTATTATTTTAAATGGTAGTTAACTCCTAGCTGTTGAATTGGAGGGAAATAACAAAACTAACTAAAATATGATTATACATTATTTTTAAATTTATTTACATTATCCCATAAAATGTTAGAGGCTTAAAATGTGAATGAATCTAATTTTAAGCATAATTTGTATTAAAAGGCCTCTTTATCGCCTTCTAATGGAGAACCCTTTTTTAAATCTAGTTTTTTTCAATTTAATACATTCTATATGACCAAAAAAATTCTTCTTTAGAATGGGGACATCACAATTTACTTTGTGTAAATTTTTGGAATTTTTCTGATAAAGTTCTTTTTTATTGAATAGTGAAAATATTGTATTTTAATTGAAAACTATGTTTTAATCAGATTTATTTATATAGTTATATTCACTTTTTAATTGGTTTTAAAGTTTAATTATAATATATGTTTACCATTTAAGCCAATATTAGTCATTTGAATCAATTTCACTCTAAAATTGGTCTTAATGAACTGTCCATCTTTTGATAGTTATTAATTCTTAAAAACAGGCTCTTTATTTTGACAGCGGGAATTAATTTTAAATTAATTCATGCCACTTCTGTGTTTTGAATTTGGAAAAATGGATTCAAAATTTTGAATCAGGAGGCCCAAATTGTGTAAATAGGTAAATTTTATTTTTATACATTTTAAATATTTACTTTAGTAAATATTTTATTTACCGTGGTTAAAGGGTAAATAAGGTAAATAAGGGTAAAAATTATTATTATAATAATATAAAATTACCCTTAAACGTGTCCTAATCCAATTTTTTGAGTCATTTACGACCATGGCCATCTTTGGGTAGATTTGGTGACCCCATGGAGCCACATGGGAGTGATAATGACACTTTAGATTAATTAACATAAAGTAAAGGCAAAACTGACAAAAACAAATATATTTTAGTAAATTAATTTTTACATGGAGTTATATAAGTAATCTTTTCGACTATAAATATTTATTGGAAATCTAAAACGTTTTCCTACATCATGGTAATTTTTTTATAATTTTTAGACCTCAAATAAATTAATGTATTTATGACACTATAATCATGCAGTATTTACATCATTAATAAATGATTTGAATAAATAAGATTATAATAATTAAAATATTATCCAAAACCGTCCAATTATTATTGGATGATTTAATTTAGAAAATTATTCATCTTATCTTCGACCTTAATTATTTTTGGACCATTAGAAACTGAATATAATTATATAATAAAAAAATGTTTTCACACATTCCTAGACAATTGCTAACCAACTCTTCACACCTCTCAAGCCATTTGGATCATCCAAAATATGCCCAATTAACCTCCCTAAATCTCTCTCTCCTTCTCTTATAAGCCTTACCATATGCATAATCCACTTAAATAAGTCCTTTTGATTCAAACCAATGGGATTTACCCAAATTAAAGGTAACCGTTTCTCTTAAATTTTTTTCTTTTATTTTACATCTCCATCCCCTATACTCTTTTTATTCCTTTATTTTTTTTTAAAAACAGTATCCTAGATATAATATGATATTTTTATAAGAATTATTCAAACTACACTTACACACACCTCCATCTAATGGGTGAAGAACATAATGTTTCTATGGATTACAAACTAACGCCTCATGAAACGATGATTGTTCAATTACATCTTACCGCATATCATGATGGACATTATTATGGAACTGTATTTGTATATGATATATATTATGTTTATTATTTCCTTATGATTATTTACTTCCCATTTATATCACGCCTTTATGGTTTCCATAGTGGGTAAATAAAATAATCTCATTTGAAGAAGTGCAGACTACCGCCCCCTCAAAATGATTTGATTCATTAATGCCTTATATAAGATTTATAAAGGATGGAGTTAATGATATTATATATGATATTATACATTAATTATAATATAACTATGTATTATTATGTTTTAATTCCATTAAAATAATAAATTGAAATGAAAGTAGCGTTCATGCGTACGTACGGCTTACTGTCTCCATGAACGGTGCATTTCATTTCTTACCTCCAAATGTTATGTACTATTTTAAATACATGTATATATTTGATATATATGATATATATGATATCTAAATCATTAATATCATTCTGTATATAATAGACTATTTACCACATGGAGAACTTATTAATATAAGTTTTTCATTTTTGACTCAAGTACCAAATATCGACAAAATGGACGTTTTTAACTTAAATGATTACATAATGTTTATAACATGGTAATAAGTGATATTAAAGGAATAATAAACTTGAAAAAGGTTATTAAGAAAGTATAAATTAACTTTAGTTTATTATTCAAGAGATTAAAGAATGATCGAGTCAAGTCGGACACGAGGTAAGGAACTTCGTCTCAATCTCCATTCATTGAGACATTTTTTGTTTTATACACGACTTTATTTTATACGGTGAATAAACCCCTTTTACTTTTCATTTTATTCAAAGGAAATATTTTTATACAAAGTGTTTTAATAAACGAAAAAAGGAATGTTTTTTAACGTAAGCGGTGACAACGACCTTTCCCCCGCCGCGAGTATCATTTGATCTTTGGCTTCCTTAACAAGCCGAAATGTTTTTAAAAGGAAAAATAAATACCATATACTCTTTTTTTGTATTTTGGTATTGAAAATAATTTTTAGAATGGATTTATTATTTCAATATCTTGATTTTATATATTGGAATGTGGAAATTTTATCTTTCCTTTATACATGTTGTATATTTTACGATTATGTTGCGGTTATTGGTCATTGTTTACGTATAGGGGTGGTTCTGTGATAAACCTAGGCCGGGTAACCATGAGATATCTCTCCAATGCATTGGGTAATATGATCGAGGTAAACATGAATGTTTCTCCTAAGCGATTTAGGTAATATACTGTGATGGGTTTTATGATGTAACTTCCTATGTAGCTGAGATAGCTACAATGTAAGTATGATATGGATGCCACAAGTTACTTTTATGATTTATGATTTCTATGTGCCTTTCATAAATTATATGATTTCATGAGGTAAGTAAAAGATTTCATGTTTTGTATGTAATTATGAAAAAATGTTTCCATTCTTTGTTTTATAACCCTTACTGATCTTTTTATGCTCATTCCAAGTTTTGAAATGTTTTCACAGGACTTAAAGATGAATTGGGTCAAGGATGGGATCAAGGAAAAGTCATGCTGTCTAAAACATGGAACTATACATGAATCATTTTTTCAATAATTTTTATTTTATGAAAAAAATGGAAAATGTGTAGAAGTGTCTACCTTGTAATCTTTTGAGATGTAATAGTTATGTAGTAATTCTCTAAAACACTAAACCTGAAAAGACCCTCAATGTGAATTATTCGTTTAATTCAATATTATGTAATGTTTTAAGGTTGGGTCCTTATAGTTGGTATCAGTGGTCGGTTTAGAAAACTTTAGGAGTTAGGGTATTGTTAAATTAATATACATAAATTAATTTATGTTAATTTTGAAATCATATAGCATTTACGGATTACCATGTTGCTTCACCTAAGATATTTCTATTTTTAAAATGGTTTTCCCCAGAGGAAACAGGGAGGCTATGTTGGGAAGACATTAGGAGGAAGACAACCTTCGAAATTAGTAACCTGAGATGGTCGGAATCAGAACTGAACAGTTTGTTGCAGTGATGGCATAGTTGGATCAGGATATAAATGGTGGTGGTATCCATGTACGAGATTATCCAAATCATCCACAGAGGAACATGTCTTTAGTGGATCATTTCCTGAGGCAACATCCCCCATCATTTAGAGGATCATCTGATCTGGTGCTAGCATAAGGGTGGATTAAAGCACTAGAAATGATTTTTGATGTCATGGGTTGTTTAGAACATCAAAAGGTTAGTCTCTTTGTTTACCATTATGAAGGTGAATCTGATCAGTGGTGGTCGATGGTCAAAAATATCTGGGATAGTGAGGAGTTTGATTCTCTTGATTTGGATGAGTTCAAAGGTATGTTTATTGAGAAATACTTTCCTAAGGTGGTTCATCTTAGGATGGAAAAAAAATTCTTGGAATTGGGGTAGGAGGATGAATCAGTGGATACTTATGAAAATAAAATTCACTCGACTGGCAAAGTATGCTCCAAATTTCATACGAGATCTTGATATTAAAATCAACTATTTTTAATCAGGATTAAAGCCAAAGTATCGAAGGGATTTAGCTTCTCGTGAGTTCAAATGTTATGAATAACTTTATCATTTTGCGGAGAAGGTGGAAATGGAGTTAGCTGATGATTAGGTATTCTTTGACAGACAATAGAATAAGAGGTCGAGGTGGCAGGGGAAAGGGAAGAACTCTTCAAAAAAGTCTGATGGTAAGAAACTTAAGTTTATAGTTTGTGAAAATTGTGGTAAAAACCATTCTTGGGAATGTCTTTTGAATTCTGTTAAGTGCTACCAATGTGTTAAAATGGGACTTCAGGCTCGTAATTACACTGAAAAAGATCAGGGTAATGGTAGGACAAAATCTGATTTACAGTCATTTAAATGTTTTAAGTGCAATGAAATGGGTCATTATGAAAAAGGTGTGTCCAACAAAGAACTCTACTGAGGGAAAGCAGGAAGACTACAAGAATAAAGGGGTGGTTAAATCATTTTCATCTACTTCAGCAGATGATCGTCCATCAAATGATTTTGTATCATGTACACTATTTGTTTGTTCAGATTATGCCAATGTGTTATTTGATTCAGGGTCTACACACTCTTTCATTTCGGAAAAGTTTTCTAGTAAATTGGGAATTCCATCTCAAGATATAAATATAGAACATACGGTAAAAACACTTGGAGGAAATGTAGAGACAAAAAGAAAACATATGAACATTCCTGTCCTTGAGTGCGGAAAGAATATACCTACAAACCTTATTGTTTTTCCTCTAGTAGAGTTTGATGTTATGTTGGGCATGGATTGGCTTTCTGTTTATCATGCTAAGATTGACTGCATAGCTAAAGAGGTTTCTTTTCATAAATATTTTCATTTTGTCTATAAGAATGACCCCTTTCTTTTGATAACATATCCGGAAGTTAAAAAACTGGTAAAAGATGGAAATGAATGTTACCTTGCACATATTGTTGAAACCAATGGAACTGTTCAGATTAATGATGCACCAGTGGTAAATAAGTACCTTGATGTTTTTCGTGATGAGTTTCCTCGTATTATACCTGATTGGGAAGTTGAATTTACTGTTGACTTAGTTCCTGATGCTAATCCAATTTTAAAATCCCTTTATCTAATGGCTCAAATTGAACTTTTAGAGTTAAAGAATCAATTGCATGAGTTATTAGATAATGGTTTCATTCGATCTAGAACATCACCGTGGGGTGCTACTGTCTTGTTTGTTAAAAAAATATAGTTCAATGAGACTTTTCATTGATTATAGAGAATTAAATAACATCACTGTTAAGAATAAGTATCATTTCCCTCATATCAATGATTTTTTTGTTCAGCTCCAGGGAGCTTAGTATTTTTCGAAGATTGATTTGAGGTCGGGGTACCATCAGTTGAAATTAATTGAATCAAACATTCTGAAGACCACATTTCATACTAGATATGGCCATTATGAATTTCTAGTTAGGCCTTTTTCTTTAACCAATGCACATGTTGTATTCATGGATCATATGAATAGAATTTTCCATGAGTTCTTGGATAAGCTTGTGGTTGTGTTCCTTGATCATATTTTGGTTTATTCCAAAAGTAAAGAGGAAAATGGATTTCATTTAAGGGTTGTCTTTCAAACATTAAACGAAAAGAAACCATATGGTAAATTCAGCAAGTGTGAGTTTTGGTTACAACAAATTTCTTTCCTTGGTCACATTGTTTAAGAAAATGGCGTAACTGTTGATCCTGCTAAAACAAAAGTTGTTAAAGAATGGCCAAGACCAACAAATAGAACCAAGATTCATAGTTTTTGAGGTTTGGTAGGTTATTATCGGAGGTTTGTTGAAAAAATTTCATGGCTATCTAGTCCATTGACTAAGTTAACTTGAAAAGGTGTTAAGTTCATCTGGACAAAAGATTGTGATGATTGCTTTCAGGAATTGAAAAGAAGATTGGGGAATGCTCCAGTTTTGGCACTACCATCCCGAAATAGTGAGTTTGTTATTTATAATGATGCTTCGTTGAAAGGATTGGGTTGTGTCCGAATGTAGAATTATTAGGTAATTGCTTATGCTTCACGTCATTTGAAACCTCACGAGTTAAATTACCCTACACATGATTTGGAATTATCTGCTGTTGTTTTTTCTTTAAAAATTTGGAGGCATCATTTGTATAGTGTCAGGTGTGAAATATATACTGATCACAAAAGTTTGAAGTATATATATTCTCAGAAAGAATTGAATATGAGATAGAGGAGATGGTTGGAATTAATCAAGGATTATGATTGCACGATACATTACCATCTGTGAAAATCAAATAAAGTGGGTGATGCGTTGAGTTGAAAAATTAATATGTCATTAACCATGTTATGTTTGTAACAAGATCCTTTGGTTTTTTATTTGATAAACTTTGGCACAGAAGTTGTGTTCCAGGAAATTCTTCTGTTTTGTTTCAAGTGTCAGTGAAATCATCTCTATCAGACAAAATTAAGAAAGTGCAGAAAGAAGACAATGAGTTTCATAAAAAGGTTTTGTTGGTTCAGAAGTTTAAGTTGCCTGATTTTAACGTTGATAATGATTTTGTTTTGAGATTTGGAAAGAGATTATGTGTGCCCTCTGATTCACAGTTGAAGAATGAGTAGTTATGTGAAGCTTATAGTTCTCCGTTTTTATTTCATCCTGGAGGTACTAAGATATTCAAAGATCTTCATGAGTATTACTAGTGGGATGAAATGAAAAGATATATTTCTGATTTTAATGTGAAGTGTTAGACTTGTCAGCAGGATAAAGCAGATCGGCAATTACCTAAATGGATGCTTCAGCCTCTACTGGTGCTAGAGTGGAAATGGAAAAATATATCCATGGAATTTTTTGTGGGATTACCAAATACATCTCAAGGTAATAATGAAATCTGGGTTATAATTGACCGATTTACTAAATCTATTCATTTCTTTCCTATTAGAGATACTTTGTCTCTAGATCAACTTGCTCGTTTGTATGTTAAAGAGACAGTCAGGTTGCATGGAGTTCCCCCTTTTATTGTATCTGATCGTGATCCCAGGTTCACTTCTAACTTTTGAAAAGACCTTCAAGAGTCATTGGGTACTGAATTAAATTTTTCTACAGCTTTTCTTCCACAATCATATGGAAATTCAGAACGCAAAATTTAGAACTTGGAGGTTATGTTACGTTCTTTCTCGATAGATTAGCTGGGAAGTTGGGACCTACATCATTCTTTGGTTGAATTTTCATATAATAATAATTTTCATTCCAGTATATATATGGCTACATTTGAGTCATTATATGGAAAGCATTGTCGAACTCTAGCATTCTGGGATGAATTATGTGAAAGGAAGCTGATGGGACCAGAATTGGTAGAAGAGATGGTAGAGAAAATTTAGTTGATTCCGAAGCACATGAGAACAGCTCAGAGTAGACAGAAAAGTTATGCAGATAACCGGATTAAAGGTATTTCTTTTGAGGTAGGTGATAATATCTTTCTCAAATATTCTCCATGGAAAAGTGTGATGTCTTTTGGTAAGAAGGGAAAGTTGAGTCCATGGTTTATTGGACCTTATGAAATTTTGGAGAAAGTTGGATTAGTTGCGCATAGAGTGGATTTACCTCCAAGTTTATCCTAGGTACACAATGTTTTTAATATTTTGATGTTGAGAAAGTGTATGCCAGATCCATCTCATGTTTAGAGCCCATAGGTAGTTCAGTTTAAGAGAATCTCTCTTATGAAGAACAACAAATCCAGATTCTTGAACATAGAGAGAAAGTGTTGTGGAATAAGGTAATTCACCAGGTAATGGTTTTGTGGAAAACCCATATGTAGTTGTGATAGCTACAATGTAAGTATGATATGGATTCCACAAGTTACTTTTATGATTTCTGATTTTTATGTGACTTTCATAAATCTTATTATTTCACGAGGTAAGTAAAAGATTTCATGTTTTGTATGTATTTATGAACAAATGTTTTCATTCTTTGTTTTATAACCCTTAATGAGATTTTTATGCTCAACCAATGTCTTGAAATGTTTTCATAGGATTTAAAGATGAGTAGGGTCGAGGATGGGATCAAGGAAAAGTCATGCTATCTAAAACATGGAACTAGACATGACTCTTTTTTTCAAGAGTTTTTATTTTATGAAAAAAATGGAAACTATGTAGAAGTGTCTACATTTTATTCTTTTGATATGTAATAGTTATGTCCAAATAATCTAAAACTCTAAACCTGAAAAGATCTTCAACGTGAATTATTCATTTAATTAAATATTATGTAATTTTTTAAGTCCATGTCCTTATAGTTGGTATCAGAGGTCGGTTTAGAAAACTTTAAGAGTTAGGGTATTTCTAAATTAATACCCATAAAGTAATTTATGTTAATATTGAAATCATATAGCATTTATGGATTACCATGTTGCTTCACCTAAGATATTTCTATGATCAAAATGGTTTTCCACAGAGGAAACAGGGTGGCTATGTTGGGATGACATCAGGAGGAAGACATCCTTCCAAATCCGCAACCTGATATGGTCAGAATCAGAACTGAATAGTTTTTTTCAGTGATGACACAATTGACTCTGACTATAAATGGTGGTGTCATCCATGTATGAGATCATACAGATCAACCACAGAGGAACATGTCAGTAGTGAAGCATTTTATAAGGAAACATCCCCCATCATTCATAGGATCCTCTAATCCAGTGCTAACAGAAGGGTGGATTAATGCACTGGAAAATATTTTCGATGTCATGGGTTGTTTAGAACATCAAAAGGTTAGTCTTGATGTTTACTGTTTTGAATGTGAAGCTGATTAGTGGTGGTTGATGGTGAAAAATATCAGGGATAGTGAGGATATTGATGCTCTTGATTGGGATGAGTTCTATGGTATGTATCTTTAGAAATATTTTCCTAAGGTGGTTCATATTAGGATGGAAAAACAATTCCCAGAATTGAGGCAGGAGGATGACCCAGTGGCTGCTTATGAAGAAAAATTTACTCGACTGGAAAGGCATGCTCCAAATTTCAGACGAGATCTTGATAGTAAAATAAACTATTTTTACTCAATATTAAAGCCAAAGTATTGACAGGATTTATCTTCTTGTGAGTTCAAATGTTATGAAAAAACATGTTCGCTGTGTGAAGAAGGTGGAAATGGAGTTTGCTAATGATCATGTATTCTTTGATAAACAACAGAATAAGAGGTCGAGGTGGCAGGAGAAAGGGAAGAACTCTTCAAAAAAGTCTGATGGAATGAAACATAAGTTTACAGTTTGTGAAAATTTTGGTAAAAAGATTGCTAGGGAATGTCTTTTGATTTCTGGTAAGTGCTACCGATGTGGTAAAATAGGACATAAGGCTCGTAATTATAGTGAAAAAGATTAGGGTAATGGAAGGACAAAATCTGATTTACAGTTAGTGAAATTTTTTAAGTGCAATGAAATGTGTCGTTATGCAAATGAGTGTCCAACAAAGAACTCTACTGATGGAAATCATCCAGACTACAAGAAGAAAGGGATGGTGAAATTCATTGAAACTACTTCAGTAGATGTTGGTCCATCAAATGAAGTTATATTAGGTACACTATTTATTTGTTCAGATTATGCCAATTTTTTGTTTGATTCAGGGTATACACACTCTTTCATTTCTAAGAATTTTTCTTGTAAATTGGGAATTCCATCTCAGGATATGAATATAGAATATACGGTAAAAACATCTGGAGGAAATTTTGAGACAAAAAGAAAATATAAGAACATTCATGTCCTTGTGTGCGGAAAGAATCTACCAGCAAACATTATTGTTTTTCCTCTAGTAGAGTTTGATGTTATTTTGGGAATGGATTGGCTTTCTGTTTATCATGATAAGGTTGATAGTAGAGATAAAGAGGTTTATTTTCAGATAGATGTTCATTTTGTGTACAATAATGAACCCTTTTTTTATAACATATAAGGAAGTTGAAAAATTGGTAAAATATGGAAATTAATGTTACCTTGCACATATTGTTGAAAACAATAGAACTATTCATATTAATTATGTATCAGTGGTAAATGAGTACCTTGATGTTTTTAATAATGAGTTTCCTAGTATTATACTTGATTAGGAAGTTGAATTTACTGTTGACTTAGTTCCTGATGTTAAGCCAATTTCAAAACCCCCTTATCGAATGGCTCAAATTGAACTTTTAGAGTTAAAGAAGCAATTGCAGGAGTTATTAGATAAAGATATCATTCGACCTAGCACGTCACCATGGGGTGATCTTGTCTTTTTTGTTAAAAAGAAATATTTTTCAAAGACACTTTGCATTGATTATATAGCATTGGATAACATCACTGTTAAGAATATGTATCATTTGCCTTATATCGATGATTTTTTTGATCATCTCTAGAGAGCTCAGTATTTTTCGAAGATTGATTTGAGGTCTGGGTACCATCAGTTGAAAGTAATTTAAGAAGACATTCTGAAGACCACATTTCTTATTAGATATGTCCATTATTAATTTTTACTTATTCCTTTTGGTTTAACCAATGCTCATGCTGTATTCATGGATCTTATGAATAGAATTTTCCATGAGTTCTTGGATAAGTTTGTGGTTGTGTTCATTGATGATATTTTGATTTATTCTAAAAGTAAATAGGAACATGAAATTAATTTAAGGGTTGTCTTTAAAACATTAAAAGAAAATATACATTATGGAAAATTCATCAAGTGTGAGTTCTGGTTATAAAAAATTTCTTTATTTGGTCACATTGTTCAAAAAAATGGCATTACTATTGATCCTGCTAAAACAAAAGTTGTAGAAGAATGGACAAGACCCACAAATACAACCTAGATCCGTAGTTTTCTTGTTTTGGAAATTTATTACTAGATTTTTATTGAAACTTTTGCACCGTTATCTAGTCCAATGACTAAGATGACTTCAAAAGGTGTTATGTTCATCTGGAAAAAAGAATGTGATGATTGTTTTTAAGAATTGAAATGAAGATTGGTGAAAGCTCCAATTTTGGCACTACCATCCAGAAATAGTGAGTTTTTTATCTACAGAGATGCTTTGTTGAATGGAATGGGTTTTGTCCTAATGAATAATGATTAGGTAATTGATTATGATTCACGTCAGTTGAAACCTCACGAGTTAAATTACTCGACACATGATTTTGAATTAGATGTTATTGTTTTGGCTTTAAAAATTTAGAGGCGTAATTTATATGGAGTGAAGTGTGAAATATATACTGATCACAAAAGTTTGAAGTATATATTTACTTAGATAGAATTTAACATGAGAAGGAGGATATGGTTTTAATTAATCAAGGATTATTATTGCACAATCCATTACCATCCAGGAAAAGAAAAAAAAAGTGGCTAATGCTTTGAGTCAAAAAAGTAATACTTTATTAACCATGTTACGTTTGGAATGAGATTCCTTGGTTTTTGATTTGATAAACATTGTCATAGAAGTTTTTGTTGTAGAAAATTCTTCTGTTTTGTTTCAGTTTTCAATGAAATCATCTCTATCAGACATAATTAAGCAAGTACAGAAGGAAGATAATGAGTTGCAGAAAAAGGTTTTGTTGGTCTAGAAGTGTAAGTTGCCTGATTTTAATGTTGATAATGATTGTGTTTTGAGATATGGAAAGAGATTATATGTGCCTTGTGATTCATAGTTGAAGAATGAGTTGTTATGTAAAGATCATAGTTCTTCGTTTTCAGTTAATCCTGGCAGTACTAAGATGTACAAAAATCATAGAGAGTATTACTGGTGGGATGGAATGAAAATATATATTGTTTATTTTACTGTGATGTGTTAGAATTGTCTGATGTTTAAAGTAGAGCGGCAGTTACCGAAAGGTATGCTTCAGGCTCTACCAGTGCAAGAGTGGAAATGGGAAAATATATCAATGGAATTTGTTGTGGGATTACCAAATACATCTCTATGTAATAATGCAATCTGGGTTATAGTTGACTAATTGACTAAATCTGGTCATTTCATTCCTATTAGAGATACTTTGTCTCTAGATCAACTTGCTCAGTTGTATTCTAAATAGATTTTCAGGTTGCATGGAGTTCCCCTCTCCACTATATCTGATCATGATCCTAGGTTCACTTCTAACATTCAGAAAGGCCTTCAGAAGTCATTGGGTACTAAATTAAATTATAGTACTGCTTTTCATCCTCAATAAGATGGGCAGTCAGAACGAAAAATTCAGACCTTGGAGGATATGTTACATTCTTGCTCGATGGATTACCAAGGAAGTTGGGACCATCATCTTTCTTTGGTTGAGTTTTCATATAATAACAGTTTTCATTCTAGTATACAGATGGCTCCATTTGAGGCATTATATGGAAAGCATTGTCGAACTCCAGCATTCTGGGATGATGTAGGTGAAAGGAATCTGATGGGACCAGAATTGGTAGAAGAGATGGCAGAGAAAGTTCAGTTGATTCAGAAGCACATGAGAACAGCTCAGAGTAGACAGAAAATTTATGCAGATAACCGAAGGACGGATCTTTATTTTAAGGTAGGTGATCATGTCTTTCTCAAAGTTTCTCCATGGAAAAGTGTGATGCGTTTTAGTATGAAGGGAAAGTTGAGTCTGAGGTTCATTAGAGCTTATGAAATTCTGTAGAAAGTTGGATCAGTTGCGTATAGAGTGGATTTACCTCCATGTTTATCCTAGGTACACAATGTCATTCATGTTTCAATGTTGAGAAAGTATAATCCATATCCATCTCATGTTTTGAGCCTAGAGGTAGTTCAATTGGAAGAGAATCTCTCTTATGAAGAACATCTGGTCCAGATTCTTGACCCTATAGAGCAAGTGTTTTGGAATAAAGTAATTTACCAGGTAAAGGTTTTGTGAAAAAACTATATGGTTTAAGAGGCAACATGGGAATCTGAAAATGTTATGAGGTATAAATACCCCCACTTATTTTGATATGTGAATAAAAATTACAAGGACGCAATTTCCAAATGGGGGGAAGGATGTAACATCCCTGGTAAATGAAGAATAAGATATTTTCATATTTATTATTATTTGTGAATTAAATATGAATTTTACTTTAAATGGTTTTCTATGTTCGATAGCGTACCCGATACGCAACAACAGGTTTCTTTGAAATCTTATGTGGCACACTAAAAATATATTATTATTATTTTAAATGGAAGTTAACTCCTAACCATTGTATTGTCTGGAAAGAAAAAAAATAACTACAATATGATTATACATTATTTTTAAATTTATTTACATTATCCAATAAACGGTTAGAGGCTTAGAATGTTAATAAGTCTAATTTTAAGCTTAATTTACATTAAAAGGATGATTTATCAACTTTTAATGGCGATCCCTTTTTTAAATATAGTTTCGGTCACTTTAATACATTCTATATGACCAAATAGAATCCTTATTTATAATTGGGACATCAAAATTTACTTTGTGTAAATTTATGGAATTTTTCCGATAAAGTTCATTTTTTAATGAATAGTGAAAATATTGTATTTTAATTAAAAACTATGCTTTAATTTGATTTATTTGTATGGTTAGATTAACTTTTTAATTGCTTTTAAAGTTTAATTAGAATATATTTTTACCATTTAATCCAACTTTAGTTATTAGAAGCAATTTTAATTTGAAATTGGACTTAATCAACTGTCCATCTTTTGATAGTCATTAATTCTTAAAAACACGCTCTTTGTTTTGACAGCAGGAATTAATATTAAATAAATATTTGCCACTTCTGTGTTTTGAATTTTGAAAAATTGATTCCATATTTGTAATCAGGATGCCCAAATTTTTTAAATATGTATGTTTTATTTTTAGACATTTTAAATATTTATTTCAGTAAATATTTTATTTACCGTGGTTAAAGGGTAAATCAGGTAAATAAGGGTAAAAAGATAATATTATATAAATATAAAATTACCCTTAAACATGTTATAATCCTATTTGTTGAGTCATTTACGACCTTTGGCATCTTTGGGTCGATTTTGGGACCCCATTGAGCCACTTGGGAGTGATAATGACACTTTAGATTAATTAACATAAAGTAAAGGCAAATATGACAAAAACAAATATCTTTTAGTAAATTAATTTTTACATGGGGTTATATAAGTTATCTTCTCGACTATAAATATTCATTGGACATATAAAAATATTTCCTACATCATGTTATTTTTTTATAATTTTTAGACCTCAAATAAATTAAAGTATTTATGACACAATAATGATGTTGTATTTACCTCATTAATTTATGATTTAAATAAATTAGATTAAGATTATTAAAATATTATCCAAAACCTATCCAATTACTATTGGATGATTTTATTTTAAAAATTAGTCATATTATCTTTGACTTTAATGATTTTTTGGACCATTAGAAATTGAATATCATTATATATTAAAATAATGTTTTCACACTTTCCAAAAGACCCCCTCCTCCCCCTTATAAAAGGAGACCAATGCTAACCAATTATTCACACACCTCAAGACATTTGGATCGTCCAAACTCTGCCCAATTAACATCTATACATCCCTCTTCTCCTCTTAGAAGCCTTACCTTAAGCAAAAGGCACTTAATGAAGTCCTTTTGGTTCAATCCAAAGGGAGTTACCCAAACTAAAGGTAACAATTTCTCTTAAATTGTTTTCTTTTATTTTAAATCTCCAACCCCTTAACTCTTTTTATTCCATTATTTTGTAACAAAACTAGTATCCTAAATAAACTAGGATTTTTTTATAAGATGGATTCAAACTACACTTACACAAACCTCCATCTAATGGGTGAAGAACATAATGTTTCTATGGATGGAAAACTAACGCCTCACGAAATGATGATTGTTCAATTACATCTTACCACCTCTCATGGTGGACATTATGATGGTACTATATTTTTATATGATATATATTATTTTTAATATTTCATTATTCTTATATACTTCACATTTATATCACAACTTCATGGTTTCCATAGTGGATAAATACGATAATCTCATTTGAGGAAGTGCAAACTATCGCCCCCTCAAAGTGATGTGATTCGTTAATTCCTTATGTGGGATGTATAAAGGATGGAGTTACTGATATTATAAATGATATTATACTGTAATTATAATATACCTATGTAGAATTATGTTTTAATTCCATTAAAATAATAAATAGAAATAAAATTAGCGTTCATGCGTACGTACGGCTTACCGTCTCCATGAACGGTTCATTTCATTTCTTACCTCCAAATGTTATGTACTATTTTAAATACATGCATATACTATATATATATGATATATATGATATCTAAATCATTAATATCATTCTGGATATAATGGAATATTTACCACATGGACAACTTATAAATATAAGGTGTTCATTTTTTACTCAAGTACCAAATACCAACAAAATCGACGTTATTAACATAAATGATTACATAATGATTATAACATGGTAATAAGTGATATCAAAGGAATAATAAACTTGAAAAAGGTTCTGAATCAAGTAGAA